>JAWHQI010000174.1:5222500-5841106 GCA_033032865.1 Dactylorhiza incarnata | reverse complement strand
ACCAATTAAGCCTCGCATCTCCAACCAAGACCACCAGTTTGACCCTTAATCCCCAAAGTTGCCAAAATGCTAAACGCAGTCCATCCTCAACGTTTTGATGCTCATGAAGGGAGGTACACTAAATAATCAACTCTATGACCCAATGGATTTATTGGGGGTCCATGCTACTTATTTAAGATCAAATCCAGAGTTTCATATTTTTCCCAAATATTAATATTTAAAACATTTTTCCAAAGGGCAATTTCCTAAGGTTTGAGCTACAGGTGTACTTTTCTGACTTCCAATGCCTACCCCAATTTTTACATAAATCAGGAGTACCTAATAATCAGTTGATATGAATTATTTTGGAAAACCAGCAAGATTTACTATTTTTAAAAATTCTAAAATTCATTTATTTCCATAAATTCCAAAGGAGGTACCCTCATATGATCTCCAAACCCTATGCAAATTAAAACAGAGGTGATGCATACCAAAATATTCAGTCCTACAAAGTTTGACCATGTTCCACATAGGTTACATTTATAATTTCCACAAAGGATATTTTGCAATTAATTCCAAATTGAACTAGAGGTACCAAAATATTAATCCATAAATTATGAGGAAAATACTATGGGTTCATCTTGGTATGAAATGTCATCCAGAAAAGTTTCATGCAATTACAGAAATCTAACACCCTAAAATTAATCATTCCAAAAATTGTCAACAATATGAATAATTACAACTTGAACCTCTAAAAGTTTTCTAATGGTTCTAACAGAATCTTCCAGGGATTAATAACACTAAAACTAAGTTGGTAACAGAAGATGGTTAATCACTAAGCATTATTTCTCCCTAAATCCCAAAACCCTAAATATTTACAATCTACCCAGGATTAATTACCTAGGTTTGGCAACTCCAAACCCCACCAATTTCTCACAGTAGCATTCTCTGGTTACCAAGATTATCTTCCCAAAATTTCAAGTCAAACCATTAAGGTTTGACCACTCTTCCTTCATTGGCCTCTAATTGCACCCCTTTAGGGTTTAACCTAGGGTTAAGGTCCAAACTTCTCCAAAGCCACCCAAACTTCTTGTGAGGGTTTTATAACACTCTTAGAACTTAGAGAAGGCTATTACACTTCTCTCCATGGGCAAACATTCTTATGTCCTTCACAAATCCTAAAGGCCTCCTAAGGTTAGCCACTAGGGTTTAAGGGCACACTAAGCCTTAACTCAACCAAAATTGCTCCTTGGGGTGTCCTATACATCCCAAGTCAGTGACCAAGGTCACCCCTTCCAATCAGTGGGAGGAAACCCCTCCACACTCAAAAATTAGCTTAAGTACACTTTTGCCCTAATCATAACCCTTAAGCAAACAAATGGCCAAGGGAACTCCCTACTTTGCCCAAGTCCAAGTTACTCATTACACTTGTCAGAGGTCAGTGAAATGACCACCCATGATCCTACCAACATTTGGTGAGGAGTGGGGTTCTATTGGGTACCTAATTGGGTGCTAATAACATTTAGCCCCTTTTTGATTTACTAAGGTAAACCACCTCCAATCGCCACCAAATTTGGACCAAAAGTTGGCATGGGGGAGGGTGATGTGCACCCCAAATATGAAGCCATTTGACTTTGTGGAAGAGTGAGGGCACTCACCCAAAGTTTTGCCTAAACCTAGGAGCCTAAGGTTGTCTTGGTGAATTACCCCACCAAATCATCTCCATAAATTATGAGATTTTAACTAGGGACCCTACTTACTCTCTAGGACCACCCATCCAAGTTTGGAAAGGTTTTGAGGTGTTTAGGGCACCTAATTAGGTTACACAAGGATTATTGAACTTTTCCAAAAATTATAGGGAAACTTCTCCAATCAATCTGATTTTTGGACATGTCCTACATATGTATAAGAGCAGACTACCCCCCAAATTTCAAGTCATTTGGAGTTCTGGATTGGTGTGGGCATCAAAATAAACTCTGGTTAGCCTTATGGACAGACCTCACCAAATGAGTGATGTGCAATAACCAGGGCTCCAAATCGAGTGATCTTAATTTTGTATTAAACTAGACTTCAGGGCTCCAACTTTGATGTTGGACAATTTTTCCCTAGGAGCCTCTAAGTATTTTTAAAAGAATTTACTAATCACTACTGCATTTTAATCACAGAAAAATAGGAATTATAACTATGGGGCGCACGAATCTTGGCGCAGATCCAACCGCGCCCGGTCACCGTCCCCGATAGCCAATGGCTAGGATCTACCGCCCTGGGCCACCTTGATTGATGATTTCCCGGCCACCTGAGCGCCGCCCCGGCCGACCAACGCCACCACCACCTCCGTTGAGGTGGTGGCCGGCGATGAGCGGTGTTTGCTCGGCCGGAGGTGGCCGGAATCACGATTTGGAAGAGGAAGCCCAACCCAATCGACGGGAGGCTTGGCTGGCTTGATTCCCGGCCAATTGGCCACGAAACGAGCCGTCGGCGATTGGGATCTAATCCTCAGGAGTCAGGGAAGGGAATCGGACCTGCTGATGAGCTTGCCGTCGCGTTGTCCTTGGGTACACCATGGGAGCTCGGGGTGGTTGCGACGCCATGCCGATTCAGGCCTACTGCACACAATTTCCTCTGAAAGCTTGTGGATTTCTCTCCTCTCCGGCTTCTGAAGGTGATGGGGGGTCGAATGAAGGCAATGGTGGCTTTAACCACCAATGCCATTAATGGCCCCTTCGATTCCTCCCAAGGTCGGCCCCCATTCATTCACCCTGCCTTAATCCCCCTTGGAAACTGCTGGAAACTCCTTATAATCGGCAGAGGAGATGAATGGAAGAGTTAATGGGGGAGGCCAAGGGGTGAATCTTCTTAATGGCCATGAATGGCCTCTTTCTCTCACCTCAAAAATGGGGAAACCTCCATTTTCTCTCTCCTAAACATCATGGCCGGTTTCTATACTCTCTCCTGAGTTTAATGGTAGTCTACTTGGGCTGGTTGACCAACCAAATGAGTTAGCCCAATAGGATTGTGTTAGGTTTGAGAGATTTGACCTAAATTGGGCAATTTGGACTTTTGGTCAAATTGGCCAATTGGGTGACTCTAGGATGGTGCTTTTGGGTCCATTGGGTTCCAAATTAAGTTTAGAAACTATTGGTGGGGTCATTTGGTTCATATGGGTCTTTGTTGACCCAATCTAAGCTGATTTGACCAAATAGGCTAAATTGACTTTGGTCAAATTGAGCCCTAGGGTTGACTTGGTCATGGGGTTTTTGGTCCACTGGGTCCCCTATGATATGATAACACTATGGGTAGGGTCAATTTAATATGGTGATGGTTAATTAGGGTACTTTGCAAAGAATTGCATTTTGACCTAAAAAGGGCATTTTGGTCAATTTGCACCCCTGGGGGTCCCATGATGGGGCTTTTAGGTCTACTAGGCCTCTTATGATATTATAGACCTAGATGTGTGATCAATTTGACATGGTGAAGGTTGATTGGCTCTAAATAGGCTACTTTGACCAATTTGGGGGTTTAGGTTGACTTTGGTCAATTTGGCCTCTTAGGTTGACCCCAATGGGCCCTTGGTGCCCTAAGGGGGTCCCTAAAGGGTTAGGGATACTATGTTGGGGTCAAAAGGTCAAGTTGAGGCCCTAAAGTCCAACCCTAAGCTTGGTAAATGGAAATTGCTATTTACAGACCAAGGTGGTTTCCTCCTTCTTTCCTAAGCTCTCAAGGTCAAATGGCTCTCCCTATGGTTTTGTCATGACCTAGTCATGACAAAACCAACTTAGGGGTCTAGCAGTTTGAGGGATGTTACAAAACTCCTCCAGCGAATACCCCTCCGACGAAAACTCTTCCGGCGAGGAATCCTCCGGACCCCGAGATGCAGGTATGAGGATTCCTCCTGTCCTGTCTTTCTGTTTGGTTCCTGTCCCCTATCCTGCATTCGCTCTGGCCGTTCGCAGGGGATTTCGGTGCCTGAGGCCGGCCACGGGGCAGTCTCGAGCAGTGCCGCGGTGCCACCTCTCGCGAACGAGAGGCCTCCTCCAGACCTGGACCTTGCTCCTCCCCCCCCCCCCCCCCCCCCCCCCTCCGGGCGAGACCACATTGCAGTCCGGTAAGTTGTGAACCCTCTTGATTCGTCCTTCATACTGCTCGTCACTGACCATTGTTTTTCGTAGCTCTCATCCCCGACCTTTCGCCGCGGGACTTCATTCCTCCGAGCTCCCCTGCTCGACCGAATCCTTCTGTGCTTGCGGATGAGCCGAGGGTGTCTCCCGAGAAGGGACCCGGTCAACAGGACCGAGCGGATGATCCTGTGGATGCTCCAGCTCCTTCTTCACAGCCCTACCGTCCTGGAAAGGGAAAGGTCCTACCTCCCGCCGGTTTGTTTAAAACGCACCCCCATTCGTCTCGTCCTTCCGGTCATGGGGACCCCTCACTAGGTTAGCGACCTCTGCTGCATTTAGCGCATCCGCTTTGTTTAACGTGACTGACCAGTCTATGATCTCGCAGGCTATCGGGAAGCCTCTCCCTTTGGATCCTACCACGAGGGGGAAGACGGAATTCTCTCGCCCCTCCCCTCTCCCGGGGATCTCTCTGACTTCCTCGGCGACTCCTCAGATCACGCGACCCTAAAGGAGCGAGTCACGGAGGTCTTGGGGAAGCTCATCCATATCCAACGGAACATCGCCGGCCAGGTGGATGATGTGCGGATGGAGGTCACGCGCGAGCTGAAGGACCTTCGGAAGGACTATTCGCGCCTTCTCGCGGCGGTGGAGCGTCTGGGAGGTGAAGGGGGAGCTTTCTCCCGGGAGGCACGCTGCGCGAGCCCGGGATCAGCTTCAGCTGGCGTCTCACGAGATCACCTCCATGCTCGCGTATTATCGTCCGCGAATGCCTCCGGAGGCTGGGCCGCGAGGGCATGGTCGGTGGTACTGGGAGGAGCGCTAGTCTGGTCTTCATTCGCCTCCTTTGTATTTTTCCCTTTATTCTATTTATGGTGCTGAGGATACTGGACTCCATTTATGCCTGTAATAATTTTACATTCTGTGCTTGGCGAGTGCTTTATTTCTATTTTCGATTATATTTCTCGCAACTTGCTTGAGCATGCTGAATGATATGATATTGTCGAATGCTTTCGTAACTCTTTCGCGTGGTCGTCGAGCGGATAGCCACTGGGCATTCGCCATTAATGGTTGAGAGGGATCGGCCCGGGTTTCGAGGCGTCGGGAAGGCGCGATTGCTATCCGCACACCCGCTGCCTCGAAAGCCCAAGCGTCTTTTAGTTCTTCTTCTATAAATAGGCCGTCCAACCACCATATTAATTACCTTGCCATCCGCTCCCTCTCTCTCCTCGCGCTAGCACTCGCGCTTCTCTCTTCTCTGCTGCTCCCGTCTTCTCCAGCATTCGCGAAATGGGTGGCGACGCTGAAGGTAGGGCCAGGTGTGCCAGCGCATTCGTCAATCATGTCTTCGACTCCTGCGACCTCTCCGAGGAGGCCTTCCTGAGCGCGGTTGCTGACTACGTTCCGCCGGCATTCGAGGCGCGAAAGCCCGAGCCGGAGGCGCGTCTAAACTCCATCTCGCCATGTGCTCTCGCGATCCCGCTAGAGCACTTCGAGGTGGGGTTTCGCCTTCCCATCTGGCCGGAACTCCGCCAGACTTTCCGGTACTACGGGGTCGTGCCCAGCCAGCTCAATCCCAACTCTATCGCCATGCTGGTTGGGTACGCGTGCTACCTGCGAGAAGAGTGGATCGAGTTCTCGCTACCCGTCTTCCGCAAACTGTACACCTTCCGCTGCTCACACGGCATCTCCTTCTTCTCGGGTCAAAACCTCTCAAACACTACGGTCTCCCGAACAAGAACCACGACTAGGTCCGCCGCTTCATCTTCGTCGGCGGGAGCCTTGGGAATACCCTTCTCGCCCCAGTGCAGGAGGAGGAGTCGACCTTTCGTCCCCCGACCTTAGGGGGGTACGAGGCCAAGCTGCATCAATACATTCTTCAGCACGGGATGGACCTCGTCCATCTCCGGCGAAATGTCAACTCGCTCCCGCCCATTCCGCAGGGTGAGGGTAAGTTTTCGAGACCTTCTGCATTCGTTTTGGCTTGGCGGTTCTTACGTGATTCGCTAAATCTTTCGCGTTCTTATGCAGGTGTGCGTAATTTCCCCCTTCACCCCGCCGCGACCTCCTGGGGTTTCTGTATCCTTTGCACAGGCGGCCGCGGATGCCTGCCTGGAGGAACCTTCCTCCTCCAAACCTAGCGGCCGGAAACGAAAACCCGGGGCGCTCACTTCCTCTTCTTCCAAGAAGCCGAAAAGTCTTTCCGCCAAGGGGAAGGGGATCTTGGACGAGACCCGAGGGGCGAGTGCTCTGACCCAAACCCTGGGGACGGGCGCGCCGGCCCTAACCCAGGGGACAGATGCGCCGGCCCAAACCTTGGGGTCGGGTGTGCCAGACGGGACTGGGATCCAGGCGAGATCGTCGTTGCCGCCGCCTCCGCTGCCCAGGGACCACCGGAACTTCGCAAATGGCGAGAAGTACGTGGATCCCTCGGGGGCTCCTCTAGTGAAGTGGGACAGAAACAATAACCGGGTCTCGCTCTCCACCCTCCATTCGACTTGGATAGAGAGCGATGTCGCTACCGGCGAGGCCTACGTCATGGCGTATGCCCTCTATGGCCGTGACGATGCCGAAGTCTTCGATGCCGAGAAGACTCAGGTTCTCGCCCACGAGACCGCTCGAGCCCTGCTGCGGGCCCTTGAGCTTGCGCATATGTCTTCGCGCCGGAGCATCAGTCTGTCGCAAAGTCTGGCCGAGGTCGAGGAGACCAGGGCCCTTGTTTCGGCCGAGGCGCAGGAACTCAAGACGAAGTTGGCAGCTGCGGAAGCCCTTCTCGCCAGCCGTCCCGTCAGAGAGGTATATTTCCCTCCTCCCCGCGAATGACCGTTGATGATTGTCGCACTTTCTTCTCACCACCTTCGTTTTCTCAGGACGCTATGATCGCCGAGATGCTTCGCGCGCGAGTGGGCAATCTTGAGGAGGAAGTCCGGCTGGCTAAGGCCGAGGTTCAGCAGGCGCGAGAAGCCGATGCCTTGGCACTCGCCTCAGGAAGCAGGGGGCACTTTTATCCCCACCATGAGCTAGAGCAGCTGATGCAGGAGAATGCTCAAAGCGCCGTGAAGCACGCGATGCAGGTGCTGCGGCAGGCTGGGTACCTGAAGGAGGAGGCCGAATGCCTCTTTGCCCGACAGGTCGTCCCTGAGCTCTACATTCCGATCCCCTTCCCGGAAGATGAGGACGGCGAGCCGCGAGAAAATGTCCTCCTACCGGATTCGAGCGAAAGCGATGGATCTTCTGGCGAGAAGCCTGCCGATCCATGAGATGGGCCCTTTGTATATTTTTTTTTTCTTTTTATTCTTCATTTTTGGATGTAATCATGAACTGGGCGAGTCCCCTTGAAAGATATATATTGATTACAATTTTTGTGCTATCTTAATTTTTTCTCATTCGCCGCTATATCCCACTAGGCTCGTTAGGACGCTAGGTCGTAGTGTAACTGTCTTGACCATTCGCCGCTTCTCGTTGACGACCTAGGATGCATCGCTCTTTTCGACTTCCCGCTACCGAGTGAGCCTTTGGACCATTCGCGCATCACGGGGCTGCGTTTAGGTAGTTATGAAAGCGAGGTGAAATCACCGTTCCGGCGCGTGGTCTATGCGAGTGCTCTTGAGGTCACTCCTTGAGAATTTAGAACCTGCCACCGAGTGAGCCTTCGGACCTGTCAACTAGATGAGAGCCTAGACAGCGGGTCTGCTCGGGGCCATTTTTCCTTCAACATAGAACCTGCCACCGAGTGAGTCTTCAGACCTGTCAGCTAGATGAGAGCCTGGACAGCGGGTCTGCTCGGGGCCATTTTTCCTTCAACATAGAACCTGTCACCGAGTGAGCCTTCAGACAGACCTGCCAGCTAGATGAGAGCCTGGACAGCGGGTCTTCTCGGGGCCATTTTTTCTTCAACATAGAACCTGCCACCGAGTGAGCCTTCGGACCTGCCAGCTATATGAGAGCCTGGACAGCGGTTCTGCTCGGGGCCATTTTTCCTTCAACATAGAACCTGCCACCGAGTGAGCCTTCGGACCTGCCAGCTAGATGAGAGCCTGGACAGCGGGTCTGCTCGGGGCCATTTTTCCTTCAACATAGAACCTGCCACCGAGTGAGCCTTCGGACCTGCCAGCTAAATGAGAGACTGGACAGCGGGTCTGCTCGGGGCCATTTTCCCTTCAACATAGAACCTGCCACCGAGTGAGCCTTCGGACCTGCCAGCTAGATGAGAGCCTGGACAGCGAGTCTGCTCGGGGTCATTTTTCCTTCAACATAGAACCTGCCACCGAGTGAGCCTTCGGACCTGCCAGCTAGATGAGAGCCTGGACAGCGGGTCTGCTCGGGGCCATTTTTCCTTCAACAGAGAACCTGCCACCGAGTGAGCCTTCGGACCTGCCAGCTAGATGAGAGCCTGGACAGCGGGTCTGCTCGGGGCCATTTTTCCTTCAACATAGAACCTGCCACCGAGTGAGCCTTCGGACCTGCCAGCTAGATGAGAGCCTGGACAGCGGGTCTGCTCGGGGCCATTTTTCCTTCAACATAGAACCTGCCACCGAGTGAGCCTTCGGACCTGTCAGCTAGATGAGAGCCTGGACAGCGGGTCCGCTCGGGCCATCTTTGGAGCTTTCGGAGTTTTTCCTACAAGATGCAGTATCGATCTCAAACACATGTTAAACAAAATATTCTTATTTCAAAACATTTTTATTACATAGTTTCAGGGATAGAAACGTTTAAGATCGTCACCGCTCCTGGTGTGGCTAAGGGTTTGCCCTCCACGTTCTGAAGGCGATACCCCCCAGACTTTAGCGCTTCCTCCACGACATAGGGGCCTTCCCAGTTGGGATTAAGCTTTCCCACTGTGGCAGACCTCCCGCCGCGTCAACCTTCTTGAGCATTAGGTCCCCTTTTTCGAACTGCTTGATCCTGATGTGCTTGTCGAAGTACTTGGCCATCCGCCGCTTGACCTCTTCTTGGCGAATGGCTGCTAGATCCCGGGCTTCTTCGATGAGGTCGAGGGAGAGCCGCAACTCCTCTTCGTTCCCAGCTCTCCAATCTTCCTCTCCATTCGTGGCGGCCTTTACCCGTGGCGTCATGACTTCGAACTCTATGGGAATGACGACCTCGCAGCCGTGAGAGAGCTTGAAAGGGGTCTCTCCAGTGGCGGTGTTGGGGTGGTTCTTAAAGCCCACAGGACCGAGGGGAGCTGCTCCACCCAATTGCCCTTAAGATTTTCCACCTTCTTCTTGAGCAAGTTCACGATAATCTTGTTTGCCGCCTCCACCTGCCCGTTGCTCCTGGGATGGTGGACGGGTGCAAACCTGAGGTCTATCCCCAACTGGCCGCAGAAACTGATGAACTCCTCACTTGCGAACTGCGAACCGTTGTCCGTGACTATGGTCTGCGGAAGACCATGCCGACAGATGATCTCCCCCCATATGAAGTTGCGGACCACCTGGGAGGTGACCTTAGCCAGCGCCTTGAACTCCAACCACTTTGAGAAGTAGTCGATCATGACTAAGAGAAACCTCCTCTGCCCACTAGCCTGGGGGAAGGGTCCTACCAGATCCATCCCCCATATGGCAAATGGCCAGGGTACCGTGATACTCCTTAGCCTCTGAGCTGGCATGAGCTGAAGCGGGGCGAACATCTGGCACTTATGGCATTTCTTGGCGAAGGTGGTCGCGTCTTTGCTTAGGGTTGGCCAAAAGTATCCCTGCCTCATTATTCTTGCCTCCAACATCCTGCTCCCCGAGTGGCTGCCGCACTCGCCAGAGTGAACTTCTTCCAAGATCCTCGGGACTTCATCTTCCGAGATGCACCGGGCCAAGAGGCCCGAGAGGGTCTTCCGATACAGATCCCCCTCATGGAGCACGTAGTAGGCGGACTTGTACCGGAAGCGCCTTTGGTCCGGAACATCCTCCGGGAATTTCCCTGTTGCGAGGAAGGTAACGAAGGGATCCTTCCAAGAGGGCCGATGCTCTATTTCCATGAGTTCCCCTTCCTCGATCGAAGGACGGAACAGATCTGTTAGGGTTCCTCCGGCTCGGGGACTGGTCTTGGCCAAGCGATCCGCCTGGGCGCTCTCCTCCCGAGGGATGTGCCTGATGGAGAAAGTCTTGAACGCTCCAATGAGGCTTCTCACTTTGGCTAAGTATCTTATGAGTGTAGGTTCCCTCGTCTCGAACTCCCCCTTGATCTAAGAGGCTATTATCATCGAGTCGGTGAGAACCTCCACATCATGGACTCCCAGTTCCCGAGCCAGACGCAAACCGACGATCACTGCCTCATACTCCGCCTGGTTGTTGGTGATTGGGAAATGTTTAACGAGTGTCTGCTCGATCTTCACCCCGTGAGGGCTCTCCAGCACTACCCCTCCTCCGAGAGAATTCTTACCCGAGGCCCCGTCAACCAGCAGCTTCCATGGAACATGACGAGGGGCTTGACCCTCCTCCATCTCGGCCATAAAATCTGCCATGAAATCCGCCACCACCTGTGCCTTCATGGATAGCCGAGGGACGAAGGTGATATTGAACTCGCTGAGTTCTATCGACCACTTCGCTAGCCTCCCCGAATGCTCTACTCCTTCGAAGATCTGGCGAAGAGGGTGGTCCGTCACTACTTGAATTGAATGGGCCTGGAAGTATGGCCTGAGTTTACTCGCTGCGACGACCAGAGCAAAGGCCAACTTCTCCAAGATCGGGTATCTGAGCTCCGCCTCCTTTAGGACCCTACTCACGTAATAGATAGGCAGCTGCTTCTTGCCTTCTTCCCGGACCAGGACGGAGCTTACAGCCTCAGTCCCGACTCTGAGATATAGGGATAGATCTTCCCCCTCCTTGGGACCTTGGAGTAGCGGAGCTTTGGTGAGCTGACCCTTCAAGGCCTGGAAGGCCTCCTCGCATTCCTTTGTCCACTCGAATTTCTAGTTGCCTCGTAACGTTTTGAAGAAGGGGGAGCATTTCTCTCCGGCCCGGGAGAGAAACCTGATCAACCCCGCGAGTTTTCCCGTCAAGCGTTGGACCTCCTTGGCATTCCGAGGCGATCCCAACTCCATGATGGCTTTGACCTTGTCCGGGTTAGGTTCTACCCCCGAAGGGGTGAGAAGGTGTCCCAGGAATTTCCCATTGCTGGCCCCGAACACACACTTTAGGGGATTCAGGCACATCTTGTACTTGCGTAGGGTGACGAAGGTTTCCTCGAGGTCTCGGAGATGAATGCCCACTCTCTTGCTCTTCACCATGAGGTCATCTACGTAAACCTCCAAGTTTCTTCCTCTTTGCTCCTTAAAAACCCGGTCCATCATCTTCTGGTAGGTTGCTCCTGCATTTTTCAGCCCAAAGGGCATCATCTTATAGCAGTAGCACCCCTCCCGGGTGATGAAAGAGACATCTTTGATATCCGGGGGGTGCATCCTGATCTGGTGATAACCTGAAAAAGCATCCAAAAACTCATCACAGAAAAACCGACGGCTGAGTCAACCAGCGCGTCGATCCGAGGCAGGGGATAACAATCCTTAGTGCAGGCTTTGTTTAATAAAGAAAAGTCAATACACACATGCCAGCGACCATCGCCCTTTTTTACCATGACGACATTGGAGACCCAGCCTGGATACTGGATCTCCGATACAAAACCTGCTTCAAGGAGCTTGGCCACCTCCTCGCGGATTGGTTCTTCGAGTTTGTCGGCGAAGGCCCTCCTTTTCTGTCGGATGGGGCGGGCTCCTGGCTCAAGGTTGAGACGATGGCAAGCCACGTCCGCTTCGATGTCGGGCATGTTTACCGCGCTCCATATGAAGATGTCCACGTTCTTCTGAGTGCACTCCAGCATCCTCACCCTGTCTTTCGGGCCGAGGCCCCGCTGACACGCACCTTCTCCACCCTTCCTCCCTGGGTGATAACCTCCATCTCCACTACTTCCTCTGCCGCTTCAAGCCGGCCGGCTCTTCCCATCTGCCCCTCGCTTCTCGCCCCTCCACCCTGGCTTTCTCCTCTGCTGCACCTTCCTCCTCCATCGGTTCGACCTGCTCCTCCTGAGCTACCTCCCTCTCCTTTCTTCGGGCACTACCCTCTTCCTCTTCTCCCCTCTTCTACACTCCTTCTTCTGGCCCCTCCGGCCTCCTCATCTCTTCATCCATCTTCTCAGCCTCCGCCATCCAAGAGATGGTATTGACTGCAGTCACATAGCACTGCTTGGCCACCTTTGCATCTCCCCGGATTCGGATCTGGACTCCTCCACTATGGAACTTCAAGCACGGGTGGTATGATGAGGGCACACATCGGAAGGCACTGATGAGAGGGCGCCCAAATATGGCATTGTAGCTGCTCGGAGCGTCAACGATGACGAACCGGCAGTTCCTCGGGACCCCTCCTAATGTCACCTGGAGGCCGACACCTCCCTCAACCTCCTTCCTTTCTCCTGAGAAACCAAACAGCGGCCCATCCGAGGCCTGCACCCTTTTCTTCTCCACCTCCATCGCATCGAAAGCCTTCTTGAAGATAACATTCACCGAGCTCCCATTGTCCACCAGGATCCGGGAGACCGTGAAGTTTTCTATCGCCGTCTGGATCACCAGGGCGTCGCAGAACGGGTCCTCATAATCGGGCATGTCTTCCGAGGAGAAGGTGAGCTTCTCTGTGGGGGGTGGGGTCTGGGAAGTTGATGCGACGTCTCTCCGGAACATCGCCTGGAAGCTCCTTTTGCGAGAGGCTTCTATCCCAACCCCACCATGAATCACCCCGATTCCCCCTGGCTCCTGTATCCGCCCTGTCCTCACATCGGTCCTCTTCCGCCTCTGGGAGCACTTCCTCGATCCTGGCCTGCTGCCGCCGTGGTTGACCTCTCCCTCTCATCTCCAAGAATTCTGGGCAGGTGGCGGTCGCGTGACCTTCTTCCTGGTGAAAGTCACAATAGGGCAACGCCACCCTGTCCACTCTTCCTGCTCTTTCTCTCCCTCCTCTTGCTCCTCTACCTCCTCTTCCTCGGCCTACTGTCATAGCTTGCTCCCTTGGGGGTGAGGGGGTCTGGGACCTTGCCTCCACCCGGATTTATTCCTCCCGCCTCTCTCTCCTTGATACCCCCCTTCCTGACCTCTCGCTGGTCCTTCCTGGTGCCTCCAGCCCAACCTGTTGTTGGGCTCTTGATTCCTCCAATTCCGAGGCGGTCTTTCGAACCCCTGACCCCTGGGTTCTTCTCGCCTTCTTCCTTCTTGCTGCCTCACCTCGGGCTCACTCATCTTCGCCAACCTCTTGTAGAACTCCGGGTTGGCCGCCTCCCCTTCAATCTCCTCTGCTGCTCGCTCCATCAACTCCTCAAAGGACAAAGGAGGCCTTCTCTTCAGGTCCATCTTGAAGAACCCATCTCGCAACCCTACGATGAACGCCATCTTGAGGGCGAATCCCGGTACCTCCTGCACAAGGTGTATCTCCTCCTGGAACCTATCCACGTAATGTGCCAGGGATTCCCCCTCCCTTTGCCTGATCTTGAAGAGAGCCTCCGCATCCTTCTTCCTCTTTTTCGACGTCGAGAAGCGCAGCCGGAAGCCCCGGTGCAAATCATCGAACGCGTAGATGGAACCTGTGGGAAGCTGGTGGAACCAGTCCCTTGCTTTCTCCTTCAGGGTGGTTGCGAAGAGTCGGCATTGAAAAGCATCCGACATGGGAAGGATTGACGTCATGTCCTCAAACCACTGCAGGTGCACGACTGGGTCCTCCTTGCCGGTGTAGTAGGACATCTCCGGCCCTCGAAACCCCTCTGGCACTGGGGCCGAGAGGATCATCTCGCAAAAGGGGCTCCCTTCCCCTGCTCGGCGAATGGTCCTCTCGCGCGGAGCCAGCTCGCACACCTCAGCACTCGCCGGGCAGCTGAACACCTGCCGCCCGGGAGATCTCGCGCACTGCCTTCTGCTGGCACCTCCTTCCCCAGCCGCTGCCCCGGTGCGTTCTCGCCGATCTGCAGGGGCGGAACCACGGGGGACTGTCGGGGTCTCGCACTCGCTCCGCCCAGCGAGAACTGTCTGCAGGACTTCTCGCTTGAACTTCTCAAACATCTCCAGCCACTCCCCTGTTGCTGGCGGCTGCGAGTGGCCTAGGTCTGAACCATTTTCCCCACCTCCTGTCATCGAACCTAGCTTGAAATTTTCCTTCACCGGCTACGGTCCACGCTCACCGCACCAAAAATGTTGAAACCAGCAACTGGTCTCCTGAGTTCGGACCCACTGGGGGTGTAGCCGACGCTTACTTCTCCCTCCCTAGACCCTCTGACCGGTGGATGAGAAACTTGGAATAGACCCAAGGCTGTAGCGAGGAGGTCCCGCCACACACCCGGAAGATCTTAGAGAGCTTCCCCTCCCAAACCAAAGCTCAGCCGGGCACCTTGGAGGACACGGACTGCCAACCAAAACTAGCCTGGAGGAGAGGACTCTCAAGGAATCGGATCTCCTCCAAGGTGCCCTTAAGGGTCTATTTATAGATTTTTCTAGGCAGGTCTGCAAATAACATTAATCCGTCTTTTAGTTTTACTAACCGCACCCCAAATTGGTCTGCTAATAGCCTAACTCCGCTGTTCCGAAGGGCTATTTGCAGCCCACAAGGGGTATTATGGTCATTTCCCCCTCAAAGCCTTTTGGGCGAGTGGTCCGTGAGGGTACCACCCGCTGGGCACCCCGCTTAGCTGGGCGAATGCCCACGCTTCCGGGCGAGTGGTCCGTGAGGGCACCACTCGCCCAGCTCCTTCTCTCCTGCAGCTTACCCCCACTAACCCGGGGGTATTTTCACCTGTCTGAGCCGGGGCGAATGATCTGACTGGCCTAGGTCTCGCCAGTTGGCCTGTGGGGCCCACTCGACGAATACGGGTTGTACAGACGCGCAAATATGTTTGTCAGATTTTATTGTTTACACACCCGAGATATCCCCGCCACACCCGAGATGGCCCCACCTTAGTGCAAATGGGTATCTGGGATATCCTGGACCTAAAAAAACCTGGGTCCTGGACCCAGACCCAAAAATTTCGCCTCCACTTGGCTCCATCGGATAGTATTATGACCGGTAATTAATTAAGATGATGATCAAATTCTTAAACGGATTCGGCTTCACTCCCTCCATTCTTTAGAGAGCTTGTGACCAATAATCCATGATAATGGTCAAATTTTTGTTCAATTCAACCTGGAGCCTCCATATGGATTGCAATCAGCAATTTATTGAGCTCTTGACAAAAATCAAGATGGGGGAAAATACTTGTGGATTGATTAAGGGAATGGTTAACGACACTTTTTATCTGGCTAGTTGCACCGCACTTTTGTGCAATTGAGCCCTAAAAATACTCGTTAAAAAAACGAGTTGCACCTTCTTCGATGCCCCGACACCTTTCTCCTCCGAGCGAATCATGACTACTGCACCTTCTTCGATGCTCCGATTTTGCCATCCAACGCTCTCTCTCCTACCAACTCTTATTCGTCTTCTTCCCTATTCGTTAATTAGCCGAAAGAAAAGAAAAAGTAGGGTGGGGAGCACACGGAAGGTGTTGAACCAGATATCATGGATCTCAAATTCACGACGAAAAGTCTTCAGCGGCAAGCACGCAAATGCGAGGAGGAAAAACCGAGAAGCTTAAGGTGAAGAAGGTGATCGAGAAGCATTAGTTCGTCAACATGGAGGTCCATGCCAAGTTCATGGAGGGTACCATGGCTGGATCCACTCCTGAGATCGAGGTCAACAGTCTTATGCCGCGTGCCTATAAAAATATTACGATACAATTACCAATTATGAGTATCTTTAACAAAAGTTGAAAAAAAGACAACAAAGCACAATACCATTAACAATTCCCTCGATTGAACTCATCCAGCATAGAGCTGAGAAGATTTCTTCGCTCTCTCTCCCTCTCCTGTTTCTCTACCCCGCTTCTCCTCCATATGGCACATAAATATAGATCCTCATGTCACTTCATTAGCCAATATCTATCTATCTATATATTTATATATGAAAATGTAAAAAAAGGTGAAGCCGGGCTACTTTTCTCAACTTTTATCTCATAATAATATATAAATAAATATTTATATATAAATAACTGTTTATATAAAACGGAACTAAAATTAAATTAACGAATAAAATAAATTATATGTTATATAAAAAAAATGTAATATAATATTACAATTGATACGGTCGCATAAAGACGTTAAACGCACCCCGATGAGTGGGGTGCGAATATCAACCCCCCCCTGGTCGGGCCTCACTCTGGTAGACTGAATCCGACTGAATACTATTATTATATTCAGCGCAATAATAAAAAAATATAAAATATAACGATTTGCTTCGCTGAAATCCCGCGCCCCTTCATTTCTCCTCTCCGTACTCCGCTCTCCTCGCTCTCCTCGTGAATTTCTCTCTCGCATTTCGGCGTTCTAGGTTTGATTCCGTCGCAGCTCCCCCATCGTCTCCGGCAGTAATCACTCTGCTCTCCGGCGCCCCTTCTCCAATCCGATTATACACAAGAGCTCTCCGGCGCAGCCTACCCATCCTCCTCTCCGCAAGGTATGTATCGCATCCACCATTATCGCATCTGTTTGGCTCTCCGCTGATGGCTATCCGTCGTGAGGATAGAATGGCTCTCCGCGTAGAGCTAAACGACTCTCTCGCTGAGATCCACTGGCTCTCCGAGGAGAGCCCTTTGTCTCTCCGCGGAGAGCCGGAGAGCGGTTTGGCTCTCCGCGGAGAGCCGTTTGGCACTCCGCGGAGAGCCGTTTGGCTCTCCGCGG
The DNA here is from genome assembly GCA_033032865.1 of Dactylorhiza incarnata. Lineage (NCBI taxonomy): Eukaryota > Viridiplantae > Streptophyta > Magnoliopsida > Asparagales > Orchidaceae > Dactylorhiza > Dactylorhiza incarnata. Next base: position 5,824,282 of record JAWHQI010000174.1, on the reverse strand, counting down.
AGAGCGGTTTGGCTCTCCGCGGAGAGCCGTTTGGCTCTCTGCGGAGAGCCGTTTGCTCTCCGCGGAGAGCCCAAAATTTTTAATTTCTGTTTTTAGGAAATACGTTTGTTTGTTCATTCTTCTATGACAATCCTTGGAAATAAATTATAATTAGCATATAATTTGGAAGGTGAGGTAGGAAATAACCTAGGCAAGCTACTATAACCAATTATAGTTACTCAAAATAGGATCCTAGTATTATGGCTACTAATCTAACCTTTGGGTTTGGTGACTAGATTATTTGACTATTTGTCTTTATCGGCAATGAATGGTGTTGACATTGTGCTGCGGGACATTGCGAAAACACAACGATCAGTAGAGACCCTCGTTCATCGCTGCCCTGAAATTCTACCCGAATCGATTCCGACCCAAACGCCTCCATTCTATTCGTCAGCCTTCGACCGCCCCACTACTGAGCCGTGCATTTGTGGGAAGCAATCAGGCACGTTGAACAAAATTCAGGAAGATTGGATCAAGATCCAAGTGAAAATGATGGAGGATGGCATTCGCCTTCCCATCCGAATCGATCCGCCAGTGCCACTGTGGAACAAGCGACCTGACCTGAATGCGTATCTTTTGAAACCATTGTTCGTGATTGATCCGGAACGACAGTACGGCGTCAATGTGACAGCGGGTGCATGTCCATCTTGCAACAAAGTCGGCTTTCTTTCCCGCAAGCAATTAAGTGCCCCGCGAGTTGTCGATTGCATCGACACCACTGCATTCTCTATCAGTGCTAGATACATGTGCAAGAAGTCGAACACCTCCGGCGGCTGTGGTGCCACGTTCCAGGTCATGGACGAGGCAAAAAACGAGAAGTTGATCCCGACAGCCATCATCCTTAACTATCCTGTGCAACTTTTCGAACAGAGCGCACACGACGTCGGTCTTGTTCAAATGGCATACGACTTGTACACGTCCCGTTCCGGCATTGCTGATGCAGCCAAGGTGATTCGTTGTGCACGAACGACTCGATACATGCGTCAAGCCGCACTATATCGTGGTCACGTGTCGTGGTATTTGGATATGCGCTTATGGGATGCAGCAATTGGGCAAACGTCATGGCAGAAGGATCCAGCAGTGTTCCCTGAATTCCCATCATTTTTTCAGCATTGTAACGGGTACAATGGCACTCTTGGTCCAGTGGAATCAACGCTTTCACGCCTAATCAATGATTGCATTGCTCGCCAACTTTCTTTCTTCAACCGAATGGAAGGCGTCATAACCGGGACTCATCTCTCGGCTGACCATCATCACAACGTGCTGGGACGCATGAAATTGACGGACGAGTTCAATGGCAGGAAATTTTCCCCCGTTGAAGGATTGCACTCCGTCATGAACGAGCGCCAACAAATTCTCTCCCATCAATTCACATCGACTACGGGCAATGCAGAGCGTCGATTTGTTGGTCGGAGTTTGCAGAACCGGTACAATGCTTACAATATTGATACTTCTCTGCTCATCATGTACCTTGACAAGTGCTGCGATGACCGAGAATGGCTACAAGATTTCGACAACATCATTGTTCTCCTAGACAATCATCACCTGATCACGAGGTATAGGGACAATTCGAACGACACGGATCGAGCTCGGCAGGAACTATTTATGGCTGGCGTGGCCGAAATCATTGTTGGCAATGGACATGCTTCAATGCGGGAAGGCTCCATCATTGAGGCTGAACTTGATGCATTGTTGGATCGAATTAAAAACTGGGAAAACGAGAATGATGTGCCACCGTCGAAGCGCATTGTGACGACCAAACTTCTATCTTGCCACGAGACGCAGAAAAAGCACATCAGAAATTGCTTAACACCGCCTGTAGGGGCGTCAAACACCGTCGTGGATCGCTTCTTCCGTTCGACTCTACGTCGTGGATCGGGGAAGAACGAAAACTTATGGCGTCAAGGACGAGCCATTTTCCAACGGATTCTAGCTAGATTCATCAGTAGCTTAGAAACTAGGAACTGGATGAGGGGAAGAGATGAGAATAGGCCTCGTCCATTCCATTATGGCATTCTCTTCTTGATCACCGGATATTGATAGAAAAACAGTCACGCCAAAAGTCAGTCTAACAAGCGAGAAATTCCTATCCCTCATTCACACAAGAATGAAACTCAACTATCTTTCCTGAAAACGAGAATGAGCCTGATGACCTCCTATCGAGCACGTATAGAACCGGGCTCTCAATCAGAGAGGCGAGAGCAATATTTCTCACATAGAACCCTTCCATCATCCAAGACTTCATGAAAGGTGAGAGAGACCTAACTGAACTGATGCTCATCCCGGTCTTCCCTTTCCTCCTTGTCCCGAGCATCCTATCGACGAACGGAACTCTTTGAAGCCCTACCTTTCACCCTATCCCCTTGGTCGAGTACGTCAACTACCTATATACCTTGAAGGCCGAGAGGTGAAGGTCAGCTAGAATCCGTTGGAATGATTGCCGAAGCAATAGCTGATAATGCAATTTGGTCGAGCCACACGTTCGATGCGATTGTGAACGATGCGCTTGAGGTTGCCGCAACTGCTGTGGAGAGGACTCCGAACGATGATCATCACTGCATTGGAGAAGACGAAGCACTACCGCTAAACCATACTGATATAAGCAACACTCCCCATTCTATTCAGTCCAGTCGCAAGCGCAGAAAACCCGGACCAACATCGCATGGGCAAAGCTCTTCTTCAAATCACCATAAAAAATCTCGCAGCCTCAACGCGTTGGGCAATGAACGTCAATCGGCATTAGAAGGCCTTAATCTCTGGGAAAAAGTGATGAGCACTTCACCAATGATCAACCCCTTCGAACGGCGCTTACTCAGAATGGTGGCTCTCAAATTTCTTCAACCCGATGAACTGCTTGATCTAAAAGATTTTCCAATTGAATCCTTGCATATTCCACAATTGCATCGAATTTGGTCTGTTCTTGTCTCGGCTTTACATAGCACCAATTACGCTTTCAAACGGTTCATTCGGCCAAAAACAGAACAGGTTCTTAAACAGCACTTGGAGGATATGGTTGCCCAGTCTCGTTTCAGATTGCCCATTCAACGAGCAGCGCCAAAACGCAGCATCATTACTGCACTAAATCTGTCTGCGTCATTGATTGCTCCAATGCAGGCGGGCCGTGAGGATAGTTTCATCCAGTTAGAAGAGACTGTCACCACAACAGTAACTCGAAGCATCACTTTTACAACCGGCGCCCCAAGTCACAGTTCAAGTCAGCCCCTTGCAACAGATCTGCAAACGTCCCTGCCCGATCTAGTAATTGAAGGATCAGCGGACGATATCATTGATCGACTTGTTCAAAACGAGATTGATGCTGGGCATGCCGGCAACATTCACTGGACCAAAGTGGTCGCCCCAGCTTACGCCCGCATTGCTGCACGCCGTGAGGATCTAGTTCAGATGACCCACAAGGAGATTCAAAATCGTTGGGATTATCTTAGACGTCTCAAAAGGAAAAGGACATCAAACACTTTGCAGTCGCATACCGAAGCGCAAAAGGAGCTCGGTGATCAAGACGCCATCTACATTCAACCATCGCCGGTTGTTACACAATCATTGCCAGCCGAAACTCCGTCCACAAATAATTTAACTCAACCAGCGTCTTCTGCAGTCATCACGACGACGGAGGAACCTAATGTGGGCATCTCGTCCGCTGTCAGCGAGATTGGTTCTCGTCCTCCATTCATGGTAAATCAACAATTGCCGACTTTCAATCAGATAATGGAGGCCATCGTCCCCGCCCCAGCTACAGGAGAGCCGTTCTCCCAATCGGAGAAGGAGTTGCTCAATTACTTGCTAACTAGTCCAGCAGAGCGCTCCCATGTGAAATCGTCGACTGGTGATCAAATGTCTTGGAAGAGCCTAGCCAAGCGTTTCTTGTACTGGGGGCGAGTCGCACGGGTGTTGGGGATGAACCAGTTTCGGGTTCGATCCGATGTGCAGCTCAAGCAAAAGGTTAAGGATATTAACAAAAAAAAGAGCTTGCAACAGTATGTGTGAAACCATGAAAGGTATGTTTTTTATATGTATTATAGTAAAAAAAATGATTTGGAAATAATACAATAATTTGCACTTATTATTCCATGATACAATTGTACCTCATTTAGGCCATTACCCAATTGGATCTCCATGGAGAGCCAATTGGATCTAAACGGAGAGCCAAATGGCTCTCCATGGAGAGCCAATTGGATCTAAACGGAGAGCCAAATGGCTCTCCATGGAGAGCCAATTGGATCTAAACAGAGAGCCAAATGGCACTCCATGGAGAGCCAAAATGGCTCTCCACGGAGAGCCAATTGGATCTCAACGAGATCCAAATGCTCTCCGGAGAGCAAATGGCTCTCCCCGGAGAGCCAAATGGCTCTCTCCGCGGAGAGCCATCTGGCTCTCCCCTGAGAGCCAAATGGCTCTCCGCGGAGAGCCATCTGGCTCTCCGCGGAGAGCTACATAGCTCTCCGCGGAGAGCAGTTTGCTCTCCGCGGAGAGCCGTTTGCTCTCCGCGGAGAGCTACATAGCTCTCCGCGGAGAGCCGTTTGCTCTCCGAGGAGAGCCGTTTGCTCTCCGAGGAGAGCCGTTTGCTCTCCGCGGAGAGCCGTTTTGCTTCCTCTATTTCTCTCGTCCAATTTATTCTTTTTGTCCCTCTATTGTAACATATGTTTATAAATTTTGCAGATCAATGGGGCAGAAAAAGATCCATTTTTTGAGCTCGAGGTGCTATTTAAACTCATTTGTTAGCCTAAGTTCAGCAATACTAGAACGATTGGAGGAGGATCAGAAGAAGATGCTGATGGAATGCCAACATCTGGCATATCTTCCATGCACCAAAGGTATCGCAGAACACTCCCCTTCTTTACGGTCTACTAAACTGTATGATATAGAGAAGGATGTCTTCGTCATTGGATCGAGGGAGCTAACCTTCTCCCCCAATGACGTGGCAATGATATTGGGTCTGCCGAACCATGGGGAGGAAGTCATCCTGACTACCAAGCCATTTGGACCGCTAACGAAGTCCGATTTGAAGACGGAACTTCAATCGATGGAGAAAGGGTCGTCCCCTGTGACGATGAAGATATTGATTTTGCACCTTCTGTGCAATTTCTTCTTCCCCTCGAGCGCGGAGAGGATGCCAATGTTCTTCGAGGAGGTCTCCAGCTTGGAGAAATTTCAAAAGTTCAATTGGCCAGAAGCGATCTATACCTTCGTTATGAGGTCGTTCAGGTAGATGGTGGAGAAGCTGCCACCTATTGCAGAAGAAGGCCAACTGCAACATTGGCTAGAGTCTTCAATGGGATACATCTATGGATGCACCCATGTTCTCGTTGTAAGTATCTATATTTCTAATTACTAAAATGAAATTTGTTTAATATGTTCTAAACTATTGCAATGTTTGATATATATTTGGTTCCTCGAGCACACCACCACCTTCGCTCCGCACTATCCGTCGTTGAGGCCACGAATATTAAGATGGTCGGAGAAGGTCTTATTTTCAATGAAAGAAATGGGGATTGTTGCAAAACTCTTGGATGAGCAGGTAAATAATTTAGTTTATTCGATTAACAACCACTTTTGAACTATCCAATACAATAGTTGTATTTCTTCTTTTTAGGTGTTTGGAAGTACTAGATGAAATAACACTGACAGAGAAGTTGTTATGTTCAGACGTGACAACACAGTGGACACCACCACCTCCCACATTTAAGAGAAAACCAATAGTCTCGCCATCTAGGGTAGTAAAAAAAAAATGAAGTTTGCACCACCACCTCCCACATCATTACCACCTCCCTCATCATCATCACCTCCCCCATCACCCAGCACATCAGCAACCTCCCCCACCACCTAGCACACCATCTATCCCTCCGGCACAGTTTTGGATTGATTTGCAACATAGGATGTTAGATCAATTTGCTTTATTAGATAGCAAGATAGATAGTTCTGTAGATAGATTAGACAAAAAAATAGATAGAGTACATAGTGATTTAATTAATTTTAGTCACAGTGTAGGTGAACGTCTTGAATCCATGAGTGCTGATATAGACACACTCATTCATCATTCCTCGCCATCATCTAGCCCGAGTATCTCTAAATCCCCCGCCCACCAAAAACGCTACCACCCTCACTACCCCTCACGATACTTCCATTACTGATATTCTAGACTCCCCATTGGGAGAAAGAGAAATTAAAACTACAAAGGCGGATGAAATTGATGTGTACCCCGTTGACTATCCGGGGAGACCGCTAATAGCTGAAGAAGATAGAGATATCATCCATCAGCGTATGAGCGCCATACCATCGAGGTGCCCTTTTGACATTATACACTTTTATATTTTCAAAAATTTTGATCTATGCACATTGATATTGACGATGACTTTCTAATGTTTCAGGAACGACCAAGCATTCAATAAATGGAATATAGTCGGATTTCGAGATGGCATGGATGCTCTTCTGACGGACAAATACGTCGAAGATTGTCACATTGATGCCTACGCAAAGATCTTGACTTTGCGTAGAGATCGGGATAAAGAACCTATCATCCGTTTATGTACATCAGTCCGAACTTTTGGTATGATCTCCCTATCAGTGCTTTATACATTAATAATTCTGTTTGCATTGCTAAAAAATGTTACAAATTATGTAGTTGCACTTCCCAAGGTCCAATGACGGAGAATCTAAGCTTGTAGCTGCATTCCTTGAGGGCATTACCAAGGAGAATCTTGCCAATATCAAAATGATTCTAATGCCAGTATGTTATAGTCAACACTGGTATTTATTGGTGGGTATGGTTAAAGAGAAGAAGTGGCTTATACATGACTCTCTGCGTAATGCCCAACGAAAAGTTTCCGCTAAAGAAGCTGTAAGTACAGTTCATTGACATGCAATGTAGTATTGTACATTACGAGTTACTAATGTACGAACAAATTTGTGTTAATGCAGATTTCTGCGCTCCAGAAGGCGACCGTTAAAAAAGTCCACGCAGGATTTTCCAATTGGAAACTCGACTTGACTGCTGGTATACCACAGCAGGAGAACTCCGTGGACTGCGGTGTCTTCGTTATGAAGTATATGGAGCACATAGCGAAGGAAGGGCTGATGAGCTGGGAGAGTTGCGTAGACTGGCAGAAAAATATGCCTATGTTTAGAGCCCAGATCTGTGCAGACATCTTTAAAAATTTTGTGGTTGATTGATGTAAATTAAGAAATTATTCGTGTACATTTGTAATGTTTGTCTATAATAACAATTGTTTCATGGATGAATACCGTTTTCAAATGGGTCAAAATTATAGCTTTAAATGAAATCAGTGAAGATACAGAAGGCTCTCCGCGGAGATCCAAAAGGCTCTCCGCGGAGAGCAAAAAGATCTCCGCGGAGAGCAAAAAGCTCTCCGCGGAGAGCACAAAGTTCTCCGCGGAGATCCAAATGGCTCTCCGCGGAGATCCAAATGGCTCTCCGCGGAGATCCAAATGGCTCTCCGCGGAGATCCATTTAGATATCCGCGGAGATCCATTTAGATATCCGCGGAGAGCCATTTGGCTCTCCGCGGAGAGCCATTTGGATCTCTGCGGAGAGCCATTTGGATCTCCGCGGAGAGCCAAATGTCTATCTTTCGCAAATTGTGGCCGCGTTCTCTCCCTCCCTCCCTTCATTTTTTCTTCCTTTCCCTCTTTTTTCTTTCTCCCTCCCCCTTTCCCTCTCCTCCCCCTCTTTTTTCTCCTCCCCCTCTTTTTTCTTTTTTTCTCCCCCCCCCTCCCCCCTTTTTTCCCCCTCATACCAGAGTGGAACCCGGCGCCCCCCCCCCCCACACACTAACGGTCGAACCGCCTGATAGTGGAGGAGCGATCGAGGCATAACCGCCCGGGCCAAACCGTCCAAGCCAGGCGGCCTCTCGGCTGCCCAACCCTCTGGTGACCTATCAATGCTCTTCTTAAATCGAAGGCTGGGTCGCCGATACTTGCGTGTAAGGCGAAATCCAGCCCCCCGCGTGTAGGGGTTTGACGCGAAAAACAATCCCCGAGGCACAGACAAATATAAATACAGGGTAATCATGAAGTTGATTTTTACATTTCCCTTCTTAATATGATCCCTTATAAAATGATGTCGGACATCTATATGCTTAGATCTAGAGTGTAATACGAGATTATTAGTTAAGTCTATAGCACTTTATTATCACACTTTAATTTTACACTACTTTGTTGCATGCCAAAGTCTTCTAATGTTTGTGACATCCAAAGAGCTTGGGCACAACAACTACATAGAGCAATATATTCGGCCTCGGTAGTAGAGAGGGCAACAAAATTCTGTTTCCTACTCGACCAAGAAATAAGTGAAGGGCCGATAAAATGACAGGTGCCAAAAAACTGAAACTGATCGTATAGAGGACGAATCGAAGAAGATTTAATGTTTGTGACGAATCGAAGACCGTTATTCTGCACGTATTTCCAGCAACATTAAAACTGTAACTTTTTCGATTCGTCCTCTATAGGTCGGCCTAAAAATTGGAAGCGCCGAATTCTGTCCAGGTGGTGTGCGAATAACGGTCTGAAATCTGAATTTTTGTCAAAATTCAAATTTTTTTTAACGATCTCCGTATTACGCACATCAGGAATCTATAAAAATATCCTATGTTCAATCTAGCTATAGCCCTAGGAAAAATCATCTTCCCAAAGTTGTTCCTGAACTTTTTCACTAATAGAATATCACAATTGGATCTCCATGGAGAGCCAATTGGATCTAAACGGAGAGCCAAATGGCTCTCCATAGAGAGCCAATTGGATCTAAACGGAGAGCCAAATGGCTCTCCATGGAGAGCCAATTGGATCTAAACGGAGAGCCAAATGGCACTCCACGGAGAGCCAAATGGCTCTCCACGGAGAGCCAAATGGCTCTCCACGGAGAGCCAAATGGCTCTCCACGGAGAGCCAAATGGCTCTCCACGGAGAGCCAAATGGCTCTCCACGGAGAGCCAATTGGATCTCAACGAGATCCAAATGGCTCCCCGGAGAGCCAAATGGCTCTCCGCGGAGAGCCATCTGGCTCTCCGCGGAGAGCTACATAGCTCTCCGCGGAGAGCAGTTTGCTCTCCGCGGAGAGCCGTTTTGCTCTCCGAGGAGAGCCGTTTGCTCTCCGAGGAGAGCCGTTTGCTCTCCGCGGAGAGCCGTTTTGCTTCCTCTATTTCTCTCTCCAATTTATTCTTTTTGTCCCTCTATTGTAACATATGTTTATAAATTTTGCAGATCAATGGGGCAGAAAAAGATCCATTTTTTGAGCTCGAGGTGCTATTTAAACTCATTTGTTAGCCTAAGTTCAGCAATACTAGAACGATTGGAGGAGGATCAGAAGAAGATGCTGATGGATGCCAACATCTGGCATATCTTCCATGCACCAAAGGTATCGCAGAACACTCCCCTTCTTTACGGTCTACTAAACTGGTATGATATAGAGAAGGATGTCTTCGTCATTGGATCGAGGGAGCTAACCTTCTCCCCCAATGACGTGGCAATGATATTGGGTCTGCCGAACCATGGGGAGGAAGTCATCCTGACTACCAAGCCATTTGGACCGCTAACGAAGTCCGATTTGAAGACGGAACTTCAATCGATGGAGAAAGGGTCGTCCCCTGTGACGATGAAGATATTGATTTTGCACCTTCTGTGCAATTTCTTCTTCCCCTCGAGCGCGGAGAGGATGCCAATGTTCTTCGAGGAGGTCTCCAGCTTGGAGAAATTTCAAAAGTTCAATTGGCCAGAAGCGATCTATACCTTCGTTATGAGGTCGTTCAGGTCGATGGTGGAGAAGCTGCCACCTGTTGCAGAAGAAGGCCAACTGCAACATTGGCCAGAGTCTTCAATGGGATACATCTATGGATGCACCCATGTTCTCGTTGTAAGTATCTATATTTCTAATTCCTAAAATGAAATTTGTTTAATATGTTCTAAACTATTGCAATGTTTGATATAGATTTGGTTCCTCGAGCACACCACCACCTTCGCTCTGCACTATCCGTCGTTGAGGCCACGAATATTAAGATGGTCGGAGAAGGTCTCATTTTCAATGAAAGAGATGGGGACTGTTGCAAAACTCTTGGATGAGCAGGTAAATAATTTAGTTTATTCGATTAACAACCACTTTTGAACTATCCAATACAATAGTTGTATTTCTTCTTTTTAGGTGTTGGAAGTACTAGATGAAATAACACCGACAGAGAAGTTGTTATGTTCAGACGTGACAACACAGTGGACACCACCACCTCCCACATTTAAGAGAAAACCAATAGTCTCGCCATCTAGGGTAGTAAAAAAAATGAAGTTTGCACCACCACCTCCCACATCATTACCACCTCCCTCATCATCATCACCTCCCCCATCACCCAGCACATCAGCACCTCCCCCACCACCTAGCACACCATCTATCCCTCCGGCACAGTTTTGGATTGATTTCCAACATAGGATGTTAGATCAATTTGCTTTATTAGATAGCAAGATAGATAGTTCTGTAGATAGATTAGACAAAAAAATAGATAGAGTACATAGTGATTTAATTAGTTTTAGTCACAGTGTAGGTGAACGTCTTGAATCCATGAGTGCTGATATAGACACACTCATTCATCATTCCTCGCCATCATCTAGCCCGAGTATCTCTAGATGCCCACCAAAACGCTACCACCCTCACTACCCCTCACGATACTTCCATTACTGATATTCTAGACTCCCCATTGGGAGAAAGAGAAATTAAAACTACAAAGGCGGATGAAATTGATGTGTACCCCGTTGACTATCCGGGGAGACCGCTAATAGCTGAAGAAGATAGAGATATCATCCATCAGCGTATGAGCGCCATACCATTGAGGTGCCCTTTTGACATTATACACTTTTATATTTTCAAAAATTTTGATCTATGCACATTGATATTGACGATGACTTTCTAATGTTTCAGGAACGACCAAGCATTCAATAAATAGAATATAGTCGGATTTCGAGATGGCATGGATGCTCTTCTGACGGACAAATACGTCGAAGATTGTCACATTGATGCCTACGCAAAGATCTTGACTTTGCGTAGAGATCGGGATAAAGAACCGTATCATCCGTTTATGTACATCAGTCCGAACTTTTTGGTATGATCTCCCTATCAGTGCTTTATACATTAATAATTCTGTTTGCATTGCTAAAAAATGTTACAAATTATGTAGTTGCACTTCCCAAGGTCCAATGACGGAGAATCTAAGCTTGTAGCTGCATTCCTTGAGGGCATTACCAAGGAGAATCTTGCCAATATCAAAATGATTCTAATGCCAGTATGTTATAGTCAACACTGGTATTTATTGGTGGGTATGGTTAAAGAGAAGAAGTGGCTTATACATGACTCTCTGCGTAATGCCCAACGAAAAGTTTCCGCTAAAGAAGCTGTAAGTACAGTTAATTGACATGCAATGTAGTATTGTACATTACGAGTTACTAATGTACGAACAAATTTGTGTTAATGCAGATTTCTGCGCTCCAGAAGGCGACCGTTAAAAAAGTCCACGCAGGATTTTCCAATTGGAAACTCGACTTGACTACTGGTATACCACAGCAGGAGAACTCCGTGGACTGCGATGTCTTCGTTATGAAGTATATGGAGCACATAGCGAAGGAATGGCTGATGAGCTGGGAGAGTTGCGTAGACTGGCAGAAAAATATGCCTATGTTTAGAGCCCATATCTGTGCAGACATCTTTAAAATTTTGTGGTTGATTGATGTAAATTAAGAAACATTATTCGTGTACATTTGTAATGTTTGTCTATAATAACAATTGTTTCATGGATGAATACCGTTTTCAAATGGGTCAAAATTATAGCTTTAAATGAAATCAGTGAAGATACAGAAGGCTCTCCGCGGAGATCCAAAAGGCTCTCCGCGGAGAGCAAAAAAGATCTCCGCGGAGAGCAAAAAGCTCTCCGCGGAGAGCACAAAGTTCTCCGCGGAGATCCAAATGGCTCTCCGCGGAGATCCAAATGGCTCTCCGCGGAGATCCATTTAGATATCCGCGGAGAGCCATTTGGCTCTCTGCGGAGAGCCATTTGGCTCTCCGCGGAGAGCCATTTGGATCTCTGCGGAGAGCCAAATGTCTATCTTTCGCAAATTGTGGCCGCGTTCTCTCCCTCCCTCCCTTCATTTTTTCTTCCTTTCCCTCTTTTTCTTTCTCCCTCCCCCTTTCCCTCTTCTCCCCCTCTTTTTTCTCCTCCCCCTCTTTTTCTTTTTCTCCCCCCCCCCTCCCCCCTTTTTTCCCCCTCATACCAGAGTGGAACCCGGCGCCCCCCCCCCCCCCCCCCCCCACACACACACACATTAACGTCGAACCGCCTGATAGTGGAGGAGCGATCGAGGCATAACCGCCCGGGCCAAACCGTCCAAGCCAGGCGGCCTCGTCGGCCGCCCAACCCTCTGGTGACCTATCAATGCTCTTCTTAACTCGAAGGCTGGGTCCGCCGATACTTGCGTGTAAGGCGAAATCCAGCCCCCCGCGTGTAGGGATTTGACGCGAAACAATCCCCGAGGCACAGACAAATATATATACAGGGTAATCAAGAACTGCAAAACGAACAAGAAAACACTGCATATATAATAATATATCTGCAAATAAAATAACAAGAAATGTACCGACAGTCCGTTACATAATACACCGGCGGAAGAACCGGACTCGCTCGATCCGCGGGAGAGATAATAATCTGGACTGCAATCCGCTAGCACAGAGGACGCACAAGGTTCACCGAACCTTCAACGTCGACGTCCGACGTTCAAGCCGCACCACCATCGGAGAGGCACCGTCAAGGCCAACTGCACCCGCGCACGCCCTCGACACCAAGCCGCACCACCGGAGAGAAACTCCGTCAAGGCCACTGCACTCCCGCAAGCCTTCGCCGCCACGTACGCACCGTCGGAGAAAAAACACCGTTAAGGCCACTGCACCACCGCAAGCCTTCGCCGCCATACCCGCACCGCCGGAGAGAACGCCGTCAAGGCCACTGCACCACCGCAAGCCTTCGCCGCCACGCCCGCGCCGCTATCATCTCCTCACTTTGCCGTCATCGCACGGTGTTGCACCAACGACAACCACCGGCGGAACCTCTACAGAGGTCTCCCACCCCTCGCGGCACCAAGAGCAAGAAGACGGCAGCGGCGGCGGCTCTTCCCACCAACGAGAGCAAGACTTCCTCTCCAAGAAAAGAACAAAGGTGGCTTCCTCTGAATTCTCCCAGGCCGACTCCCAGCAGTTTTTTTTGGCAAGAAAGGCTACAGGCGATATTATACCAAAAGCAGCATGCGGTTTTTCCTTTTTACGGTTCTGTACGGTTATATCTGGCGGCTCCAATCAAAATAAAACCAAAGCCACATCGTGGGCTGCTCTTCACGGTTATAGTTATAACCTAAATTATATTTCTATATATATATCTCTACTATATCTATATCTATAGAATAACCAAACAGAACTTCATTTCCAGCAACAAGTATCCAACAGCTCCATTTACAAACTTGCATTTCCAACAGCTCCTTTTACAACCGCAAACCGCTCAACTAAATGAAGCCTTATTTTCATCGGTCATTGCGGGTCGTAACCGCTTGACCGGTGAAAATAAGTCCCCCCAAACGGAGCCTAAATGTCAGTTTCCTGTTGTTGTATTTTGAAAAAAAAAATCCAAAAGCTTCGATGATCCCAACTGAAATCGATGAGGTGAAAAACATAGAAGCATGTTGGTTCGTAACCTGGACGGAGCACTCCTCATGCTCGTTTTGAGTTCAGAGGAAACAACTGTAGATGTGGCGGCGAACGGAAAGCTTCAATGCAGCGGCGAAAAAGGTAACACATGCGAACGCCTTCCTCGTACAGGTAGATGTGGCAGCGAACTCCTTCCTCCTTCCTCCTTCCTCGTACAGGTAACATCGGCAATCGAAGGGAGTGGGAAGCGACGGAAGCGAAGAAGAGGACGAGAGCGCCGTCGGGGGAGTGCGCTTAAAGGTTTTGGTGTTTTGGAGCCTTATTATTGTTTTAAGTTCTTTGGGGGCTTTTTTGGTGTGCTACTAGCGAAAAAATGGGGTGCTTTAACACCGGCCCAAAAAAAAGATGAAATTACATCGCCCATCACCCAAATGTAGATGATCTTTTTCCAGGCAAGTGGGACAGGCTACGGGCCCCAGTGATATTCAACACCGTTTGAGAATACATAGTCCAAATAGAGAGAATCCTGATCCTCATGACCGGGTAAAAAATATCTCCGGGGCAGCTGCTTTTTAACTTTTATAAATGGAGTAAAGCTTCAACGGGAAATTAAAGAAGAAGAAGAAGAAGAACCGCCCAGCAAGCTAGATGGAAGTTCAACCGCCCTTTCTCATCCTACTAGTAACCTGCTTCTTGTTAGGCCTTCTGCATTACGCCTCCTCACCGAAGAAAGGTTCTGCCGCCGGCAACCTCCCCCCTTCCCTGCCCCTCTTCTCTCTCCTCGCCGCTATCGCAGGGATTTCGTGGCCGTCGGGTCCGTCCCTCGCCGACATAAACCACCTTCTTCACCGCCTTCAAGCCTCCCGGGGACCCATCACCTCCCTTCGCCTCCCTTTTTGCACCGCCGTCTTCATCTCCGACGCGGACCTCGCGAATCAAGTCCTCGTCAACAATGGCTCCGCCGTCTCCGACCGCGTCCGGCCCTGCACACCCTTCCGCATTCATGCACGTGAGCATGTCGGGGTGACGGTCTCCCCTTACGGAGAGGCGTGGCGAAGCCTGCGCCGAAATCTCGTGTCCGGTTTCGTTGCGCCATCTTCCACGAGAGCATTTCGCCGCTGCCCGGCGACGGGTCAAGGAGAAGCTCCTCGAACGATTCACGACAGAGTCGGCAGAATCAGCCGGTATTGTTAACTTCCGAAACAACTTATCGCGCGCGTTCTACAGCCTTCTGGCCTCCATGTGCTTCGGCAGAGATTTAGATGACAGGGAGGCTGTAGAACTCCACGAGACAATGAAAATCATGACATCCGAAAGCGCCGTCTTGCTGTTCTTCTCCTTCCTTCCCCGTTTGATCCAGGTGTTTTCCAAGCTCCTCTTCAACAACAGTGGCCATCATATGTCGGCCGGGATCCTCATCAATCTCCTGCAAAATGGGCGCGATCATCTCCCTGCTACTTGCTACGCTGGTACCCTGCTTGACTTTGAACTGCCGGCGGATAACAGCGGGGGTGGAAAAAGGAAACTTAGGGAAGATGAGGTGCTTGATCTGTGCGCGGAGTTCATCGGAGCAAGCGGACACAACACGACGATCGCTTTGGAGTGGATCATGGCGGAGCTCGTTAATCACCCCCGCGTGCAGGGGAGGCTAGCGGAGGAATTATGTTTATTAGGGATCGACGGAGAGGAAATGTTGACGTCGCGGTATCTGAGGGCAGTAGTTATGGAAGGGATTCGGCTGCATCCGCCGTCGCCGTCCTTCCCGCGGTTCGTCGGAAAGGAGTTTGAGGTGGGCGGGTATGCGGTGCCAAAAGGCGCGTTGGTTTTCTTCAATGCGGCCTCCATGGGAGTGGACGAACGTGTGTGGGAGGACCCGCTGAAGTTTCAGCCGGAGAGATTTCTTGCCGCCGGCGGGCATGCGAAGTTGATGGTCTTCGGCGGAGGGAGGAGGATGTGCGCGGGTTCGGAATTGGCCGTGTTTATTCTAAGCTACTTCGTGGCGCATCTGGTGAGAGAGTTTGAGTGGAGACCTGCAGTCAAAGGAGAGAGGGTTGACATGTCCTCCAAGATGGAAATCTTCATGCCCATGAAAACGCCCCTTAGCGCTCGCATTAATGTCAGGAGGAGCAACTGAATCACGCCGCGCGTACCAAGAAATTATTACATGCATGTAACTGAATTTCATTAAAATACTTTTTATTTTATTTTATTACTACAATAGCATATGTTTTAATATAAAGCAGCAATTGAATTTGAACTTCGTATGATCGATAGATTACGCTGAGTTTGATGTCGTCGTATTCAAATACGTAGCATTAGTAGTCAGGCACATGGCTAATACGTACTCTTGGTTGCGACTGAGTTCTCTCCGTCCGCGGACCGCTTTGGGCGCATGAATTTTTTGGATTTCTGTTATTTTTGTTTGTTTAGGATTTCTGTTATTCTGTTTTGTTTCCTCCTGTAGCCTTTCCTGTTGCTTTCCCTTTCTATAAATAAGTGGGGCTACCCCCAATGTAAGAACGCTCTGAGTCTTATTTTTCTTAATATGAAGATGTTCCACAATCTCTGTCATTAGAGATAATCCCGTGGATTTTAGTTTCTTCTTTCTTTCATCTGTTTGGACGTTTGATTGTTTTACCTCTTAACATGGTATCAGAGCGAATAAGATTCTCGATTTTGAGTTTTGAAATTGTATCGCTTCAAGATTAGAAATCATATCAATTCAAGAATCGTGTTCGGTCATCTTCGCTGTTCTCCATGGCAGATTCAACAGATCCAGATCATCGTCCACTATAATTTCATATTCCATCCAGAATTCTGATTCTCCTGGCATGCTCCTCGTCTCCCAGGTACTTCTTGGCACCGTAAATTACATTTCATGGAAACGTTCCATGGAAATTGCGCTATCTTTCAAAAACAAATTAGGTCCGTGGATGGATCCATTCCGAAACCGATCGCCTCTGATCCTAATCTTTCTCAATGGGAACAAGCGAATAATATGGTTATTTCGTGGCTGATCAATGCTGTTTCGAAAGACATTGGCCAATCGATTCTTCATAGCAGTACCGCAGCAATCATGTGGTCCAATCTTTCACGATGTTTTGCTAACAGTAATAGTTCCCGCACTTATGGTTTACGCAAAAACCATTTCTTCCTGCTGCCAAGACAATCTAAACATTGAAACATATTTTGCAAAGATCAAGCAATTATGGGATGAGCTAGAAGCAATTATTTCGATTCCTGTTTGAAAATCAGATCTTCCCTGTGAGGAGCAAAAGCTTGGCTCAATCAAATAGAGGAACAAAAACTCATGCAATTTTTAATGGGTTTGAGTGATTCTTTCAAACCTCTTCGTGGTCAGATCCTCCTAATGAAAACTTTGCCCTCTCTTGAAGAAGCATACTCAATGATTCAACAAGAAGAACGCCAAATGACCATTTCACATACCTCACATATGGAAGATTTGACCACTGCTTTCTATACTGGGAGCAATTCTTCTAATACTGATAGCAACTTGTCCACTCAACGGCATATATAATTGGAATTCTTCTGTCGACAATAAACGATCCTTGTGGTGTGAATATTGCCAAATGGCAGGATTCAAAGCCAAATGCTTTAAACTGCATGGATACCCACCAAACTATAAGAGTAAAAACAAGAAAATTCCTCCCAAAAACTGGATTTCACCGTTTTGAAGGAAATTTTGCTAATTCTACTCGACCAGAGCCTTCTGGAAGTAAGACTGGATCTAATTCTCAGCCTCCTGCATTTCATGATCCAATCTCAATTCCTCAATTTACTTCAGAACAAATCACCAAACTTCTTGAGCTTGTCAATCAGCCGACTGATTACAAACAACGGTTAGCAGGTATTTGCTATTGCTTCTCCTCCTCTCAACAAACTGATGATTGGATTCTTGATACTGGTGCTACCGACCATATCACACACCTTTATCATTTACTGCTTGAACCAAAACGTCTACACAAGCCATCTTCAGTGTATCTACCAGATGGTTCCTCAGCTTCTATTACAGATACAGGCACCATTCGGCTATCTAATGAAATCATCTTACATGATGTTCTATTTGTACCAAACTTTCAACACAATCTGATTTCTGTCAGCAAGCTTACTTCAGATACACAACAATCAATTATTTTTTACTCTAAATGTTGTCTTACTTCAGGACCATTTGAAGAAGAGCCATAGTGTGCTGGGGACACAAAAGGGTGGCTTGTACTTTTATCAGAATACTCCATCTACTGCCACAAACATTACTGTTGCTGCTGCTAAAACAGATCTTCACACTTCCATTTTATGGCATCATCGCTTGGGACACATATCGACCAACAAGCTCAAACATTTGACTACTTGTATTTCAGATTTACATTCTATTAAACACTATGATTGTAGCATTTGCCCTTTAGCTAAACAATCTAGATATCCATTTAGTAAAAGTGATGGTTTCTCCTCACATGCTTTTGATCTCATACATTGTGATACATGGGGTCCTTACAAAACTGCCACTCATCATGGTTTTAAATACTTTCTTACCATTGTTGATGATTTTACCCAGAATACTTGAACATTTCTGATGAGTTCTAAAGAAGAAGTACCATCCTTACTTTTCAATTTCTTGCAAATGATTCAAAAATCAATTCAATACTTGTGTTAAAGTGTGTCGCACCGACAATGGATCAGAATTTTTTAACCACAGGTTAAAAGCTATTTTCTTGGATAAAGGCATCATACACCAAAGCAGTTGCACATATACTCCTCAGCAAAATGGTATTGCATGCAGAGAGAAAACATCGTCATGTTCTTGAAATGACTCGAGCTCTACGTTTCAGTCCAGTTTACCAATTCAATTTTGGGGGGAATGTGTCCTCACGGCAACTTATTTGATTAACAAGATCCCATCCAGTGTCCTTAACAATAAATCTCCTTTTGAAGCATTATTCCATAAACTTCCTACTTATCATAATCTGAAAGTTTTTGGATGCTTATGTTTTGCTTCAACCAATAATCACAACAGAGATAAATTTGCTCCTCGTGCTCGTCAATGCATTTTTATAGGTTATCCACATGGACAGAAAGGATACA
The DNA here is from genome assembly GCA_033032865.1 of Dactylorhiza incarnata. Lineage (NCBI taxonomy): Eukaryota > Viridiplantae > Streptophyta > Magnoliopsida > Asparagales > Orchidaceae > Dactylorhiza > Dactylorhiza incarnata. The sequence continues at coordinate 5,805,450 of JAWHQI010000174.1, read as the reverse complement.
AGTTATATGATTTACTAACTCACACAATTTTTATCAGTCGTGATGTTAGATTCTTTGAGCACATATATTTCCTTTTTCCAACAACAACACCTCTCCTTCAAGCTGTTTACTTTTTTCGTCTGATTTCAGTGAATTTGCTCTTGACACCAATACAAACCAAAGCTCATCAAGTTCTCATAACCACCTTATTGACAATCCAAATACTTATACTGAAACCAGTACAGATGAATTATCTACTGCCCTTCCTCTCTCAAATGGCCAGAATAGTATCATTCCTACCGCTCAATTGAGGAGATCAACTCGTTCCATCACTAAACCGCCATGGCAGAAAGATTACATTTGCTCTATGAGTTATCCTACTACACTTGTTTCTTATTCAGATCATTCCACAGAACCTGAAACATATCAACATGCCTACCAGGATACTCGATGGAGAGAAGCCATGTCTAAAGAAATTTCAGCTTTAGAGGAGAATCATACTTGGTCTATAACAGAATTACATATTGGAAAGAAAGTTGTTAGCTGTAAATGGATTTACAAAATAAAACACAAATCTGATGGCACAATTGAAAGGTTCAAAGCTAGATTAGTTGCAAAGGGTTTTACGCAAATAGAGGGTCTTGATTATCAAGACACATTTGCACCGGTAGTCAAAATGACTACAGTCAGAAGTTTAATTGTTGCTGGTGCCTCTAGAGGATGGCCCATTATGCAATTAGATGTGGATAATGCCTTCTTACATGGAGAATTACTTGAAGAGGTCTATATGAAATACCACCAGGTTTCAACGTTTCAAGGGAATACAAAAATCCAGTATGTCGATTACATAAATCCCTCTACGGTTTAAAACAGGCATCTCGACAATGGTTTGCTAAATTCTCCTCTACTATAGAAACAATTGGTTTTGTTTCATCTAAGAGTGATCATTCTCTTTTTAGCAAGAAAAGTAACAATGATTTTACTGTGTTACTTGTATACGTCGATGACATATTAATAACTGGAAACAATCCGCAAACCATAGCTGATTTCAAATCTTTCCTACATACTAAATTCAAAATCAAAGATCTTGGTAATTTGAATTTTTTTCTTGGCATTGAAGCCATCAGGAATGATGAAGGTATTCACTTAAGTCAGCAAAAATATGCTAAAGAAATTTTACAGGATGCTGGTATGACTGATTGCAAAATAAGTGACATTCTTATAGAACGAAACCACGAGTTAAATGACTATGATGGAGAAATTCTTGATGATCCTACTTTGTATCGCAAAATTGTAGAAAAACTCATTTGTCTGACAGTCTCCAGGCCAGATTTAACAGACCCAGTACACATCTTAAGTCAATTTATGGCAAAGCCAAGAGTTCCTCATATGCATATGATAACAAAGGTTCTATGTTATATCAAAGGAACACTTCATCATGGTCTTTTGTTTCCTACTGGTACTCAATTAAAATTGGAAGCTTATTGTGACGCAGATTGGGAGGCATGCCCTATGACACGCAGGTCCACAACTGGTTTTTGCATAAAGCTTGGAGCCGCATTAATATCTTGGAAGACGACTAAAAAGCAAACTACTGTCTCAAAATCCTCTGCTGAATCTGAATATCGAGCAATGGCAGCCGTTTGCTGTGAGTTAACATGGATTGTAAATCTGTTAGCTGATTTTCAAACTACTGATTTAACTCGATCATATACCTCTTCATTGTGATAATCAAGTTGCTCTTCACATTGCGTCCAACCCAGTCTATCACGAAAGAACTAAACATATTGAACTAGATTGGCATTTAGTTCGAGAAAACCTCCTGTCCAAGATGATTGCTCCACAATATGTTCCATCCAAACAACAGCTTGCCGATATATTCACCAAAGCCGTTGGAAGAAATACTCTACAAACATTTCTCAACAAGTTAGGCATTTGTGAATGGCTCCAAATACCAACTTGAAGGGGGGTGTTGGATTTCTGTTATTTTTGTTTGTTTTGGATTTCTGTTATTCTGTTTTGTTTCCTCCTGTAGCCTTTCATGTTGCTTTCCCTTTCTATAAATAAGTGGGGCTACCCCCTATGTAAGAACGCTCTGAGTCTTATTTTTCTTAATATGAAGATGTTCCACAATCTCTGCCATTAGAGATAATCCCGTGGATTCTAGTTTCTTCTTTCTTTCATCTGTTTGGACGTTTGATTGTTTTACCTCTTAACAGAATTACAGTTAAAATTGTGATAAAAATCAATAAATTATCATAATATGTCTGCCCGGAAATATGCTCTCCCTCGTAATAATTTTCATTTCATTTTCATTTCCATGACTGTGAACAAGGGCTGAAAAATCCTGAGGCTCCTTCACCTCATCTCCATCAATACCGCCCATCTGCCTTCTTTATGATTTTCCGGAAAGGTATTGGGGATCAGATCTTTATCTCTACAACCGGTGACCTCCTCCTCGTTTCCTCGAAAGGGATCTGCATCGGCGGCATTCTATAGTGGATCGCAGCTGAAGAGTTCTTGTTTTGGCGGCCTCTACAACAAGGTGAGCAGATCTGAAGGCCAAGTGTCTTTCACGCCATTAAACTGAATAGTTGACACCACACACACACACACACACACACACACATATACACACATATATGTGTGTGTGTGTGTGTGCACGCGAGTGACAGTGTACGGGGGACCCCGTGACCCGCACGATAGTATTTTGCCCGCCCCGGACACGCACCCAATTATACCCGCGTGATAGTACCATGCCGCCCCGGACACACACCCAATTTTTTTTTATTTTTGTAAATTATATAAATAATTATATATATATAATTATTTAAACATTTTCTTAGAAAATTTTAAAAAATAAAAATGTCTGTATTTTATTTTAATTTTTTTAAAATATTTGTATTATATATATAATATATATGTATATATTTTTTTAATTTTTCTAGAATTAAAAAAATCCCTGCCCGTGGTTTGCCTCCTCTGTCGCCGGCCTTTTCGGAGCCGGCGGCATGACCGGAGCCACCGGCGAGGTCGCCGGACCCTGACGAACCTGCCGTGCGGTAGTCATGCGCCCCCCCCCCCCCCCCCCCCCCCCCCGGCAGGGCCACCGCTGACGGTGGCCCTGACCATGAGGCCCAGATCTGGGCCTCACGATCAGGGCCACCGCCGGCGGTGGTCCTGCCGAAGCACCGCAGTACTACTCCCTGCAGGTTCGTCGGGTCCCGGCGACCCCTAAGGTGGGCTCCAGGCAAGCTGCCGACGACGGAGGAGGAAAATGACGGAGGAGGCATGGGTGTCGAGCTGGTTTCAGGAGGGAGGGAGGAGTTCCAGGAAAGGACTTTTTGCAGCCCATATCTCTTTGATCTTAAATGGTTCTAATTTAGCCTATATATATATATAAAGAGAGATTAACATATATATATCTATATATATATACATATATGTATAGATACATATATGTATAGATACATATATGTATAGATACATATATGTATAGATACATATATGTATAGATACATATATGTATAGATACATATGTATATATACACACGTATGTATATATATATATATCTATATATATACACATATGTATATGTATATACACATATGTATATATACATATGTGTATATATATATGTATATATATTGATAAGTATCCCTAATCCGGGCTGTGAATAGTCAAGCACCCGCCTCATTTAGTGGAAAAAATATGGTTGACCAAAGTAAACTCTACTAGCGCCGTAACCACCCATCATGGGGTGCAAATAGTAAAGTCTCTCATCATGGGGTGCAAATAGTAAAATTCCCCATCATGGGGTGCAAATAGTAAAATCCTACATTATGGGGTGCAAATAGTAAAAGCCCATATCATGGAGTGCAAATAGTAAAATCTCACATCATGTGGTGCAAATAGTAAAATCTCACATCATGGGGTGCAAATAGTAAAATCCCACATCATGGGGGTGCAAATAGTAAAATCCCACATCATGGGGGTGCAAATATTAAAATCCCACATCATGGGGTGCAAATAGTAAAATCTCACATCATGGGGTGTAAATAGTAAAATCCTTCAATACGGTCTGCGTATAGCAAATAATATAGTTATGGTATGCGCATAACCATATCCGTCATATGAATACATATATCATTGCAAAACTATACAAATTGGTGTGCGTATAACACATAAATTGGTTATGGTGTGCGAGTAGCCGCATAACCACCATAACCACTCTAACCACCCATTTAATTACAAAAGTCTCACCCTCAAAAACTATAAATAAGACCCCCAAGGCTTCTCTTTGATGGCGCCGACCCGGTTCCCCTCGACGATGCGCCGCGCGGCTACAACCTTCGCCCCAACACGAGGCGATCATATCGCGACATGGTCCGCTAAGGCGGATATTTTTCTCTAGTTATTATTTCTTAAACTTTTTGGTCACATTTTATTTTATGTCGTGCGCACCCGATCGACGAAAATGTTAGGCGGTCACGGGTCGCAATTTTTTATTTCCTGCATTTTATTTTTGGTTAAAACATTTTGATGGCTAGGATTAGGCACTTGGAATTGTGTGGCTAGGATGATAGTTGTTGAGGAGTATAAGTACTCCTCATTTTGGATTGTAGCCGGAATGAATGAAAAAAATTAAGAAGTTTTTGAGATTCCTTCTCTGTACGTCGGCTAGGGTGCGTGCGAAGCCTCCCGAGTTCGCGATTTCTGCGCGGTGCGACGCCGGCAGCTCTCCTCCCGCTGGTGTGACGCCGGCCATCTTCCTTCAGCCTGGTGCGACGCCGGCAACCTATCCCCCATCCGGTGCGACGTCGGCGACCTCTCCCCCATCGGTGCGACGCCGGCCCTCCCTCTCCGCTTCTGCCCGGTGCGATCTCGATCTCTCCGCTCCCTGTCCAAGTTCGGCTAGAGGAAGAGCTTCCCGTCGTGTGCAGATCCGACCGCTCCCGGCGCCTCCGCTCATCTCGCGAGACCGCTCGCGTGGGGTAACGATTTCTCTACTCCCTTCTTGTGTGATTCGTCTATTTCAGTGTTCTTGTGGATGTGAATGGTTTCGTGTGTGATCGGATAGCTTGAAAACAAATCGGAGCGAGTTCCGCTCGTCGTCGCGTCCCCGATCAATTGATCGGAAAGGAAGCGCGCACGGTTGCTTAATTTTGTTGGGATTTTCCTAACCCGGACGAATCTCGCCGCTCAAACATTGCGCCCGCGAGTTCACCGCTAACGTTGGTAGTTGCTTGTGATAGGGATATTGTTGCTGAGATTTTCTTCTGCATGCATGCTAGGTGGAGAGTAGAGTACATATTTTATTTCGTCGTTTTTATTTTCCGAAAAGAGGGCTTGGCGAGCCCCGAATTTTGTTGGGAGAGACTCACCCCTTTCCGAATCGTATTTTCGGTGGGTTTCTTTTGGTACAACACATAGCTCGTTCGGACCGGGTGGGTCCCTTTGCTTGATCAAACATTGGCTTTATAGTCCTTGGGAGATCCCAAGAGGTTTGGCAACCTTCGTGTGGCAAGTGTTTCTCTTTGCCTAGTCCGGTGCGCTTGCACTGTGCGGCTTGCATTTGCATCATTCTTCTTTAGTCGCGTGCGGTTAACTAATTACGGGCATTGTGGTCGTAGTGCTACATCAATTTGGTATCAGACTTCGGTGCAAAAGTTTCTTAACTTTTGCCGGTCCTCTCGTGTCCACGTTAAATTGCATGCACACACGGTCGGGGAACGACTATTCCTGGTCCTCATCCGCGTCTGACACGATGGATGACAACCCCGATATTCGGGAAGTCACACAGGCACAATTGGCGGCGGTCCAACAGGATTTGACAGACCAAATCGCTCACCTCACCGCCGCGTTTACCACTTTCACACAAACATTTCAACCTGGTTTTCAAAATCCGCCTCCCCAAAATAATCCCCCTCCTCGCAACCCACCAAACAACCCTCCACGCCCACATGCGAATGCGGCCAACCGCGCACCGCAGGGTGAATGGAATGATGACCTCACCCGACGCATTAAATTTGATGCCCCCACTTATGATGGAATGGGTGACCCGACCAAATTTAAGGATTGACTTATTAAGATAGAACGCTATTTTGATTGGCACAGCTTGGAGGATAACCAAAAGGTTATCGTCACTCGTATGAAATTAGAGGGACGCGCTCAAGTATTTTGGCTCAATGAAGAGCGTCGTGTCGGTGGGATTCCACATACATGGCCACAAAAGCGTAACATCCTCACTAATCACTTCGTCCCCACCTACCACCGAACAAATATGTTCGACGACTTCACCTCTTTACGCCAAGGCACTAAATCGGTGAGTGAGTATATGGGCGAGTTGAATGAATTAATGATCCGATGTGATATTAATGAGATGCCCGAGCTTACCGTCTCCCGCTTCCGAAAGGGCCTTCGTTCGGAAATTCAAAATCAAATCCGGCGATATGAGCACCATGACCTAGACTCGGCAATGAATGTCGCCCTTGACGTTGAAAGACAACTTTCAATGACCGTCACTTCGCGAGCATCTTCCTCCAAGGGATTTTTCCACTCCAAATCCACATCCACGAACCATACTACTTCTAAGGGCAAACATGCCTCGCCCGATAATTCTAAATCCGTTATCATCACCGCTAGAAAAGCCAATGATAAAACGGGTGAGCGTCTCCCCATCGGCAAAACTAGCAAAGCACATGTTACTTGTTACGCTTGTGACCAACCCGGTCACTACGCGGTTGAATGTCCCACCCGCAAGAAATTGGTCACTTTGATCGAACCCACGGCCGACGCCGACGATCTTATCTATGAGGAGGTTAGTGATGTTGAGGAATCCGATATTCCTAGCGACATGGAAGAGGATTACACCTCCAACAATCTTGCGGTTATGCGTTGCATCTTGACTACCCCACGTAGTAGTCATGATTGGAAGCGCTTTAGCATCTTCTCCTTATATTTTAAGAGCGGTGACAAGTCTTGCAAGCTCATTATTGATAGTGGGAGTTGCATGAACGTGATTTCCGAAGCCGCGCTTCTCCGAATGAAATTGACTCCCGAGCCACACCCCACTCCTTACCAAGTCGCTTGGGTCAATAAGACCTCCATTCCGGTTACCAAACGTTGTTTAGTACCTCTTGTCCTCAAAGATTATGTCGACCAAGTTTGGTGTGACGTTCTTTCTATGGACGCCTGTCATGTCCTTCTAGGCCGCCCTTGGCTTTACGATTACAATGTCACTCACTACGGACGCGCGAACACATATGAATTTAAATTTAAAGACCAACGCATCACGTTACGTCCCGCCGCACCTAAGGACCTTAAAACCAAGGACACGACCGTTCCCGCCGTCAAGCAACCACTCACTCTCATTCATCCTAAGGAATTCGAAAAGACTAGTTTTTCCGGTGGTATGCTCTATGCGTTAGTCTTACTTCAAGCTAACGACATTCCACTCCCCACTTCCTCTTTGCCCGCCGATATCATCACGTTACTTGACGAGTTTAAGGATGTCCACCCCGAGGAACACCCTTCCGAATTACCGCCTCTTAGGAATATCCAACACGCCATTGATCTTATTCCGGGCTCCTCTCTCCCCAATTTACCCCATTATCGTCTTAATCCTAGCGCTCACGCCGAGCTTCAAGCCCAAATCTCCGATTTGCTCTCCAAAGGCCTTATCCGACATAGTTTGAGTCCTTGTGCGGTGCCGGCACTTCTTGCCCCAAAAAAAGATGGCTCTTGGAGGATGTGTGTCGATAGCCGGGCAATAAATAAAATCACAATTAAATACCGATTTCCTATCCCACGATTGGACGATTTACTAGACATGCTTAGTGGAGCCACACTCTTTTCCAAAATTGATCTTAGAAGTGGCTACCACCAAATTAGAATTAGAGAAGGGGACGAATGGAAAACCGCATTTAAATCTAAGGAAGGCTTGTATGAATGGTTGGTCATGCCATTTGGGCTCTCCAATGCCCCAAGCACCTTCTCCCGCATGATGACTCAACTCTTCAATAATTTTATGGGTAAATTTTTAGTGGTCTATTTTGATGATTTACTAATCTATAGTGTGACCACCAATGATCACCTTGACCATTTAAGACAAATCTTTGAAGTACTACGGACGGAAAAACTTTTTATCAATCTAAGGAAATGTCACTTCATGGATTCTTCCGTCTCATTCTTAGGTTATATTGTTAGTGCGGAAGGTATTAAGGTTGATCCCGCAAAAATTAAAACGATTGTAGATTGGCCGGAACCTAAATCTATCCGTGACGTCCGTAGCTTCCATGGCTTAGCCACCTTTTATCGTCGTTTTATTCGTCACTTTAGCGCCATTATGGCTCCGATTACGGAATGTATGAAACTTGGTGACTTCAAGTGGTCTAAATCCGCCTCTTTAGCGTTTGCTCAGATAAAAAAATTAATGACCGAGGCACCGGTTCTCCGGTTACCCGATTTTAATAAGGTTTTTGAAGTCTCTTGTGACGCCTCAGGTGCGGGTATAGGTGGCGTGTTAAGTCAAGAAGGCCACCCGGTTGGATTCTTTAGTGAGAAATTAAGTGGGCCCAAGCTCAATTATTCAAACTACGAACGTGAGTTTTATGCACTTATCCAAAGTCTACGCCATTGGCGTCATTATCTTTTGCCCAAAGAATTTATCCTACTTTCGGATCATGACGCGCTACGTTATATTAACTCTCAACATAAGCTTAGCCCGCGGCAAGCCAAATGGGTCTCTTTCCTACAAGAGTACACGTTTGTGATCAAACATTGCAAGGGCAAGCATAACCGTGTTGCCGACGCGCTTAGCCGTGTTAGTTTACTTTTGACTACCCTTGATGTGAAAGTCTTAGGCTTTGAACGTATCCGTCGCGAGTATGCCGAGTGCAAGGACTTTAAGGACATCTTTCACTCTCTCCAAACCCCCACCCCTCACATTATTTCCGAATATGTCCTTCGTGATGGATATTTGTTTAAGGGTTCACGGTTGTGCATTCCGGATTCTTCCCTCCGTCTCTTTATCATTTGGGAGATGCACGGCGGCGGTTTAGGTGGTCACTTTGGCCGCGACAAAACCATCACTTTGGTTGAAGAAAATTTTTTTTGGCCTGGCTTGAAACGTATGGTTAATCGAGTCGTTAGTAGTTGCAACACATGCCAACTTGCAAAAGGCACCAAGCAAAACACGGGTTTATATACACCGCTCCCCATACCTTCCGTCCCATGGGATGACGTTAGCATGGATTTCATTTTGGGTCTTCCCCTAACACAACGCAAACACGATTCTATTTTGGTCGTTGTAGATCGCTTTTCCAAAATGGCGTATTTTATTTCATGCAACCGCACCAATGACGCGTCTCACATTGCAAAAAATTATTTTAAAGAGGTTGTTAGTCATCGCGGACTCCCGAAGACTATTGTCTCCGATAGGGATGTCAAGTTTACGTCTTATTTTTGGAAAACACTATGGATCTTGGTGGGCACCAAACTCCTATTTTCCGCGGCTTACCACCCCCAAACGGATGGTCAAACCGAAGTGGTAAATCGGAGTTTAGGTAATTTACTTCGATGCCTCGTGGGCGACCATAAGGGGACTTGGGATCTCATCCTTCCCCATGCACAACTTGCGTATAATAATTCCAAAAATCGCTCCACGGGCCTCTCGCCGAATGAAATTGTGCATGGTTACAACGCACGTGTGCCACTTGACTTGGTTCCGTTACCTCCCACATATAAAACAAGTCAATTTGCACATGATTTTGCTCATCACCTTCATGCTTTGCACAAAGAGATCCACCAACGTCTAATCACTACTTACAAGGTTTATCAATCGAATGCGAACGTCCATAAACGGGCACAACTCTTTGACGTCGGAGATTTAGTCTTGGTCAAGTTAATTCCCGAGCGGCTTCCCACGGGTGCCGTCAAGAAATTGGCCAACCGGCGTGCCGGACCTTTCAAGGTTTTAAAGAAATTGGGTGATAACGCGTACGTGCTTGACTTGTCTCACGATTGGGGAATACACCCCGTTTTTAATGTTTCCGATCTTACACATTTTCATGAGGCACCGCAAGAACTATTTGCCCCTTCCTCTTTTTCGTCTCCTCACGGCCATTCTCTTGGGATTGGGAGTGACACCACCCCCCCCCCCCCCCCCCCCCCCCCCCCGATATTTCTACCTTGGAGATACCCCCCTCACCCACTAGTGAGGCTCCGGGTGATGCTTTGCCTCCTTCTAATGCTTTTTCCAGGTTTCCGAAGGTTATTTTGATTCCAGATCAGATTTTGGACGACGACATCATTGCTTCCACCGATGGCGGCGTGCATCGCTACTTGGTTCGTTGGAAGGATCGCCCTTCTTGCGACGCTTCTTGGGTGACCGCCGAGGAGATGGAGCGCCTTGACGACGACATGCTACACCGTTACCGCTTGGACCACTCACCGGAGACGAGTGGTTTTGAGCGGGGGAGGATTGATGGCGCCGACCCGGTTCTCCTCGACGATGCGCCGCGCGGCTACAACCTTCGCCCCAACACGAGGCGATCATATCGCGACATGGTCCGCTAAGGCGGATATTTTTCTCTAGTTATAATTTCTTAAACTTTTTGGTTACATTTTATTTTATGTCGTACGCACCCGATCGACCAAAATGTTAGGCGGTCACGGGTCGCAATTTTTTATTTCCTGCATTTTATTTTTGGTTAAAACATTTTGATGGCTAGGATTAGGCACTTGGAATTGTGTGGCTAGGATGATAGTTGTTGAGGAGTATAAGTACTCCTCATTTTGGATTGTAGCCGGAATGAATGAAAAAAATTAAGAAGTTTTTGAGATTCCTTCTCTGTACGTCGGCTAGGGTGCGTGCGAAGCCTCCCGAGTTCGCGATTTTCCTGCGCGGTGCGACGCCGGCAGCTCTCCTCCCGCTGGTGCGACGCCGGCCATCTTCCTTCAGCCTGGTGCGACGCCGGCAACCTATCCCCCATCCGGTGCGACGTCGGCGACCTCTCCCCCATCGGTGCGACGCCGGCCCTCCCTCTCCGCTTCTGCCCGGTGCGATCTCGATCTCTCCGCTCCCTGTCCAAGTTCGGCTAGAGGAAGAGCTTCCCGTCGTGTGCAGATCCGACCGCTCCCGGCGCCTCCGCTCATCTCGCGAGACCGCTCGCGTGGGGTAACGATTTCTCTACTCCCTTCTTGTGTGATTCGTCTATTTCAGTGTTCTTGTGGATGTGAATGGTTTCGTGTGTGATCGGATAGCTTGAAAACAAATCGGAGCGAGTTCCGCTCGTCGTCGCGTCCCCGATCAATTGATCGGAAAGGAAGCGCGCACGGTTGCTTAATTTTGTTGGGATTTTCCTAACCCGGACGAATCTCGCCGCTCAAACATTGCGCCCGCGAGTTCACCGCTAACGTTGGTAGTTGCTTGTGATAGGGATATTGTTGCTGAGATTTTCTTCTGCATGCATGCTAGGTGGAGAGTAGAGTACATATTTTATTTCGTCGTTTTTATTTTTCGAAAAGAGGGCTTGGCGAGCCCCGAATTTTGTTGGGAGAGACTCACCCCTTTCCGAATCGTATTTTCGGTGGGTTTCTTTTGGTACAACACATAGCTCGTTCGGACCGGGTGGGTCCCTTTGCTTGATCAAACATTGGCTTTATAGGCCTTGGGAGATCTCAAGAGGTTTGGCAACCTTCGTGTGGCAAGTGTTTCTCTTTGCCTAGTCCGGTGCGCTTGCACTGTGCGGCTTGCATTTGCATCATTCTTCTTTAGTCGCGTGCGGTTAACTAATTACGGGCATTGTGGTCGTAGTGCTACATCACTCGTTTTCCTATCTTTTCTCCTACTCCTTCCTCCTAATTTCAAGAGAGAGAGCTCTTGAAGATCTCCTTCATCTTCGAAGCAGCCCTTGAAGATTCTTCAAGCACTTTGAAGACGGCTCAGAGATCTTCAGCCTCCTTTGAAGATCTCCCTCGCCTGCTAAGCCGGTTTTCCAGGTGAGTTAGGCTAATTCTATCATGCATTATGATACTTGTAGGGAATTGTTATAACCACAGCAAAATCGTCTATTCGTAAATTTTAATTATCCGCAGCTGTAAAGAGAAATAAAATCGTTATGTGCAGATATTTTTGTTATTCACAGATCAATGCAAAAAAAGTATTCATTCATGCAATTACAAATACTCTAACTTAGCAAAAATAGTATTAGATTTCTTAATTCAATTAATCTGTGTACATATTTACTTAAAAGTCTCCAGCATAAAAGATTAACTATTATATGCACACATAAAATCTTAAAATAAAGAGTGATTTCAATAAGAACTCTCGGTGAGTTCATAAGGAATTACGATAATGTCAAATTAGAATAGAAAAAGAAACTAAAAGCACGTATCTTTTTATTTCTTAAAATATTGGTTAGAAATTTGGTTTGTAGATTTAGAACCATTAATTCAAATAAATGATTAGATATTTGATTTGTGAATATAAAATATATTATAACAATTCCTGCTTTTATTGCATCCCAATTTTCATGGACAAAAAAAAAACTAAGGGGAGATTATGCAACCCTAAATCATTGCATATCATAAGCAAATATATATATCTCCACTTGGCGAAATTCTTAGGTCCGGGGATCCTGGACCAGTGGCGTTCCACCACATAAGTCAGTCCGAGCCGACGCTGTTGAAACCAGCAACTGGTCTCCTGAGTTCGGACCCACTGGGGGGTGTAGCCGACGCTTACTTCTCCCTCCCTAGACCCTCTGACCGGTGGATGAGAAACTTGGAATAGACCCAAGGCTGTAGCGAGGAGGTCCCGCCACACACCCGGAAGATCTTAGAGAGCTTCCCCTCCCAAACCAAAGCTCAGTCTGGCACCTTGGAGGACACGGACTGCCAACCAAAACTAGCCTGAAGGAGAGGACTCTCAAGGAATCGGATCTCCTCCAAGGTGGGCTTAAGGATCTATTTATAGATTTTTCTAGACTGGTCTGCAAATAACATTAATCTGCCTTTTAGTTTTACTAACCGCACCCCAAATTGGTCTGCTAATAGCCTAACTCCGCTGTTCTGAAGGGCTATTTGCAGCCCACAAGGGGTATTATGGTCATTTCCCCCTCAAAGCCTTTTGGGCGAGTGGTCCGTGAGGGTACCACCCGCTGGGCACCCGCTTAGCTGGGCGAATGCCCACGCTTCCGGGCGAGTGGTCCGTGAGGGCACCACTCGCCCAGCTCCTTCTCTCCTGCAGCTTACCCCCACTAACCCGGGGGTATTTTCACATGTCTGAGCCGGGGCGAATGATCTGACTGGCCTAGGTCTCGCCAGTTGGCCTGTGGGACCCACTCGACGAATACGGGTTGTACACAATCCCCGCTCTTTGCGAGCGGTTTCTGCGCTCGGAAAGAACAGTCCAACCCGGTATTCGGTGAGTGCTGGCTGACTGGTCCCATAAGATTCTGTGGGTCCCACCGTTGCCCTATATATATCTCTTCATGTCAGATTTTCCTGGAACGCTTTCATTCCTCGATTCGGAGCTTCTTCTCTCCCTTGGCCTTTCGCCGATATCAATGTCTTCCCACAAACCTTCCGCGAGACCCCTCTCGCAGGAGATGATCGAGCGCCTGGCTGCGGCCCAAAGTGTAACCGCCCCCAAGGCTGCCAAATTTGCTCCTTGGCTAATGTCTAAACGGGATCCGAGTGCCCCCTACGTCTCGCGTCGAGCCAAGGCGATTCAGCTGAATCGTCAAAGAGGCGAGACCGCTTCGGAGTCTCCGGCGAATACTCCCCCGGCGAATACCCCTCTGGCGAAAACTGTAAGACCCCTTTTTTTTTGCTAAAACCACCGGGTCTTAGGCCCAGAATCGCCGTTTTGCGGTGACACCCTCGCTCGGGAAGGTCGCCACTACAAAACGCCGATCCTGCCGGCCAATTCGATCACAAGAAAAGTAAGGTTTAAATGAAATAACAAACTAAGTCCACATCACATGTAATTAAACCATCAAGAGATGTCCACATACATAACTGAATAGAAAGATACGATAACAAGGGCTTCTGCCCGATTACAAAATAGCCTCACTACAAAGGTCACTCGTGGAAGCAAATCAACTAAAACAAACACTCACGGATCCTGTCATCTGTGCTCCTGAGCTAGACTGCCCCGCCTCCATTTGCACTGGCCTCTGGTGCTGCCCCGCGCCGCGGTCTCCTAAAATGATAAGGTCCACCGACCGTCAGTTAAAATGACTCAGCCAATTCCCCACCCCTCCCCCCAAGGCTCCTAGGCACCGTATGGGGAGGAGGAAGCGGAGGACAAACAAGGGGTAATATAAAAGCAGATGACAAGGTGAATTCTACACTACACAGGTATATATATATAAATGAAGCAGGAAATAGAAAGCAGCATAGTAAAAGAATATAATGAACAGTAAGCAGTAAGTGTAGTGGCAAGTAAATATCATAAAATTAACCTTTGATTTATAGGAATGCCCATACAAACCTATAGACCAAGGGGTCGTTTAGCAGGGCCTATCGTATAAAAAGTCCATACCAATTTATACGATAGGTGACAGGGGTTGAATGATATGTTTATGCCATGACATGCAGAGTATGTTATTATGCAATGGTCATACAGGTGCAACTCACTCACTACGACTCTATGCGCATAGACCTTTAGTTCCCCCTTTTTGGAGCTAGCAAGACTCCCAGGATACCCCCGTAGTGGCAAACAGAAGCGGTGGGTTGGGCCTCGCCCATCTCTAGGTTGGTATATGCACTACCTAACCTAGACCTATCGTACGCCTCCGCAAAACTCGCGGAGCGCCTGCGTACTCTTACTGACTGGACCGCCAGACTTTTATGGCTAAGTGTAAATACCACACTTGCCGAGCCCAAGTATCAACGTCGGTGCAACGATCGCCAACACAAAGAACCCACCACCTTATGCATATGCAACTTAACTTCCAACAACTCCGAGCTACAAGCTCCCCGGGCTAACCCGCCCGTCACCAATAAACATTTCAGAATCACAAGTTCACCGGACTAAACCGGCTAGACTCCTATAAGTAAACCTTTATAATACCTTACCCAAATTAAACCTAGGTGCTCTAGGACACTAACGGGAAAAGACGATCTTTCGTCAATCCAGGACGACCTACCGCAAGGGTGGCTCCCCACCACCCTAGGACTCACCAAACCCTAATTACACCAGGGATCCTCACATAATTACATGACTACCAATTAAGCCTCACATCTCCAACCAAGACCACCGGTTTGACCCTTAATCCCCAAAGTTGCCAAAATGCTAAACGCAGACCACCCTCAACGTTTTGATGCTCATGAAGGGAGATACACTAAATAATCAACTCTATGACCCAATAGATTTATTGGGGGTCCATGCTACTTATTTAAGATCAAATCCAGAGTTTCATAATTTTTCCCATAATATTAATATTTAAAACAATTTTTCCAAAGGGCAATTTCCTAAGGTTTGAGCTACAAGTGTACTTTTCTGACTTCCAATGCCTACCCAAATTTTTACATAAATCAAGAGTACCTAATAATCAGTGGATATGAATTGATTAGGAAAAACCAGCAAGATTTACTATTTTTCAAATTCCAAAATTCATTTATTTCCAATAAATTCCAAAGGAGGTACCCTCATATGATCTCCAAACCCTATGAAAATTAATACAGAGGTGATGCATACCAAAATATTTAGTCCTACAAAGTTTGACCATGTTCCACAGAGGGTACATTTGTAATTTTCACAGAGAAAATATTTGCAATTAATTCCAAATTGAACTAGAGGTACCAAAAATATTAATACATAAATTATGCGGAAAATACTGTGGGTTTATGTTGTTATGAAATGTCATCCAACAAAGTTTCATGCAACTACAGAAATCTAACACCCTAAAATTAATCATTCCAAAAATTGCCAACAATATGAATAATTACAATTTGAACCTCCAAAAGTTTTCTAATGGTTCTAACAGAATCTTCCAGGGATTAATAACACTAAAACTAAGTTGGTGACAGAAGATGGTTAAAAACTAAGTATTATTTCTCCCTAAATCCCAAAACCCGAAATATTTACAAATCTACCCAAGGATTTATTACCTAGGTTTGGCAACTCCAAACCCCACCAATTTCTCACAGTAGCATTCTCTGGTTACCAAGACCATCTCCCAAAAATTTCAAGTCAAACCATTAAGGTTTGACCCCTCTTCCTTCATTGGCCTCTAATTGCACCCCTTTAGGGTTTAACCTAGGGTTAAGGTCCAAACTTCTCCAAATCCACCCAAACTTCTTGTGAGGGTTTTATAACACTCTTAGAACTCAGAGAAGGCTATTACACTTCTCTACATGGGCAAACATTCCTATGTCCTTCACAAATCCTAAAGGGCCTCCTAAGGTTAGCCACTAGGGTTTAAGGGCACACTAAGCCTTAACTCATCCAAAATTGCTCCTTGGGGTGTCCCATACATCCCAAGTCAGTGACCAAGGTCACCCCTTCCAATCAGTGGGAGGAAACCCCTCCACACTCACAAATTAGCTTAAGTACACTTTTGCCCTAATCATAACCCTTAAGCAAACAAATGGCTAAGGGAACTCCCTACTTTGCCCAAGTCCAAGTTACTCACTACACTGGTCAGAGGTCAGTGAAATGACCACCCATGATCCTACCAACATTTGGTGAGGAGTGGGGTTCTATTGGGTACGTAATTGGGGTGCTAATAACATTTAGCCCCTTTTTGATTTACTAGGGTAAACCTCCTCCAATGGCCACCAAATTTGGACCAAAGGTTGGCATGGGGGAGGGTGATGTGCACCCCAAATATGAAGCCATTTGGCTATGTGGAAGAGTGGGGGCACTCACCCAAAGTTTTGCCTAAACCTAGGGAGCCTAAGGTTGTCTTGGTGAATTACCCCACCAAATCATCTCCATAAATTATGAGATTTTAACCAGGGACCCTATTTACTCTCTAGGACCACCCATCCAAGTTTGGAAGGGTTTTGAGGTGTTTAGGGCACCTAATTAGGTTACACAAGGATTATTAAACTTTTCCAAATATTATAGGGAAAAGTTCTCCAATCAATCTGATTTTTGGACATGTCCTACATATGTATAAGAGCAGCCTATCCCCCAAATTTCAAGTCATTTGAAGTTCTGGATTGATGTGGGCATCAAAAATAAACTCTGGTTAGCCTTATGGACAGACCTCACCAAAATGAGCGATGTGCCCTAACCAGGGCTCCTAATCGAGTGATCTCAATTTTGGATTAAATTAAACATCAGGGGCTCCAACTTTGATCCTGGACAATTTTTCCCTAGGAGCCTCTAAGTATTTTAAAAAGAATTTACTAATCACTGCATTTTAATCACAGAAAAATAGGAATTATAACTATGGGGCGCACGAATCTTGGCGCAGATCCAACCGCGCCCGGTCATCGTCTCCGATAGCCAACGGCTAGGATCTGCCGCGCCTGGGACGCCTTGATTGATGATTTCCCGGCCACCTGAGCGCCGCCCCGGCCGACCAACGCCACCACCATCTCCGTTGAGGTGGTGGCCGGCGATGAGCGGTGTTTGCTCGGCCGGAGGTGGCCGGAATCACGATTTGGAAAAGGAAGCCCAACCCGATAGACGGGAGGCTTGGCTGGCTTGATTCCCGGCCAATTGGCCACGAAACGAGCCGTCGGCGATTGGGATCTAATCCTCAGGAGTCAGGGAAGGGAATCGGACCTGCTGATGAGCTTGCCGTCGCGTTGTCCTTGGGTACACCATGGGAGCTCGGGGTGGTTGCGACGCCATGCCGATTCAGGCCTACAACACACGATTTCCTCTGAAAGCTTGGGGGTTTCTCTCCTCTCCGGCTTCTGAAGGTGATGGGGGGGTCGAATGAAGGCAATGGTGGCTTTAACCACCAATGCCATTAATGGCCCCTTCGAATTCCTCCCAAGGCCGGCCCCCATTCATTCCCCCTGCCTTAATCCCCCTTGGAAACTGCTGGAAACTCCTTGTAATCGGCAGAGGAGATGAATGGAAGAGTTAATGGGGGAGGCCAAGGGGTGAATCTTCTTAATGGCCATGAATGGCCTCTTTCTCTCACCTCAAAAATGGGGAAACCTCCATTTTCTCTCTCCTAAACATCATGGCCGGTTTCTATACTCTCTCCTGAGTTTAATGGTAGTCTACTTGGTCTGGTTGACCAACCAAATGAGTTAGCCCAATAGGATTGGGTTAGGTTTGAGAGATTTGACCTAAATTGGGCAATTTTGACTTTTGGTCAAATTGGCCAATTGGGTGACTCTAGGATGGGGCTTTTGGGTCCATTGGGTTCCAAATTAAGTTTAGAAACTATTGGTGGGGTCAATTTGGTCATATGGGTCTTAGTTGACCCAATCTAAGCTGATTTGACCAAAATAGGCTAAATTGACTTTGGTCAAATTGAGCCCTATGGTTGACTTCATCATGGGGCTTTTTGGTCCACTGGGTCCCCTATGATATGATAACACTATGGGTAGGGTCAATTTAATATGGTGATGGTTAATTAGGGTACTTTGCAAAGAATTGCCATTTTGACCTAAAAAGGGCATTTTGGTCAATTTGCACCCCTGGGGGTCCCATGATGGGGCTTTTAGGTCTACTAGGCCTCTTATGGTATTCTAGATCTATATGTGTGATCAATTTGACATGGTTAAGGTTGATTGGCTCTAAATAGGCTACTTTGACCAATTTGGGGGTTTATGTTGACTTTGGTCAATTTGGCCTCTTAGGTTGACCCCAATGGGCCCTTGGTGCCCTAAGGGGGCCCCTAAAGGGTTAGGGATACTATGGTGGGGTCAAAAGGTCAAGTTGAGGCCCTAAAGTCCAACCCTAAGCTTGGTAAATGGAAATTGCTATTTGTAGACCAAGGTGGTTTCCTCCTTCTTTCCTAAGCTCTCAAGGTCAAATGGCTCTCCCTATGGTTTTGTCATGACCTAGTCATGACAAAACCAACTTAGGGGTCTAGCAGTTTGAGGGATGTTACAAATCCCAATACATAAAAAAAAATTCGTCCTCGAAATTCAGACAAGCCTGTGGGGTTTCTACTAGAAGAAAAAGTAACATCCCGGAAAAAGTAAATTGTACCTGTCGTAAAAAGCTGCGGATATTTTTGCTGCATCAAGTCCAGTGGCTCCCAAGTGTGCTCTTCCTGTCCATGATTCCTCCACAGGACCTTGACCAGCGGAACCTTCTTGCGCCGCAAGACTCGTAGCTCTGTGTCGTCTATCCGAACCGGCTCCAGGTGAATCGATCGATCTGTAGCTACTGGCCCCTCTGAAGTAGACACCTGCTGCTCAGGCCGAAGTAAAGCCTTCCTAAGTGAGGAGACGTGGAATACGTCATGTAGTCCCTCCAAATCCGGTGGTAGCTCCAGTCTGTAAGCCAAGGGGCCGATCCGCTCCAGGATCCTATAGGGCCCCATAAACCTCGGACTGAGCTTCTTCCGCCCGCGAACCCTCGAGACTCCGTGCATCGGACGTATCTTCAAGAAAACCCGGTCTCCCACCTGGAACTCCACCATACGATGACGCGCATCGTAATACTTGGCCTGCCTGCTCTGGGCCTCCAGCATCCTATCTCGAATTAACCTCACCTGGGCCTCCGTGTCCTCCACGAACTCTGAGCCAAGAGCCTTGGGATCCTCATCCTGAATCCAAGAAAATGGTGTCCTGCACCTCCGTACATATAATGCCTCGTATGGTGCTCTGCCTATACTAGCCTGGTGACTGTTATTGTACGAGAACTCGACTAACGGCAACAGTCTCTCCCATGGTTCCCCGCGGTCTAGAATGCAAAGGCGCAAAAGATCCTCCAGGGTCCGATTGGTGCGCTCGGTTTGCCCGTCTGTCTGGGGGTGAAAAGTTGTACTGAAGGTCAACCGGGTGCCTAGGTAGGCCTGCACCGCTCTCCACTCCCTCGACGTACAACGTCCATCTCGGTCAGACACGATCGTCCTTGGCACACCATGATATCGGACAAACTGCTCCACAAACTTCCGTACCAAAACCCTAACCGAATCATCCTTCCTGATCGGAATGAACCTGGCCACCTTCGTCAATCTATCGACGATCACCCAAATCGAGTCATTTCCCGCACGAGATCGGGGAAGACCGTGAATAAAATCCATCGCTATATCGTCGAACTTCCATTCTGGCACCGGAAGTGGTTGCAACAATCCTGCTGGGTTCCGGCACTCCACCTTCACAAGCTGGCAAGTCTCATAGTGGGTCACAAAGTAAACGATGTCTCTCTTCATACCTGGCCAGTACATGGTCTTCTTCAAGTCCGCCGTCATCTTGGTAATACCCGGGTGCACTGAATACCTACTGCAGTGAGCCTCTGTCATAATATCCTCCCGAATCTGATCTCCTGCCGGTATATACACTCGACCCCTAAAACTCAACAGGTCATCCTTCAGCGAATAATCTCCGGCTGAGCCTGCCTCCAAGGCTCTGAATATCGGCTCCAGCTTGGCATCCTGCCTCTGCCCTTCCCTGATGCGGTCTCGAATGTCGTAAGTAGCACCAGTCGCCGCTAAGTATTCCTCGTACAGCTCCGGATCATCCTCAGATACTAGGGAGATCTGCATATTCTCGAACATCTGCACTAACTCCATGGCCATCAACTTAGGCTCCGCTCCTGACGTAATAGCTCTCCTGCTCAACGTGTCTGCTACTACGTTCGCCTTTCCTGGGTGGTAATGCATCGTGTACTGGTAGTCTGATAAGAATTCCACCCACCGCCTCTGCCGGATATTCAGCTCCTTCTGCGTATCTACATATTTCAGATTTTTGTGATCTGAGAATATGTCGCAGTGGATACCATAAAGGTAGTGTCGCCAGATCTTGAGAGCGAATACGACCGCTCCCATCTCCAAGTCATGCACTGGGTAATTCCGCTCGTGATTCTTCAACTGACGGGAGGCGTAAGCTATCACATGCCTGTTCTCCATCAGAACGGCACCCATCCCCTGATACGACGCATCCGTATACACTTGAAATCCTTCCTTCCCCGACGGAAGGGCAAGGATGGGAGCCGAAGTAAGCCGACCTTTCAGCTCCTGGAAAGCTGTCTCACACTGCGGCGTCCAAGTAAAAACAGCATCCTTCCTTGTCAGGGAAGTAAGCGGGAGGGCTATCTGAGAAAACCCCTGAACGAACTTCCGGTAGTAGCCGGCAAGTCCCAAGAAACTCCTCACGTCGGTGGCCATCTTCAGCGGCGGCCAATCCCGTACTGCCTGAATCTTTGCTGGATCCACTGCTAAGCCCGCTCCACTGATGATATGACCCAGGATGGCCACCTCCTTCAACCAGAACTGACATTTGCTGAACTTCGCATACAACTGATGCTCCCGAAGCTTCTCCAAGGTTAGTGCCAAATGCCGTGCATGCTCCTCCTCCGTCCTTGAGTAGATAAGGATGTCGTCGATGAATACAATGACAAAGATGTCGAGGTAAGGCTCGAACACCCAGTTCATCAGGCTCATAAATGATGATGGTGCATTTGTGAGTCCGAACGGCATCACAGTTGTTGAAACCAGCAACTGGTCTCTTGAGTTCGGACCCACTGGGGGTGTAGCCGATGCTTATTTCTCCCTCACTAGACTCTCTCGACGGTGGATGCTGGAAACGGAATAGACCCAGGGCTGAAGCGAGGAGGTCCCGCCACACACCCGGAAGATCTTAGAGAGCTTCCCCTCCCAAACCAAAGCTCAACCGGGCACCTTGGAAGGCACTGGCTGCCAACCAAAACTAGCCTAGAGGAGAGGATGCTCTGAAATCGGGTCCCCTCCAAGGTGCCCTTAAGGGTCTATTTATAGTTTTTCTTAGGCTGGTCTGCAAATAGCATGAATCCGCCTTTTAATTTTACTAAACGCACCCCAAATTGGTCTACGAATAGCCTAACTCCGCTGTTCTGAAGGGCTATATGCAGACCACAAGGGGTATTATGGTCATTTCCTCCTCACTGCCTTCTGGGCGAGTGGTCCGTGAGGGAACCACTCGCCGAGTTCCCGCTTGACTGGGCGAATGCTCAAGCCCCTGAGCGAATGGTCCGTGGAGGCACCACTCGTCAGGTTCCCGCTTGACTGGGCGAATGCTCAAGCCCCTGAGCGAATGGTCCGTGGAGGCACCACTCGTCAGGCTCCCTCTCGCCTGCAGCCTACCCCCACTAATCTGGAGATCCTTTTTTCCTATCTTGGTACGGGCGAATGGTCTGGATGACCCCTGTCCCATCAACTGACTCGAGGGACCCACTCGCCAAATACGGGTTGTACACAAAATGTTGAAACCAGCAACTGGTCTCTTGAGTTCGGACCCACTGGGGGTGTAGCCGATGCTTATTTCTCCCTCACTAGACTCTCTCGACGGTGGATGCTGGAAACGGAATAGACCCAGGGCTGAAGCGAGGAGGTCCCGCCACACACCCGGAAGATCTTAGAGAGCTTCCCCTCCCAAACCAAAGCTCAACCGGGCACCTTGGAAGGCACTGGCTGCCAACCAAAACTAGCCTAGAGGAGAGGATGCTCTGAAATCGGGTCCCCTCCAAGGTGCCCTTAAGGGTCTATTTATAGTTTTTCTTAGGCTGGTCTGCAAATAGCATGAATCCGCCTTTTAATTTTACTAAACGCACCCCAAATTGGTCTACGAATAGCCTAACTCCGCTGTTCTGAAGGGCTATATGCAGACCACAAGGGGTATTATGGTCATTTCCTCCTCACTGCCTTCTGGGCGAGTGGTCCGTGAGGGAACCACTCGCCGAGTTCCCGCTTGACTGGGCGAATGCTCAAGCCCCTGAGCGAATGGTCCGTGGAGGCACCACTCGTCAGGTTCCCGCTTGACTGGGCGAATGCTCAAGCCCCTGAGCGAATGGTCCGTGGAGGCACCACTCGTCAGGCTCCCTCTCGCCTGCAGCCTACCCCCACTAATCTGGAGATCCTTTTTTCCTATCTTGGTACGGGCGAATGGTCTGGATGACCCCTGTCCCATCAACTGACTCGAGGGACCCACTCGCCAAATACGGGTTGTACACAATCCCCGCTCTTTGCGAGTGGCTCGCCCACTCGGAAAGAACAGTCCAATCCCTTATTTGGTGAGTGCTTGTTGAGTGGGCCCCGCAAGATTCCGTGGGTCCCACCGTTATCCTATATATATATACATCCCGTGTCCGGTTCTTTCTGGACCACTTACCCATTTCGGCTCAGGATTTCTTCTCTCTCTTGACCTTTCGCCACTTCCAATGTCTTCTCATAAGCCTTCCGCGAAACCCCTTTCGCAAGAGATGATCGAGCGCCTGGCCGCGGCCCAGGTTGCAACCGCCCCGAAAACTGCCAGATTCGCTCCCTGGCTGACATCCAAGCGAGACCCAAGCGTCCCGTACGTCTCGCGGCGAGCCAAGACGATTCGTTTGAATCGTCAGAAAGGCGAGGCCGTGTCCGAATCTCCGGCGCGTACTCCTGTTGACCTCGGGACCCAGGTATGGGAATTCCTCCCACCTTACCTTTTAGTTCGGACCCTTACTCCAAAGTTGTTTTGACCACTCGCAGGGGACCTCGGTGCCAGAGGACGGCCACGCGGTCGTCTTGAATAGTGTCGCGGCGCCACCCCCCGAGTCTGAGGGACCTCCTCCAGATCTGGCCCTGGCTCCTCCCCCTAACCCGGACCTGGCTCATCTCCCTCCTCCGGGCGAGACCGTACTTCAGTCCAGTGAGTTTTGGAACCCTTCCGATTTACCTTTGAGACGGCTTGTTTCTGACCCTCAACTTTTTGCAGCCCTCAACCCAGACGTCTCGCTACGGGACACTATTCTTCCACCTTCCCCAACCCAGCGGAACCCTTCTGTTACAGCGAATGAACGGAGGATCTACCCCGAGCGGGAGCCGGGTCAGCACCTCCGTGCTGAAGATAACGCGAATCCTCCGGCGGATGATCAGGCTCCTCCTCCCCCGCCTTTCCGCCCCGTAAAAGGGAAGGTTTTCCCCCCTTTCGCCGGTTTGCCCGAAGTACACCCCCATACTTCTCGCCCCTCAGGCCACAGGGTACCTGCCCCAGGTGAGGCTTCTATCTTGTCCTCGCCGCATTATCTAACTTCATCGTATTGATCCTTTTTATAATCTCGTAGGGTATCGGGAGGTCTCCCCCCCTGAGTCCTACTATGAGGGGGAAGACGGGGTGCTCTCGCCCCTTCCCTCCCCAGGTGATCTCGCCGACTTCTTGGGTGACTCATCTGACCACGTGACCCTGAAGGAGCGAATCACGGAGATCTTTGGGAAACTTATATATCTTCAGCGAAATGCTGCCGGCCAGGTGGATGAGGAGAAGCTGGAGATCAAGCGCGAGCTGAAGGAACTCCGGAGGGACTACTCGCGGCTTCTCGCGACAGTGGAGCGACTGGGGGGCGAAGGTGGGGAGCTGTCGCCTGAAAGGCACGCGGCGAGAGCCCGGGACCAGCTCCAACTGGCTTCCCACGAGATCACCAACATGATGACATACTACCGTCAGCGAATGCCCCCAGAAGCAGGGTCGCGAAAGCGAGGTCGATGGGTTTGGGTGGAGTACTGACCCAGACGCCATAATCTCTTTCTTTCCCTACCCGCCTCGCCGCGAGTGTCGAACATTAATATTTGTCTGTAATAACTTTGTATATTATGATTCTGAGAATGCTCTATTTATCGCTATTTACTTTCCTCAGCCTGTCTGATTGTCGCCGAATGATATGTTTTGCGAATGCTTACCTAACCATTTTTGCTTCTTTCATAACCTGCCTTGGTACTGCCGAATGATATGCTTTGCGAATGCTTACCTAACCCTTTTCGCAAAGCCGTTGAGCGAATAGTTATAGGTCACTCGCCATTAATGGGCGAGAGAGACTTGGACCGGGTTTCGAGGCGCCGGACTGCCGCAGACTGCTATCCGCACCCCCCGTTGCCTCGAAAGCCCAAACGCCGTTTAACGCCTCTATAAATAGGCCCTTCAACTACCGTAATAAATACATCACCATTCGCTCCCTCTCTTTCCTTGCTCCTAGCATTCGCACCTCTCCCTTCTTTGCTGCTCCTTTCCTTTCCCTCATTCGCGAGATGGGTGCCGATGCCGAAGGAAGGGGCAAGTGTGCTAGCGCATTCGTCAATCATGTGTTCGATTCCTGCGACCTTTCCGAAGAAGCCTACTTGACGGCGGTTGCTGACTACGTCCCTGGGGGGTTCGAGGGGCGAAAGCCCAGGCCTGAGGAGCGCCTGAACTCTATCTCGCCTTGTGCTCTCGCGATCCCGCTAGAGCACTTCGAGGTGGGCTTTCGCCTCCCCATCTGGCCGGAGTTGCGCCAGACTTTCAGGTACTATGGGGTCGTGCCCGCCCAGCTCAACCCCAACTCCATAGCCATGCTGGTCGGGTACGCGAGCTACTTGCGAGAAGAAGGGATCGAGTTCTCGCTGCCTGTCTTCCGCAAACTCTACACCTTCCGCTGCTCCGGCGGCATCTCCTTCTTCTCGGGTTTAAGCCCTCTCAAACACTACGGGATCCCGAACAAGAACCACGAATGGGTTCGCCGCTTCATCTTCGTCAGCGGGAGCCTAGGTAACACCCTTCTCGCCCCGGTGCAGGAGGAGGAGTCGACCTTCCGCCCCCCGACCCTAGGGGGGCATGAGGCGAAACTCCATCAATACATTCTTCAGTACGGGATGGACCTCGTCTATCTCCGGCGAAACGTCAACACGCTCCCGTTCATTCCGCAGGGCGAGGGTAAGATTCCAAGACTTTTGAATTCATTTTGGTTGTGATTCTTACTCCATTCGCCTAAACCACTCGCAACATCACGCAGGTGTGCGTAATCTTCCCGTTCATCCGCCTCGCCCTCCTGGGTTTTGCCTACCTCTCGCGCAAGCCGCCGCGGATGCTTGCCGGGAGGAGCCGTCCTCCTCCAAACCTAGTAGCCGGAAGCGAAAGTCGGCGAAGGCTTCTTCCCCTCCTCCCTCGAAGTCGCCCTGTCCTCCCGCGGCGAAGGGCAAGGGGGTTCTGGACGAATCCTCTGGGGCGGGTGCTCCACCCTCAACCCTGGGGGCCGACGCGCCTGGCGCGAATGCTCCTCCGGACAAATTGGCGCTGCCGCCACCTCCGTTGCCCCGGGACCATCGCAACTTTGCGAACGGCGAAAGGTACGTGGATCCTTCCGGGGCTCCTTTGCTGAGGTGGGACAGGAACGCGAACCGGGTTTCGCTATCCACTCTCCATCCCTCTTGGGTGGAGACCAACATTGCCAGCGGCGAGGCCTATGCCCTGGCGTATGCTCTTTATGGCCGGGAGGACGCCGAGGTCTTCGATTTGGAGAAGACTCAGGTTCTCGCCCACGAAGCCGCCCGGGCTATGCTGCGCGCTCTCGAGCTCTCGCATATGTCCTCTCGACGAAGCCTTGAGGTCTCGCGGAACCTGGCCAAGGTCGAGGAGACCAGGGCTCTTCTGTCCCAGGAGGCGAGCGATCTCAGGGAAAAACTAAAGACCGCGGAAGCTCTTCTCGCCAGCCGCCCGGTTGTAGAGGTACATTTACTTTCACTCCCGTGAATGGTTATCACTAACCGTCCCATACTCCTCATCATGATAACTTTATTTTTTTCAGGATGCTACAAGTGCTGGGATGCTCCGCGCGCGGGTGGCCGACCTCGAGGAAAAAGTCCGTCTCGCCCAGGCCGAGACCCAGCTACTGCGAGAAGCTGGAATGACAACACTCGCCCCGGGTGATGGGGGGCACTTTTACCCCCATCACGAGCTGGAGCAACTGCTTCAGGAGAATGCGCAACGCGCCGTCAAGCATTCGTTGCAGGTGCTGCGGCGGGCTGGGTATTTGAAGCCGGAGGCCGAATGCCTCACCACTCGCCAAGTAGTCCCGGAGCTTTACATTCCGATTCCTTTCCCGGAGGACGATGGCGTCGCGCCGCGAGAAGACGCTCCCGACCAGGATGAGAGCGAAGATTCTTCGGAGGAGTCTGGTGACCCTTGAGGGGGGCCCTCTGTATTCCCCCCCCCTTTTTTTCCTGTTTTTACCTTTTCTTTTTTCTGATGTACCCATGAATTGGGCGAATGCCCCCAAAAGATATATCTATGGTTTACAATTTTTATGCTATCTCAATTTCTACATAATCTCAATTTTTATGTTATCTCAAATTTTATTATCATTCGCTGTGACGTCTCGCTAGGCTTACCAGGACGTTAGGTCGTAGAGTAACCGCCCCGGCCACCCAGCGAGTGTTCGAAGATGACTTAGGTGTGTTGCCCCTCTTCGACTTCCCGCTACCCGAAACACTCGCGTACCCTCACCATTCGCTCGGACGGGGATTTCGCCCGGGCAGTCAGGAAGAGAGGTAGGATTATCATTCGCTTGGGTGGTCCCTGCGAATGCTCCTGGATCCACCTTAGAGAATTTGGATCCTGCTACCAAGTGGACCCTCCAACCTGCCAGCTAGATGAGAGCCTGGACAGCGGGTCTGCTCGGGGCCAACCTCTAGAACATAGAACCTGCCACCGAGTGAGCCTTCGGACCTGCCAGCTAGATGAGAGCCTGGACAGCGGGTCTGCTCGGGGCCAACCTCTGGAACATAGAACCTGCCACCGAGTGAGCCTTCGGACCTGCCAGCTAGATGAGAGCCTGGACAGCGGGTCTGCTCGGGGCCAACCTCTGGAACATAGAACCTGCCACCGAGTGAGCCTTCGGACCTGCCAGCTAGATGAGAGCCTGGACAGCGGGTCTGCTCGGGGCCAACCTCTGGAACATAGAACCTGCCACCGAGTGAGCCTTCGGACCTGCCAGCTAGATGAGAGCCTGGACAGCGGGTCTGCTCGGGGCCAACCTCTGGAACATAGAACCTGCCACCGAGTGAGCCTTCGGACCTGCCAGCTAGATGAGAGCCTGGACAGCGGGTCTGCTCGGGGCCAACCTCTGGAACATAGAACCTGCCACCGAGTGAGCCTTCGGACCTGCCAGCTAGATGAGAGCCTGGACAGCGGGTCTGCTCGGGGCCAACCTCTGGAACATAGAACCTGCCACCGAGTGAGCCTTCGGACCTGCCAGCTAGATGAGAGCCTGGACAGCGGGTCTGCTCGGGGCCAACCTCTGGAACATAGAACCTGCCACCGAGTGAGCCTTCGGACCTGCCAGCTAGATGAGAGCCTGGACAGCGGGTCTGCTCGGGGCCAACCTCTGGAACATAGAACCTGCCACCGAGTGAGCCTTCGGACCTGCCAGCTAGATGAGAGCCTGGACAGCGGGTCTGCTCGGGGCCAACCTCTGGAACATAGAACCTGCCACCGAGTGAGCCTTCGGACCTGCCAGCTAGATGAGAGCCTGGACAGCGGGTCTGCTCGGGGCCAACCTCTGGAACATAGAACCTGCCACCGAGTGAGCCTTCGGACCTGCCAGCTAGATAAGAGCCTGGACAGCGGGTCTGCTCGGGGCCAACCTCTGGAACATAGAACCTGCCACCGAGTGAGCCTTCGGACCTGCCAGCTAGATGAGAGCCTGGACAGCGGGTCTGCTCGGGGCCAACCTCTGGAACATAGAACCTGCCACCGAGTGAGCCTTCGGACCTGCCAGCTAGATGAGAGCCTGGACAGCGGGTCTGCTCGGGGCCAACCTCTGGAACATAGAACCTGCCACCGAGTGAGCCTTCGGACCTGCCAGCTAGATGAGAGCCTGGACAGCGGGTCTGCTCGGGGCCAACCTCTGGAACATAGAACCTGCCACCGAGTGAGCCTTCGGACCTGCCAGCTAGATGAGAGCCTGGACAGCGGGTCTGCTCGGGGCCAACCTCTGGAACATCCAGGGTCTCTCCTGCGAGCTGTAGCATTATTTTCATACACATAGTTTAGACAAAATGCTTTCATTCAAAAAGAGTATCATTATTACATGGTACTAAGGATAAAAGCGTTTAAGGTCGTCGCCACTCCATGTGTGGCTGAGGGGTTGGCCCTCCACATTCTGAAGGCGATACCCCCCAGATTTCAGTGCTTCTTCCACAACATAGGGGCCTTCCCAGTTAGGATTAAGCTTTCCCACCGCGGCGGACCTCCCGGCTGCGTCGACCTTCTTGAGTACCAGATCTCCCTTCTCGAACTGCTTGATCCTGACGTGTTTATCGAAATACTTGGCCATCCGCCGCTTGACCTCTTCTTGATGGATGGCTGCTCGGTCCCGGGCTTCTTCGATGAGGTCGAGGGAGAGCCGTAACTCTTCCTCGTTTTCGGCTCTCCAATCTTCCTCTCCCTTTGCGGCGACCTTTACCCGTGGTGTTGTAATCTCGAACTCTATGGGGATGACCGCCTCGCAGCCGTGAGAGAGCTTGAAAGGGGTCTCCCCCGTGGCGGTGTTGGGGGTGGTTCTTAAAGCCCATAGGACCGAGGGGAGCTGTTCCACCCAATTGCCTTTGAGATTTTCCACCTTTTTCTTGAGCAAATTCACGATGACTTTGTTCGCCGCCTCTACCTGCCCGTTGCTCCTGGGATGGTGGACGGACGCAAACCTAAGGTCTATCCCCAGCTGGCCACAGAAGCTGATGAATTCCTCGCTTGCGAACTGCGGTCCATTATCCGTGACTATGGCCTGCGGAAGCCCATGTCGACAAATGATCTCCCCCCATACGAAGTTGCGGATTACCTGGGAGGTGACCTTAGCCAACGCCTTGACCTCCAGCCACTTTGTGAAGTAGTCAATCATGACTAGGAGAAATCTCCTCTGCCCGCTAGCCTGGGGGAAGGGTCCTACCAGATCCATTCCCCATATGGCGAATGGCCAGGGCGCCGTGATACTCTTCAGCCTCTGGGCTGGCACGAGCTGAAGCGGGGCGAACATTTGACACTTCTGGCATCTCTTTGCAAAGGCTGTCGCGTCTTTGCTTAGGGTTGGCCAGAAGTACCCCTGCCTCACGACTCTTGCCTCCAACATCCTGCTCCCCGAGTGGCTGCCGCATTCGCCGGAGTGGACTTCCTCCAAGATCCTTGGGACCTCTTCCTCCGAGATGCATCGGGCCAGGAGGCCCGAGAGGGTCTTCCGATACAAGTCACCCTCATGGAGCACATAGTAGGCAGACTTATACCGGAAGCGCCTCTGGTCCGGAACTTCTTTTGGAAATTTTCCCGTTGCAAGGAAGGTGACGAAGGGATCCTTCCAGGAGGGCCGTTGTTCTACTTCCATGAGCTCTCCTTCCTCAATCGAAGGACGGAATAGGTCCGTCAGGGTTCCTCCGGCTCGAGGACCAGATTTTGCCAACCGATCTGCCGGAGTGCTCTCTTCTCGTGGGACATGCTGGATGGAGAAAGTTTTGAACGTCCCCACGAGACCTTTGACTTTTGCCAAATACTTCATGAGCACAGGCTCCCTTGTTTCGAACTCTCCCCTTATCTGAGAAGCTATTATCATGGAATCCGTGAGTACCTCCACGTCATGGACCCCGAGCTCCCGGGCCAACCGCAGGCCGGCGATCACAGCCTCATACTCCGCCTGGTTGTTGGTGATTGGGAAGTGTATCACTAGCGTCTGTTCTATCTTCACTCCGTGGGGACTCTCCAGCACCACCCCTCCTCCGAGGGAGTTCTTGCCCGAAGCCCCGTCCACCAGTAGCTTCCACGGGATGTGACGAGGGGCTCCGTCTTCTTTCATCTCGGCCACGAAATCTGTCATGAAATCAGCCACCACCTGCGCCTTCATAGATAATCGAGGGACAAAGGTAATGTTGAATTCACTTAGCTCGATTGACCATTTTGCGAGTCTTCCTGAGTGCTCCACTCCTTCGAAGATCTGGCGGAGTGGATGGTCCGTCACTACTTGGATCGAATGGGCCTGGAAGTATGGCCTGAGCTTCCTGGCTGCGATGACCAGGGCAAAGGCCAACTTTTCTAAAATTGGGTACCTGAGCTCCGCTTCCCTCAGGACCCTGCTTACGTAGTAGACTGGTAGCTGCTTCTTTCCTTCCTCTCGAACCAGGACGGAGCTTACGGCCTCCGCCCCGACCCCGAGATATAAATGTAGGACCTCCCCTTCTTTGGGACTTTGTAGTAGCGGAGCCTTGGTGAGTTGGCTCTTCAAGGCCTGAAAGGCTTCCTCGCATTCTCTCGTCCATTCAAACTTCTGATTGCCTCTTAGCGCCTTAAAGAAGGGAGAGCATTTTTCCCCTGCCCGGGATAGAAACCTGTTCAGCCCGGCGAGTCTTCCGGTCAAGCGCTGAACCTCTTTGGCGCTCCGAGGCGACCCCAGCTCCATTATAGCCCTAACCTTGTCCGGGTTAGGTTCTACCCCCCAGGGGGTGAGAAGGTGCCCGAGGAACTTCCCCTTGCTGGCCCCGAACACACACTTCAGGGGGTTCAGGCGCATCTTGTACTTGCGTAGGGTGGCGAAGGTCTCCTCGAGGTCCTGGATGTGGGAGCTCACGCACTTGCTTTTTATCATAAGGTCATCCACGTAGACCTCCAGGTTCCTTCCCCTTTGCTTTTTGAATACCCGATCCATCATCTTCTGGTAGGTTGCTCCTGCATTTTTCAGCCCGAAGGGCATCATTTTATAGCAGTAGCATCCCTCCCTGGTGATGAACGAGACATCTTTGACGTCTGGTGGGTGCATTCTTATTTGGTGATAACCTGAAAAAGCATCCAAAAAACTCATCACAGAAAAACCGACGGCTGAGTCAACCAGCGCGTCGATCCGAGGCAAGGGATAACAATCCTTAGGACAGGCCTTATTTAACAATGAAAAGTCCACACACATACGCCAGCGGCCATCGGCCTTTTTTACCATTACGACATTGGAGAC
The DNA here is from genome assembly GCA_033032865.1 of Dactylorhiza incarnata. NCBI lineage: Eukaryota > Viridiplantae > Streptophyta > Magnoliopsida > Asparagales > Orchidaceae > Dactylorhiza > Dactylorhiza incarnata. Next base: position 5,773,630 of record JAWHQI010000174.1, on the reverse strand, counting down.
CCAGCCTGGATACTGGATCTCTGTTACAAAACCTGCCTCGAGGAGTTTCGTCACCTCCTCGCGGATTGGTCCTTCGAGCTTGTCAGCTACAGCCCTTCTCTTCTGCCGGATGGGGCGGGCTTCTGGATCGAGGTTGAGACGATGGCAAGCCACGTCCGCCTCGATGCCCGGCATGTCCGCTGCGCTCCACGCGAAGATGTCCATGTTCTTTTGGATGCACTCCAACATCCTTTTCTGGTCCCCCGGGCCGAGGCCCCCGCTGATCCGCACCTTCTCCACTCTTCCTGCCTGGGTGGTAACCTCCATCTCTATCACCTCTTCTGCTGGCTCGAGCCGGGCTGGCTCGTCCCACTGGCCCTTCGCTTCTCGCCCCTCCTTCCGGGCCTTCTCCCCTGCAGCTCTTTCCGCCTTCATCGGCTCGACCTCCTGCTCCTCGCGAGCGACCTCCAACATCTCAACCTCCTGCTCCTCACGAGCGACCTCCAACACTTCAACCTCCTGCTCCTCACGAGCGACCTCCAACACTTCAACCTCCTGCTCCTCACGAGCGACCTCCAACACTTCCTTTCGGGCAGCGCCCTCTCCCCCTTCTCCTTCCTTCTCCCCTTCCTCTCCTGGCCCCTCCGGCCTCTCCATCTCTTCATCCATCTTTTCGGCATCCGCCATCCATGAGATGGTGTTGACGGCAGTTACGTAGCATTGCCTCGCCACCTTAGCATCTCCTCGGACGCGGATCTGGACTCCTCCACTATGAAGTTTTAGGCACTGATGGTACGATGAGGGCACGCACCGAAAGGCACTGATGAGGGGTCTTCCAAAGATGGCGTTATAGCTGCTCGGAGCGTCCACGATGACGAACCGGCAGTTTCTCGGGACTCCTCCTAGCGTCACCTGGAGACCTACGCCTCCCTCGACCTCCTTCCTCTCTCCCGAGAAACCAAACAGTGGCCCGTCAGAGGCCTGCACCCTCTTCTTCTCTACCTCCATCGCGTCGAAAGCTTTTTTGAAGATCACATTCACCGAGCTCCCGTTGTCCACCAGGATCCGAGAGACCGTGAAGTTTTCTATCGCCGTCTGGATCACCAGGGCGTCGCAGAATGGGTCTTCGTAGTCTGGCATATCCTCTGAGGAGAAGGTGAGCTTCTCGGAGGGGGGTGGGGTCTGGGAAGTTGACGCGACATCCCTTCGGAACATGGCCTGGAAGCTCCTCTTGCGAGAGGCCTCTATCCCAACCCCACCGTGAATCACCCCGATTCCCCCCCTGGTTCCTGTATCCGCCCTATCCTCACACCGGTCCTCTTCTGCCTCTGGAAGCACTTCCTCAATTCTGGCATGCGGCCGCCGTGGCCGTCCTCTTTCCCTCATTTCCAAGAACTCTGGGCAGGTGGCGATCGCGTGACCTTCTTCCTGATGAAAATCACAGTAAGGCAACGCCACCCTGTCCTCTCTTCCAGCTCTTCCTCTTCCTCCTCTTGCTCCTCTACCTCTTCTCCCTCGGCCTACCGCCATGGCTTGCTCCCTCGGGGGGTTAGGGGGTCTAGGACCCTGCCTCCATCCCTGATTCACTCCTCCTGCCTCCCTTCCTTGGTACCTTTCATCCTGACCTCGCGCTGGTCCTTCTTGGTTCCTCCAGCCCAACCTGTTGTTGGGTTCCTGGTTCCTCCAAACCCGAGGTGGTCTTTCGAACCCCTGGCCCCTGGGCTCCTCTCGCCTTCTTCCTTCTGGTTGCCTTGCCTCGGGCTCGCTCATCTTTGCCAACCTTTTATAGAATTCGGGGTTGGCCGCCTCCCCTTCGATCTCCTCCGCGGCCCTCTCCATCAACTCCTCGAAGGACACGGGAGGTCTTCTCTTCAGGTCCATCTTGAAGAACCCTTCTCGCAGCCCTACGATGAATGCCATCTGGAGGGCGAATCCCGGCACCTCCTGCACTAGGTGTATCTCCTCCTGGAACCTGTCCACGTACTTAGCCAGGGATTCTCCCTCCCTCTGCCGGATCTTGAAGAGAGCCTCCGCATCCTTCTTCCTCTTCTTTGACGTCGAGAAACGTAGTCGGAAGCTTCGGCGCAGATCATCGAACGCATAGATGGAACCTGTGGGAAGTTGGTGGAACCAGTCCCTTGCTTTTTCCTTCAGGGTGGTTGCGAAGAGTCGGCATTGGAAAGAATCTGACATGGGAAGGATTGAAGTCATGTCCTCGAACCACTGCAGGTGCACAACTGGGTCCTCCTTGCCGGTGTAGTAGGACATCTCCGGCCCACGAAACCCTTCTGGCACTGGGGCTGAGAGGATCATCTCGCAAAAGGGGCTCCCTTCCCCTGCTCGGCGAGTGGTCCTCTCGCGCGGGACCAACTCACACACCTCGGCACTCGCCGGACTGTTGAACAACTGCCGTCCGGGGAGGTCTCGCGCACTGCCTTCTGCTGGCACCTCCTTTCCCGGTCGCTGCCCCGGGGCGTTCTCGCCAATCTGCAAAGGCGGGACCACTGGAACCACCGGGGTCTCGCACTCGGTTCTTGACGCGAGAACCGTCTGCAGGACCTCTCGCTTAAACTTCTCAAACATCTCCAGCCACTCGCCCGCCGCGGGTGGCTGCGAGTGACCCGAGTCAGAACCATTTCCTCCATCTCCTGTCATCGAAACTAACTTGGGATTTTCTTTCACCGGCTACGGTCCACGCTCACCGCACCAAAAATGTTGAAACCAGCAACTGGTCTCTTGAGTTCGGACCCACTGGGGGTGTAGCCGATGCTTATTTCTCCCTCACTAGACTCTCTCGACGGTGGATGCTGGAAACGGAATAGACCCAGGGCTGAAGCGAGGAGGTCCCGCCACACACCCGGAAGATCTTAGAGAGCTTCCCCTCCCAAACCAAAGCTCAACCGGGCACCTTGGAAGGCACTGGCTGCCAACCAAAACTAGCCTAGAGGAGAGGATGCTCTGAAATCGGGTCCCCTCCAAGGTGCCCTTAAGGGTCTATTTATAGTTTTTCTTAGGCTGGTCTGCAAATAGCATGAATCCGCCTTTTAATTTTACTAAACGCACCCCAAATTGGTCTACGAATAGCCTAACTCCGCTGTTCTGAAGGGCTATATGCAGACCACAAGGGGTATTATGGTCATTTCCTCCTCACTGCCTTCTGGGCGAGTGGTCCGTGAGGGAACCACTCGCCGAGTTCCCGCTTGACTGGGCGAATGCTCAAGCCCCTGAGCGAATGGTCCGTGGAGGCACCACTCGTCAGGTTCCCGCTTGACTGGGCGAATGCTCAAGCCCCTGAGCGAATGGTCCGTGGAGGCACCACTCGTCAGGCTCCCTCTCGCCTGCAGCCTACCCCCACTAATCTGGAGATCCTTTTTTCCTATCTTGGTACGGGCGAATGGTCTGGATGACCCCTGTCCCATCAACTGACTCGAGGGACCCACTCGCCAAATACGGGTTGTACAACAGTGAACTCGTACAATCCGTATCGGCTGCTGAAAGCCGTCTTCGGGATGTCCTCCTCCTGGATCCTCAGCTGATAATACCCCGACCTCAAATCCAGCTTCGAGAAGCAGTGGGCTCCCTCTAGCTGGTCGAAGAGCTCGTCTATCCTTGGCAGAGGGTACGTGTTCCGCACCGTCAGCCTATTCAGTGCTCTGTAGTCGATGCACAATCTGAGCGTCCCGTCCTTCTTCTTCACGAATAACACCGGAGCTCCCCAAGGTGAGGAACTCGGCCTAACGAACCCAGCTTCCACCAGCTCCTGCAGCTGTCTCCGAAACTCTACCAACTCCTTCGGGGCCATCCGATAAGGAGCTTTGGACACCGGCTTTGCCCCTGGCACCAGATGAATCTGAAAATCCTTCTCGCGGTGCGGTGGCAGCCCAGGAAGCTTCTCCGGAAATACATAAGCGAAATCTCGTACCACCGAGATACTTGACAATGAGTCCTTGACTTCAGTCGCCTCAAAGAGCACCTGATAAACCTCGTCTCCCTGCAGGTGGGCCTTGACGGCCTGAATAGATGATAAGAAGAGACGGGGGGTGGGTTGAGTACCTTCGAATGTCACATCACCGTCTCTATGCTCTAGCACGATCCGCCTTGACGGGCAGTCAATCCTTGCCTGGTTCTCATACAACCAACTCATGCCCAGGATCAGGTCGTAGTCTCTCATCTTCAGCACAGTTGCCGGGGCCTCGAACAGTCTTCCTCCAATCTCCAGACTCATAATGCACGTTGCGTTTGTTAGAACCTCCGATCCGTCCGGAAACCGCACCCTCCTATAGTCGCTTTTGGAGTGCTGGACTTGGTCCAGGTCCTCGATAAACTTAGCCGAGACGAACGAGTGCGAGGCACCCATATCGAACAAGGTAAAAGCAGGTTTGCCAAAAATGGATACTAAACCTGAAGGTTTTGATGTTTGATTCAATGCTAAGGTAAGGCTAAAACTTAAAAGGGCATTAACATTTAAATGAAAATACAACAAAGTACCTGCGATGACCCTTGCTGGGTCCCGGGGCCTGGCCAAGTCTAGGGCATAAGCCTGCTCCCTGTACTGTCTCCGATCATCGCCCTGAAATCCACGACCTCGACCACGTCCTCGGCCCCCGAGATGTTGACCCCGTGGTGCTGCCTGAAATGCTGGTGGAGCATTCCTCTGGGGGCAGTTCCTCTTGATGTGGCCGACCTGGTGGCAGTGAAAGCACTCCGGAGGTGGCCCACCTCCTCCAATCCTTGGCATCTCCCTCATCTGCAGAGGCTGAGGAGCTAGCACTACCGGCTCCCTTTGCACCTGCCTCACCTCCTGACGGGGTCGGACCTCCGTCCTTCCTTCTCCAGCGTCTCGGCCTCTCGGCTGATCCCTTCTGCTACTTCTTCCCTGATCCTCCATTGGTCTCTTTCTCCCACGAACAACTTGCTGGTCTCCCTCCAGCTTCTTGGCCATCTCCAGGATCTTCGTCATGCTGCCTTCAGAGACGAAGAGGAGGGCCTGCCTCATCTCATCACGAAGGCCCTTATAGAACCTCTTTGCATATCCCGCATCATCCAGCTGGTAAGATACCGCAAACTGGGACAGGTGGGTAAACTCCTGGTGGTACTCCAGCACTGACCTACTCCCCTGCCGCAAATGCAGAAACCTATCCTCCAGATCATCTCTTGTCGACTGCGGCACAAAATGCTCTAGCAGCGCCGCCTTGAAATCCTCCCATGCAACATCTGCTGCCTCCAGTCCCGGATAAGCTGTAGCCAGGAACCTCTTCCACCACCTCTTGGCATGGGATTCCAAGCATGAAACCACCAGTGGCACCTCCATATCTACCGGGCACTGGATTCCCGTCAGCATCTCTTGCATAATATCCACCCACTCCTCAGTTCTTACGGCAGTCTCCGTCCCGATGTATGCTCAGCCAGTTGGCCCCGGGGTTTTGCTGGGGAGCCGGTGCCTGCTGTGCCCTGAACGTCTCCAAAATGGCAGTCAGTGTCTGCCCCAACTCCGTCTGCTGAAACGGGGTAGGAGCCGGTGGTGGGACGACGTCCGGAGTCGGTGGAACTCCATGCTGCGGTGTAGGTTCCGCCGCCGGCTACAAAAGAAAGATTGCACTCGTAAGGGACTTAGCTAAGGAAAATTCAGTTATAAGTGGATCTTTTCATGTGATTTCCCTTATTGGCACACCATTGCTTCCGCTGCTAGTTTGTCCGCAAACTAAGCTCACGCGGGGTGGCCCAGGGTTTGTGGACTTCTTTTCCTTGGATCGAGGTTTCCTCTGATACCACTTGTAAGACCCCCATTTTTTTTGCAAAAACCACCGGGTCTTAGGCCCAGAATCGCCATTTTGCGGTGACACCCTCGCTCGGGAAGGTCGCCACTACAAAACGTCGATCCTGCCGGCCAATTCGATCACAAGAAAAGTAAGGTTTAATTGAAATAACAAACTAAGTCCACATCACATGTAATTAAACCATCAAGAGATGTCCACATACATAACTGAATAGAAAGATACGATAACAAGGGCTTCTGCCCGATTACAAAATAGCCTCACTACAAAGGTCACTCGTGGAAGCAAATCAACTAAAACAAACACTCACGGTCCTGTCATCTGTGCTCCTGAGCTAGACTGCCCCGCCTCCATTTGCACCGGCCTCTGGTGCTGCCCCGTCGCCGCGGTCTCCTAAAATGATAAGGTCCACCGACCGTCAGTCAAAATGACTCAGCCAATTCCCCACCCCTCCCCCCAAGGCTCCTAGGCACCGTATGGGGAGGAGGAAGCGGAGGACAAATAAGGGGTAATACAAAAGTAGATGACAAGGTGAATTCTACACTACACAGGTATATATATATATAAATGAAGCAGGAAATAGAAAGCAGCATAGTAAAAGAATATAATGAACAGTAAGCAGTAAGTGTAGTGGCAAGTAAATATCATAAAATTAACCTTTGATTTATAGGAATGCCCATACAAACCTATAGGCCAAGGGGTCGTTTAGCAGGGCCTATCGTATAAAAAGTCCCATACCAATTTATACGATAGGTGACAGGGATTGAATGATATGTTTATGCCATGACATGCAGAGTATGTTATTATGCAATGGTCATACAGGTGCAACTCACTCACTACGACTCTATGCGCATAGACCTTTAGTTCCCCCTTTTTGGAGCTAGCAAGACTCCCAGGATACCCCCGTAGTGGCAAACAGAAGCGGTGGGTTGGGCCTCGCCCACCTCTAGGTTGGTATATGCACTACCTAACCTAGACCTATCGTACGCCTCCGCAAAACCCGCGGAGCGCCTGCGTACTCTTACTGACTGGACCCCCAGACTTTTATGGCTAAGTGTAAATACCACACTTGTCGAGCCCAAGTATCAACGTCGGTGCAACGATCGCCAACACAAAGGACCCACCACCTTATGCATATGCAACTTAACTTCCAACAACTCCGAGCTACAAGCTCCCCGGGCTAACCCGCCCGCCACCAATAAACATTTCAGAATCACAAATTCACCGGACTAAACCGGCTAGACTCCTATAAGTAAACCTTCATAATACCTTACCCAAATTAAACCTAGGTGCTCTAGGACGCTAACAGGAAAAGACGATCTTTCGTCAATTCAGGACGGCCTACCGCAAGGGTGGCTCCCCACCACCCTAGGACTCACCAAACCCTAATTACACCAGGGATCCTCACATAATTACATGACTACCAATTAAGCCTCGCATCTACAACCAAGACCACCAGTTTGACCCTTAATCCCCAAAGTTGCCAAAATGCTAAACGCAGTCCATCCTCAACGTTTTGATGCTCATGAAGGGAGGTACACTAAATAATCAACTCTATGACCCAATGGATTTATTGGGGGTCCATGCTACTTATTTAAGATCAAATCCAGAGTTTCATAATTTTTCCCAAAATATTAATATTTAAAACAATTTTTCCAAAGGGCAATTTCCTAAGGTTTGAGCTACAGGTGTACTTTTCTGACTTCCAATGCCTACCCCAATTTTTACATAAATCAGGAGTACCTAATAATCAGTTGATATGAATTATTTTGGAAAACCAGCAAGATTTACTATTTTTAAAAATTCTAAAATTCATTTATTTCCAATAAATTCCAAAGGAGGTACCCTCATATGATCTCCAAACCCTATGCAAATTAAAACAGAGGTGATGCATACCAAAATATTCAGTCCTACAAAGTTTGACCATGTTCCACATAGTTACATTTATAATTTCCACAAAGGATATATTTGCAATTAATTCCAAATTGAACTAGAGGTACCAAAAATATTAATCCATAAATTATGAGGAAAATACTATGGGTTCATCTTGGTATGAAATGTCATCCAGAAAAGTTTCATGCAATTACAGAAATCTAACACCCTAAAATTAATCATTCCAAAAATTGTCAACAATATGAATAATTACAACTTGAACCTCTAAAAGTTTTCTAATGGTTCTAACAGAATCTTCCAGGGATTAATAACACTAAAACTAAGTTGGTAACAGAAGATGGTTAATCACTAAGCATTATTTCTCCCTAAATCCCAAAACCCTAAATATTTACAAATCTACCCAAGGATTAATTACCTAGGTTTGGCAACTCCAAACCCCACCAATTTCTCACAGTAGCATTCTCTGGTTACCAAGATTATCTTCCCAAAATTTCAAGTCAAACCATTAAGGTTTGACCACTCTTCCTTCATTGGCCTCTAATTGCACCCCTTTAGGGTTTAACCTAGGGTTAAGGTCCAAACTTCTCCAAAGCCACCCAAACTTCTTGTGAGGGTTTTATAACACTCTTAGAACTCAGAGAAGGCTATTACACTTCTCTCCATGGGCAAACATTCTTATGTCCTTCACAAATCCTAAAGGGCCTCCTAAGGTTAGCCACTAGGGTTTAAGGGCACACTAAGCCTTAACTCAACCAAAATTGCTCCTTGGGGTGTCCTATACATCCCAAGTCAGTGACCAAGGTCACCCCTTCCAATCAGTGGGAGGAAACCCCTCCACACTCAAAAATTAGCTTAAGTACACTTTTGCCCTAATCATAACCCTTAAGCAAACAAATGGCCAAGGGAACTCCCTACTTTGCCCAAGTCCAAGTTACTCATTACACTTGTCAGAGGTCAGTGAAATGACCACCCATGATCCTACCAACATTTGGTGAGGAGTGGGGTTCTATTGGGTACCTAATTGGGGTGCTAATAACATTTAGCCCCTTTTTGATTTACTAAGGTAAACCACCTCCAATCGCCACCAAATTTGGACCAAAAGTTGGCATGGGGGAGGGTGATGTGCACCCCAAATATGAAGCCATTTGACTTTGTGGAAGAGTGAGGGCACTCACCCAAAGTTTTGCCTAAACCTAGGGAGCCTAAGGTTGTCTTGGTGAATTACCCCACCAAATCATCTCCATAAATTATGAGATTTTAACTAGGGACCCTACTTACTCTCTAGGACCACCCATCCAAGTTTGGAAAGGTTTTGAGGTGTTTAGGGCACCTAATTAGGTTACACAAGGATTATTGAACTTTTCCAAAAATTATAGGGAAACTTCTCCAATCAATCTGATTTTTGGACATGTCCTACATATGTATAAGAGCAGACTACCCCCCAAATTTCAAGTCATTTGGAGTTCTGGATTGGTGTGGGCATCAAAAATAAACTCTGGTTAGCCTTATGGACAGACCTCACCAAAATGAGTGATGTGCAATAACCAGGGCTCCAAATCGAGTGATCTTAATTTTGTATTAAACTAGACTTCAGGGGCTCCAACTTTGATGTTGGACAATTTTTCCCTAGGAGCCTCTAAGTATTTTTAAAAGAATTTACTAATCACTGCATTTTAATCACAGAAAAATAGGAATTATAACTATGGGGCGCACGAATCTTGGCGCAGATCCAACCGCGCCCGGTCACCGTCCCCGATAGCCAATGGCTAGGATCTACCGCGCCTGGGCCACCTTGATTGATGATTTCCCGGCCACCTGAGCGCCGCCCCGGCCGACCAACGCCACCACCACCTCCGTTGAGGTGGTGGCCGGCGATGAGCGGTGTTTGCTCGGCCGGAGGTGGCCGGAATCACGATTTGGAAGAGGAAGCCCAACCCAATCGACGGGAGGCTTGGCTGGCTTGATTCCCGGCCAATTGGCCACGAAACGAGCCGTCGGCGATTGGGATCTAATCCTCAGGAGTCAGGGAAGGGAATCGGACCTGCTGATGAGCTTGCCGTCGCGTTGTCCTTGGGTACACCATGGGAGCTCGGGGTGGTTGCGACGCCATGCCGATTCAGGCCTACTGCACACAATTTCCTCTGAAAGCTTGTGGATTTCTCTCCTCTCCGGCTTCTGAAGGTGATGGGGGGGTCGAATGAAGGCAATGGTGGCTTTAACCACCAATGCCATTAATGGCCCCTTCGAATTCCTCCCAAGGTCGGCCCCCATTCATTCACCCTGCCTTAATCCCCCTTGGAAACTGCTGGAAACTCCTTATAATCGGCAGAGGAGATGAATGGAAGAGTTAATGGGGGAGGCCAAGGGGTGAATCTTCTTAATGGCCATGAATGGCCTCTTTCTCTCACCTCAAAAATGGGGAAACCTCCATTTTCTCTCTCCTAAACATCATGGCCGGTTTCTATACTCTCTCCTGAGTTTAATGGTAGTCTACTTGGGCTGGTTGACCAACCAAATGAGTTAGCCCAATAGGATTGTGTTAGGTTTGAGAGATTTGACCTAAATTGGGCAATTTGGACTTTTGGTCAAATTGGCCAATTGGGTGACTCTAGGATGGGGCTTTTGGGTCCATTGGGTTCCAAATTAAGTTTAGAAACTATTGGTGGGGTCAATTTGGTCATATGGGTCTTTGTTGACCCAATCTAAGCTGATTTGACCAAAATAGGCTAAATTGACTTTGGTCAAATTGAGCCCTAGGGTTGACTTGGTCATGGGGTTTTTTGGTCCACTGGGTCCCCTATGATATGATAACACTATGGGTAGGGTCAATTTAATATGGTGATGGTTAATTAGGGTACTTTGCAAAGAATTGCATTTTGACCTAAAAAGGGCATTTTGGTCAATTTGCACCCCTGGGGGTCCCATGATGGGGCTTTTAGGTCTACTAGGCCTCTTATGATATTATAGACCTAGATGTGTGATCAATTTGACATGGTGAAGGTTGATTGGCTCTAAATAGGCTACTTTGACCAATTTGGGGGTTTAGGTTGACTTTGGTCAATTTGGCCTCTTAGGTTGACCCCAATGGGCCCTTGGTGCCCTAAGGGGGTCCCTAAAGGGTTAGGGATACTATGTTGGGGTCAAAAGGTCAAGTTGAGGCCCTAAAGTCCAACCCTAAGCTTGGTAAATGGAAATTGCTATTTACAGACCAAGGTGGTTTCCTCCTTCTTTCCTAAGCTCTCAAGGTCAAATGGCTCTCCCTATGGTTTTGTCATGACCTAGTCATGACAAAACCAACTTAGGGGTCTAGCAGTTTGAGGGATGTTACAAAAACTCCTCCAGCGAATACCCCTCCGACGAAAACTCTTCCGGCGAGGAATCCTCCGGACCCCGAGATGCAGGTATGAGGATTCCTCCTGTCTTTCTGTTTGGTTCCTGTCCCCTATCCTGCATTCGCTCTGGCCGTTCGCAGGGGATTTCGGTGCCTGAGGCCGGCCACGGGGCAGTCTCGAGCAGTGCCGCGGTGCCACCTCTCGCGAACGAGAGGCCTCCTCCAGACCTGGACCTTGCTCCTCCCCCCCCCCCCCCTCCGGGCGAGACCACATTGCAGTCCGGTAAGTTGTGAACCCTCTTGATTCGTCCTTCATACTGCTCGTCACTGACCATTGTTTTTCGTAGCTCTCATCCCCGACCTTTCGCCGCGGGACTTCATTCCTCCGAGCTCCCCTGCTCGACCGAATCCTTCTGTGCTTGCGGATGAGCCGAGGGTGTCTCCCGAGAAGGGACCCGGTCAACAGGACCGAGCGGATGATCCTGTGGATGCTCCAGCTCCTTCTTCACAGCCCTACCGTCCTGGAAAGGGAAAGGTCCTACCTCCCGCCGGTTTGTTTAAAACGCACCCCCATTCGTCTCGTCCTTCCGGTCATGGGGACCCCTCACTAGGTTAGCGACCTCTGCTGCATTTAGCGCATCCGCTTTGTTTAACGTGACTGACCAGTCTATGATCTCGCAGGCTATCGGGAAGCCTCTCCCTTTGGATCCTACCACGAGGGGGAAGACGGAATTCTCTCGCCCCTCCCCTCTCCCGGGGATCTCTCTGACTTCCTCGGCGACTCCTCAGATCACGCGACCCTAAAGGAGCGAGTCACGGAGGTCTTGGGGAAGCTCATCCATATCCAACGGAACATCGCCGGCCAGGTGGATGATGTGCGGATGGAGGTCACGCGCGAGCTGAAGGACCTTCGGAAGGACTATTCGCGCCTTCTCGCGGCGGTGGAGCGTCTGGGAGGTGAAGGGGGAGCTTTCTCCCGGGAGGCACGCTGCGCGAGCCCGGGATCAGCTTCAGCTGGCGTCTCACGAGATCACCTCCATGCTCGCGTATTATCGTCCGCGAATGCCTCCGGAGGCTGGGCCGCGAGGGCATGGTCGGTGGTACTGGGAGGAGCGCTAGTCTGGTCTTCATTCGCCTCCTTTGTATTTTTCCCTTTATTCTATTTATGGTGCTGAGGATACTGGACTCCATTTATGCCTGTAATAATTTTACATTCTGTGCTTGGCGAGTGCTTTATTTCTATTTTCGATTATATTTCTCGCAACTTGCTTGAGCATGCTGAATGATATGATATTGTCGAATGCTTTCGTAACTCTTTCGCGTGGTCGTCGAGCGGATAGCCACTGGGCATTCGCCATTAATGGTTGAGAGGGATCGGCCCGGGTTTCGAGGCGTCGGGAAGGCGCGATTGCTATCCGCACACCCGCTGCCTCGAAAGCCCAAGCGTCTTTTAGTTCTTCTATAAATAGGCCGTCCAACCACCATATTAATTACCTTGCCATCCGCTCCCTCTCTCTCCTCGCGCTAGCACTCGCGCTTCTCTCTTCTCTGCTGCTCCCGTCTTCTCCAGCATTCGCGAAATGGGTGGCGACGCTGAAGGTAGGGCCAGGTGTGCCAGTGCATTCGTCAATCATGTCTTCGACTCCTGCGACCTCTCCGAGGAGGCCTTCCTGAGCGCGGTTGCTGACTACGTTCCGCCGGCATTCGAGGCGCGAAAGCCCGAGCCGGAGGCGCGTCTAAACTCCATCTCGCCATGTGCTCTCGCGATCCCGCTAGAGCACTTCGAGGTGGGGTTTCGCCTTCCCATCTGGCCGGAACTCCGCCAGACTTTCCGGTACTACGGGGTCGTGCCCAGCCAGCTCAATCCCAACTCTATCGCCATGCTGGTTGGGTACGCGTGCTACCTGCGAGAAGAGTGGATCGAGTTCTCGCTACCCGTCTTCCGCAAACTGTACACCTTCCGCTGCTCACACGGCATCTCCTTCTTCTCGGGTCAAAACCCTCTCAAACACTACGGTCTCCCGAACAAGAACCACGACTAGGTCCGCCGCTTCATCTTCGTCGGCGGGAGCCTTGGGAATACCCTTCTCGCCCCAGTGCAGGAGGAGGAGTCGACCTTTCGTCCCCCGACCTTAGGGGGGTACGAGGCCAAGCTGCATCAATACATTCTTCAGCACGGGATGGACCTCGTCCATCTCCGGCGAAATGTCAACTCGCTCCCGCCCATTCCGCAGGGTGAGGGTAAGTTTTCGAGACCTTCTGCATTCGTTTTGGCTTGGCGGTTCTTACGTGATTCGCTAAATCTTTCGCGTTCTTATGCAGGTGTGCGTAATTTCCCCCTTCACCCGCCGCGACCTCCTGGGGTTTCTGTATCCTTTGCACAGGCGGCCGCGGATGCCTGCCTGGAGGAACCTTCCTCCTCCAAACCTAGCGGCCGGAAACGAAAACCCGGGGCGCTCACTTCCTCTTCTTCCAAGAAGCCGAAAAGTCTTTCCGCCAAGGGGAAGGGGATCTTGGACGAGACCCAAGGGGCGAGTGCTCTGACCCAAACCCTGGGGACGGGCGCGCCGGCCCTAACCCAGGGGACAGATGCGCCGGCCCAAACCTTGGGGTCGGGTGTGCCAGACGGGACTGGGATCCAGGCGAGATCGTCGTTGCCGCCGCCTCCGCTGCCCAGGGACCACCGGAACTTCGCAAATGGCGAGAAGTACGTGGATCCCTCGGGGGCTCCTCTAGTGAAGTGGGACAGAAACAATAACCGGGTCTCGCTCTCCACCCTCCATTCGACTTGGATAGAGAGCGATGTCGCTACCGGCGAGGCCTACGTCATGGCGTATGCCCTCTATGGCCGTGACGATGCCGAAGTCTTCGATGCCGAGAAGACTCAGGTTCTCGCCCACGAGACCGCTCGAGCCCTGCTGCGGGCCCTTGAGCTTGCGCATATGTCTTCGCGCCGGAGCATCAGTCTGTCGCAAAGTCTGGCCGAGGTCGAGGAGACCAGGGCCCTTGTTTCGGCCGAGGCGCAGGAACTCAAGACGAAGTTGGCAGCTGCGGAAGCCCTTCTCGCCAGCCGTCCCGTCAGAGAGGTATATTTCCCTCCTCCCCGCGAATGACCGTTGATGATTGTCGCACTTTCTTCTCACCACCTTCGTTTTCTCAGGACGCTATGATCGCCGAGATGCTTCGCGCGCGAGTGGGCAATCTTGAGGAGGAAGTCCGGCTGGCTAAGGCCGAGGTTCAGCAGGCGCGAGAAGCCGATGCCTTGGCACTCGCCTCAGGAAGCAGGGGGCACTTTTATCCCCACCATGAGCTAGAGCAGCTGATGCAGGAGAATGCTCAAAGCGCCGTGAAGCACGCGATGCAGGTGCTGCGGCAGGCTGGGTACCTGAAGGAGGAGGCCGAATGCCTCTTTGCCCGACAGGTCGTCCCTGAGCTCTACATTCCGATCCCCTTCCCGGAAGATGAGGACGGCGAGCCGCGAGAAAATGTCCTCCTACCGGATTCGAGCGAAAGCGATGGATCTTCTGGCGAGAAGCCTGCCGATCCATGAGATGGGCCCTTTGTATATTTTTTGTTTTCTTTTTATTCTTCATTTTTGGATGTAATCATGAACTGGGCGAGTCCCCTTGAAAGATATATATTGATTACAATTTTTGTGCTATCTTAATTTTTTTCTCATTCGCCGCTATATCCCACTAGGCTCGTTAGGACGCTAGGTCGTAGTGTAACTGTCTTGACCATTCGCCGCTTCTCGTTGACGACCTAGGATGCATCGCTCTTTTCGACTTCCCGCTACCGAGTGAGCCTTTGGACCATTCGCGCATCACGGGGCTGCGTTTAGGTAGTTATGAAAGCGAGGTGAAATCACCGTTCCGGCGCGTGGTCTATGCGAGTGCTCTTGAGGTCACTCCTTGAGAATTTAGAACCTGCCACCGAGTGAGCCTTCGGACCTGTCAACTAGATGAGAGCCTAGACAGCGGGTCTGCTCGGGGCCATTTTTCCTTCAACATAGAACCTGCCACCGAGTGAGTCTTCAGACCTGTCAGCTAGATGAGAGCCTGGACAGCGGGTCTGCTCGGGGCCATTTTTCCTTCAACATAGAACCTGTCACCGAGTGAGCCTTCAGACCTGCCAGCTAGATGAGAGCCTGGACAGCGGGTCTTCTCGGGGCCATTTTTCCTTCAACATAGAACCTGCCACCGAGTGAGCCTTCGGACCTGCCAGCTATATGAGAGCCTGGACAGCGGTTCTGCTCGGGGCCATTTTTCCTTCAACATAGAACCTGCCACCGAGTGAGCCTTCGGACCTGCCAGCTAGATGAGAGCCTGGACAGCGGGTCTGCTCGGGGCCATTTTTCCTTCAACATAGAACCTGCCACCGAGTGAGCCTTCGGACCTGCCAGCTAAATGAGAGACTGGACAGCGGGTCTGCTCGGGGCCATTTTCCCTTCAACATAGAACCTGCCACCGAGTGAGCCTTCGGACCTGCCAGCTAGATGAGAGCCTGGACAGCGAGTCTGCTCGGGGTCATTTTTCCTTCAACATAGAACCTGCCACCGAGTGAGCCTTCGGACCTGCCAGCTAGATGAGAGCCTGGACAGCGGGTCTGCTCGGGGCCATTTTTCCTTCAACAGAGAACCTGCCACCGAGTGAGCCTTCGGACCTGCCAGCTAGATGAGAGCCTGGACAGCGGGTCTGCTCGGGGCCATTTTTCCTTCAACATAGAACCTGCCACCGAGTGAGCCTTCGGACCTGCCAGCTAGATGAGAGCCTGGACAGCGGGTCTGCTCGGGGCCATTTTTCCTTCAACATAGAACCTGCCACCGAGTGAGTCTTCAGACCTGTCAGCTAGATGAGAGCCTGGACAGCGGGTCTGCTCGGGGCCATTTTTCCTTCAACATAGAACCTGTCACCGAGTGAGCCTTCAGACCTGCCAGCTAGATGAGAGCCTGGACAGCGGGTCTTCTCGGGGCCATTTTTCCTTCAACATAGAACCTGCCACCGAGTGAGCCTTCGGACCTGCCAGCTATATGAGAGCCTGGACAGCGGTTCTGCTCGGGGCCATTTTTCCTTCAACATAGAACCTGCCACCGAGTGAGCCTTCGGACCTGCCAGCTAGATGAGAGCCTGGACAGCGGGTCTGCTCGGGGCCATTTTTCCTTCAACATAGAACCTGCCACCGAGTGAGCCTTCGGACCTGCCAGCTAAATGAGAGACTGGACAGCGGGTCTGCTCGGGGCCATTTTCCCTTCAACATAGAACCTGCCACCGAGTGAGCCTTCGGACCTGCCAGCTAGATGAGAGCCTGGACAGCGAGTCTGCTCGGGGTCATTTTTCCTTCAACATAGAACCTGCCACCGAGTGAGCCTTCGGACCTGCCAGCTAGATGAGAGCCTGGACAGCGGGTCTGCTCGGGGCCATTTTTCCTTCAACAGAGAACCTGCCACCGAGTGAGCCTTCGGACCTGCCAGCTAGATGAGAGCCTGGACAGCGGGTCTGCTCGGGGCCATTTTTCCTTCAACATAGAACCTGCCACCGAGTGAGCCTTCGGACCTGCCAGCTAGATGAGAGCCTGGACAGCGGGTCTGCTCGGGGCCATTTTTCCTTCAACATAGAACCTGCCACCGAGTGAGCCTTCGGACCTGTCAGCTAGATGAGAGCCTGGACAGCGGGTCCGCTCGGGGCCATCTTTGGAGCTTTCGGAGTTTTTCCTACAAGATGCAGTATCGATCTCAAACACATGTTAAACAAAATATTCTTATTTCAAAACATTTTTATTACATAGTTTCAGGGATAGAAACGTTTAAGATCGTCACCGCTCCTGGTGTGGCTAAGGGGTTGGCCCTCCACGTTCTGAAGGCGATACCCCCCAGACTTTAGCGCTTCCTCCACGACATAGGGGCCTTCCCAGTTGGGATTAAGCTTTCCCACTGTGGCAGACCTCCCGGCCGCGTCAACCTTCTTGAGCATTAGGTCCCCTTTTTCGAACTGCTTGATCCTGATGTGCTTGTCGAAGTACTTGGCCATCCGCCGCTTGACCTCTTCTTGGCGAATGGCTGCTAGATCCCGGGCTTCTTCGATGAGGTCGAGGGAGAGCCGCAACTCCTCTTCGTTCCCAGCTCTCCAATCTTCCTCTCCATTCGTGGCGGCCTTTACCCGTGGCGTCATGACTTCGAACTCTATGGGAATGACGACCTCGCAGCCGTGAGAGAGCTTGAAAGGGGTCTCTCCAGTGGCGGTGTTGGGGTGGTTCTTAAATCCCACAGGACCGAGGGGAGCTGCTCCACCCAATTGCCCTTAAGATTTTCCACCTTCTTCTTGAGCAAGTTCACGATAATCTTGTTTGCCGCCTCCACCTGCCCGTTGCTCCTGGGATGGTGGACGGGTGCAAACCTGAGGTCTATCCCCAACTGGCCGCAGAAACTGATGAACTCCTCACTTGCGAACTGCGAACCGTTGTCCGTGACTATGGTCTGCGGAAGACCATGCCGACAGATGATCTCCCCCCATATGAAGTTGCGGACCACCTGGGAGGTGACCTTAGCCAGCGCCTTGAACTCCAACCACTTTGAGAAGTAGTCGATCATGACTAAGAGAAACCTCCTCTGCCCACTAGCCTGGGGGAAGGGTCCTACCAGATCCATCCCCCATATGGCAAATGGCCAGGGTACCGTGATACTCCTTAGCCTCTGAGCTGGCATGAGCTGAAGCGGGGCGAACATCTGGCACTTATGGCATTTCTTGGCGAAGGTGGTCGCGTCTTTGCTTAGGGTTGGCCAAAAGTATCCCTGCCTCATTATTCTTGCCTCCAACATCCTGCTCCCCGAGTGGCTGCCGCACTCGCCAGAGTGAACTTCTTCCAAGATCCTCGGGACTTCATCTTCCGAGATGCACCGGGCCAAGAGGCCCGAGAGGGTCTTCCGATACAGATCCCCCTCATGGAGCACGTAGTAGGCGGACTTGTACCGGAAGCGCCTTTGGTCCGGAACATCCTCCGGGAATTTCCCTGTTGCGAGGAAGGTAACGAAGGGATCCTTCCAAGAGGGCCGATGCTCTATTTCCATGAGTTCCCCTTCCTCGATCGAAGGACGGAACAGATCTGTTAGGGTTCCTCCGGCTCGGGGACTGGTCTTGGCCAAGCGATCCGCCTGGGCGCTCTCCTCCCGAGGGATGTGCCTGATGGAGAAAGTCTTGAACGCTCCAATGAGGCTTCTCACTTTGGCTAAGTATCTTATGAGTGTAGGTTCCCTCGTCTCGAACTCCCCCTTGATCTAAGAGGCTATTATCATCGAGTCGGTGAGAACCTCCACATCATGGACTCCCAGTTCCCGAGCCAGACGCAAACCGACGATCACTGCCTCATACTCCGCCTGGTTGTTGGTGATTGGGAAATGTTTAACGAGTGTCTGCTCGATCTTCACCCCGTGAGGGCTCTCCAGCACTACCCCTCCTCCGAGAGAATTCTTACCCGAGGCCCCGTCAACCAGCAGCTTCCATGGAACATGACGAGGGGCTTGACCCTCCTCCATCTCGGCCATAAAATCTGTCATGAAATCCGCCACCACCTGTGCCTTCATGGATAGCCGAGGGACGAAGGTGATATTGAACTCGCTGAGTTCTATCGACCACTTCGCTAGCCTCCCCGAATGCTCTACTCCTTCGAAGATCTGGCGAAGAGGGTGGTCCGTCACTACTTGAATTGAATGGGCCTGGAAGTATGGCCTGAGTTTACTCGCTGCGACGACCAGAGCAAAGGCCAACTTCTCCAAGATCGGGTATCTGAGCTCCGCCTCCTTTAGGACCCTACTCACGTAATAGATAGGCAGCTGCTTCTTGCCTTCTTCCCGGACCAGGACGGAGCTTACAGCCTCAGTCCCGACTCTGAGATATAGGGATAGATCTTCCCCCTCCTTGGGACCTTGGAGTAGCGGAGCTTTGGTGAGCTGACCCTTCAAGGCCTGGAAGGCCTCCTCGCATTCCTTTGTCCACTCGAATTTCTAGTTGCCTCGTAACGTTTTGAAGAAGGGGGAGCATTTCTCTCCGGCCCGGGAGAGAAACCTGATCAACCCCGCGAGTTTTCCCGTCAAGCGTTGGACCTCCTTGGCATTCCGAGGCGATCCCAACTCCATGATGGCTTTGACCTTGTCCGGGTTAGGTTCTACCCCCGAAGGGGTGAGAAGGTGTCCCAGGAATTTCCCATTGCTGGCCCCGAACACACACTTTAGGGGATTCAGGCACATCTTGTACTTGCGTAGGGTGACGAAGGTTTCCTCGAGGTCTCGGAGATGAATGCCCACGCTCTTGCTCTTCACCATGAGGTCATCTACGTAAACCTCCAAGTTTCTTCCTCTTTGCTCCTTAAAAACCCGGTCCATCATCTTCTGGTAGGTTGCTCCTGCATTTTTCAGCCCAAAGGGCATCATCTTATAGCAGTAGCACCCCTCCCGGGTGATGAAAGAGACATCTTTGATATCCGGGGGGTGCATCCTGATCTGGTGATAACCTGAAAAAGCATCCAAAAAACTCATCACAGAAAAACCGACGGCTGAGTCAACCAGCGCGTCGATCCGAGGCAGGGGATAACAATCCTTAGTGCAGGCTTTGTTTAATAAAGAAAAGTCAATACACACATGCCAGCGACCATCGCCCTTTTTTACCATGACGACATTGGAGACCCAGCCTGGATACTGGATCTCCGATACAAAACCTGCTTCAAGGAGCTTGGCCACCTCCTCGCGGATTGGTTCTTCGAGTTTGTCGGCGAAGGCCCTCCTTTTCTGTCGGATGGGGCGGGCTCCTGGCTCAAGGTTGAGACGATGGCAAGCCACGTCCGCTTCGATGTCGGGCATGTTTACCGCGCTCCATATGAAGATGTCCACGTTCTTCTGAGTGCACTCCAGCATCCTCACCCTGTCTTTCGGGCCGAGGCCCCCGCTGACACGCACCTTCTCCACCCTTCCTCCCTGGGTGATAACCTCCATCTCCACTACTTCCTCTGCCGCTTCAAGCCGGGCCGGCTCTTCCCATCTGCCCCTCGCTTCTCGCCCCTCCACCCTGGCTTTCTCCTCTGCTGCACCTTCCTCCTCCATCGGTTCGACCTGCTCCTCCTGAGCTACCTCCCTCTCCTTTCTTCGGGCACTACCCTCTTCCTCTTCTCCCCTCTTCTACACTCCTTCTTCTGGCCCCTCCGGCCTCCTCATCTCTTCATCCATCTTCTCAGCCTCCGCCATCCAAGAGATGGTATTGACTGCAGTCACATAGCACTGCTTGGCCACCTTTGCATCTCCCCGGATTCGGATCTGGACTCCTCCACTATGGAACTTCAAGCACGGGTGGTATGATGAGGGCACACATCGGAAGGCACTGATGAGAGGGCGCCCAAATATGGCATTGTAGCTGCTCGGAGCGTCAACGATGACGAACCGGCAGTTCCTCGGGACCCCTCCTAATGTCACCTGGAGGCCGACACCTCCCTCAACCTCCTTCCTTTCTCCTGAGAAACCAAACAGCGGCCCATCCGAGGCCTGCACCCTTTTCTTCTCCACCTCCATCGCATCGAAAGCCTTCTTGAAGATAACATTCACCGAGCTCCCATTGTCCACCAGGATCCGGGAGACCGTGAAGTTTTCTATCGCCGTCTGGATCACCAGGGCGTCGCAGAACGGGTCCTCATAATCGGGCATGTCTTCCGAGGAGAAGGTGAGCTTCTCTGTGGGGGGTGGGGTCTGGGAAGTTGATGCGACGTCTCTCCGGAACATCGCCTGGAAGCTCCTTTTGCGAGAGGCTTCTATCCCAACCCCACCATGAATCACCCCGATTCCCCCTGGCTCCTGTATCCGCCCTGTCCTCACATCGGTCCTCTTCCGCCTCTGGGAGCACTTCCTCGATCCTGGCCTGCTGCCGCCGTGGTTGACCTCTCCCTCTCATCTCCAAGAATTCTGGGCAGGTGGCGGTCGCGTGACCTTCTTCCTGGTGAAAGTCACAATAGGGCAACGCCACCCTGTCCACTCTTCCTGCTCTTTCTCTCCCTCCTCTTGCTCCTCTACCTCCTCTTCCTCGGCCTACTGTCATAGCTTGCTCCCTTGGGGGTGAGGGGGTCTGGGACCTTGCCTCCACCCGGATTTATTCCTCCCGCCTCTCTTCCTTGATACCCCCCTTCCTGACCTCTCGCTGGTCCTTCCTGGTGCCTCCAGCCCAACCTGTTGTTGGGCTCTTGATTCCTCCAATTCCGAGGCGGTCTTTCGAACCCCTGACCCCTGGGTTCTTCTCGCCTTCTTCCTTCTTGCTGCCTCACCTCGGGCTCACTCATCTTCGCCAACCTCTTGTAGAACTCCGGGTTGGCCGCCTCCCCTTCAATCTCCTCTGCTGCTCGCTCCATCAACTCCTCAAAGGACAAAGGAGGCCTTCTCTTCAGGTCCATCTTGAAGAACCCATCTCGCAACCCTACGATGAACGCCATCTTGAGGGCGAATCCCGGTACCTCCTGCACAAGGTGTATCTCCTCCTGGAACCTATCCACGTAATGTGCCAGGGATTCCCCCTCCCTTTGCCTGATCTTGAAGAGAGCCTCCGCATCCTTCTTCCTCTTTTTCGACGTCGAGAAGCGCAGCCGGAAGCCCCGGTGCAAATCATCGAACGCGTAGATGGAACCTGTGGGAAGCTGGTGGAACCAGTCCCTTGCTTTCTCCTTCAGGGTGGTTGCGAAGAGTCGGCATTGAAAAGCATCCGACATGGGAAGGATTGACGTCATGTCCTCAAACCACTGCAGGTGCACGACTGGGTCCTCCTTGCCGGTGTAGTAGGACATCTCCGGCCCTCGAAACCCCTCTGGCACTGGGGCCGAGAGGATCATCTCGCAAAAGGGGCTCCCTTCCCCTGCTCGGCGAATGGTCCTCTCGCGCGGGGCCAGCTCGCACACCTCAGCACTCGCCGGGCAGCTGAACACCTGCCGCCCGGGGAGATCTCGCGCACTGCCTTCTGCTGGCACCTCCTTCCCCAGCCGCTGCCCCGGTGCGTTCTCGCCGATCTGCAGGGGCGGAACCACGGGGGACTGTCGGGGTCTCGCACTCGCTCCGCCCAGCGAGAACTGTCTGCAGGACTTCTCGCTTGAACTTCTCAAACATCTCCAGCCACTCCCCTGTTGCTGGCGGCTGCGAGTGGCCTAGGTCTGAACCATTTTCCCCACCTCCTGTCATCGAACCTAGCTTGAAATTTTCCTTCACCGGCTACGGTCCACGCTCACCGCACCAAAAATGTTGAAACCAGCAACTGGTCTCCTGAGTTCGGACCCACTGGGGGGTGTAGCCGACGCTTACTTCTCCCTCCCTAGACCCTCTGACCGGTGGATGAGAAACTTGGAATAGACCCAAGGCTGTAGCGAGGAGGTCCCGCCACACACCCGGAAGATCTTAGAGAGCTTCCCCTCCCAAACCAAAGCTCAGCCGGGCACCTTGGAGGACACGGACTGCCAACCAAAACTAGCCTGGAGGAGAGGACTCTCAAGGAATCGGATCTCCTCCAAGGTGCCCTTAAGGGTCTATTTATAGATTTTTCTAGGCAGGTCTGCAAATAACATTAATCCGTCTTTTAGTTTTACTAACCGCACCCCAAATTGGTCTGCTAATAGCCTAACTCCGCTGTTCCGAAGGGCTATTTGCAGCCCACAAGGGGTATTATGGTCATTTCCCCCTCAAAGCCTTTTGGGCGAGTGGTCCGTGAGGGTACCACCCGCTGGGCACCCGCTTAGCTGGGCGAATGCCCACGCTTCCGGGCGAGTGGTCCGTGAGGGCACCACTCGCCCAGCTCCTTCTCTCCTGCAGCTTACCCCCACTAACCCGGGGGTATTTTCACCTGTCTGAGCCGGGGCGAATGATCTGACTGGCCTAGGTCTCGCCAGTTGGCCTGTGGGGCCCACTCGACGAATACGGGTTGTACAGACGCGCAAATATGTTTGTCAGATTTTATTGTTTACACACCCGAGATATCCCCGCCACACCCGAGATGGCCCCACCTTAGTGCAAATGGGTATCTGGGATATCCTGGACCTAAAAAAACCTGGGTCCTGGACCCAGACCCAAAAATTTCGCCTCCACTTGGCTCCATCGGATAGTATTATGACCGGTAATTAATTAAGATGATGATCAAATTCTTAAACGGATTCGGCTTCACTCCCTCCATTCTTTAGAGAGCTTGTGACCAATAATCCATGATAATGGTCAAATTTTTGTTCAATTCAACCTGGAGCCTCCATATGGATTGCAATCAGCAATTTATTGAGCTCTTGACAAAAAATCAAGATGGGGGAAAATACTTGTGGATTGATTAAGGGAATGGTTAACGACACTTTTTATCTGGCTAGTTGCACCGCACTTTTGTGCAATTGAGCCCTAAAAATACTCGTTAAAAAAACGAGTTGCACCTTCTTTGATGCCCCGACACCTTTCTCCTCCGAGCGAATCATGACTACTGCACCTTCTTCGATGCTCCGATTTTGCCATCCAACGCTCTCTCTCCTACCAACTCTTATTCGTCTTCTTCCCTATTCGTTAATTAGCCGAAAGAAAAGAAAAAGTAGGGTGGGGAGCACACGGAAGGTGTTGAACCAGATATCATGGATCTCAAATTCACGACGAAAAGTCTTCAGCGGCAAGCACGCAAATGCGAGGAGGAAAAACCGAGAAGCTTAAGGTGAAGAAGGTGATCGAGAAGCATTAGTTCGTCAACATGGAGGTCCATGCCAAGTTCATGGAGGGTACCATGGCTGGATCCACTCCTGAGATCGAGGTCAACAGTCTTATGCCGCGTGCCTATAAAAATATTACGATACAATTACCAATTATGAGTATCTTTAACAAAAGTTGAAAAAAAGACAACAAAGCACAATACCATTAACAATTCCCTCGATTGAACTCATCCAGCATAGAGCTGAGAAGATTTCTTCGCTCTCTCTCCCTCTCCTGTTTCTCTACCCCGCTTCTCCTCCATATGGCACATAAATATAGATCCTCATGTCACTTCATTAGCCAATATCTATCTATCTATATATTTATATATGAAAATGTAAAAAAAGGTGAAGCCGGGCTACTTTTCTCAACTTTTATCTCATAATAATATATAAATAAATATTTATATATAAATAACTGTTTATATAAAACGGAACTAAAATTAAATTAACGAATAAAATAAATTATATGTTATATAAAAAAAATGTAATATAATATTACAATTGATACGGTCGCATAAAGACGTTAAACGCACCCCGATGAGTGGGGTGCGAATATCAACCCCCCCTGGTCGGGCCTCACTCTGGTAGACTGAATCCGACTGAATACTATTATTATATTCAGCGCAATAATAAAAAAATATAAAATATAACGATTTGCTTCGCTGAAATCCCGCGCCCCTTCATTTCTCCTCTCCGTACTCCGCTCTCCTCGCTCTCCTCGTGAATTTCTCTCTCGCATTTCGGCGTTCTAGGTTTGATTCCGTCGCAGCTCCCCCATCGTCTCCGGCAGTAATCACTCTGCTCTCCGGCGCCCCTTCTCCAATCCGATTATACACAAGAGCTCTCCGGCGCAGCCTACCCATCCTCCTCTCCGCAAGGTATGTATCGCATCCACCATTATCGCATCTGTTTGGCTCTCCGCTGATGGCTATCCGTCGTGAGGATAGAATGGCTCTCCGCGTAGAGCTAAACGACTCTCTCGCTGAGATCCACTGGCTCTCCGAGGAGAGCCCTTTGTCTCTCCGCGGAGAGCCGGAGAGCGGTTTGGCTCTCCGCGGAGAGCCGTTTGGCACTCCGCGGAGAGCCGTTTGGCTCTCCGCGGAGAGCGGTTTGGCTCTCCGCGGAGAGCCGTTTGGCTCTCTGCGGAGAGCCGTTTGCTCTCCGCGGAGAGCCCAAAATTTTTAATTTCTGTTTTTAGGAAATACGTTTGTTTGTTCATTCTTCTATGACAATCCTTGGAAATAAATTATAATTAGCATATAATTTGGAAGGTGAGGTAGGAAATAACCTAGGCAAGCTACTATAACCAATTATAGTTACTCAAAATAGGATCCTAGTATTATGGCTACTAATCTAACCTTTGGGTTTGGTGACTAGATTATTTGACTATTTGTCTTTATCGGCAATGAATGGTGTTGACATTGTGCTGCGGGACATTGCGAAAACACAACGATCAGTAGAGACCCTCGTTCATCGCTGCCCTGAAATTCTACCCGAATCGATTCCGACCCAAACGCCTCCATTCTATTCGTCAGCCTTCGACCGCCCCACTACTGAGCCGTGCATTTGTGGGAAGCAATCAGGCACGTTGAACAAAATTCAGGAAGATTGGATCAAGATCCAAGTGAAAATGATGGAGGATGGCATTCGCCTTCCCATCCGAATCGATCCGCCAGTGCCACTGTGGAACAAGCGACCTGACCTGAATGCGTATCTTTTGAAACCATTGTTCGTGATTGATCCGGAACGACAGTACGGCGTCAATGTGACAGCGGGTGCATGTCCATCTTGCAACAAAGTCGGCTTTCTTTCCCGCAAGCAATTAAGTGCCCCGCGAGTTGTCGATTGCATCGACACCACTGCATTCTCTATCAGTGCTAGATACATGTGCAAGAAGTCGAACACCTCCGGCGGCTGTGGTGCCACGTTCCAGGTCATGGACGAGGCAAAAAACGAGAAGTTGATCCCGACAGCCATCATCCTTAACTATCCTGTGCAACTTTTCGAACAGAGCGCACACGACGTCGGTCTTGTTCAAATGGCATACGACTTGTACACGTCCCGTTCCGGCATTGCTGATGCAGCCAAGGTGATTCGTTGTGCACGAACGACTCGATACATGCGTCAAGCCGCACTATATCGTGGTCACGTGTCGTGGTATTTGGATATGCGCTTATGGGATGCAGCAATTGGGCAAACGTCATGGCAGAAGGATCCAGCAGTGTTCCCTGAATTCCCATCATTTTTTCAGCATTGTAACGGGTACAATGGCACTCTTGGTCCAGTGGAATCAACGCTTTCACGCCTAATCAATGATTGCATTGCTCGCCAACTTTCTTTCTTCAACCGAATGGAAGGCGTCATAACCGGGACTCATCTCTCGGCTGACCATCATCACAACGTGCTGGGACGCATGAAATTGACGGACGAGTTCAATGGCAGGAAATTTTCCCCCGTTGAAGGATTGCACTCCGTCATGAACGAGAGCCAACAAATTCTCTCCCATCAATTCACATCGACTACGGGCAATGCAGAGCGTCGATTTGTTGGTCGGAGTTTGCAGAACCGGTACAATGCTTACAATATTGATACTTCTCTGCTCATCATGTACCTTGACAAGTGCTGCGATGACCGAGAATGGCTACAAGATTTCGACAACATCATTGTTCTCCTAGACAATCATCACCTGATCACGAGGTATAGGGACAATTCGAACGACACGGATCGAGCTCGGCAGGAACTATTTATGGCTGGCGTGGCCGAAATCATTGTTGGCAATGGACATGCTTCAATGCGGGAAGGCTCCATCATTGAGGCTGAACTTGATGCATTGTTGGATCGAATTAAAAACTGGGAAAACGAGAATGATGTGCCACCGTCGAAGCGCATTGTGACGACCAAACTTCTATCTTGCCACGAGACGCAGAAAAAGCACATCAGAAATTGCTTAACACCGCCTGTAGGGGCGTCAAACACCGTCGTGGATCGCTTCTTCCGTTCGACTCTACGTCGTGGATCGGGGAAGAACGAAAACTTATGGCGTCAAGGACGAGCCATTTTCCAACGGATTCTAGCTAGATTCATCAGTAGCTTAGAAACTAGGAACTGGATGAGGGGAAGAGATGAGAATAGGCCTCGTCCATTCCATTATGGCATTCTCTTCTTGATCACCGGATATTGATAGAAAAACAGTCACGCCAAAAGTCAGTCTAACAAGCGAGAAATTCCTATCCCTCATTCACACAAGAATGAAACTCAACTATCTTTCCTGAAAACGAGAATGAGCCTGATGACCTCCTATCGAGCACGTATAGAACCGGGCTCTCAATCAGAGAGGCGAGAGCAATATTTCTCACATAGAACCCTTCCATCATCCAAGACTTCATGAAAGGTGAGAGAGACCTAACTGAACTGATGCTCATCCCGGTCTTCCCTTTCCTCCTTGTCC
The DNA here is from genome assembly GCA_033032865.1 of Dactylorhiza incarnata. Taxonomy (NCBI): domain Eukaryota; kingdom Viridiplantae; phylum Streptophyta; class Magnoliopsida; order Asparagales; family Orchidaceae; genus Dactylorhiza; species Dactylorhiza incarnata. The sequence continues at coordinate 5,746,482 of JAWHQI010000174.1, read as the reverse complement.
CGAGCATCCTATCGACGAACGGAACTCTTTGAAGCCCTACCTTTCACCCTATCCCCTTGGTCGAGTACGTCAACTACCTATATACCTTGAAGGCCGAGAGGTGAAGGTCAGCTAGAATCCGTTGGAATGATTGCCGAAGCAATAGCTGATAATGCAATTTGGTCGAGCCACACGTTCGATGCGATTGTGAACGATGCGCTTGAGGTTGCCGCAACTGCTGTGGAGAGGACTCCGAACGATGATCATCACTGCATTGGAGAAGACGAAGCACTACCGCTAAACCATACTGATATAAGCAACACTCCCCATTCTATTCAGTCCAGTCGCAAGCGCAGAAAACCCGGACCAACATCGCATGGGCAAAGCTCTTCTTCAAATCACCATAAAAAATCTCGCAGCCTCAACGCGTTGGGCAATGAACGTCAATCGGCATTAGAAGGCCTTAATCTCTGGGAAAAAGTGATGAGCACTTCACCAATGATCAACCCCTTCGAACGGCGCTTACTCAGAATGGTGGCTCTCAAATTTCTTCAACCCGATGAACTGCTTGATCTAAAAGATTTTCCAATTGAATCCTTGCATATTCCACAATTGCATCGAATTTGGTCTGTTCTTGTCTCGGCTTTACATAGCACCAATTAACTGCTTGATCTAAAAGATTTTCCAATTGAATCCTTGCATATTCCACAATTGCATCGAATTTGGTCTGTTCTTGTCTCGGCTTTACATAGCACCAATTACGCTTTCAAACGGTTCATTCGGCCAAAAACAGAACAGGTTCTTAAACAGCACTTGGAGGATATGGTTGCCCAGTCTCGTTTCAGATTGCCCATTCAACGAGCAGCGCCAAAACGCAGCATCATTACTGCACTAAATCTGTCTGCGTCATTGATTGCTCCAATGCAGGCGGGCCGTGAGGATAGTTTCATCCAGTTAGAAGAGACTGTCACCACAACAGTAACTCGAAGCATCACTTTTACAACCGGCGCCCCAAGTCACAGTTCAAGTCAGCCCCTTGCAACAGATCTGCAAACGTCCCTGCCCGATCTAGTAATTGAAGGATCAGCGGACGATATCATTGATCGACTTGTTCAAAACGAGATTGATGCTGGGCATGCCGGCAACATTCACTGGACCAAAGTGGTCGCCCCAGCTTACGCCCGCATTGCTGCACGCCGTGAGGATCTAGTTCAGATGACCCACAAGGAGATTCAAAATCGTTGGGATTATCTTAGACGTCTCAAAAGGAAAAGGACATCAAACACTTTGCAGTCGCATACCGAAGCGCAAAAGGAGCTCGGTGATCAAGACGCCATCTACATTCAACCATCGCCGGTTGTTACACAATCATTGCCAGCCGAAACTCCGTCCACAAATAATTTAACTCAACCAGCGTCTTCTGCAGTCATCACGACGACGGAGGAACCTAATGTGGGCATCTCGTCCGCTGTCAGCGAGATTGGTTCTCGTCCTCCATTCATGGTAAATCAACAATTGCCGACTTTCAATCAGATAATGGAGGCCATCGTCCCCGCCCCAGCTACAGGAGAGCCGTTCTCCCAATCGGAGAAGGAGTTGCTCAATTACTTGCTAACTAGTCCAGCAGAGCGCTCCCATGTGAAATCGTCGACTGGTGATCAAATGTCTTGGAAGAGCCTAGCCAAGCGTTTCTTGTACTGGGGGCGAGTCGCACGGGTGTTGGGGATGAACCAGTTTCGGGTTCGATCCGATGTGCAGCTCAAGCAAAAGGTTAAGGATATTAACAAAAAAAAGAGCTTGCAACAGTATGTGTGAAACCATGAAAGGTATGTTTTTTATATGTATTATAGTAAAAAAATGATTTGGAAATAATACAATAATTTGCACTTATTATTCCATGATACAATTGTACCTCATTTAGGCCATTACCCAATTGGATCTCCATGGAGAGCCAATTGGATCTAAACGGAGAGCCAAATGGCTCTCCATGGAGAGCCAATTGGATCTAAACGGAGAGCCAAATGGCTCTCCATGGAGAGCCAATTGGATCTAAACAGAGAGCCAAATGGCACTCCATGGAGAGCCAAATGGCTCTCCACGGAGAGCCAATTGGATCTCAACGAGATCCAAATGGCTCTCCGGAGAGCAAATGGCTCTCCCCGGAGAGCCAAATGGCTCTCCGCGGAGAGCCATCTGGCTCTCCCCTGAGAGCCAAATGGCTCTCCGCGGAGAGCCATCTGGCTCTCCGCGGAGAGCTACATAGCTCTCCGCGGAGAGCAGTTTGCTCTCCGCGGAGAGCCGTTTGCTCTCCGCGGAGAGCTACATAGCTCTCCGCGGAGAGCCGTTTGCTCTCCGAGGAGAGCCGTTTGCTCTCCGAGGAGAGCCGTTTGCTCTCCGCGGAGAGCCGTTTTGCTTCCTCTATTTCTCTCTCCAATTTATTCTTTTTGTCCCTCTATTGTAACATATGTTTATAAATTTTGCAGATCAATGGGGCAGAAAAAGATCCATTTTTTGAGCTCGAGGTGCTATTTAAACTCATTTGTTAGCCTAAGTTCAGCAATACTAGAACGATTGGAGGAGGATCAGAAGAAGATGCTGATGGATGCCAACATCTGGCATATCTTCCATGCACCAAAGGTATCGCAGAACACTCCCCTTCTTTACGGTCTACTAAACTGGTATGATATAGAGAAGGATGTCTTCGTCATTGGATCGAGGGAGCTAACCTTCTCCCCCAATGACGTGGCAATGATATTGGGTCTGCCGAACCATGGGGAGGAAGTCATCCTGACTACCAAGCCATTTGGACCGCTAACGAAGTCCGATTTGAAGACGGAACTTCAATCGATGGAGAAAGGGTCGTCCCCTGTGACGATGAAGATATTGATTTTGCACCTTCTGTGCAATTTCTTCTTCCCCTCGAGCGCGGAGAGGATGCCAATGTTCTTCGAGGAGGTCTCCAGCTTGGAGAAATTTCAAAAGTTCAATTGGCCAGAAGCGATCTATACCTTCGTTATGAGGTCGTTCAGGTCGATGGTGGAGAAGCTGCCACCTATTGCAGAAGAAGGCCAACTGCAACATTGGCTAGAGTCTTCAATGGGATACATCTATGGATGCACCCATGTTCTCGTTGTAAGTATCTATATTTCTAATTACTAAAATGAAATTTGTTTAATATGTTCTAAACTATTGCAATGTTTGATATATATTTGGTTCCTCGAGCACACCACCACCTTCGCTCCGCACTATCCGTCGTTGAGGCCACGAATATTAAGATGGTCGGAGAAGGTCTTATTTTCAATGAAAGAAATGGGGATTGTTGCAAAACTCTTGGATGAGCAGGTAAATAATTTAGTTTATTCGATTAACAACCACTTTTGAACTATCCAATACAATAGTTGTATTTCTTCTTTTTAGGTGTTGGAAGTACTAGATGAAATAACACTGACAGAGAAGTTGTTATGTTCAGACGTGACAACACAGTGGACACCACCACCTCCCACATTTAAGAGAAAACCAATAGTCTCGCCATCTAGGGTAGTAAAAAAAATGAAGTTTGCACCACCACCTCCCACATCATTACCACCTCCCTCATCATCATCACCTCCCCCATCACCCAGCACATCAGCACCTCCCCCACCACCTAGCACACCATCTATCCCTCCGGCACAGTTTTGGATTGATTTGCAACATAGGATGTTAGATCAATTTGCTTTATTAGATAGCAAGATAGATAGTTCTGTAGATAGATTAGACAAAAAAATAGATAGAGTACATAGTGATTTAATTAATTTTAGTCACAGTGTAGGTGAACGTCTTGAATCCATGAGTGCTGATATAGACACACTCATTCATCATTCCTCGCCATCATCTAGCCCGAGTATCTCTAAATCCCCCGCCCACCAAAACGCTACCACCCTCACTACCCCTCACGATACTTCCATTACTGATATTCTAGACTCCCCATTGGGAGAAAGAGAAATTAAAACTACAAAGGCGGATGAAATTGATGTGTACCCCGTTGACTATCCGGGGAGACCGCTAATAGCTGAAGAAGATAGAGATATCATCCATCAGCGTATGAGCGCCATACCATCGAGGTGCCCTTTTGACATTATACACTTTTATATTTTCAAAATTTTGATCTATGCACATTGATATTGACGATGACTTTCTAATGTTTCAGGAACGACCAAGCATTCAATAAATGGAATATAGTCGGATTTCGAGATGGCATGGATGCTCTTCTGACGGACAAATACGTCGAAGATTGTCACATTGATGCCTACGCAAAGATCTTGACTTTGCGTAGAGATCGGGATAAAGAACCGTATCATCCGTTTATGTACATCAGTCCGAACTTTTTGGTATGATCTCCCTATCAGTGCTTTATACATTAATAATTCTGTTTGCATTGCTAAAAAATGTTACAAATTATGTAGTTGCACTTCCCAAGGTCCAATGACGGAGAATCTAAGCTTGTAGCTGCATTCCTTGAGGGCATTACCAAGGAGAATCTTGCCAATATCAAAATGATTCTAATGCCAGTATGTTATAGTCAACACTGGTATTTATTGGTGGGTATGGTTAAAGAGAAGAAGTGGCTTATACATGACTCTCTGCGTAATGCCCAACGAAAAGTTTCCGCTAAAGAAGCTGTAAGTACAGTTCATTGACATGCAATGTAGTATTGTACATTACGAGTTACTAATGTACGAACAAATTTGTGTTAATGCAGATTTCTGCGCTCCAGAAGGCGACCGTTAAAAAAGTCCACGCAGGATTTTCCAATTGGAAACTCGACTTGACTGCTGGTATACCACAGCAGGAGAACTCCGTGGACTGCGGTGTCTTCGTTATGAAGTATATGGAGCACATAGCGAAGGAAGGGCTGATGAGCTGGGAGAGTTGCGTAGACTGGCAGAAAAATATGCCTATGTTTAGAGCCCAGATCTGTGCAGACATCTTTAAAAATTTTGTGGTTGATTGATGTAAATTAAGAAAATTATTCGTGTACATTTGTAATGTTTGTCTATAATAACAATTATTTCATGGATGAATACCGTTTTCAAATGGGTCAAAATTATAGCTTTAAATGAAATCAGTGAAGATACAGAAGGCTCTCCGCGGAGATCCAAAAGGCTCTCCGCGGAGAGCAAAAAGATCTCCGCGGAGAGCAAAAAGCTCTCCGCGGAGAGCACAAAGTTCTCCGCGGAGATCCAAATGGCTCTCCGCGGAGATCCAAATGGCTCTCCGCGGAGATCCAAATGGCTCTCCGCGGAGATCCATTTAGATATCCGCGGAGATCCATTTAGATATCCGCGGAGAGCCATTTGGCTCTCCGCGGAGAGCCATTTGGATCTCTGCGGAGAGCCATTTGGATCTCCGCGGAGAGCCAAATGTCTATCTTTCGCAAATTGTGGCCGCGTTCTCTCCCTCCCTCCCTTCATTTTTTCTTCCTTTCCCTCTTTTTTCTTTCTCCCTCCCCCTTTCCCTCTCCTCCCCCTCTTTTTTCTCCTCCCCCTCTTTTTCTTTTTTCTCCCCCCCCCCTCCCCCCTTTTTTCCCCCTCATACCAGAGTGGAACCCGGCGCCCCCCCCCCCACACACTAACGGTCGAACCGCCTGATAGTGGAGGAGCGATCGAGGCATAACCGCCCGGGCCAAACCGTCCAAGCCAGGCGGCCTCTCGGCTGCCCAACCCTCTGGTGACCTATCAATGCTCTTCTTAAATCGAAGGCTGGGTCGCCGATACTTGCGTGTAAGGCGAAATCCAGCCCCCCGCGTGTAGGGGTTTGACGCGAAAACAATCCCCGAGGCACAGACAAATATAAATACAGGGTAATCATGAAGTTGATTTTTACATTTCCCTTCTTAATATGATCCCTTATAAAATGATGTCGGACATCTATATGCTTAGATCTAGAGTGTAATACGAGATTATTAGTTAAGTCTATAGCACTTTATTATCACACTTTAATTTTACACTACTTTGTTGCATGCCAAAGTCTTCTAATGTTTGTGACATCCAAAGAGCTTGGGCACAACAACTACATAGAGCAATATATTCGGCCTCGGTAGTAGAGAGGGCAACAAAATTCTGTTTCCTACTCGACCAAGAAATAAGTGAAGGGCCGATAAAATGACAGGTGCCAAAAAACTGAAACTGATCGTATAGAGGACGAATCGAAGAAGATTTAATGTTTGTGACGAATCGAAGACCGTTATTCTGCACGTATTTCCAGCAACATTAAAACTGTAACTTTTTCGATTCGTCCTCTATAGGTCGGCCTAAAAATTGGAAGCGCCGAATTCTGTCCAGGTGGTGTGCGAATAACGGTCTGAAATCTGAATTTTTTGTCAAAATTCAAATTTTTTTTAACGATCTCCGTATTACGCACATCAGGAATCTATAAAAATATCCTATGTTCAATCTAGCTATAGCCCTAGGAAAAATCATCTTCCCAAAGTTGTTCCTGAACTTTTTCACTAATAGAATATCACAATTGGATCTCCATGGAGAGCCAATTGGATCTAAACGGAGAGCCAAATGGCTCTCCATAGAGAGCCAATTGGATCTAAACGGAGAGCCAAATGGCTCTCCATGGAGAGCCAATTGGATCTAAACGGAGAGCCAAATGGCACTCCACGGAGAGCCAAATGGCTCTCCACGGAGAGCCAAATGGCTCTCCACGGAGAGCCAAATGGCTCTCCACGGAGAGCCAAATGGCTCTCCACGGAGAGCCAAATGGCTCTCCACGGAGAGCCAAATGGCTCTCCACGGAGAGCCAAATGGCTCTCCACGGAGAGCCAATTGGATCTCAACGAGATCCAAATGGCTCCCCGGAGAGCCAAATGGCTCTCCGCGGAGAGCCATCTGGCTCTCCGCGGAGAGCTACATAGCTCTCCGCGGAGAGCAGTTTGCTCTCCGCGGAGAGCCGTTTGCTCTCCGAGGAGAGCCGTTTGCTCTCCGAGGAGAGCCGTTTGCTCTCCGCGGAGAGCCGTTTTGCTTCCTCTATTTCTCTCTCCAATTTATTCTTTTTGTCCCTCTATTGTAACATATGTTTATAAATTTTGCAGATCAATGGGGCAGAAAAAGATCCATTTTTTGAGCTCGAGGTGCTATTTAAACTCATTTGTTAGCCTAAGTTCAGCAATACTAGAACGATTGGAGGAGGATCAGAAGAAGATGCTGATGGATGCCAACATCTGGCATATCTTCCATGCACCAAAGGTATCGCAGAACACTCCCCTTCTTTACGGTCTACTAAACTGGTATGATATAGAGAAGGATGTCTTCGTCATTGGATCGAGGGAGCTAACCTTCTCCCCCAATGACGTGGCAATGATATTGGGTCTGCCGAACCATGGGGAGGAAGTCATCCTGACTACCAAGCCATTTGGACCGCTAACGAAGTCCGATTTGAAGACGGAACTTCAATCGATGGAGAAAGGGTCGTCCCCTGTGACGATGAAGATATTGATTTTGCACCTTCTGTGCAATTTCTTCTTCCCCTCGAGCGCGGAGAGGATGCCAATGTTCTTCGAGGAGGTCTCCAGCTTGGAGAAATTTCAAAAGTTCAATTGGCCAGAAGCGATCTATACCTTCGTTATGAGGTCGTTCAGGTCGATGGTGGAGAAGCTGCCACCTGTTGCAGAAGAAGGCCAACTGCAACATTGGCCAGAGTCTTCAATGGGATACATCTATGGATGCACCCATGTTCTCGTTGTAAGTATCTATATTTCTAATTCCTAAAATGAAATTTGTTTAATATGTTCTAAACTATTGCAATGTTTGATATAGATTTGGTTCCTCGAGCACACCACCACCTTCGCTCTGCACTATCCGTCGTTGAGGCCACGAATATTAAGATGGTCGGAGAAGGTCTCATTTTCAATGAAAGAGATGGGGACTGTTGCAAAACTCTTGGATGAGCAGGTAAATAATTTAGTTTATTCGATTAACAACCACTTTTGAACTATCCAATACAATAGTTGTATTTCTTCTTTTTAGGTGTTGGAAGTACTAGATGAAATAACACCGACAGAGAAGTTGTTATGTTCAGACGTGACAACACAGTGGACACCACCACCTCCCACATTTAAGAGAAAACCAATAGTCTCGCCATCTAGGGTAGTAAAAAAAATGAAGTTTGCACCACCACCTCCCACATCATTACCACCTCCCTCATCATCATCACCTCCCCCATCACCCAGCACATCAGCACCTCCCCCACCACTTAGCACACCATCTATCCCTCCGGCACAGTTTTGGATTGATTTCCAACATAGGATGTTAGATCAATTTGCTTTATTAGATAGCAAGATAGATAGTTCTGTAGATAGATTAGACAAAAAAATAGATAGAGTACATAGTGATTTAATTAGTTTTAGTCACAGTGTAGGTGAACGTCTTGAATCCATGAGTGCTGATATAGACACACTCATTCATCATTCCTCGCCATCATCTAGCCCGAGTATCTCTAGATGCCCACCAAAACGCTACCACCCTCACTACCCCTCACGATACTTCCATTACTGATATTCTAGACTCCCCATTGGGAGAAAGAGAAATTAAAACTACAAAGGCGGATGAAATTGATGTGTACCCCGTTGACTATCCGGGGAGACCGCTAATAGCTGAAGAAGATAGAGATATCATCCATCAGCGTATGAGCGCCATACCATTGAGGTGCCCTTTTGACATTATACACTTTTATATTTTCAAAATTTTGATCTATGCACATTGATATTGACGATGACTTTCTAATGTTTCAGGAACGACCAAGCATTCAATAAATAGAATATAGTCGGATTTCGAGATGGCATGGATGCTCTTCTGACGGACAAATACGTCGAAGATTGTCACATTGATGCCTACGCAAAGATCTTGACTTTGCGTAGAGATCGGGATAAAGAACCGTATCATCCGTTTATGTACATCAGTCCGAACTTTTTGGTATGATCTCCCTATCAGTGCTTTATACATTAATAATTCTGTTTGCATTGCTAAAAAATGTTACAAATTATGTAGTTGCACTTCCCAAGGTCCAATGACGGAGAATCTAAGCTTGTAGCTGCATTCCTTGAGGGCATTACCAAGGAGAATCTTGCCAATATCAAAATGATTCTAATGCCAGTATGTTATAGTCAACACTGGTATTTATTGGTGGGTATGGTTAAAGAGAAGAAGTGGCTTATACATGACTCTCTGCGTAATGCCCAACGAAAAGTTTCCGCTAAAGAAGCTGTAAGTACAGTTAATTGACATGCAATGTAGTATTGTACATTACGAGTTACTAATGTACGAACAAATTTGTGTTAATGCAGATTTCTGCGCTCCAGAAGGCGACCGTTAAAAAAGTCCACGCAGGATTTTCCAATTGGAAACTCGACTTGACTACTGGTATACCACAGCAGGAGAACTCCGTGGACTGCGGTGTCTTCGTTATGAAGTATATGGAGCACATAGCGAAGGAATGGCTGATGAGCTGGGAGAGTTGCGTAGACTGGCAGAAAAATATGCCTATGTTTAGAGCCCATATCTGTGCAGACATCTTTAAAAATTTTGTGGTTGATTGATGTAAATTAAGAAACATTATTCGTGTACATTTGTAATGTTTGTCTATAATAACAATTGTTTCATGGATGAATACCGTTTTCAAATGGGTCAAAATTATAGCTTTAAATGAAATCAGTGAAGATACAGAAGGCTCTCCGCGGAGATCCAAAAGGCTCTCCGCGGAGAGCAAAAAGATCTCCGCGGAGAGCAAAAAGCTCTCCGCGGAGAGCACAAAGTTCTCCGCGGAGATCCAAATGGCTCTCCGCGGAGATCCAAATGGCTCTCCGCGGAGATCCATTTAGATATCCGCGGAGAGCCATTTGGCTCTCTGCGGAGAGCCATTTGGCTCTCCGCGGAGAGCCATTTGGATCTCTGCGGAGAGCCAAATGTCTATCTTTCGCAAATTGTGGCCGCGTTCTCTCCCTCCCTCCCTTCATTTTTTCTTCCTTTCCCTCTTTTTTCTTTCTCCCTCCCCCTTTCCCTCTTCTCCCCCTCTTTTTTCTCCTCCCCCTCTTTTTCTTTTTTCTCCCCCCCCCCCTCCCCCCTTTTTTCCCCCTCATACCAGAGTGGAACCCGGCCCCCCCCCCCCCCCACACACACACATTAACGGTCGAACCGCCTGATAGTGGAGGAGCGATCGAGGCATAACCGCCCGGGCCAAACCGTCCAAGCCAGGCGGCCTCTCGGCCGCCCAACCCTCTGGTGACCTATCAATGCTCTTCTTAACTCGAAGGCTGGGTCGCCGATACTTGCGTGTAAGGCGAAATCCAGCCCCCCGCGTGTAGGGATTTGACGCGGAAACAATCCCCGAGGCACAGACAAATATATATACAGGGTAATCAAGAACTGCAAAACGAACAAGAAAACACTGCATATATAATAATATATCTGCAAATAAAATAACAAGAAATGTACCGACGTCCGTTACATAATACACCGCGGAGAACCGGACTCGCTCGATCCGCGGGAGAGATAATAATCTGGACTGCAATCCGCTAGCACAGAGGACGCACAAGGTTCACCGAACCTTCAACGTCGACGTCCGACGTTCAACCGCACCACCATCGGAGAGGCACCGTCAAGGCCAACTGCACCCGCGCACGCCCTCGACACCAAGCCGCACCACCGGAGAGAAACTCCGTCAAGGCCACTGCACTCCCGCAAGCCTTCGCCGCCACGTACGCACCGTCGGAGAAAAACACCGTTAAGGCCACTGCACCACCGCAAGCCTTCGCCGCCATACCCGCACCGCCGGAGAGAAACTCCGTCAAGGCCACTGCACCACCGCAAGCCTTCGCCGCCACGCCCGCGCCGCTATCATCTCCTCACTTTGCCGTCATCGCACGGTGTTGCACCAACGACAACCACCGGCGGAACCTCTACAGAGGTCTCCCACCCCTCGCGGCACCAAGAGCAAGAAGACGGCAGCGGCGGCGGCTCTTCCCACCAACGAGAGCAAGACTTCCTCTCCAAGAAAGAACAAAGGTGGCTTCCTCTGAATTCTCCCAGGCCGACTCCCAGCAGTTTTTTTTTGGCAAGAAAGGCTACAGGCGATATTATACCAAAAGCAGCATGCGGTTTTTCCTTTTTACGGTTCTGTACGGTTATATCTGGCGGCTCCAATCAAAATAAAACCAAAGCCACATCGTGGGCTGCTCTTCACGGTTATAGTTATAACCTAAATTATATTTCTATATATATATCTCTACTATATCTATATCTATAGAATAACCAAACAGAACTTCATTTCCAGCAACAAGTATCCAACAGCTCCATTTACAAACTTGCATTTCCAACAGCTCCTTTTACAACCGCAACCGCTCAACTAAATGAAGCCTTATTTTCATCGGTCATGCGGTCGTAACCGCTTGACCGGTGAAAATAAGTCCCCCCAAACGGAGCCTAAATGTCAGTTTCCTGTTGTTGTATTTTGAAAAAAAAAATCCAAAAGCTTCGATGATCCCAACTGAATCGATGAGGTGAAAAACATAGAAGCATGTTGGTTCGTAACCTGGACGGAGCACTCCTCATGCTCGTTTTGAGTTCAGAGGAAACAACTGTAGATGTGGCGGCGAACGGAAAGCTTCAATGCAGCGGCGAAAAAGGTAACACATGCGAACGCCTTCCTCGTACAGGTAGATGTGGCAGCGAACTCCTTCCTCCTTCCTCCTTCCTCGTACAGGTAACATCGGCAATCGGAAGGGAGTGGAAGCGACGGAAGCGAAGAAGAGGACGAGAGCGCCGTCGGGGGAGTGCGCTTAAAGGTTTTGGTGTTTTGGGAGCCTTATTATTGTTTTAAGTTCTTTGGGGGCTTTTTTGGTGTGCTACTAGCGAAAAATGGGGTGCTTTTAACACCGGCCCAAAAAAAAGATGAAATTACATCGCCCATCACCCAAATGTAGATGATCTTTTTCCAGGCAAGTGGGACAGGCTACGGGCCCCAGTGATATTCAACACCGTTTGAGAATACATAGTCCAAATAGAGAGAATCCTGATCCTCATGACCGGGTAAAAATATCTCCGGGGCAGCTGCTTTTTAACTTTTATAAATGGAGTAAAGCTTCAACGGGAAATTAAAGAAGAAGAAGAAGAAGAACCGCCCAGCAAGCTAGATGGAAGTTCAACCGCCCTTTCTCATCCTACTAGTAACCTGCTTCTTGTTAGGCCTTCTGCATTACGCCTCCTCACCGAAGAAAGGTTCTGCCGCCGGCAACCTCCCCCCTTCCCTGCCCCTCTTCTCTCTCCTCGCCGCTATCGCAGGGATTTCGTGGCCGTCGGGTCCGTCCCTCGCCGACATAAACCACCTTCTTCACCGCCTTCAAGCCTCCCGGGGACCCATCACCTCCCTTCGCCTCCCTTTTTGCACCGCCGTCTTCATCTCCGACGCGGACCTCGCGAATCAAGTCCTCGTCAACAATGGCTCCGCCGTCTCCGACCGCGTCCGGCCCTGCACACCCTTCCGCATTCATGCACGTGAGCATGTCGGGGTGACGGTCTCCCCTTACGGAGAGGCGTGGCGAAGCCTGCGCCGAAATCTCGTGTCCGGTTTCGTTGCGCCATCTTCCACGAAGCATTTCGCCGCTGCCCGGCGACGGGTCAAGGAGAAGCTCCTCGAACGATTCACGACAGAGTCGGCAGAATCAGCCGGTATTGTTAACTTCCGAAACAACTTATCGCGCGCGTTCTACAGCCTTCTGGCCTCCATGTGCTTCGGCAGAGATTTAGATGACAGGGAGGCTGTAGAACTCCACGAGACAATGAAAATCATGACATCCGAAAGCGCCGTCTTGCTGTTCTTCTCCTTCCTTCCCCGTTTGATCCAGGTGTTTTCCAAGCTCCTCTTCAACAACAGTGGCCATCATATGTCGGCCGGGATCCTCATCAATCTCCTGCAAAATGGGCGCGATCATCTCCCTGCTACTTGCTACGCTGGTACCCTGCTTGACTTTGAACTGCCGGCGGATAACAGCGGGGGTGGAAAAAGGAAACTTAGGGAAGATGAGGTGCTTGATCTGTGCGCGGAGTTCATCGGAGCAAGCGGACACAACACGACGATCGCTTTGGAGTGGATCATGGCGGAGCTCGTTAATCACCCCCGCGTGCAGGGGAGGCTAGCGGAGGAATTATGTTTATTAGGGATCGACGGAGAGGAAATGTTGACGTCGCGGTATCTGAGGGCAGTAGTTATGGAAGGGATTCGGCTGCATCCGCCGTCGCCGTCCTTCCCGCGGTTCGTCGGAAAGGAGTTTGAGGTGGGCGGGTATGCGGTGCCAAAAGGCGCGTTGGTTTTCTTCAATGCGGCCTCCATGGGAGTGGACGAACGTGTGTGGGAGGACCCGCTGAAGTTTCAGCCGGAGAGATTTCTTGCCGCCGGCGGGCATGCGAAGTTGATGGTCTTCGGCGGAGGGAGGAGGATGTGCGCGGGTTCGGAATTGGCCGTGTTTATTCTAAGCTACTTCGTGGCGCATCTGGTGAGAGAGTTTGAGTGGAGACCTGCAGTCAAAGGAGAGAGGGTTGACATGTCCTCCAAGATGGAAATCTTCATGCCCATGAAAACGCCCCTTAGCGCTCGCATTAATGTCAGGAGGAGCAACTGAATCACGCCGCGCGTACCAAGAAATTATTACATGCATGTAACTGAATTTCATTAAAATACTTTTTATTTTATTTTATTACTACAATAGCATATGTTTTAATACGATAGTTGATATTAGCAGTCCGGAATTGACTATTCACAGTCCATCGCTATTCGTAGTCCATGAATTTTATTTATAGTCCAAAATTATATTTGCACCCCACTCTCAATCCAAATATGCGAAACACTTTGTTGATTTATTAAGTACTAGAAGCTTAGAAATACATCTTAATGACAAACAATTTAAAAACATAGCTGAAAAATAAGTTAAATGTCATGCATAGAGGAATTAACTCTAAACCAAGTTAAATGACATGCAAACATTCCTCTAACCAGAAAACTGACTACTTTTTTTAGATTTTATCTAGATGATTTCCTTATTTTTTGAAAGTGAATCTAAGAGGGGGTAAAACTATGCGACCGATAGAACTAAGGCTAGGATTTAGGCAATAGGAGAGAGATGGGGATGATGGGGTGCGATTAGCGAGAATTGGACTGCGAATATAGTTAGAATTTTTAAAAATTTTGGGGTGCAAATATCGAGAGTTGGACTGCTAATATCAACTCTCTTTAATATAACACAGTAATTGAATTTGAACTTCAAATGATCGATAGATTACGCTGAGTTTGATGTCGCATACTCAAATACATAGCATTAGTAGTCAGGCACATGGCTAATACTCTTGGTTGCGACTGAGTTCTCTCCGTCAGCGGACTGCTTTGGGCGCATGAATTATAGTTAAAATTATGATAAAAATCAATAAATTATCATAATATGTGGGCCCCAAAATATGCTCTCCCTCGTAATAATGTTTCTCCCATCTCACATTCTTTCTTCTATTTTCTCTAAATAATGAATGTTGTATATGATTTTGATGGTGCAACGCAATATAACTGAAGCATTTCTTAATAAATAGTACGAGTGACAGTGTACGCCCCCATGGGTCCAATGACAATATCCTAGCCGTGACAGTATCCCGAACCGACGGCACTCTCGCCATATATCAAAACAAGCATCTATCGTCGACCGCCAGAGTTCAAACCTCTGATCGAGAAACTGTCACCATCCTTATACTTGTGGCAATGGGAACGAGCTTTCTCGAGATTTTCATCGAGTTGCGTTAATTTTAATTTTGGCGAGACGACTCCTGCCGCCGACCTCCCCAAGTCCCCAACTATGGGGGACTTGGCCAAGCAACTGCTCGGATGTGACCCGGAGGCAAAGTTCTCCGACCATCAAAAATGAAGATCTAAGGGAGAGAAATCCATCATTTAATGAGGTCGAATGTTGAGGGGATGAAGTGAGCTTTTCTAAGCTACAACCCATTTCTTATCATAGAAACCTTGCACACTTGTGCTTAATTTCCCCACTGCTAACCGCATCGAGTTGCGAACATTGCCGGGACAAATTTCTTGGAGAAATCTGTCCAGAAAATCTGGACAAATTTCTTGGAGAAATCTGTCCAGATTTCTTGGAGAATCTGGACAGAATTTTTATCCAGATTTCTCCATCTGGACAGATTTCTTGTAGAAATTTGGACAGAAATTCTGTCCAAATTTCTTGGATAGGATAGATAGAACATCTTGTTTTTATTTAAATTGGTATGAGACAACATAAATTTAAATTTTCTTAAAACTCTCGTCTCTTTTTTCAACTTTTTTTCTTGGAGCAATCATACTAAAAAACAGACCATATCATTATTAGAGTTTTGAAGTGAGCTAGTGCAGGCGCTAGCGCTAGCTTAGCTTCCATGTGGCGTCGCACGGATCTATAAATAGGGGGTCAATCCCCCCCTACAGAACATATCAGAGAGAAATAGAGACTTGAGCGGTCTCAGTTAGAGCGAACTCGGAGTGAGTTCGGTAAGCGACCTAGAGCAGGTTTCTTGAGTGTGGGAGACCGCGAGCTAGCGCGGGCGCTAGGAGGTAGTGCATGTTGTAGTGGTTGAAGCGGTCTGGCGGCCGTCTGCAACTGGCAGTCTCGTCTGTGGAGTGTGCGAGCAGCGAGCTCGCGGTCTAATCGCAAGCGCGGGCGTTAGGAGGTAGCGTCGACGGTAGTGGAGAGGTGGAGAAGCGGACACTGATACATTTGAGGGGGAGACATCTACTCAAAGAGATATCCCAGCATCAGTACCTGAACCTGCTTCCAAAGAGGTTATTGACGAAGGTAGCAACCCCAACTTGGGGAGTGTTCTAGCTGAGGGGGAATCCCAACATGGAGGCTCAGCCCAAGATGACGCAACAATTGAGGGGGAGACCCAATTGGGGTACTCTGCCCTAGAAGATCAAGGGAATGCGCCCGAGCTGATGGAGGATACAACTCCCTCGACTGGCCGTGAGTTGGAAATTGGGAGTAAGATAATAATAACATCTCAGAGTGAGATCATACCAGAAGTCTTCAAGGAGAAGGCCAAAGTAGCAGTTCATATCAGTGATGAATCATCTGAAGGTACTCCTAATGTAGATCCAAAGGAAGGGAGCTCAAGAAGAATAAGCTGCTGAGCCATCTTCGGCTAAGGCAGGCCCTTTCTACCATATGATATCGGCTCTTCTCACTGCTCAGCAAAAACAAATGAAAACATTCATTATAAAGACTGTGGATGGCCTAAGGAATGAGATGAAGGCAGAGATTAAGACAGTGAAGAGAGACATACTTCATCTAAATGCCCAGTGCACTCACTTCTACACTCTAGCAGCTCCCGCCATAGTTCACATTGGTGAGGAAATCAACAAGGTGGGCTATCAAACCCATGACATCCTGAAGAATCAAGTAACCTTCTCAGATAATGTGGATTATGCCTTTGAGCAAATATAAATAGCCGTTCATAATAACAGAGATCAAGTTCTGAATAGGGTCAACGAGAATGCTCATAGATTAGATACACATCTACTAGAAGTCAGGAATAATCTGGATGTCACTGAATAACAACTACACGAACAGATAATATTGGCCTAAGAAGCTCTCGGAGAATGTGTGATTGAACAAGTCCTAAATGGGGAGAAGGAAATAATAAATGTCAGATCCCATCAAGCGATGTGTATAACAAATCAAGTTAAGTAAATAATGCAAAAGCCTCCATTCGTGTATGAAGTAGTTGATCCATCAGTAAGTACTGATTCAGCAGAATACGATATTGAATTAGGAGATTCAGCAAACTCCAGAAAAAGAAAGAAACTCTAGAGCAACAACTACATGCAGAAAAGGCTAAGGGAGATTGAGCAAGATCCCCAATCAGGAAAGTGAAGTCCAGAATCAAGAAACATTTTAACAGAATCATGGATGCAGTTTGGATATCCTCAGTATGGTCATGAAAGAGTATACAGCTCAGTTGAATGGAACAAGCATCTAACGCAACTGGAAAAGAGGAAGAACCACAAGTTGGCCTTCCTCATGGTCCTCCTCCTCCGAAAAAGATTCCAAAGCCCATCCATTTATATAGAGGCAAAAGAGGAAAGACAAAGGTGCAAGCAGCAACAGACCCTGAGGAACATCTTGTCAGGAAATTAAAAAGGGCCAAATGTAATTTATTTTTTGTTCAAAAACATTTCACCTATTTATATGAATGAATCTGATTATATTGCCTTATTTTTTAATTCTTTATGTGTGTGGTATTTATCATTGAGGTGAGTTAGGACTTCTTTAAATAGGGGGAGTTTGTTGGGAATCGTGCCCAGCAGTGTTCCTGATTTGAAGAAGTGATCAGTTCAATGATAAGTACAAGTTGTATTTGATGCTATATTTAGTCCATGCTTGCAGAAATCAGACAATATGTCAAGTACTTTAATAACTTCACTAAGTACAATATCATCGAAAAGGACTGGACATATCGTCGAAAAGAGTATGCATGTCATTGAAATGAAGTGCAGAGCAAAGCAGAAGGAGCATGTTAGTTATCGTCGAGATAATTTGCACATGATGATATCATTGTGACATCAACACTACAATACCACACGACGATATTAGGATGCCGAGATGAAGGAAGAATACTTAAGCACAAGTACAAGGTGATGTCGACGATATCGTAGTGAAGATGTCATGTCGTTGAAAAGTCAAAGAAAGACTGATATCGATGATATCGTCGTAAAGAAGGCTTGACGTCAAGAAGGCTAAGGAAGGTCTTATGAAGACAGACAGTTGCTGAAGAATAGCTTATCGACGTAATGGTGATTATGCCGTTGATAATACAAGGTGGTGTCGACGACATCATGAACAAGACATCGAGCAGTCAAGATTACGCCGACATCAGTTAGATGATTTCATGTCGTCTTAAGTGCAAGTGCATAAGGGATGTCTCTTATCGTCGAGATATCCTTTTCTGAAGAAGAAGGAAGAAGACTTGAAGATCTGTCCAAGTCCAAGACAACGACAAGCTCTGTCGTCTAGATATTGTCCATGTCATCGTAACGATGGAAATATCATCGAGACAAATTCAAAAGTTGCCAGACGCGCTGTCAGCATTTAATGCCGCCGCCTGATTGTCCAATCTGCGCGTGCTCTTAACGTATGAGCGTCTATCATTAAAGGACATCATAAGGAGACCGTTGGACTGCTCCTCCGTCCTATAAAAGGGAACAGTAGATGCCCTAAAAGCTCTCTCAAACCAAAGAACGAAAAAGTATCCCGCTCAACATATCAATAAAACAGTAAAAGCTGCGGAGAAGAATCAAGAAGAAGAAGAGAAAGAGAACAAAACTCACATCTTGTGTTCTCTAAGAATCAGTCAATCAACATCGACTGAAAAGAATCGTTCGAGTTTGAAGAAGGATTGAAGAATATCTGTGCTATCAATGTTTATATCATAAGCATCTTCTTCAAGTCAAGAAGACGATCTCCATCAGGCAAAATAATCGTTGTTTATCTTTCTCTGTAAGGCTTGCGGGCCAAAAACTGTAGGATCTGTTTATAGATCTGAGTGTCGAGCTTGCGGGCTTGAGAGTTGTGAGGCTTGAGGGCCAGGACAGTGGACTTGCGGGTCCGATCTTGTCGAGCTTGCGGGCTTGAGAACTGTGAGGCTTGAGGGCCAGGACAGTGGACTTGCGGGTCCAAGAGGCAAGACTTGCGAGTCTGTGCCGTGTAGGCTTGAGGGCATGAGTGCCGGGTTTGCGAACCCGAGTGTAGTAGGGGCTTGCGGGCCTAGGCTGTAGGACTTGCGGGTTCGAGTTGTAAGGCTTGTGGGCCGGAGACATTGGCGGGGTTTGCTGAACCTAACACACTGCTAGGTAGGCGCAGAGGGACAGAGGACTACTCAAGACACATCGTCTTGAGGAACCTCTATAAATCCTTGTGTGTTTTATATGATATGCTTCCTATATCATAATCTAACAAACCAGAGAACAAGAACACCAAAGAGGGTCAAAGTAATTTAAACTACCTATTCACCCCCCCTCTAGGTGATAAGTCGACACCCCATAACTAACACCAATGCATTTAATTTAATGTACTTGACAATAGTTCTTGGATTTATCTTCTTCCTTATATTGATGACATGCTCATTGCCTCGAAAATAAAGAAGTTAAGATTTTGAAGTTTCAACTTAGCCGAGAATTTGAGATGAAAGATCTCGGGGCTGCAAAGAAAATTCACGGCATGGAGATTATCAGAGATAGAAAATGAAGAGAAGTGTCTCTCTCAGAAGCAATACATCGAGAAAGTCTTGCTCGATTTGGCATGGAGAAGGCAAAGCCTGTGTCTACTCCATTAGCAACGCACTTCAAACTTTCATATTTGTTATCACCTGCATCAGACTCTGAAAAAGGGTCGATGTCACACGTTCCATATGCGAGTGCAATTGGATGTCTCATGTACGCTATGGTATGTACCCGACCAGATTTAGCTCAAGCAATTGGAGTCGTGAGTCGTTACATGGCTAACCCAGGAAAAGAATACTGACAAGCAGTGAAATGGATTCTACGATACTTGAAGGGGACTGCTAGTACCCGTTTGATTTATGGCGGAGATAATGTGAAAAATTGCATCTTAGCTGGTTATGTTAATGCTAACTATGCATGTGATCTAGACAAAAGACGGTCGACAATGGGATATGTGTTTACACTTGGAGCCGGCGTAATTTCATGGAGATCGACAATTCAGTCGGTCATTGCCTTGCCGACAACTGAAGCTGAGTACATGGCTGCAGTGCAGGCAGTCAAAGAGGTTATATGGCTCAGAGGGTTACTTATAGATTTGGGTTTGAGACAGGAGATCTCGAAGATCAATTGTGATAGTTCGAGTGTCATCTGTCTTGCTAAGAATCAGACCTTCTATGCGCGGACAAGACACGTCGATGTTCGCCATTCGTTTCTAAATGCAATTGAAGAAGAGAATGTAATTCAACTTTCTAAGATAGACACAAAGGTAAATCCTGCAGACGCATTTACAAAGGTCATTTTATTAGAAAAGTTTAAACTATGTTTAAACTTAATTCAAATAGAAGATTGCGCTGATGGACATGGATAGAAATTATTCTTTAATGATTTTGTATCAAGGAGGAGAATGTTGATTTTGTGATACAAAATCTTTTGAACTTGAATAATGATGTAAATTGTAGGATGATGTCATCGATGATGTCAGCGATGATGTAAATTGTAGGATGATTTTATCGATGATGTAAATAACATGATGATGTCAGCGATGATGTAATTAGTAGAAAGAGGCCAGCGATGACATATGCTTGTAAATAAAATCTTGGTCTTGGATGACTATAAAAGGGGATGGAGTCTTCATTGAAAGGCATCCAGTTCAGAAACATCTCTTGAGTTCTTTTCTCCCTTGCTCACTTGTGATCTTGTGCTTTTCGTATTTTGTTCGTTCTCTCTTGCTCTTCTCTCTTCTCCACTCCAACATTTTTATTCTTTCTTGTTGATACATGTGATCTCTTTATTTTTTGTTCTCCACATTGCTATGGTACTTTTCCAAATTATTTATTTTATCTTTAGATGCAATTAGAATGAAGATTGAAGGCATGTTTCAATTTTATTTGTTATGCAGGCAATTGATCACATTATAAATTCTGCGGCAAAATTAAATTACATCTCCTAAGGGCAAAATATCCATGCCTATTATATTCAACAGATCGACCAAATGTAGCTGCTGCAATATCCAGTGCCAATTGAGTCAATGGTTATAGGAGAAAATTTTGAAGCTGCATGGTCCTTATTTTGTTTCATGAGGTTTTTGACAAGTTGATATTATTTTGTGTGCTAAAAGGATATTAATAAGCTTATAATATTAAAGCAATGTAGTGAATGTTTATATATTTTTTATAAATTTATATCACTTGAAACATATATTGTTTATTATTAATGTAATTTTTTGCAAGTTTATACTCTTTAATTCCAGTGATATTGTATTATGTGGGCATTATAATTATTTTTTTATTTTTTGTCATAATTAAAGATATAATACTTGGAACAACAAGTTGCAAAAAATCTCTTAACATATCTTAATATCACTCTCAAAAAATATTTGAAATATTTATCAAAATTAATTTTATAAAAAAAATATTTATATTTTTAATTAATAGTTTAGAATTAAGCACAATTACTTTTTAGAATTTAGATTATCATAAATTTCTATTTGTTTACAAAAAAATTAAATGCAAAAAGTTGCAGCGTTTTTTTTGGAAAACGTTACCGTAGAGTTTTAACTGCGGTGATATTTTGCAAAAAACATAGTGGTAGAGTTAATATTTTTCTCGACGTTTTTTAAGAAAGTGTCACGATAAATCAATTATTTATCATGACTTTTTTTAGAAAATGTCACGATAAATCAATTATCTATCATGACGTTTTAAAAAAATGTCACGATTGCGCAACTACCAAATCGTGACGTTTTTTTATGAAAGCATCGCAATGAGTTACGGTGACTGCCACAATCACGATGATTTTGTGACGTTTTTATAAACGTCACGAAACTATCGCGGCGCTTAAAAATCGCCACCGAAGACAAAACAATGTCACTATATAACGATTTTGTTGTAGTGAATGAAATCATTTGTCTTTCTGAGAGTTGGTCCATGATCCTCAGATATTTGTGTTGATAGTATTGCTTGAATGGAGAAAGATGTGTCCCACATTTGAGTTCCATTATATGCCTGCCATTCGGCAATCATATTCAGCAATATATACAAAAATTTTGATATAAGCAAAATTTATGAGTAGATGGTTCAAATGTGAATTTGAACCTGCATTTTCAGTCCATCTTCAGCAATCCACAAGTAATCATAAACTCTTGGGAGATTGGGTCTGTTTGGGAGAGCTCTGGCGGCTGGAAAAGCTCTATTCCAGCCGCCAGAGCTGATAATGTGCTGTTTGTTTGCAACGTTTCTCTATGAGCACTTTTCTAATAGCCGTGTTTTTTGTTCTTTTGGGATAGCACGCGGAGGCCTGCGGCTGCGCTCCTAAAATCACTCTCTTTTATTCGCATTTTCTCTTTTCCGCAAGCACGCACGCGCCCCTTCCCGATCCCATCTTCCTCCGCAGACTCCTCTCGATTCCGAGCCTTCCTCCGCTAGACTCGCCGCACGCCCTCGACGCTCATATTCTCCGGCGATTCCAAGCCTTCCTCCGGAAGACTCGGCGCACGCCCTCGACGATTCCGTCCTCCGGCGATTCCAAGCGTTCCACTTCCAGATCTGCTCCCACGAAAAGAAACTCCGGCCCTGCACCCTTACCCCTACTTCATCTCCTTCTACATATTCTCACATGGATGCTGCACCCGATTCATATCCCGCCTCCTCCTCCTCTAGGGCATCACAACCCTCTCATCCAGAATCGACGACAAGGACATTCGATTAACTTTCCTCTTTGTGATTAGCAATTGCAAATGACATTCGGTTAATTATTCAGCACTCAAGTGTAAGTATCCTGTTATTAGAGTTACTGTTCATTTTCTCATGAAATATTGCTGCTACTTTTTCACAATATGTTATACTTATTTAAATCAATTGCCCTTTACATAGTTGATGAAATGTATATTTAGAGTAAAAGCAAATGGAGAAATGTATATTTTGGCTCCACGATTGTTTTCTCCCTGTGTGTGTGCATGTTTGTGTGTATGTTTGGGTGTGTATGTTTGTGTGTGCATGTTTGTGTGTATGTTTGTGTGTAAGTGTATGTTTTTGTGTGTGCGTATGTTTGTGTATGTATGTGTATGGGTGTATGTGTATGTTTTTGTGTGTGTGTGTGTATGTTTGGGTGTGTATGTGTATGTTTTTGTGTATGTGTATTTTCGTTTAGAAAAAAACAGCTCTCAAAAAGCTGTTCTACCAAACAGTCTTATTTGAAAAAGCTCTGTTCAATCAGCGCTTATACACAGACCATCCAAATAGCCTGCAGCTTTTCAAAACAGCTTCTCAAAGAGCTCTGTCAATCAACAGCTTTTCAATCCGCAGCAGCTCTCCCAAACAGACCCGTAGCCTAAAAGCCTCTGAATTTTGATTCTCAACCCAACAACAAAGCATATTTAGTGCCTATAACAAAGATGAATTTAGTCACAGTCACGGCTTAAACATGCAAAACATTGTGTTGATAGGAGCTATGATTATTTTCGATTTGCATTTATAATTTTGTATGAAAAATGCTTCGCGTTTCAAAAGTATTAACAATTGGGCATTCTCTTCATGAATACTTTGAGATATTTGCCACAAGATATGCTACTCTAAAAACTAAGGCTCCGTTTGGCACGGGGGTGGGGGTCACGAAAACGGTGGTTATGAACCGTCGTTCGTGAACGCCCGACCTTACCTAAAGAACTTCGTCGACTTTTATGTTCAAAGCC
This sequence comes from Dactylorhiza incarnata, assembly GCA_033032865.1. Lineage (NCBI taxonomy): Eukaryota > Viridiplantae > Streptophyta > Magnoliopsida > Asparagales > Orchidaceae > Dactylorhiza > Dactylorhiza incarnata. Next base: position 5,723,030 of record JAWHQI010000174.1, on the reverse strand, counting down.
AATTTCTTTTTTGATGGGGATCATATCCGTTTCCATAACAAATATACATTCTACGACGATGACGCTTTTTTCCAAACCCACCAGAGCAAAAGAGCCACGCCAAACGGAGCCTAAATGTTTAATGTTTGAAATTTCATCTTCTAAATTCCAATGGCCCATTTGGGATGCTGATAAATCTTTTGTTTTTGTGTCATAGGGTCCCTCCGACCGATAAGGACATTGCGGGCATTTGGGTGCCCTTTCAGACACCTCTACCAAACTAAAGGAAAAAGAACTCAGCTTTAGAAGCAGTATATACATATCTATTTATAGAGCTAATACATCATAATTTTTTTTTCTAGACGACAGGTGGCCTCTTGATATTCTGATTCTTCCCAAAGTAGGTGATTAATGGATGGACGGCAGAGATTGATTTCCAATACAAACAGACTATGAGCAGCTATATGGCTTTCTGTATTTGTAGCAAGAATTGTAGAAATACCCAAAGAAAGTGTAGAAATTAACCGTGTATGATTTGGGGATTTTAAATGAGTTTTGCCAACTCAAATCTTTAAGGCTCCGTTCATTTCACAGACATTGATATGAAAGTCATTTCTGTTGTTCGTAGTTTCGTACCAACAATTGTAGAGTGGAATTAGCTTTTTAGTGGAAAGCCGACGATATTCACCATAACCTAAAAACATATTGATCCAATGTTTTCTCCATGGGCGGATATTGAGATCGTCAATTCCGACTTTCCAAAAGAATATCAAATTTTTTTTTGTCAGAATGCGCATTTTTTGTCCGTACGTGATTTTTTAGCCCGTACGTTATTTTTTTGCTCCAGACGCGATTTTTTTGCGAGGATGCGAATATTTCGCCCCAACGCAATTTTTTGTGTTGAGCGGCCGCAGTTTGCTATGCTGCTGAATGGGCATCAGACGAGATGGATTGAGGCGCGGTGCGTAAGGCTGAGCATAATATTCGAAACTCGAAATTCGCTCGAAAATCGCTCGAATATTGAGCCGAATCGGAATTGGTTACAATTGATTCAACTCAATTTGAGTCGATTCAATTTGACTCGAATCTGATTTCGAGTCGATTTCGAGTCAGCTCTTAATCGCTCGAAATATGATTTGAGTCAACTCGAATTGATTAAAAATATTATTTATTTATTAATATATTATTATTTTAAAATTAAAAACACTAAAAATTTTAAACCTAAATAAAAATATTGAAGGTTTTAATTGTTTCATTTGCTAAATTTAGATGTTTCCCAATTTAATTTCGAGCCAATTACGAATAAAGAGAAAAATTGCTCAATTTCGAGCCAGCTTGATTCGATTTTGAATCAGCTCAATTCGATTTTGAGCCAGCTCGATTCGATTTTGAGCCAGCTCGGAATCGAGCCATTTCGAGTCGACTTGAAATCGAATTCGATTTCGAGCCGAGTTCAACTCGAAAATTTCATTTTCGAGCCGAGCCAAAATAGCTCGAACTCGACTCGATATCAGCCCTAGCGGTGCGGCTTCCGTCAGGGCTTCCCCCTCTCCCCCTACTTGTTCATCCTCTGCTCGGAGCTGCTCTCGCTCGCCTTCGGCCAGCGTGGGGGCTCGTTGGGCATCTCGGTCTCCGCCGCTGGGCCAAGGATCTCCCACCATCTCTACGCCGACGACATCTTCATTGCTTCAGATGCCACCGTCTCCTGTGTCGACCAGTGTTTAAGCATTCTGAAGGCGTACTGCTCTTGGACCGGGCAGCGGATCAATGGGCCGAAGTCGATGGTGATGTTTGGCAAGTCCACCCCTGGGTGGAAGTGTAGCCGGTTGACGCGACGCCTTGGTTTCCAGCGGGTCCAGGAGTTCACGTACCTAGGGATTACGCTTGCCATGCGCAAGTTGTACCGCTCTGACTTCTCGCACCTGCTACAGACGGTGGTCAGGAATGTTTGGGCTTGGGGGAATCAGCACATTTCTCTGGCAGGTCGGGCCACCCTGATTAGCTCTGCGCTCCTCGCCACACCGATGTTCCTATATACCCATTCTCTCGTTCCCCGCTCGGTCCAGAAGGGGATTGAGCGGATGGCACGCTTCTTTCTCTGGTAGAAGGCCCCCTCCCAGCGGGGTATGCACTATGTTAGCTGGAACCAGTGCTGCTCCTCCTCGGCCTGTGGTGGACTTGGGTTCCATGGGGTGAGCAAGTGGCAGGGCCCCCTCCGGGCCAAGTTTGCTTGGGAGCTGATGCAGCCCGGCTCCTCCCTCTTCCATTGACTCATCTCGGCTCGCTATCCTGGGCGGCTTTGGCAGGACGGGCTCCACCGGAGTTGTTGGGAATATTGCCATCAGTATCCCTTTGATTTGAAGAGGCATCACTCACAATACTAAGTACATATTGTATTTGATACATTCTATTTTGTCTCAAGTATTATACATGGAGATGATATTCCATACATTAGAATAGATTCAAAGGTGTTTTGTTTAATCAGCTGAGAAGGTCTCATTGTCTCAACTGAACCGCTGAGACAAGACCAGGAGCCGCTGAGAAGGCATCTGGGCAAGCTGAGCTGCAGATAGAAGAAAGCACTGAGACTTGGCAAGTTCGTCGAACGCAGAATGAAGTTCGTCAAATGCAGAATGCAGTTCGTCGAACGCAGAGACAGGACAGAAGCAAGCGCTGAGACTTAGCGTGTTCGTCGAACGAAGAATAGAGTTCATCGAACACAGAATGCAGTTCGTCGAACGCAGAGACGGGACAAAAGCAAACGTTGAGAATTGGCGAGTTCGTCGAACGAAGAATGAAGTGCGTCGAACGCAGAGTTTGGCGAGTTCGTCGAACGCAGATTGCAGTTTGTCGAACGCAGAGTTTGGTGAGTTCGTTGAACTCAGATTGCAGTTCGTCGAACGCAGAATGCATTTCGTTGAACGTAGAAATTTCTCTGCAGATTGACAGAATCCGTTGAGAAGAGGAAGCCATCTCAGCCCAACCGCTGAGACAGTTCAAACGTGACATGGCGGGTTCTGCCCGTGGCGCAAGCTGCAGAAAGGCATTGTGGGGTCCACCAATCTCTCCCAGATCTGTCAGAAGAACGGCTGAGAGCCGTTGAAGATCAGGGATGTATAAAAGAAGAAGTTAGGGCAGTTTTGAAGGAAGGTCGGGTGCTAAAACATTTTCACTATTCCATTGACGGCCCAGTTCTTCTTATTCTCCTCCTGCTCACTGAACAAGGAAGAAGAAACTGAGAGATAAAGATAGCTCCTCTACAAGAAGGAGCAAGGTGATCTTCCATCCTTCAACTGAAGAGGAAGATCAGATTGTAGCTGTCATTATCATCTCCAGCTACAAGAAAGCATAAGCTTTGCAGGAACTACAGGAGACTTCTTCTCTGTGCTGTCTACTGAGCTTAAAATCTCTTTTACTGTAGGTCTATTTAGCCTGAGTTTGTAGGGCCATTTAGCCCGAGTTGTAGGGTTGTTAGGCCTGAGCTTGTAGGGCCATTTGGCCTGAGGTTGTAGGACCAGGAGGTGGTCTGAGCTGTAGGAGGTGGAGTCCTCTGAGGTAGGATCTGTGTGATCTGAGGAAGGGCTGATTTGCCTGAGTTGTAGAGCTGAGAGGTCAGCTTGAGGTAGGACCTGGAGGTGGTCTGAGTTGTAGGAGGTGGTTTCCTATGAGGTAGGGTTGCTGTGCCTGAGGTAGGGTTTGTGCAAACCTGAGAGATCCTGAGGGATCTGTGTTGTAAGCTCTTGGAGCTGAGTTTGGAGGAGTTGGCCCTGTCTAACACACTGTTAGAAGGGTGAAGGGGGAAATAGGACTACTCAAGACACCCTATCTTGAGGAACCTCTATAAATGCTTGTGTGTTTTCTGTGTGCTTGATAATTTACTAATACTAACTCAGAAAACAGCTAGGCTAACTAGGGTAAAATAAAAGAAACCTATTCACCCCCCTCTAGGTGATTTAGACTACATCCTATATAAATTTATAAGTGGTATCAAAGCTAGGTTGGTCAAGAAAGACATAACTATCTGACCAGATCCTATAAAGAAATAGTCTATCTCAATCCAATGGCCTCCTCTGGATTGAAGAAGGAAATGGGATCCATGAAGTTGTCCATATGCAACAAAGAAAACTTTGGCATATGGAAGCAAAGGGTCAGACTGTTTATGGAAGCATCTGATCCATGGATTTATATTACAGTTGAGGAAGGACCTTTCATCTTTCAAACTGCTTCCACTATAGATCCAACAAGATGAGTGACCAAGGCATTCAAGGACTTGACCAAGGATGAACTTGAATTGTTCACCATGGACAAAAGAGCCCATAACATCATTGTTAATGCTATTGATGATTCCACATTTCAAAACTTGGTTCACTGCACTACTGCCAAGGAAATGTGGGATACATTAGTAGTATATATGGAAGGGACAGCTGAAGTAAGGGATGATAGAAAGTCACTCCTTAACCAAGAGTATGAAGCCTTCAGGCAGCAGAACCAGGAAAGCATCTCCATGCGCTATGAGAGGTTCTTCAGAATAGTCAATGAGCTGAGAACCTATGAGAGAGTGTTCACTAATTATGAGTTGAATGATAAGTTCCTCAGATCTCTAACAAGGGATTGAGACACAAAAATCTGTGCCATCAGGGAAGTGGCCATGTTTGGTGAGACCCCCCCCCCCCCCCCCCCACTCACACATTGTTTGGAAAGCTGCTTTCTTATGAGATGCAGCTGTCTGCAAGAAAGGAAGAGGACATCTCAACAAAGGCTCAGGCAAGGGAGAAATCGGTAGCTCTCAAAGCTGACAACTCCAAGATAAGCAAGGGCAGGATGGTGTCTCCTCCAAGGAGAAGTGCTGAATCTGAAACCAACACCTAAAATAGCTCTTCCTCTGATGAAGAGTTTGCTGCCTTTTTAAGGCAGTTCAAGAAGATGATGAAGAGGAAGCAATGGAAGAACAAGCCCTCCTCCTCATATCACAACTGTAAGACCCCATTTTTTTTTTGCAAAAACCACCGGGTCTTAGGCCCAGAACCGCCGTTTTGCGGTGACACCCTCGCTCGGGAAGGTCGCCAATACAAAACGCCGATCCTGCCGGCCAATTCGATCACAAGAAAAGTAAGGTTTAAATGAAATAACAAACTAAGTCCACATCACATATAATTAAACCATCAAGAGATGTCCACATACATAACTGAATAGAAAGATACGATAACAAGGGCTTCTGCCCGATTACAAAATAGCCTCACTACAAAGGTCACTCGTGGAAGCAAATCAACTAAAACAAACACTCACGGATCCTGTCATCTGTGCTCCTGAGCTAGACTGCCCCGCCTCCATTTGCACCGGCCTCTGATGCTGCCCCGTCGCCGCGGTCTCCTAAAATGATAAGGTCCACCGACCGTCAGTCAAAATGACTCAGCCAATTCCCCACCCCTCCCCCAAGGCTCCTAGGCACCGTATGGGGAGGAGGAAGCGGAGGACAAACAAGGGGTAATACAAAAGCAGATGACAAGGTGAATTCTACACTACATAGGTATATATATATATAAATGAAGCAGGAAATAGAAAGCAGCATAGTAAAAGAATATAATGAACAGTAAGCAGTAAGTGTAGTGGCAAGTAAATATCATAAAATGAACCTTTGATTTATAGGAATGCCCATACAAACCTATAGACCAAGGGGTCGTTTAGCAGGGCCTATCGTATAAAAAGTCCCATACCAATTTATACGATAGGTGACAGGGGTTGATTGATATGTTTATGCCATGACATGCAGAGTATGTTATTATGCAATGGTCATACAGGTGCAACTCACTCACTACGACTCTATGCGCATAGACCTTTAGTTCCCCCTTTTTGGAGCTAACAAGACTCCCAGGATACCCCCGTAGTGGCAAACGGAAGCGGTGGGTTGGGCCTCGCCCACCTCTAGGTTGGTATATGCACTACCTAACCTAGACCTATTGTACGCCTCCGCAAAACCCGCGGAGCGCCTACGTACTCTTACTGACTGGACCGCCAGACTTTTATGGCTAAGTGTAAATACCGCACTTGCCGAGCCCAAGTATCAACGTCGGTGCAACGATCGCCAACACAAAGGACCCACCACCTTATGCACATGCAACTTAACTTCCAACAACTCCGAGCTACAAGCTCCCCGGGCTAACCCGCCCGTCACCAATAAACATTTCAGAATCACAAGTTCACCGGACTAAACCGGCTAGACTCCTATAAGTAAACCTTCATAATACCTTACCCAAATTAAACCTAGGTGCTCTAGGACACTAACGGGAAAAGACGATCTTTCGTCAATCCAGGACGACCTACCGCAAGGGTGGCTCCCCACCACCCTAGGACTCACCAAACCCTAATTACACCAGGGATCCTCACATAATTACATGACTACCAATTAAGCCTCACATCTCCAACCAAGACCACCGGTTTGACCCTTAATCCCCAAAGTTGCCAAAATGCTAAACGCAGACCACCCTCAACGTTTTGATGCTCATGAAGGGAGATACACTAAATAATCAACTCTATGACCCAATAGATTTATTGGGGGTCCATGCTACTTATTTAAGATCAAATCCAGAGTTTCATAATTTTTCCCATAATATTAATATTTAAAACAATTTTTCCAAAGGGCAATTTCCTAAGGTTTGAGCTACAAGTGTACTTTTCTGACTTCCAATGCCTACCCAAATTTTTACATAAATCAAGAGTACCTAATAATCAGTGGATATGAATTGATTAGGAAAAACCAGCAAGATTTACTATTTTTCAAATTCCAAAATTCATTTATTTCCAATAAATTCCAAAGGAGGTACCCTCATATGATCTCCAAACCCTATGAAAATTAATACAGAGGTGATGCATACCAAAATATTTAGTCCTACAAAGTTTGACCATGTTCCACAGAGGGTACATTTGTAATTTTCACAGAGAAAATATTTGCAATTAATTCCAAATTGAACTAGAGGTACCAAAAATATTAATACATAAATTATGCGGAAAATACTGTGGGTTTATGTTGGTATGAAATGTCATCCAACAAAGTTTCATGCAACTACAGAAATCTAACACCCTAAAATTAATCATTCCAAAAATTGCCAACAATATGAATAATTACAATTTGAACCTCCAAAAGTTTTCTAATGGTTCTAACAGAATCTTCCAGGGATTAATAACACTAAAACTAAGTTGGTGACAGAAGATGGTTAAAAACTAAGTATTATTTCTCCCTAAATCCCAAAACCCTAAATATTTACAAATCTACCCAAGGATTTATTACCTAGGTTTGGCAACTCCAAACCCCACCAATTTCTCACAGTAGCATTCTCTGGTTACCAAGACCATCTCCCAAAAATTTCAAGTCAAACCATTAAGGTTTGACCCCTCTTCCTTCATTGGCCTCTAATTGCACCCCTTTAGGGTTTAACCTAGGGTTAAGGTCCAAACTTCTCCAAATCCACCCAAACTTCTTGTGAGGGTTTTATAACACTCTTAGAACTCAGAGAAGGCTATTACACTTCTCTCCATGGGCAAACATTCCTATGTCCTTCACAAATCCTAAAGGGCCTCCTAAGGTTAGCCACTAGGGTTTAAGGGCACACTAAGCCTTAACTCATCCAAAATTGCTCCTTGGGGTGTCCCATACATCCCAAGTCAGTGACCAAGGTCACCCCTTCCAATCAGTGGGAGGAAACCCCTCCACACTCACAAATTAGCTTAAGTACACTTTTGCCCTAATCATAACCCTTAAGCAAACAAATGGCTAAGGGAACTCCCTACTTTGCCCAAGTCCAAGTTACTCACTACACTGGTCAGAGGTCAGTGAAATGACCACCCATGATCCTACCAACATTTGGTGAGGAGTGGGGTTCTATTGGGTACCTAATTGGGGTGCTAATAGCATTTAGCCCCTTTTTGATTTGCTAGGGTAAACCTCCTCCAATGGCCACCAAATTTGGACCAAAGGTTGGCATGGGGGAGTGTGATGTGCACCCCAAATATGAAGCCATTTGGCTTTGTGGAAGATTGGGGGCACTCACCCAAAGTTTTGCCTAAACCTAGGGAGCCTAAGGTTGTCTTGGTGAATTACCCCACCAAATCATCTCCATAAATTATGAGATTTTAACCAGGGACCCTATTTACTCTCTAGGACCACCCATCCAAGTTTGGAAGGGTTTTGAGGTGTTTAGGGCACCTAATTAGGTTACACAAGGATTATTGAACTTTTCCAAAAATTATAGGGAAAAGTTCTCCAATCAATCTGATTTTTGGACATGTCCTACATATGTATAAGTGTAGCCTACCCCCCAAATTTCAAGTCATTTGGAGTTCTGGATTGGTGTGGTCATCAAAAATAAACTTTGGTTAGCCTTATGGACAGACTTCACCAAAATGAGTGTTGTGCCCTAACCAGGGCTCCAAATCGAGTGATCTCAATTTTGAATTAAACTAGACATCAGGGGATCCAACTTTGATGTTGGACAATTTTTCCCTAGGAGCCTCTAAGTATTTTTAAAAGAATTGACTAATCACTGCATTTTAATCACAGAAAAATAGGAATTATAACTATGGGGCGCACGAATCTTGGCGCAAATCCAACCGCGCCCGGTCATCGTCCCCGATAGCCAACGGCTAGGATCTGCTGTGCCTGGGCCGCCTTGATTGATGATTTCCCGGCCACCTGAGCGCCGCCCCGACTGACCAACGCCACCACCACCTCCGTTGAGGTGGTGGCCGGCGATGAGCGGTGTTTGCTCGGCCGGAGGTGGCCGGAATCACGATTTGGAAGAGGAAGCCCAACCCGATCGATGGGAGGCTTGGCTGGCTTGATTCCCGGCCAATTGGCCACAAAACGAGCTGCCGGCGATTGGGATCTAATCCTCAGGAGTCAGGGAAGGGAATCGGACCTGCTGATGAGCTTGCCGTCGCGTTGTCCTTGAGTACACCATGGGAGCTCGGGGTGGTTGCGACGCCATGCCGATTCAGGCATACAACACACGATTTCCTCTGAAAGCTTGGGGGTTTCTCTCCTCTCCGGCTTCTGAAGGTGATGGGGGGGGGGGGGTCGAATGAAGGCAATGGTGGCTTTAACCACCAATGCCATTAATGGCCCCTTCGAATTCCTCCCAAGGCCGGCCCCCATTCATTCCCCCTGCCTTAATCCCCCTTGGAAACTTCTGGAAACTCCTTGTAATCGGCAGAGGAGATGAATGGAAGAGTTAATGGGGGAGGCCAAGGGGTGAATCTTCTTAATGGCCATGAATGGCCTCTTTCTCTCACCTCAAAAATGGGGAAACCTCCATTTTCTCTCTCCTAAACATCATGGCTGGTTTCTATACTCTCTCCTGAGTTTAATGGTAGTCTACTTGGGCTGGTTGACCAACCAAGTGAGTTAGCCCAATAGGATTGGGTTAGGTTTGAGAGATTTGACCTAAATTGGGCAATTTTCACTTTTGGTCAAATTGGCCAATTGGGTGACTCTAGGATGGGGATTTTGGGTCCATTGGGTTCCAAATTAAGTTTAGAAACTATTGGTGGGGTCAATTTGGTCATATGGGTCTTAGTTGACCCAATCTAAGCTGATTTGACCAAAATAAGCTAAATTGACTTTGGTCAAATTGAGCCCTAGGGTTGACTTGGTCATGGGGCTTTTTGGTCCACTGTGTCCCCTATGATATGATAACACTATGGGTAGGGTCAATTTAATATGGTGATGGTTAATTATGGTACTTTGCAAAGAATTGCCATTTTGACCTAAAAATGGCATTTTGGTCAATTTGCACCCCTGGGGGTCCCATGATGGGGCTGGCTTTTAGGTCTACTAGGCCTCTTATGGTATTCTAGACCTAGATGTGTGATCAATTTGACATGGTGAAGGTTGATTGGCTCTAAATAGACTACTTTGACCAATTTGGGGGTTTAGGTTGACTTTGGTCAATTTGGCCTCTTAGGTTGACCCCAATGGGCCCTTGGTGCCCTAAGGGGGACCCTAAAGGGTTAGGGATGCTATGGTGGGGTCAAAAGGTCAAGTTGAGGCCCTAAAGTCCAACCCTAAGCTTGGTAAATGGAAATTGCTATTTGCAGACCAAGGTGGTTTCCTCCTTTCCTAAGCTCTCAAGGTCAAATGGCTCTCCCTATGGTTTTGTCATGACCTAGTCATGAAAAAACCAACTTAGGGGTCTAGCAGTTTGAGGGATGTTACAACAACAAGGAGGACAGCAAGGAGTCAAAGCATCACTCCAGGAATGACAGGTATGGCTCTAACTCTAAATTTAATTCCTCTAAAGTTGTTTGCTATTGCTGCAACAAGCCAGGGCATGCCATTGCGGACTGCCCAGTCAAGAGAAAAGAGAAGGATGAGAAGAATGCTCATCAGCCAAGAGGCAAGAAAGGAGAAAAATCCTTTCTAGCTAAGAAGGAAAGGAGCTGGAGTGAATCAGACTCCAGCTCATCAGAATCTGAAATGGATGAAGCCCTCATTGGGCTGGTTACTGTTGAAGAACCTGCAGCTGAGGAAGATGAGGACTTTCCTGCAGCAAAGTTGGGCATCAGGGCCCCTCTATCACATTCAGACAATGATATGGTGGTGGATGAAGATGTTGAAGAATATGTTGGCCTAATGGCCTTAAAATCAGATGATGATGAATGCTCTGTAGCCAGAGAAAGGATAAGAGCACCTTTGACTCCCATAGACTGTGACTCTGAGGATGAGGAAGTCTTTGGGTTGATGGCTCTATCAGATGAAGAAAATCATGATGAATCACATCATGATCAGGTATGCATCACTCACACATTTTTGCTACCTGCTTCAATTAAGAAGACCAAGAGTGCATCAGATGATTGCTCATCTTCTGAAAATGATGCAGAAGACTGCTCATCATGCAACAATAAGAATCATGCTGATCTAATAGAATAGTTTGGTGATCTCTTGGATGCTCTGAGAAAGAGCAAGAAGCTTGTTAAGAAGCAAGCTAAGGAGCTAGACTCACTCAGACCCATTAAGACTGAGATGAATGAGGAAATGGGTATGTCCCACAATGGGGGCACCAATTCCTGTGAGCTCAAGAAAATCATAGGCAAGATTCTTGATGAAAGAAACCAAAGGGAAGAACTCATAAGGAAGCTTGAGAATGATCTTCTTAAAGAAAGAAGCTTAGTGGCTCAATTCTCTAAGCCCAAAACTATTCTGCCCATCATTGACACCTTCTCCTCCTATGGAAATAGGAGGGGATTGGGTTTCAATGAAGGGGCATTAGATGCTGGGAATGGAGAAAAGGGAAAAACTAAAGCTGATCCTCATACCACCTTTCAGAAGGTAGTACTTCCCTCTAACAAGTATGACCAAGACAATGTCCATGGTCATTAGATGAAAGGAAGCTCCAATATCTTGGGAAATGCTCCTAACTATGGTAGGAGAAAGGGCATGGGGATGAGTGCATTGAAGGCTCCCCATGAGGAAATACAAATGGCCCATCATGGACCATTTGTGTTTGGTGCCTCAGCCCCCACCTTCAAGGATAAAGGAGCAACACCTTCCCAATCTCCTTCAGATAAGAAGCAGGTTGGTAGCACCAGTATAATCAACTCTCACTTGATCATATCTGATGCCATCAACACCATGTCAGCTACCAAGCTGACATCTGTTGCTGACAAACAGATAAAGTCAAGAAGAAATAATTGTACTAGAGCAGCTAGTCAGCTCTTGGCTGAGAGAGATAGGAAGAATGTTGCTGCCTTCTCTACTGAACATAGGCATTGTGATTCTCCACTCACCTCAAAAAGAGTTCAGAAAAGAAGGTACAACATCCATGAATGTTGGTGTTGTGGTAAAGTGGGACACTTTGCCATTGACTGTTGGCACAACCCTAGTGTGCCTAGTGCAAATGAGAGACCTCCTGGAAAGGCTGAGGTGAGTAGAAGATTCCCCTATTATGCTAACAAGAACCTAGGACCCAAGTCACCTTGGGTTCCTAAGGGATATTAAATCTGTTTTGCAGGGAAGTCCATTTAGCCAATAAAAAGCAAACAAGGCTAATGGACAATAAGTGCTCCAGGCTCAACTCTGGACTAAGAAAAACCTCACCACATGCCAAGATGTACTGGAAAAGCTAAGGTGGAGCTACTAGCTCAAGAAGATGTTAAAGCTAAGGTGAAGGTGCAGATTGTGCAGGCTGCAAAGAAGACAGGAAAAGCACAAGTGGCACTTGTCAGTTCCTAGGAAGAACATTGACATCATGGTGCAGCAATAAGCAGACCGGTGTGGGCATATCCTCTGCTGGGTCTGAATACTTTGCTGCAAGAAGATGTTGTGCACAACCATTGTGAATTCAACATCAATTAGATGACTACGAACCTCAAGGTAAGTAACTCTCCTCCTTATTGATTTTAAAGAAGGATGATCAGCTTAACCAGAATAATCTGCTTTAGCTGAGCTTCTGGTTACCCTTTAATCATAAGAACAATACAAATGCTCCAAATAAGGGGGAGCTAGGAAGGGTTGTTCAAAATGAACAAGAACAGCTAATAAAAATAATAGTACTCACATTGAGGGGAGCAAGTTCCTGCTCAGGTTGAGGGGGAGATGGCCAATGCTAAGAGAGTTAGAGAAGATGAAGGATGACCTAAAGGGGGTTTTGGAACATGCTTTCTAAACCCTCTCAGGGTCTGTAGTTGCTGCCTCCTAATCCCTAGAGGGTAAAATAGTTGAAGAAACCAGAAAGGGGGAGATGGCCAATGCTAAGACCAACTCAGAGTCAGCTTTGAGTACAAGGATTATCCTCTGAGTTAGTCAAAGCTTAATATAAACAATCATGAGTTTTAATAGAGTGCTTAAACAATCATGAGTTTTAATAGAATGCTATTTAGATCATTTTCATGATAGGTTTTTGTTGGCTATGTACCTTAGCATTGGGAATGTTCTGCCTTCTTCAAATAGGGGGAGATTGTTGGGAATATTGCCCTCAATATCCATTTGATTTGAAGAGGCATCACTCACAATACTAAGTACATATTGTATTTGATACATTCTATTTTGTCTCAAGTATTACACAGGGAGATGATATTTCATACATTGGAATAGATTCAAAGGTGTGTTGTTTAATCAGCTGAGAAGGTCTCATTGTCTCAGCTGAACCGCTGAGACAAGACCAGGAGCCGCTGAGAAGGCATCTGGGCAAGCTGAGCTGCAGATAGAAGAAAGCGCTCAGACTTGGCAAGTTCGTCGAACGCAGAATGAAGTTCGTCGAACGCAGAATGTAGTTCGTCGAACGCAGAGACATGACAAAAGCAAGCGCTGAGACTTGGCGTGTTCGTCGAACGGAGAATAGAGTTCGTCGAATGCAGAATGCAGTTCGTCGAACGCAGAGATGGGACAAAAGCAAATGCTGAGAATTGGCGAGTTCGTCGAATGAAGAATGAAGTGCGTCAAACGCAGAGTTTGGCGAGTTCGTCGAACGCAGATTGCAGTTCGTTGAACGCAGAGTTTGGCGAGTTCGTCGAACTCAGATTGTAGTTCGTCGAACGCAGAATGCAGTTCGTCGAACGCAGAAATTTCTCTGCAGATCGACAAAATCCGCTGAGAAGAGGAAGCCATCTTAACCCAACCGCTGAGATAGTTCAAACGTGACATGGCGGGTTCTGCCCATGGCGCAAGATGCAGAAAGGCATTGTGGGGTTCACCAATCTCTCCCAGATCTGTTAGAAGGATGGCGTATTTCGATGTAGCTCCCCCGCGCTTCAGCTGGCTCTGAAAGCTGAAGCTCCACCCGCGGGAGCGGCTCTTCTGGTGGCGCCTTCTATGGGATGCGATCCCAACCCGGGCGTGGCTTGCTCACCGGGGTCTTTCGGTCGACCTGAGCTGCCCGTGGGGCTGCTCGTCTGAGGAGACCCGGGACTATCTGGTCTCGGATTGTTGTTGTCTTGTGGCCATCCGGGCTGCTCTGCTGCGTTGGGGGTACTGCATGCCCTCTTTCTCTAGCTGGGAGAATGCGTTGGAGCTCCTCTCCTCCACCGCCGCCTGCACGTCCTGGCCAGCACGTGTCTTCTGCTATGCGGTTCACCAGACTTGGCGTGGGCGCAACGCCAAGGTCCACCACCGGGAGGTGACCACTTCCACGGTCATGGTTGCGACCATTGTGGAGAACCTTTCCCTACTGCGGACTCTTTCCTTCCAGGGACACTGGGGTGCCAACCAGCCTCACTAGCTGTCGACCCCGCCCTCTTGGTGCGCCCCCTCCCGGTTGGATCAAGTTCAATGTGGATGGCTCTCTTGCTGCTTCGGGCCGAGCGGGGCTCGACATGGTTGCCCGGGACGAGCTGGGTGTCGTCATCTTCGTGGCTAGCTCGCTGGCTATGCACTGGGACCCAGGCGGGGTCGAGCTAGCCGCCCTCCTGGCACTGGAGCCGATGATCTCCACGACCTTGCTGGAGGCCCGTGGGGCCATTGTGGAGGGGGACTGTCGGTCCCTCATGGACAGCTATTCGGAGAGCTTACGTTGTGGCGGGTGGAGCGCGACGACGGATGGCGATGATGACTTTGTTTTCCTTAGTGGGTTCACCCAGCTCCGCTTCCAGCAAGTGGCCAGAGAGGCCAACAGGGTTGCCGACTCTTGTGCCCATTTTGCCCTTCGGGGGGACTTTGTTTTTACCTCTGTTGCTTCTTTTCCTGCTGAGTTGGTCGAGCTTGTCAAATCCAATGTGGATGGCATGCTGTAGTTGTTAGTCGTTGTACTTAATCTTTTTTTCCTTTTATATGCATATGCACTTTTCAAGGATGCGATTTTTCCGGCAGAACCCGATTTTTCACCCCTTACGTGATTTTTTTGCCTGGACGCGATTTTTTTCGGTCGGACGCGAATTTTCCTCCAGGACGCGAAATTTTCACTCTGACGAGAAATTTTTGCCAGGACGAGATTTTTTCGCCCGGACACGATTTTTCCGCCCGGATGCGATTTTTTCGTCCTAACGCAACTTTTTCGCCCGGGAGCGATTTTTTCGCAAGTGCTCGTTTATTTCTCCCGGGTGAGATTTTTTCGGCCCGAACGCAAATTTTTTGCACGGAAGCGGATTTTTTGCCCGTGCATGAATTTTTCGCCCGGGCGCGAATATTTTGCACGCGCGCGATTTTTCTCTCGTGGCAAATTTTTCACTCGGGTGCAATTTTTTCTCCCGGGCGCGATTTTTTTGCCCCGACACAATTTTAGGCCCGAGCGTGATTTTTTCGCACGGGGGCGATTTTTTCTATCGGCCGAGAGTTTTTTTGCCCGGGAGCGATTTTTTTACCCGGGCTCGTTTTTTTCACCCGGGCACAAATTTTTCGTTCACGCTCTTTTTGCCCGAGCGCGCTTTTTTCGCCCGGCTGTGATCTTTTCACCTGGGCGTGATTTTTTTTAGCTCGGGCGTGATTTTTTCGCTCGGTCCCAATTTTTTCGCCCGAGTTTAAAATTCGCGCCCGATGGGAATTTTTTCACGCTCGGGCGAAAAAATCGCTCCCGAGCGAAAAAAATAGCTTTCAGGCGAAAATATCGCGCCAGGTTGAAAACATCGCGCCCGGGAGAAATAATCACACCCGAGTGAAAAAAGCGCTCCCCGGAGATAAACTTGCGCTCGGGCAATAAAATAATGTCTGGGGCACCTGACTGGATCCGGATTTGAGATTTGAGAAATAATTGAATTGAATTGTATTTTTTGTACAAAATAGTTTTACTACTTTATTCGGAGTTTTGTCGAATAAGAAGTCGAAGTTGCGTCGAGATGAACTCGAAGAAGCGTCGACTAGCTCGCCTGAAGTGGAGTTGCGTCGAATAGAACTCGATGCACCAGACTTGCGTCGATAAGAAGTCGAAGCAGCCTTCTTGCGTCGATAAGTTCTCGACGCTTGCTTCGATAAGAAGTTGATGCAGTCTGTCGTCTTGACCTGCGTCGATAAGTACTCGACGTACCGTCGAGTTGTGTCGCTATGTTTTTGACGCAACGTCGAATTGAATTTGACGCGACCTGTCGTTTTGCGCTTTCTCTTCGCAATGATTACGCGTAATTTCTAACCGTTTCTTTTACGCGTTTTTCTCGCCATTACTCTTTTACGTTGGAAATCTTCCATGTTTTTCTGCACGATTATCACTTGTCAATTATAACAGTTGGAATTAATTATGTGTTTATTTTCCGAAACTCTTATATAGGAGATTTATTCTGAATCGTTTTAAAGACGCTTCAAGCTTCCAGAAATCTCTCTCTTACTCTCTGGTTTTTGCTACCATTTTCGTGTTTCTGTTTTCTTTACATTTGTTTCATCAAGTGGGAGTTCAGGTGCTCTGTGCTTTTTCGGTGTCCAAGCACATCAGAGTTTTCGAGATCTAGCCGGGTGTTGTACCTTGGAGGAGTGAGCATCGGTTGATAGCCCTGCTGGAGGTGGTGCAACTTCTTTAGGGTAGTGATCACACACCTTACCCAGGCTCGATTCTAATCTATTCGATATTCTGTTTACTATTATATCTAACCCATATGTTTATTCAAGATCTGTTATTATTTTATTATTTAGTGTTTCTCAAATTCGAAAAAAATATATAAATATAGGAATATACCGAAAATATTCCAACAATCTAAAGAAGTTGTAGAACACATCACATAATCTCTTGTGAAAGGGCCGTGTTGGGCTATCATCCCATAAAACCGTCTAGTACCAGTGAGAGCCCTTCATCGGGTATTCCTTGGGAAATCCAAGAATAACAAGATAAATAAAATCAACTTATCAAAATGATTATCTCTGTTTTCTTATTTACATGCACTGTTATTTATTATATGTATTTTAAATTTCAGAAATCTGTAATGGTTTCTAGATCTGAAGATTCTGCCCGGATTAAACCCAAAAAATTTAACGGAAATGGTTTTCGTCTTTGGCAAGCTCAAGTAGAATACTGGCTGAATACCCTAGGTCTTTTATCTGCTATTTTTGATGCTCCTGCTGTTGAAACAGAAAACACCAGCACTGCAACTGCAGTCGCTTCCTCTCTTCCATCGTCTTCTTCTTCCAGTGCAAATACCACTAGATCTTATGTTAGACGTGTTCCCTATAGAGATCCGGTAGATATAGAATATCATTATCGCAATCGGATTCTTAGTGCCTTGTTCGACAACCTTTACGATGTCTTCCTTCAATATCATCCGACTAAGGATTGTGGTATGCTCTTGAAGCACGTTATAACCTTGATAATGCGGGTATAGAAAGGTATAATGTTTCTAAACTCCACAAATTCAAGATTGATGCCTCCAAGCCTATCAATCCTCAACTCCATCAACTTGATGAGATGTTGTCCAAGATCCGAGCCGATGACTCAATTCTTTCCAAAAATTATTTGGTAGCATGTCTTATTGATTCTCTTCCTGATTCTTGGTCCGGCTTTAGTACTAGACTAAGGAATGACCAATCCAACCTTACTTATGTTCAAATCTAAAATGCTATCCGCATAGAGGAAGAACATAAATCCAAAATTTCCAAGCCCACCAAAGACCATGCTCCTAAAGTGAATCTCACCGAATCTCATGACAACCAATCCTCTCACCATCACTTCAAAGGTAAGGGCAAAATCCATAAGAAACCTTTCCGTCCAGGTTCCTGCCATCAGAAACCCAATCATTCCAAGCCTGGTCCTTCAAACCAAAACCCAGGTAAAGGGAAATGGTGCTTCATCTGTGCCCGCACAAATCATTTGTCTACCAATTGCTTCTTCAAGAAGACAGAACCCGTGATTGGCAAGTCTCGTGGTGACAAGCCTCGGTCCAACATGATCCAAGCACCAGATCAACCCATCTTCAGGTTATATTATTCTCCTAGTCTTCTCCTCACTTGTTCTTCAGATTGGTGGCTTGATTCCGGAGCAAATGTTCATACTTGTTTTGATCGTTCTTTCTTTGCCACTCTTTTAGGACATCAGTGGAGGAAGCGTGCTCTTAGGAGATGCTTCTTCGGCATAAATACTTGGACGCGGGCGAATGAATCTTAGGTTGACATTCAGAAAGACACTAGCCTTGCACGATGTGCTTTATGTGCCGAGAGTTAGGAAAAATCTAGTGAGTGGATCCTTGCTAGTTAAGAAGGTTTATAAAATTATTTTAGGATCAAATAAAGTTGTAATAACATTTAATAATATTTTTATTGGAAAAGGATATATTTGTGATGGATTATTTAAATTGAATGTTGCTGATTTAGAAGTAAATCAAATTTCATATTCTATTGTTTCAAGTTCAAATTCTGATTATTGTCATGCTAGACTAGGACATGTGAATTCAGATTGTATGAAAAGAATGATGTCTTTAAATTTAATTCCTAAATTTAATATTTCACCAAGTGCAAAATGTGATATATGTATGCAATCTAAGTTTTTTAGAAAACCTTTTAAATTAGTTGAAAGAACTTTGAAACCTTTAGAGTTAATTCACTCGGATGTGTGTCTCTCGAACCATCAACCTACTACAGGTGAAAATAAATATTTTGTAACTTTATTAATGATTTCACTAAATATTGTTACATTTATTTATTAAAAACTAAAGATGAAGTATTTTCATATTTTAGGATTTTTAAAGCGGAAGTAGAAAATCAATTAGGATCTTTAATTAAAATTCTTAGATTCGACCGAGGTGGAGAATACACTTCGAATGAACTAACCAGTTTTGCCAAGAACATGGGATTATTCATCAAGTGACTGCTTCATATTCTCCTCAATCGAATGGTGTAGCTGAACGTTAAAATCGGACTTTGATGAACATGGTCAATGCCATGTTAGCTGAGTCCGTTGCTCTAGAAAATCTTTGGGGTGAAGCGTTACTCACCTGCTCTTTCATCCTAAATAGAATTCCTTCAAAACATGATGATAAAACTCCTTTTGAATTATTTAAATTAAGAAAATCTAATCTCCAAATTTTTCGAGTGTGGGGGTGTTTGGCTAAGGTATCAATCCTTGAACCTAGAAGAAAGAAAATGTTGGATCTGTAGGCGCCCTTAGAGGGGGGTGGGGTGAATAAGGGTTTTAAAAATTTTACTTATATTTTGTAATACTTGAAATAATACGAGATCAAAATAATGATTTTGAATAAAGATCTAAATTGTTTTATAATGAAAGAGATGATAATAAACAATTTAGATGAATGAAGAACAAAATCAATTTTATTAAACAAAGAGAGACATGATTACTATTAATAAAATTGATTACAAAACTAGATTTCTATAACGCTAGAAATCAAAGGCGAATAATAAAAACCCTTTTTGTTTTCTATCCCGACTCATATCCCCATGAACCGGTGGCTTTAGCCTATCCTCCCCCGGATATGGCCTCAAGCCGCTCTAGCCTTTCTATCCCCAGAAAAGGCCTCGAGCACCCCCTAGATCTACGCCCTAGACCTAGTTGCCAACACGAGGCGAATTCCTCCCTAAGTCCTACCCAGACCTAGTCGCCAACACGAGGCGATTTCTCTAAACGATTACAAAGATAAATATAAAAATACAAAAGACAAATATGAAAACTCCCTATGAGGTAATCTGAAGGAGACGCCGAAGAATCGCTGAAGATCGTTGAAGTCCAAGCGTGCGTTCTTCGCATTGTGTTAGCATGTTGATTCAAGTCTCCTTGATTCCTCCTTTTGAAATTAAGTGGGAGATGTGTTGGTCTGGAAATACGGCCCTCTCAAAGTTTCTGAAGTGCTGGAATAGGGCTCTTGTCAATCAGTGGTTGAAGAAGATGAAATCCACCTTTTTATAGGACTGAAAGCTAACGCCGGCGTTAAGAGTTAACACCGGGCGTTGACTCAGTATAGAAATGTTTTGATGACTCAGATCTTCAAAACGGGAAGGAGATTATGCATCTTTAGAAACATTCATTTTAGGCAACCTTAACACCGGCGTTGACTCTAACGCCAGGCGTTGAGTCAAATCATTCCCAAAATACTCCTGCAATTACGGCAGCTTCCCTCCACTCTTTTTGCATCTTGGCGGGAACAAAAGTTAACGCCAGGCGTTAAGAGTTAATGCCGGGCGTTAGCTCATTTCCATTCTTTTCAGCTTTAGAGCAGGTCCAGACCAAAAGCAGCATCCTAGTGTCATAATTGTTCAAACCTGCATGCTAAAAACACAATGGCAAACAAGATCAAATACAAAGGGATTTGTTATTCTCAAAAAAAAGGGATGCGGAAAACCATGTTCCAACAATCTCCCCCTTTTGATAATAACAAATCCAAGAAAGATAAATCATATTCATATATAAGATATGTGTTTTTAGAAGGATGTATGACACTAAGCAATATTGAGACAATAATAAGAATTATAGATTGTTTAAAAAATGCCCCCCTACATAAGTGCTCCCCCTTAGTGTATGCACCCATAGACTGGATTCATGCTCCCCCTTAATCTAGTGAATCCTACTCCTTTAATCATTACGATTTATCATTTTATTCTCCCCCTTTGTTATTAGCAAAAGGGTGGAGTGAAATAAAACTAGAATAACGAAGACAAAAGTTGGGACATAACTAAGAGAGGATAAGAGTTTTGTGTAAACAGAAAGTAAGTCATGATCGAGCTAAGGGAGAGAGTTGCACAGCGGAAAAATATATGATAAGCGTGAAAGAACAACATTTCATGAGTTTACCAAAAGACTTCTACCACTTGTTTTTCAAATTAATTGTTAAGAAGAATATTACTTGTTTGTACCACTTGTAAAAAAGATGCAATATTGTTTGACAAGTACAAGTGAAGAAAGACCAAAGAAGTGAGCATGATAATCCATGGTAAATGAAGTAAAAGAGAAATGCGGAAAACAAAAAAAACAAATCAAATAAGAAGTATTTTTGTTATAGTTTGACCATTCCAACAATATGTCTAGACTTGTCACATTTGAGCATATTAACTTTGAAAGTTTTCATAACAAATAGGCAAGCATGAATCAACATATTCAAAAAGATTAGAACTACAATGTACCCAATTCGTATTTCAAGTAAAGAAAACATTGTAGAAATCATGCTTTGCAATCTAGTGCTTTTACTTGAGTTTTTAGAGAATTTTGTAAATTTGCATTAGGATCCAATTCTCATGAGTAGAAGCTTTATAAAAATCAATGATGTGTGCATAAGGTGTTTTGATAAAAGTATACAAGTGAAATAATCAAAACACATGATATATATAATGAAATAGTAACAACAATATTAAGATTGTTATCTTGTAATTACTTTCACACATCAAATCTAGAATAAAATTTCAAGGCACAACAAAATAGGTACAATAACCAAGGTGCTTCGCCCACACAATGCTCATTAAGACTTATCAGGGAGCGAAGTATTGCTTGGGGAATCACTAAAGCAATTTTATTGATTTTTTATTGAGATTAGTGATCCGGTGTACAAATAGAAGTGACAAAAAAAATGAATGTGTTTACACAAGACACTTTACAATTCTTTCCAAGGTGCTCAACCTCACAATGCTCATTAAGACTTATCAGGAGGGTGAGTAGTGCTTGGGTGAGTTAGTTTTGGCTTTATATTTCATTTTAGGGTAATAGTGGGCCAAGGGACTCGGAATTCACTTGTTGTTGTAAACACAATAAACTATGGTAAGCTGATCACTTCTATATGTGCAAGAAATTTATTGTTTGAAGGAAGGTGTAGGTAATTTACACATACAACTTAATTTGTTAAAACTATTACACTGCACAATCATGCAAGACTAAGATTATGAACACATGTAGATTACCAAAAATTGTGAGTGTATGAATCATTGATTAACATAAAACATTACTCATACTTAGAGGCATGCTAGGCAATCATACATAATTTTCTATTGACTATTTCATTGCACATAATCAGATTAGGGTCAAGGCATGACAAGAAAAAACAATGTTTAGGAAATTTGAAAATAAAATTAGACATTGAAGGTTATCTTTAAGAGTATGACAAAAATAATTTTGACCTTATTGAAACAAAAATAACTAAGATGTTTGCTCTTGTGAAGTCATGTAGTCAAACCATAATTTTGTAAATATTTAAAACAACAACAAATGACAAAAGCATATTTTTGATCATTTTGAAATTTTTTTTTGTATTTCAGAATAAAATTAACAAATTAAGAACAACATAATTTTGAAATCAAGAAAAATAAAATGAGAGAATTCATTAGAAAAAATATCAGAAATATTGTAGAATAATCAGAATTCCAATTTGGCCAAAAATGCTAACGCCCAAACAGAACTCTGGTTTTTGAGATATTTGAAAACAATTTCTTTGAAATAGGTAGCATGTATATAGACCTTCCTAGAGTAAAAATTTCAAAGAATTTATAGATGATTTGAAGGCCTAAAATCATTGAATATTTTTTTCATGAATAGGTTGTAGAATTATTTTTAAGAATGTTATTTCAAATAATGTAAATCAGATTGCATGAAAACTGAAATAAGAGATATAGAGATCAGATACAATTCAACATTATGATATTGACAATTTTGCACATAAGGCTAACGCTAGGCGTTAATTTTTAACGCTGGAGTTAGAGGCTAACGCCTGACGTTAGCATTTTTGTTTAATAAAATTGATTTTGTTCTTCATTCATCTAAATTGTTTATTATCATCATCTCTTTCATTATAAAACAATTTAGATCTTTATTCAAAATCATTATTCTGATCTCGTATTATTTCAAGTATTACAAAATATAAGTAAAAGTTTTAAAACCCTTATTCACCCCCCCCCCTCTAAGGGCGCCTACAGATCCAACAGAAAATAGGTCCTAAAACACTAGACTCCATTTTTATAGGTTATGCTTCTGATAGTAGTGCTAATAGGTTTCTTATTACAAATTCTATGATTAATGAAATATCAAACAACATTATTATAGAAGCTAGAGATGCCGTTTATTTTGAAGATAAATTCTCATATAAATTAGACAAATCATCTCAACCATCTTCTAGTTCAATTCAACCTTGTTCTGATATAGATCCATTAGAAATTGATGAACCTAGAAGAAGCAAAAGAGTTAGAACCGAGAGAACTTTTGGAGAGGACTACTTCACCTATCTAGTTGAAGGAGATCCTAATTCATATGAGGAAGCTATGACCTCATTGATTCTCCTTTTTGGAAAGAAGCTATAAATGCCGAAATTAATTCAATTCTAGAAGATAAAACTTGAATTCTAACTGGTCTTCCTTCCGGTACCAAAGTCATAAGTTGTAGATGGATCTTTAGAAAGAAATTTAATTCGGACGGATCCATAGAAAAATATAAGTCTCGCCTTGTAGCTAAAGGCTATGCACAAAAACAAGGGATAAATTATTTGGATACCTATGCTCCTGTAGCTAGGATTACATCCCTTCATGTTCTAGTAGCCTTAGCTTCGACCCATAAATTAATTATTCATCAAATGGACGTTAAAACTGCTTTCTTACATGGAGACTTAGATGAAGAAGTCTATATGACTCAACCCGAAGGTTTTGTAGCTAAAGGATGTAAGACCTCAAAACAGAAAGTTGGATTTCTGGAATCCAGCGCTATCGCTGGCGATAGCGGCTATCGCCCGGCGATAGCGTTCTGCCGAGAAGGCCTCTGTCGAGAGGCTATCGCGCGGTGGTAAGTCTAACGCTGGCGACACCGTGACACGTGTCATGCACTGTTCAAAGCGGTGGCGTCGGCTAGTCAGGGTCGGTTCATTACTGCTATCGCCAGGCGATATCGCTATCGCCGGGCGATAGCGACATTTTGTACTTGGCGGCCAAAATCGTGGGCATTGATGGCCAATTGACTTTAGGGGCTGATTGTTGGCTAGTTGGCTCGGGAGGTGGCGTGAAAAGGCCGAAACCCCTCTTCTCTTCATTATTTACTAAGGGTTTTGTTTTGGTGAGAAGGAGGAGCTTGGTAGTGGTGATGAATAGGGTTTTCCAACCCTAGAGCTCATCTTTGGTGGAGGTTTCCTACACCGAATCCCGATCCGTTGTTGGCTACGCGTAGAGGAGGGCAAGACGCTCCTTTCTAACCGTGCCAAAAATCAAGCTATGGCTTCGAAGCGACGTCTAAGGGTAACGATCCTTTCTACCCTCTTTTGGACATGTGTTAGTCCATTTTCGTGCATCTTTGAGGTCCCTACCCAAAAGGGTGAGGTCATGACCTCCGACGGGTGGATTCGTGTTATCCCCGTCAGATCTTGCATTCATGTAGAGTCCATGCGTGGAATGGACATAGGCGCGCTGTGCGAAGCCCATCCGAGACGGTTCGTCCGGATTGGTGATGCTTTTTGATATTATGCGTGCCGGGGAAAACTCCGTGTTGATATCCTGCTTCGTAGGACTAGAGGGTGCTACTGCATGCGCAGCAACGCCTAGGGGTGTGCCCCAGGAAGCACCCGAAGTTAGGAACAGAAATGGAGTTCTGTTCACTACCGCTGGCGTTAGCGTTATCGCCGGGCGGTAGCTCCCAGACTTGGTTCTGGTGATTTTGTGCGTTCTGAGGCAGTGGGAGTGCTACTGCATGTGCAGCAATGCCTGGGGGTGTTCCCCGGGAAGCACCCACAGCTAGAAGCCAAAATGGGGTTTCTGTGCGCTATCGCCAGGCGTTAGCGTTAACGCCGGCGATAGCTCCCAGACTGAGTTCTGGTGATGTTGTTGTGCCCACCTGTTGAGAGGACCTGAGGCCTGTGTGCCCGAGCTGTGAGGGTGTCCTGGTGGATGACTTAGCGACCCGTAGAGCTGGCTAATTGAGAATACCTAGGCTAAGGGGACTCCATACCCGCTTTTCGTGTTGTACAACGAGAGCTGTGAACAACGGGCATTTGGCGACCCTGAAACCGCACCATTGCAGCACCTGATTAGTAAGGCTCGTACAGCATGTCGGGAAGCAATGGGAAAGAGTCTTCGGACTACGGGATGTTCACAATTAAAGCACGGGAGAGCCCTGGTATTCGGGACACCGACTTTAGCCTCGAAGGGCAAAGCCATCAAGAGTGGATGGTAGTGGAAGGCGGAGTACACCAAAGAGTGCCTGAGAGCACGAGACGTGGAGGCCTTTCCCACGTTTGTGATTGATGCATATGTATGAATTGTTTTGGGCCGTGTCATCCGCTTCATTCTGTTATATATATATGCTGTGATGCTCTTGCAGGGACGGGAAACTGCCACCCCCTCAAAGGGGTGGGGTCGTTATGATTTGGTTAGCCGTTGCTGACCGTTGCCCTGTTTTGCCACAGTTTTTGGTGGGCTTGTTATACAGGTGCTGGACCGAGCGGGAACATAGAGGGCTCATAGCGCGCTGAAGCCCATGCGCTGCTGCGGCCCCTGAAGGCCTTTTTGATGTTCTCTTGTTTTCATGTATGGCCGGCCTGCGCGCCGATGTTGGTAATTTGTAAGGCCGTCGTGCCTAAATTTTGTTGTATAAAATATTTCATTCCAAGTAATAGAAGTGGACATACCCGGGTTCGGGTTTTGGGGTTTATCTTATCTCTTTTCAGCTTCCGCATAGAATGCTCTGAGTTAGGCTTCGTTGTATAGCGTCGTTCGATATTTCAATTAAGTGACGTTCCCGTTTGTTTTGTAGTATATGGTGTGGGGCCCCGGCCGGACCCTCTGTTATATGCTCCCGAACGGACGGGGGTGTTACAAATTGGTATCAGCTTCTAGTGTTCCGTGTCCTTCTAAGGAATTCGTGGATGAATTCTTTTAATGGGTGGTGAACACGTGTGTGCGCTACCGTCGAGACATAAAATAAACCCAAAAGTGTCCACTTAGGAATAAAATGTAACAACAAACCAACAATTATTGCATGATTTTGGAACCTGAGTGTTCCTTTTGTTGTTAGTTGCGACTGTGCTGTCGCCTAACTGTGTGATGCACTCGTGTAGGGCACTCGAAGTGCAGCGGGACCGTCGCGTCCCCGTGACGTGGTTGAGAGTAGCGGGTCTGCTGAGGCTCCTACACCTTCGTCTGCTGAGATGGTTCGGCGAGTTACAGAAGCCATTCTAGCTGCGTTGAATGGCCAGCCTGGAGGGCAAGGTCAACCGCCGGTGCAGGAAGTGGCCCCAGAGCCACTAAGAGTGGAGCAAGTCCCCGTGAGGCATGCTGCTGAGCAACAGCTGAAGCACTTCCTGGGATTTCGACCTCCTCCGTTTACCGGGGTTGAATCCCCATCTGAGGCCGAGGACTGGTTGTCGCATATGGAGCGAATTCTGACAGCGACACAGTCGGATGAAGCGCAGAAAGTGACCTTCGCTACTTTCTTGTTGGAAAAGGAAGCCAGGCGGTGGTCTGATGAGGTAGAGAGGCGCCAGTTTGCGGGAAGGCGGCTAGTTGATGTGCCGATGGAAGAGTTCTCGAGAACCTTCCTGGCAAGGTATGTGCCTCCGTCGCAGCAGATCGTGATGGAGAACCAGTTCCTGGCTCTGACGTAGGGTGATAGACTGGTTGATGACTACCTGTATGAGTTCACCCGCCTCGGGCGTTACGCTGGAACTTCTTTCGATGACGAGGGGAGAAGGGTGAACAGGTTCTACGGAGGCTTGCGTAGTGAGTTGCGGTACCTTCTGATAGGGCCGTTGACGCAGGGTTTCACGACCCTCGTTAGTTTAGCCCGAGCGCTTGAGCAGGACATGCTCAGGGAGAAGGGCAAGGTGGCTGTGGTCGAGGCAGTGCCGGAGGGCAAGGCGCCGAGTGCGGCGAAGTTGCGGAGGTTGAATCGCTGGAAGATGGCTCGATTATCTGGGCCAGCTCCCTCTGCTTCGGGCGCGTCGTCTGGATGTGGCCCTCTTATTTGTTTTACTTGTGGCAAGCCTGGCCATTTCTCTCGGGATTTCCGCAGTGGGCTTCCAAGGTCAGAGAAGAAGACTGGGCCATCTTTTTCTGAGAAGGGGAAGGCGGTTGAGTCCACTGCCTCCCGTATGGCTCCCCCGCAGCCCAGAGTCTTCAGTCTTGGTCAGCAGGAGGCTATCAAATCCAAGGACGTCGTGATAGGTATAATTTAAGATACAGTCCTTACTGTTTTATATACCTATTTTAGTGTTCATGCTAACCTTGTTTGGCGGCGTAGGCTTTGTAAATGTTTTAGGCGTTCCTGCAAGAGCGCTTTTCGATACTGGAGCTTCACACTCCTTCTTATCGTCGGACTTCGTCCAACGTATTGGTGCGTCGTCGATTGCTTCTACAGATGGACTGGAGGTCCTACTGCCGAATGGATATTCGATGCGTGTGGAGAGGAGTTGCTGCGTGAAGGTTCTAGTTGGAAGCCAGGAGTATGACCTGAAAGCATCGTTACTCCCCCTGGTTGAGTTCGATGTAATCTTCGGCATGGACTGGCTGTCGGAACAGCATGCGTGCATCGATTGCACCACCAAGGAGGTGAGGTTTGGGCAGTGTGCCGATCGTGAGACGGTCTTTGCGGGCATGCGTGGATCAAGCAAGATGCTGTTGTCTGCTCTCCAGGTGTCCAAGGCAGTGCGACAGGGAGCAGAGTTATTCTTTGCTCTAGTGGAGGCTTCAACGTCGAGGCCCAGCCTAGTGCATGTTTCGGTAGTTTCAGAGTTCCCCGATGTGTTCCCGAGCGATCTCCCCGGTGCTCCACCGCAGCGGGAGATAGATTTCACGATTGAGTTAGTGCCAGGCGCTAAGCCTGTGGCCCGCTCGGCGTATCGTATGGCTCCGAAGGAGTTGGCGGAGTTGAAGCTGCAGTTGCAGGAGCTGCTTGAGCAGGGCTACGTGCGTCCGAGTTCCTCACCTTGGAGTGCACCAGTCCTCTTTGCCAAAAAGAAGGACGGTAGCCTGCGGCTTTGCATCGATTATCGGGAGCTGAACAAGCTGACCGAGAAGAACAAGTATCCTCTTCCGAGGATAGACGACTTGTTCGACCAGCTCGTTGGTTCGACAGTATACTCGAAGCTAGACTTGAAGTCCGGCTATTATCAGGTGCGGATCAGGGAGTGCGACATCCCGAAGACTGCCTTCAGTACAAGGTACGGGCAGTATGAGTTCACCGTGATGTCGTTTGGGCTGTCTAATGCGCCTTCGGTGTTTATGGACTTGATGCACTGGACTTTCCGAGAGTACCTCGACCGATTTGTGATCGTCTTCCTTGACGACATACTGGTCTACTCTCAGTCCGAGGAGGAGCACAGTGATCACCTGCGAGTAGTCTTGGAGGTTCTGAGGAGGAACCAGATGTATGCCAAGTTCTCGAAGTGCGAGTTCTGGCTACCTTCCGTGGCGTTCTTAGGCCATGTGGTTAGTGGAGCGGGTGTGGCGGTAGATCCGGTGAAGGTTGCGGCCATCAGGGAGTGGCCTGTTCTTTCTTCTGTAGCGGAGGTCCGTACCTTTCTCGGGCTGGCCGGCTATTATAGGCGCTTCGTGGAGAACTTCTCACGGATCGCACTGCCTCTTACGACGCTGATACGGAAGATGCAGGAGTTTATTTGGACGCCCGCATGTGCGCAGGCTTTCGAGGAGTTGAAGTGGCGGCTTACCACGTCTCCGATCTTATGTTTGCCTTGCGGCACAGAGGGCTTTGAGATCTACAGCGACGCTTCTGGGAGCGACATTGGCTGTGTTCTGCAGCAGCATGGCAAGGTGGTAGCGTACGACTTTCGCCAGCTGATGGTGCACGAGCGGAACTACCCGGTCCACGACTTAGAGTTGGCGGCCGTGATATTTGCCCTGATGCTTTGGCGGCATTATGTGTATGGCGTGAAGATCGACATCTTTACGGACCATAAGAGCCTGACGTACCTTCTGACGCAGAAGGGGCTGAATATGCGACAACAGAGGTGGATGGAGTTCCTTGGGGACTACACCTTCGAGATCCACTACACTCCCGGGAAGGGGAATGTTGTCGCAGATGCACTCAGTCGCAGGGCTCCAGCGCAGGCCAACTGGATTCAGATGCATGATGAGCACCTGATACGTGACCTGGAGGCCTTGGATATTTCTTGCGTGGAGAAGAGGAGCAGTGCCGGTGCCTGTTTGATTTGGACTGAGGTGCAGTACGACCTCGCAGTTAGAGTCCGCCAGGCTTTAGAACTCGATCCGAGTTTAAAGCGCTACGCGGAGGAGGCTGGTGGTGGGCCGGATGCCCAGTTTCAGGTGCGTGACGGGTTGCTGTGGAGAGGCGACCGTTTGTGCTTCCCCAAGGTGGGTGAGCTGCGCGATGAGTTGATGTACGAGGCGCATCGTACCAGGTATTCAGTTCATCCGGGGAGCATGAAGATGTTCAAGGACATGAAGGTCCTTTTCTGGTGGCCAGGTATGAAGAGGGACATCGCTCACTACGTGGCCAAGTGCCATACTTGTGTGCTAGTGAAGGCGGAATGTCAGAAGCCCGGTGGCTTTTTGAAGTCATTACCGGTTCCGGAGTGGAAATTCGATGACGTTTCCATGGATTTCGTGCATGGGCTGCCGAGATCGCAGCGTGGGAACGATGCCATCTGGGTAGTCGTAGACCGGCTGACGAAGGTGGCGCACTTTATCCCCAACTGGAGGGATGACTCGGTGGAGATGTTGGCGAAGCTGTATGTTGATACAGTAGTACGACTGCATGGTGTGCCCCGTAGCATCGTCAGTGATCGAGATGGATGCTTTACTTCGAGCGACTGGAGGCTAGTCAAACGTCTATTGGGTACGAAGCTGCAGTTTAGCACGACCTTTCATCCTCAGACGGATGGCCAAACTGAGCGTACCAATAGGACGATGGAGGACATGCTCCGGATGTGCGTCCTGGATTTCGGGAAGGGGTGGGAAGATCACCTCTTTCTTGTTGAGTTCGCGTACAACAACAGCTACCAGGCGAGTATTCAGATGGCGCCTTTCGAGGCCCTCTATGGCAGGAAGTGCCGCACTCCCTTAGCTTGGGCGAAAACGGGCGAGACAAAGCTCTTCAAGAGGAAAGACGTCGAAGAGGCGACTTCGACAGTGCATATGATCCGGGAGAGGCTTTTGGTTGCGCAGGATAGGCAGGCGAAGTACTATAATGCGAAGCACCGCGACGTCCAGTTCGCCGTTGGTGATTGGGTTTACTTGAAGATCAGGCCGTTCAAGGGTGTATCCAGGATTCGACGCTTGAAAAAGCTGAGTCCGAGATACCTTGAACCGTTTGAGATCATCGAGCGCGTCGGCGAGGCGGCTTATAGGCTTGCACAATCGGTGGAACTGAGCGGGCTGCACGATGTGTTCCACATCTCCGTGTTGCGGAAGACAGTGCAAGAGCCTACGCATGTGGTCGCGGCGGATTAGGTACCCGTGGATAGTGGGCTTAAGACGGCGGTCAGGCCCGTTAGCATCGAGGATGCAGAGGTGCGTCAGTTGCGGAACAGGGCGATCCGTATGGTAAAGGTCCGTTGGGACAACTGCGGTCGCGAGGAACTCTCATGGGAGCGTGAGCAGACCATGATGGAGGAGTTCCCCGAGCTGTTTCGGTGACGTTTATCTCTCTTTTTCCCCTTTATGTAAAGACCTTTTTGGATATATATATATATGCCTGATTTTACAAATTCCGGGACGAAATTTTTTATAAGGAGGGGAGGGTTGTAAGACCTCAAAACAGAAAGTTGGATTTCTGGAATGCATTCTGTCGAGAAGGCCTCTGTCGAGAGGCTATCGCACGGTGGTAAGTCTAACGCTGGCGACACCGTGACACGTGTCATGCACTGTTCAAAGCGGTGGTGTCGGCTAGTCGGGGTCGGTTCATTACCGCTATCGCCAGGCGATATCGCTATCGCCGGGAGATAGCGGCATTTTGTACTTGGCGGCCGAAATCGTGGGCATTGATGGCCAATTGACTTTAGGGGCTGATTGTTGGCTAGTTGGCTCGGGAGGTGGCGTGAAAAGGCCCAAACCCCTCTTCTCTTCATTATTCACTAAGGGTTTTGTTTTGGTGAGAAGGAGAAGCGTGGTAGTGGTGATGAATAGGGTTTTCCAACCCTATAACTCATCTTTGGTGGAGGTTTCCTACACCGAATCCTGATCCGTTGGTGGCTACGCGTAGAGGAGGGCAATACGCTCCTTTCTAACCGTGCCAAAAATCAAGCTATGGCCTTGAAGCGACGTCTAAGGGTAACGATCCTTTCTACCCTCTTTTGGACATGTGTTAGTCCATTTCCGTGCATCTTTGAGGTCCCTACCCAAAAGGGTGAGGTCGTGACCTCCGACGGGTGGATTCGTGTTATCCCCGTCAGATCTTGCATTCATGTAGAGTCCATGCGTGGAATGGACGTAGGCGCGCTGTGTGAAGCCCATCCGAGACGGTTCGTCCGGATTGGTGATGCTTTTTGATATTATGCGTGCGGTAGCTCCCAGACTTGGTTCTGGTGATTTTGTGCGTTCTGAGGCAGTGGGAGTGCTACTGCATGTGCAGCAATGCCTGGGGGTGTGCCCCGGGAAGCACCCACAGCTAGAAGCCAAAATGGGGTTTCTGTGCGCTATCGCCAGGCGTTAGCATTAACGCTGGCGATAGCTCCCAGACTGAGTTCTGGTGATGTTGTTGTGCCCACCTTTTGAGAGGACTTGAGGCCTGTGTGCCAGACCTGTAAGGGTGTCCTGGTGGATGACTTAGCGGCCTGTAGAGCCGGCTAATTGAGAATACCTGGGCTGAGGGGACGCCATACCCGCTTTTCGTGTTGTACAACGAGAGTTGTGAACAACGGGCATTTGGCGAACCTGAAACCGCACCATTGTAGCATCTGATTAGTAAGGCTCGTACAACATGTCGGGAAGCAATGGGAAAGAGTCTTTGGACTACGGGATGTTCACAATTAAAGCACGGGAGAGCCCTGGTATTCGGGCCACTGACTTTAGCCTCGAAGGGCAAAGCCATCAAGAGTGGATGGTGGTGGAAGGCGGAGTACACCAAAGAGTGCCTGAGAGCACGAGACGTGAAGGCCTTTCCCACGTTTGTGATTGATGCATATGTATGAACTGTTGTGGGTCGTGTCAGCCGCTTCATTCTGTTATATATATATGCTGTTATGCTCTTGCAGGGACGGGAAACTGCCACCCCCTCAAAGGGGTGCGGTCGTTATGATTTGGTCAGCCGTTGCTGACCGTTGCCCTGTTTTGCCACCATTTTTGGTGGGCTTGTTGTACAGGTGCTGGTCCGAGCGGGAACATAGCGGGCTGAAGCCCCTGCACTGCTGCGGCCCCTGAAGGCCTTTTTGATGTTCTCTTGTTTTCATGTATGGCCGGCCTGCGCGCCGATGTTAGTAATTTGTAAGGCCGTCGTGCCTAAATTTTGTTGTATAAAACATTTCATTCCAAGTAATTGAAGTGGACATACCCGGGTTCGGGTTTTGGGGTTTATCTTGTCTCTTTTCAGCTTCCGCATAGAATGCTCTGAGTTAGGCTTCGTTGTATAGCGTCGTTCGATATTTCAATTAAGTGACGTTCCCATTTGTTTTGTAGTATATGGCGTGGGGCCCCGGCCGGACCCTCTGTTATATGCTCCCGAACGGATTGGGGTGTTACAAAGGACAAGAAACCAAAGTATATAAACTTATTAAATCCCTTTATGGATTAAAACAAGCCCCTAAACAATGACATCAAAAAATTGATTCCGTAGTGTTATCCTTTGGATTTATTTCTAATGAATATGATAAATGTATTTATGCAAAACAAGAAGGAAATGAATATATTTTGTTATGTCTCTATGTAGATGACATTTTAATCTTTGGAAATTCAATTAAAATTATTAATAATATCAAAAATAATTTATCATCTAAATTTGATATGAAAGATTTAGGAGAAGCTAATGTCATTTTGGGAATGAAATTAACTAAATTTGATTCTAATGTATCATTGTCTCTTTCTCATTCAATTGAGAAAAATGTTGTATAAATTTAATTTATTTGATTCCACACCTACTTCTACTCCTTATGACGCTAGTATAAAACTTTGTAAAAATTTAGGCGAACCTATTGACCAAAATAGGTATGCACAAATGATAGGGTCACTGCTTTATATTGCTAATCGCACTAGACCCGACATTTCATATATTGTAGGCAGGCTTAGTAGATATACTAGTAATCCAAGTGATGACCATTGGATATAGCGTTAATTAGAATATTTAAATATCTTCGCGAAACTATTGATTATAGTTTAGTATATACGGGTTTTCTCGAAGTACTAGAAGGTTATTCAGATGACAATTGGGTAACTGATTTGTTAGATGTTAAATCAACAACCGGTTATGTTTTCTTCCTTGGAGGAGCCGCCATTTCATGGGCTTCTACAAAACAAACTGTGATTTCAAGAAGTACCATGGAATCCGAGCTTATAGATTTAGACACTACATGTGCCGAAGCCGAATGACTTAAAAATACTTTATGAAATTCCTTTAGTTGGAAAAACATTACCTGCTATTTCTTTGCATTGTGATAATAAATATGTGATTGATTTAACTGCTTCAAACAGTACTGATGCTAAAATGAACAAGTTCGTGAGAATTAGGTACAAGTCCGTGAAGCAAAGAAGAAAAGAAGTGATATCACTAAATTATATAAAGTCAGAATTGAATCTGGCTGATAATCTTACAAAGGGATTGTCCCGAAGGGAGATTTTGTTGTCATCGAGGGGAATGGGGCTTATGCTCACCTAATTTGCTTCCAACGGTGGATACCCAACCCATGTGATTGGAGATCCCATGAATTGAGTTCAATGTGGTAGAAACGAAGCCGTTGATGTAGTATAGTTGGGAGCACTGAAAGTGCACAGTGTGCCTCTAAGATTTCTCTAGAAGGGGGGTGAATAGAGATTTAAAATATTTCTACCCTAACTGTGTTTAACAATAATTTATTCTAAGGAGTTATGCTTAACAATCCAGGCAGAATAAAAAATGCAGGAACTAAAGTGCAGAATAAGAAAGTTGGACAGTACAAAAAATCACAGCACAGACACAATAAATTTTATAGAGGTTCCCCAAAATGTGGGTAGTCCTCTCTTCAACCACCTGGTAGGAATGCACCACTGTGCTTGAGTCTTTGATCAAGAGACTTTTAGAACCAAAGATCTTTTGATAAGAAGATCATGAACCACCAGATCTTTTGATAAGGAGATCTTGAACCACCAGATCTTTTGATAAGGAGATCTTGAACCACCAGATCTTTTGATAAGGAGATCTTGAACCACTGAATCCTTTGAAGAGGGATTAATAAAACTCTTTTACAGAATGAGAAAGAAGAAGGGAGAAGGTTGAAGGAATTCTGTTCTCAGAATTCTTATGATGGCTGATTGAAGAACAGCTAATGTGAAGTCCCACAGAATTTGCTCTTGATTAGCCTCTGCTTTTGATGGTGATGATATGCAGAGACTTTGTTTGTCAGATCCTTTTTGACTTATTCTAACTCAGATCCCGCTGCTATATGATGGTGATGAGAAGCAGTAGTTGGATCTTCTGGTTTATCAGATGAAGAACACCAGTTCCTTCTATTCTCTTTCACAGCTCTGTATTAGGGTTCCTGAGAGTGAGGGAGAAGAAGACAGGAAACCCTAATTTTAGAAGAGATGGCTGATAGTGATTAATGCTGCTTCCTTCTCTTCCTTCTCTATCCTTATATACCCTGTCTCTATTTTGAATTTGTTTCCTTGTTAGGCAAGACCTGAAAAGGAATATTGGATAGACATTCTCTTTCTTTCCTTAATTACTTCTCGACCCGTCAAACCAGAAGGTGTATGCTTCCAAGAAAGCTTTTTTCTCCTTCTTTAATGTTTCCTTCTTCTTCAGGCAATTATTAGGCCGTTGGAGAACGGTCTGAAAGATGTGGGCCATGATAGAAGCATCAGAAAGACAGCTGTAAAGATTGAACTTTCACAGACTATATTTGACGTAGCGTCAAATTAACTTCCTCTCTTTAAGACGCTGCTTCGAGTTCATCTAAGAGCTGCATCGATTTCTTCTGTGCTCTGACTGAACTCAGCTAATCGACGTTGCGTCGATTCCTTATCGATGCACCCGTCGAGTTGAATAGCATCCACTCTGACTTTCATTAACTGCGTCGAGATGAAGTTAACGCTGCGTCGACTTTAGATGGCTTTGACATGTATTCCCTTCTGCGTCGAGTTTGAAGTAGAAGCTGCGTCGACTTCTCAAGTTTCTTCGACAAGTCTCTGGTCTCTGCGTCGATATCTATTCGACGTAATGTCGACTAGGGTTACTTCGACAGTAGAGTTGAACCACTTAGACTTCTAGTCGGAGTGGCGTCGACATGAACTCGATGTTGCGTTGAATTCCGTTCGACGCAATTATTAACTTCTGCCATTTTTGCTTCTCTTGGTCTAGTGTTGACACTCTTGGTTGAGTGTGACATCCTAAGACATCTAGAGACCAAATTACCCTCACTATACAATGGGTAAATTGAATCCTAGTGAATAAAATCACTTTTAATTAATTTGTTAAGTTAAATTAAGGGTTTTCCCAACAATCTCCCCATATTTATCTTAACAAATTTTACATTTTGTTCTAAGTGATTTTATACTTTTGTATAACCAACAATACATTTCATACAAAATAATGCAGAATAAAAATTATGAATATTTCCATTCAGTTGTCTTGTATCACATTGTTCCTCCCAGTATATATACTTGTATTCATAAGAATTAATCACATAATACCTCTGAATTAAGAGTCCTTCTCAGGAGTCCTTCTCTTCCTTGAGAACACTTTTGGAATTTTTCTTTGTTGGTTCAAATGCTCATCATCATCTGCTGCTCCAACATCCTCTTTCTCTTTTGACAGCTCCCCCTGATCATCATCATTCTTGTCAGCTTCTTGGGGAGCTTCTTGAACAGCTGATGTACTTACAGCTTCCATTTCCACATCCAGATTCCTCTGAATGTCTGGGGCTGGATCCCCCTGGTTCTGTGCATTTTGATCAAGCTCCTTTACAACTTCCTGTGCAATCTTTGTTATTTCATCTATCATCTCCTCATCCTGAGACTGCTTTGAATACCTGGGAGCTCCCCCTGGATCTGTGCTCCCTGAAAGGTAGTTACCTTGTCAGGGGCAGGCTCTTTATCAACATCACCCTGATCCTGTCCACCCAATTCAGGAACAGGATCCTCTTCCTCCAAAATGTTCTCCCCCTTCTTAACCTTGCCGGCCAGGGAGGTTAAGAATTCCTTTGTGACCATGGAGGAAGATATAAACACTTTAAGGCTCTGAAATTTTTTGTGAAACCTTAATAACTCTCCCTCTATTTGTGAGTATTTCTTGTCAAATTTCCTGGCCTGAGAGGCCACTTGATCTGCAAAAGTTGAGGAGGCAATGGCTACTGCTTTGGAGATAATTTGCTCAATGTCAATGGGAGGATGAGCTGGAGGTAGAGGTGATGAAGGGAAGTCTTCTTGAATGGGAGAGAGAGGATGGTAAACTTCAGGTGAGAAATGAATTGGAGGTGGAGGTGGTATGGATGGAAGTAGATGGGTTTGTAAAGGAGATGGTTCAGGTGGAGAAGTGGAAGGGGTCTGTTGTTGTTGTTGAAGTGAGGCTGGTGTATCTTATTGATGTGGCTCTGGAATAGTGTCCATTGGGGAGGGATCATCCCTTAGGGGATCTGGAATCTCCCTATTTGACTCTAGTGGAGGAGTAGATGGAGGAGGAGATGTTGTAGCTTGACCAGGATTCAAGATCTTCCTGGTCCATTTTTAGAATATCCCTATATTTATTCTTTTACCAGGAGGAATGGGCACTCCTTTGGACTTGCAGATGTTTGGATAATGTTTGAGGAGCACTTGGCTCATTATTCTCATATAGGCATTTTCTTTATGGGCATACTTGTGCACAATCATCTTTAGGAGCAGTCTTCCCCAATTCAACTTCTTCTTAAGCACCAAAATTCCCATTACTTGCAGCTGTTGCTTTGGTATTGCATCATGAGCAGAGACCTTGCAGAGCAGCACTTTTCCTACAATGTCAACTAGGAATCTGTATTCCTTTGCCAGGTCAACCTTTTTGAGGTTAATCGGCTTCTCCTTCCTGAACAGCTTTATTTCGAGTACATTCTTTACTTCTTCTGCTGTTAGTCCATCTGAGTCATTCCCTGTGGGTAGATCAAATGTTTGGGAGAGAATTTCTTCAGACACACTGATGTCTTGCACAGATATTGTCCCGTGGAGAGCACCATCATCTGTCACTGAAATGGTATCCTTGAATTCTGTAAGTTCTATGTCCAGAATCTTACATCGTGTGGAGATGAGCTTTGTTAATCCAGCATAATCAAATAGGCCAAGGATGGCCTTGAAACTTTCTGCGGCCGCATTGAAGGAGTCAATGTCGACATCGAATCCTGAGTTCACCTTTGGTGGATCCATTTGAATTAATGTACCTGCAAGTAAGAAGAAAACAAGAGACAGAGAGCACGAGGGACACAAGCGCAAGAGAGGAGGAGAGCAAGAGAGCAAGGGAGCAAGATAATTCGAAAGCATAAATGTTTCGACGCAGTAATTGCTTAAAAGCAGATGAATCGCCGCTACTTAGGGTTTATGTCGACGTACCGTCGATAATTCTTATTATTTGGCTCGCAAAGCTGTGTTGAGATTGCTTCTAGAAGCAACTCTGCGCGCGTTGATATGTCGACGTTGCGTTGACAAGTACTCGACGTATCTTCGAGATTATTCTGAGACCCTAAGGCGACGTAGTCCTGTCGACGTTACGTCGAATTCCAATCGACGTGATTCCGGATTTAATCAGCAATTATTAAGTCAACATATGCGTCGATAAGAACTTGACGCTGCGTCGAATTCTATTCGAATTGTCTGCTCTGTGTGCTTCTCGACGCTGGTGTCGAGTAGAAGTCAATGGTATGTTGACTTCTATTCGACGCGTCTCTTAATAAACATATCTATTTCTTTTAGAAGATTCTTGCTGTTTTTCACAGCATTTTATTTATTGAAAATAGATCATAATATGATGTTATAAATGTTAAAGAGGATTCAATATAGAAATTACTCCCTTGAATGACTCTTTTCCTTATTCATGACCTACATCATTCTTCTCACTCAATTTTTCTGAGTGGGACCCTACCTACACCTGCACAGGTAACTCAAACATTAGAAGGGACCCAGGTTACCTTGGGCCCTTTGCTTTTACCATTATAGGATTCAATGAAAGAATAGAAGGGTCTTTCATGATACCCTTTGGGATGATAAGGAATGGATCTCCCAAACCTATTATTTTGATATTTAAATTGATTATAGAATGTATCAACATATAACAAGTTAGCAGAGTGTCTTATTATCCTAGGTTTTACTTTACCCTATTGTTCTTTGCTATTTTGTTTTCCTATGTTGTTCTTACCTAAGGGTTTCACCTTATTAGTTTTACCTACTCTATCTGAATGAATGTGATCCCTCCTCTTAGATGGAGGATTCTTTTCACTGCGTAGATGATCACTGGGTCTAACAAAAGCCACTGGACTTTTCCAGGCAGGCTTCCTAGATGGTTCTGTGCTAGTGGAGGGTTCTGCCCCTAGTCCTAGATGATCAAATCTCATAGAGAGATTTTCAGTGATATCCTTGAGCTTCTGACTCCTCCCATTGAGTGAGTCCTCAAAGGCCTTTGTCTTTGCTAGCTCCTCTTTTAGATTTGTATTTTCCTCTTTATGCTTAATCAACTCTAACTCTTTATCATTAATTTCATTTGTTAGGTTTTGATTAATTAGATGCATTTCATTTTTCTTAAGGTTCTCTAGTTTAGTTCTAGCTATGCCTAGTTCTTTTTCTACCCTAAGATGATCAATGCAGAAATCTTTAAAGCATGATTTAAAATCTTTTGAAGTAAAATCAAATTCATCAAAGACAGATGATACCTGGTCATTTTCTTCATCTGATACCATCCCAAGAGCCATCATGCAGGCTGCTACTTCTTCTTCTTCATCATCACTCTCAGATGATAAGGAGTCTACTTCAGCTTCAGAATCACTCCAAGTCTCAGCAATAAAGCCTTTGGCTTTCTTCTTCTCCTTTCCTCTGATGAACTTCTTCTTCTTCTCATCCTTGATGTTGCCTTTATCCCTTTGCTCTTGTGGGCAGTCAGGAGCAATGTGCCCTGGTTTGTTGCAGGTATAACAGATAACCTCCTTCTTTGGAGTCTTATCATAACTGGGCCTTGAGTCCCTTTCTCTTCTCCTTGAGTCCTCAGTCTTTACCCACTTCTTGAATCTCTTTGCCAGCAGACTGAGCATTTCATCCTCAGGGGTGGAGGACTCTCCTTCAGCAGCTTTGAGATCAAGGGACCTTTGAACAGGAGATGGAGAGGTCTCCCTTTCTTCATCCTCAGCCCTGCTTTTCAGAAGCATCTCATAGGACTTAAGCTTTCCTAGCAAAGCTTCAGTTGAGATTTCTCTGTGGCATCTGGATTCTCTAATTGCCCAGATCCTTGAATCCCATGAGCTAGGGAAGCACATGAGAATCTTATCATTAATTTCAGTCAAGGATATTTCCTTGTCTAAGCCTTTGAGCTCATTAATGATAAGACTGAATCTGTCATACATATTGGCAACAGATTCTTCAGCCTTCTTTTGAAAATTCTCATACTGGGATATAAGTAGGTACTTTTTGTCCTTTCTTTCATCAGCACTTCCCTCAACCATTGTGGTGAGGGAATCCCAGATCTCTTTTGTTGATTGGCATTCAACAACTTTCTGGAAAATGTCATCAGACATTGTTGATACCGGAATATTCATGGCCTTGGCATCGCATGCCTTGACCTTCTTCTCAGCCTCTGTCCATTCCTTTCTTGGAACAGCCTCAGTTGTTGAGGTTTCTCCTTCCTTTTGTCTAACTGGAGCAGGAGGACCTGTGAGAAGAACATCATAGATATCTTCATCAATGGAATTCATGTAAAGTTTTATTCTAGCCTTCCAGAGTGTGAACTTATTTAAGTTACACACTGGAGGTCTTGTTGAAGCATAATCCTTAGTACTCATTAGTTTATAAAGTATGTTTATAGAAAAGAAATGAGAGTAGGAGGTCTTTCTGATCAAGGCGTTAGCCTTTTATTGATCAACCTCCCTCTGATACCAATTGAAAGTGCACAATGTGCCTCTAAGATTTCTCTAGAGGGGGGTGAATAGAGATTTAAAATATTTCTACCCTAACTGTGTTTAACAATAATTTATTCTAAGGAGTTATGCTTAACAATCCAGGCAGAATATAGAATGTAGGAAATAAAGTGCAGAATAAGAAAGTTGGACAGCACAGAAAATCACAGCACAAACACAATAAATTTTATAGAGGTTCCCAAAAATGTGGGTAGTCCTCTCTTCTACCACCTGGTAGGAATGCACCACTATGTCTGAGTCTTTTGATCATGAGACTCTTAGAACCAATGATCTTTTGATAAGGAGATCGTGAACCACCAGATCTTTTGATAAGGAGATCTTGAACCACCAGATCTTTTGATAATGAGATCTTGAACCACTGAATCCTTTGAAGACGGATTAATAAAACTCTCTTATAGAATGAGAAATAAGAAGGGAGAAGGTTGAAGGAATTTTGTTCTCAGAATTCTTATGATGTCTGATTGAAGAATAGCCAATGTGAAGTCCCATAGAATCTGCTCTTGATTAGCCTCTGCTTTTGACGGTTATTATATGCAGAGACTTTATTTGTCAGATCCTTTTTGACTTGTTCTAACTCAGATCCTGCTGGTATATGATGGTGATGAGAAGCAGCAGTTGGATCTTCTGGTCTATCAGATGAAGAACACCAGTTCCTTCCATTCTCTTTCGCAGCTCTGTATTAGGGTTCCTGAGAGTGAGGGAGAAGAAGACAGGAAACCCTAATTTCAGAAGAGACGGTTGATAGTGATTAATGATGCTTCCTTCTCTATCCTTATATACCCTGTCTCTATTTTGAATTTGTTTCCTTGTTAGGCAAGACCTGAAAAGGTATATTGGATAGACATTCTCTTTCCTTCCTTAATTACTTCTCAACCCGTCCAACCAGAAGGTGTATGCTTCCAAGAAAGCTTTTTTCTCCTTCTTTAATGTTTCCTTCTTCTTCAGGCAATTATTAGGCTGTTGGAGAACGGTCTGAAAGATGTGGGCCATGATAGAAGAATCATAAAGACAGCTATAAAGATTGAACTTTCACAGACTGTATTTGACGTAAGGTCGAATTAACTTCCTCTCTTATCGACGTTGCTTCGAGTTCATCTAAGAGCTGCTTCGATTTCTTCTGTGCTCTGACTGAACTCAGCTAGCCGACGTTGCGTGGATTCCTTATTGACGCACCCATCGAGTTGAATAGCATCCACTCTGACTTCCATTAACTGCGTCGAGATGAAGTTGACGTTGCGTCGACTTTAGATGGATTTGACATGTATTCCCTTCTGCGTCGAGTTTGAAGTAGAAGCTGCGTCGACTTCTCAAGTTCCTTCGACAAGTCTCTGGTCTCTGCGTCGATATCTATTCGACGTAACGTCGACTAGGGTTACTTTGACAGTAGAGTTGAACCACTTGGACTTCTAGTCGGAGTGGCGTCGACATGAAATCAATGTTGCGTCGAATTCCATTCGACGCAATTATTAACTTCTGCCATTTTTGCTTCCCTTGGTCTAGTGTTGATATTCTTGGTTGAGTGTGACATCCTAAGACATCTAGAGACCAAATTACTCTCTTTATACAATGGGTAAATTAAATCCTAGTGAATAAAATTACTTTTAATTAATTTGTTAAGTTAAATCAAGGTTTTTCCCAACAAGCACAAATTTAAAGGTTGAGAAAACCTTCTCCCAATTCATATGATGTTGAGCTCTACGTAACATTTTAGGATGAACGTTTAAGTTCTTAATGGTTGCCAAAGGCATCTTTGCGAGATATTAGTTATGAAATATCTCTTAAGGCACCACCTATGTGGGGGTAGTCATGAGGCCGTGACTTTAGGATCTGGGCTGAACCCTAATAACCCTCATGAAAAATCAAGGAATGCACATGACCATTAACGTGACCACCGCCATAACCCAATGAACAACCAATCTTTTGTGTGCTTATCTAATTTACATGTCAAAAGTTTATAATTCAAAGCCTCTAGCACATTATACTCTTCGGTAAAGAAAATAAGTAGTAAGTATAGGTTCAAGGTAACCATTCCACCTATACTCATTGTTCAAACCGGCAACCG
The DNA here is from genome assembly GCA_033032865.1 of Dactylorhiza incarnata. Lineage (NCBI taxonomy): Eukaryota > Viridiplantae > Streptophyta > Magnoliopsida > Asparagales > Orchidaceae > Dactylorhiza > Dactylorhiza incarnata. The sequence goes on along the minus strand of JAWHQI010000174.1, from coordinate 5,680,948 downwards.
GTCTCTTGAGTTCGGACCCACTGGGGGGTGTAACCCGCGCCTACTTATCCCTCACTTACGCTTTTGACTGTGGACGAAGAACTAGGAACAGTCCCAAGGTTGTAGCGAGGAGGTCCCGCCAAACACCCGGAAGATCTTAAAGAGCTTCCCCTCCCAAATAAATGCTCAGTCGGGCACCTTGGAGGGCACTAGCAGCCAACCAAAACTGGCCTAGGAGGAGAGAGCCTAAAAGATCGGATCCCCTCCAAGGTGCCCTTAAGGGTCTATTTATAGATTCTCTAGTCTGGACTGCAAATAGCATAAATCCGCCTTTTAGTTTTACTAACCACACCCCAAATTGGTCTGCCAACAATCTACCTCCGCTGTTCTGAAGGGCTATTGGCAGCCCATGAAGGGTAACTAGGTAATTTCCCCCTTAAAACTTTCTAGGCGAGTGGTCCGTGAAGGCACCACTCGCCAGGCTTCTCGCACACTAGATTCCACCGGGCGAGTGGTCCGTGGAGGAACCACTCGCCTAATCACCTGGCCTGCTTGGCGAGTGGGACTCCGCCCCCAATCGTCTGGTCTCCCGCGCACTCACCCCTCTAAACGGGTGAGTGCATTGCGAATGAGACTCGCACTCGCCCGGAGGCTCTTCTGCTTCTTCTGGCCTGGCCGAGTGCTCTGTCTGACATGGATCTTGCTTCTTGACCCCCTTTGGATCTGGGGGCCCACTCGGCGAATACGAGGTTGTACACAATCCCCACTCTTTGCGAGCGAGTCCTATGCTCGGAAAGAAGAGTCCAACCCCCAGTATTCGGCGAGTGCTTTGCTGACCTGGAGGAAATCTTTTTGGTGGGACCCTCCATTTTGCCATAAATACTTCTCAGGTTGTTGCTTTCAAAACATTTGTCCTCCAGTCTCTGTTAAAATTTTTCTCCTCAAAGTTCTCGCAACTCTAATGTCGTTTATGAGGCCGACGCCGAGGCCGCTCTCGCAAGGGTTGTTGGATCGCCTTACCGCCGCACACAGGAAAAATCCTTCCAAGTCCACCCGCTACGCCCCCTGGCTCTTGTCAACGAGAGATCCTTCCAAGCCCTACCGGCTGAAGAAAGCCAGGGTGGTCCGGCGAGATCTCTCGGTGAGGGAGTCTGCGCCAGAAACTCCCCCCCCCCCCCCCCCCCCCCCCCTCCAACATCCCTCCCGACAACACCGCCGAGGTAATATAATCTATCTCGCCTTTGAAGCTAATCCCGGTGATGATACGCCTTGACAACTTCAACCACTCGCAAAACCTGCAGGTGACAGAGGGTGGCCCTGGGATTGACTAGGCGGATGCCGTCATTCCCCCACCTGTTCTCGGAGGCGTTGCACCGGCCGAGGAGCCCGCCCTCCTAACTACTCCTGGTGGGAGACGGCACGCGCCTGGTAAGCACTTCACGGCCTTCTCGCTTGTCTTTATCTTTCGCCTTTTTTTTACTCTGGTTTTGTAGCTCTCACATTTGGGACCACGGGGTTACCCCCTTCCTCGCGCAACTCTCCTGCCCCCGAGACCACCATCAACTCCCCAGCTCTAGAGCAGAAACGTTCAGCGGATAAAGGCCTCGAGAACAACTCTCCCGCCGTGGATTTTGCCACCACCTCTGGTGTCGCCGACCAGGTTCAGCGCCCTGGGAAGGGGAAATCACTCCACACCCCCCCCCCCCCCGCCAACCATTCGCAGGGCAGGCCGGGACCTCTCGCCAGTCCCCCGTCGAGCCTTACGTACCTGGTTAGTTTTCCTCACATTAGACTCAAAATTTGTATGACTGGGAAAGGCTAACTTTCGCACTCGCAGGCTTCTGCCTGGTCCCGCCGGTGGATCCTCAAGAGGAGGAGGGGCTGATCTCGCCACCTCCCTCACCTTGCGACGTCTCAGATTTTCTCGGCGACCACGAAGATGCCAGGGGCCTGAAGGAGTGGATGAAGGAGCTTTTCGGCAAGATGATCTGGATGCAGCGGGATCTGGCCAATCAGATGGAGGAGCACTGGGCGGCCTTTGAGCGTCGGATAGGAGTCCTCGAACGTGACTACACTCATCTTATCGGGTAAATGGAGCGTCAGGGAGGCGGGTGCGAGGAGACCTCGCCTGGGAGGCATATCTCGCGGGCTAGGGACCAAATGTGCTTGGTTAACCAAGAGTTGATGGCAGTTAGCGCGTTCCACTACCCGCAAGTGCCTCCGAGGACAGGGAGGCGAGGCTGGGGTCGATGACAGTGGGTACAATATTAAGCCTACCGGCTCTCGCCCCCTGTATTCTCCTGCACCCTCGTTATTTCTCTTTCTTTTTCGTACTGAATCAAGACGAGACCTGCTGCGTCTCGCGAACTATTTCTGCCAGTGTTATTCATCGTATTTATTGCTTTTACTAATGCTTTCTTGCGAGTACTTTCATTCGCGCCGCGCTTTTCGCATTCGCCAGGAGATCCTCGCGCGTCTCTTTTGCCTTCTATCGGCGGCTTAGCGTAGATGGGCTGGCCCGAACTCCGAGGCGTCATGATAACGCGTCCGCTAACCGCACCCTGCGCATAAAGAATTCTCTTCATTTTCCCTTTTTCTATAAATAGTTAGCCCAACTACCGCCTTTATTACGCTTCCATCTCTCTCTCTCTCTCTTCTTGCTCTCGCGATACCACTCGCCCTTCTCTCTAGAATCCTTGCGAGACCTCCCCATACTCCAGCGATGACGAAAGAAGCCGATGGCAGGGGGCCAATTGCGCTCAAGCATTCGCCAGCCGTGACTTCGAGACCTGCGACCTCTCGGAAGTTGACTTTACCCAGGCCATCCAGACTTCGTTCCGCCTGGATTTGTCGCGCGCCGCCCGGGGAACCGAGATCTTATTAATCAGTTCTCGCCTGGTACCCTTGCCTTCCCCCTCGAACATTTCGAGGTAGGGCTCCGCCTCCCGTTGTGGCCAGAGGTGCGCTAGACCCTGCGCTACTTCGGAGTTGTCCCTGCGCAGCTCAATCCCAACTCCATCGCCATGTTGGTGGCATTCGTCTGCTACTTCATCAAATACTAGGGGTTGGACTCTTCTTTTCGAGCGTAGGACTAGCTCGCAAAGAGCGGGGATTGTGTACAACCTCGTATTCGCCGAGTGGGCCCCCCGGATTCAAAGGGGGTCAAGAAGCAAGATCCATGTCAGGTAGAGCACTCGGCCAGGCCAGAAGAGGCAGGAGAACCTCCGGGAGAGTGCGAGTCCTATTCGCAATGCACTCACCCGTTTAGAAGGGTGAGTACGCGGGAGACTAGACGATTGGGGGTGGAGTCCCACTCGCCAAGCAGGTCAGGTGATTAGGCGAGTGGTGCCTCCACAGACCACTCGCCCGGTGGAATCTAGTATGCGAGAAGCCTGACGAGTGGTGCCTTCACGGACCACTTGCCCAGAAGGTTTTGAGGGAGAAATTACCTAGTTACCCTTCATGGGCTGCCAATAGCCCTTCAGAATAGCGGAGTTAGGCTGTTGGCAGACTAATTTGGGGTGCGGTTAGTAAAATTAAAAGGCAGATTTATGCTATTTGCAGTCTAGACTAGAGAATCTATAAATAGACCCTTAAGGGAACCTTGGAGGAGATCCGATCTTTTAGGCTCTCTCCTCCTAGGCCAGTTTTGGTTGGCTGCTAGTGCCCTCCAAGGTGCCCGACTGAGCATTGGTTTGGGAGAGGAAGCTCACTAAGATCTTCTGGGTGTGTGGCGGGACCTCCTCGCTGCAGCCTTGGGTCTGTTCCTAGTTCTTCGTCCACAGTCAAAAGCGTAAGTGAGGGATAAGTAGGCGCGGGTTACACCCCCCAGTGGGTCCGAACTCAAGAGACTGGTTGCCGGTTTCAACACCCTTTGCATTAGATACGACTTGATGAAGCAAACTTGTATTTGATTTTATTTATCATTATTAATATCATAACTTATGAAGTTCGCGTTTTGGTTTTTCGCTTTTGTGGGAGATTGTTAGAAATTTTGTATTTAAAACATTATTTAATTTAAAATATTTTATTGGAGTCTTATATGTTGTTTGGTGTTTGGCTTCTCATAATTGAAGAAAAGCTCCAAAACCAAATGAAGGGAATCCAAATATTTAGAGGGAACCTTTCATGAAGAAAAGGATGAACCATTTAGTCTGAATCTTCCACGTTTTTCTGAATGATTTTCTCTTGCCAATTATAACCGTTGGAATTAATTACGTATTTATTTTCCGAAACTCCTATATAGGAGATTTATTCTGAATCGTTTTAAAGACGCTTCACGCTTTCAGAAATCTCTATCTTACTCTCTGGTTTTTTCTACCATTTTCGTGTTTCTGTTTTCCTTACATTTGCTTCATCATGTGGGAATTCGGGTGCTCTGTGCTTCTTCGGTGTCCGCGCACATCGGAGTTTTCGGGATCTAGCCAGGTGTTGTACCATGGAGGAGTGAGCATCGGTTGAAAGCCCTGCCGGAGGGTGGTGCAACTTCTTTAGGGAAGTGATCACACGCCTTACCCATGTTCGATTCTAATCTATTCGATATTCTGATTACTATTATATCTAATCAATCTGTTTATTCAAAATCTGTTATTATTTTATTATTTACTGTTTCTCAAATTCAAAAAATATATAAATATAGGAAAATACCGAAAATATTCCAACACATCAGGTCGTTTAGGCTACTTATTATACTTTTGCCGCTCTACATATGTGCGCATAGCCCCTACCCTGTTTAGGCTACGGCCTTATGGAAGTCGCTCAACATAACAACTAATAACTCATTCAAACTTAACTTAAAAGACAAAGCCTTGTTATCATCACCATGGTTTTTAAATGACTTCGCAGCTTCTCGCTCAACATAACAACTAATAACTCATTCAAACTTAACTTAAAAGACAAAGCCTTGTTATCATCACCATGGTTTTTAAATGACTTCACAGCTTCTCGCTCAACATAACTAATAACTCATTCAAACCTAACTTAAAAGACAAAGTCTTGTTATCATCACCATGGTTTTTAAATGACTTCACAGCTTCTCGCTCAACATAACAACTAATAACTCATTCAAACTTAACTTAAAAGACAGCCTTGTTATCCTCACCATGGTTTTTAAATGATTTCACAACATCTCGCTCAACATAACAACTAATAACTCATTTCTCAACCTTACACCTTGACCACTTCTTTCTCAGCCTTAAATTTCATTACTAGTTGGGTGACCGTAAGTAGGGACAAAACGAATAAATCCTAGCACAAAACAACATGGTGTATATATATATAATAAGAGTCATTTATCAAGGGCTCCTCTTGAAATTTGCATAATTACAAAAACCACCCCTTTATTTGCATAATTTGCCTGAAATTTGCGCCGGTTGAATTTTTCTTTGCTCTACTGGTTCTCTAATGAAATGGTGGCGAGTATTCCGAAAATACATTTTGACACCGGCTACTTTTTAACCACTTGAAAATTAAAGGCCTCCAAAATAAGGATCCGGATCAGAAATGGAGGGGATCTATTTCATCATCTAATGGACAAAATAACTTCAACAGATATCCAGTGATGGAGATTTTTTGGATTAAAAAAAATTATAAAATGATGGGAAATGGTGAACCCGTCGGATCAAGAGGCATTCGATCTGAACCGTGAAATAAATCCCCCCCCCCTGATTTCCAAAATAACGGGGGCAATGAAAATAGAGCTTTTCTGAACGCAACAATCATCAGCCTATTGGAAAAGGCAAGTGGGACATCAGCTTTTTAAAAATGTTTGATGAGTGGAACACGAATTGTTTGTCAAAAATAATTATTTTAGAAGCAAATTATTGTCTTAAAATTGATGAAATTGGCTGGGCCCCACTGAACTCTGCATAAAAATTAGACAACATAAGATGAAGTGAGAATCATTCGCAGTGTGAAATGGACTTTCATCTGAGGTTCCAAAGAGAGAATCCTGATACTCCATGGCGCCGGGCTAAAATATCTCCTATTGCAGGGCAGCTTTTACCTTTGTATAAATGGAGTAAAGCTTGAACGAGAAATTAAAGAAGAAGAAGAAGAAGAAGAAAGAGCTGCTTTACAGATTCCATCTTAATTTTCTCCCCAGCGAGATGGAAGTTCAACTGCCCTTTCTCATCCTACTAGTAACCTTATTATTAGGCCTTTTGCATTACGCCTCCTCACCGAAGAAGGGTTCTGCCGCCGGCAACCTCCCCCCTTCCCTGCCCCTCTTCTCTCTTCTCGCCGCTATCGCAGGGATTTCGTGGCCGTCGGGTCCATCCCTCGCCGACATAAACCACCTTCTTCACCGCCTTCAAGCAGTCCGACACATAGAGATCAATATCTATGTTCAAATAATACATACAACTTATTGAGTGTCGACATGGAAGACCGCTAACCCATCATTTTCCGCAAGAACAATACCAACTATCTAAGTTAACTACAAATTTATCAGGAAGCCGGACCACCCCAAGCTCCACAAAAGCATCCATCCTCCACTTTGCTTTGTCGCGTCCTCAAATTTTTTGGCTATCTTAAGATTAGCGTCTTTTGTTTGTTTGTCCACCCGCTCCCTAATAGCCACCAATGACGCATCATATGCATGTAGAGCTGAATATCCTCACACATGATCAGTATGGACTTATCTCTCATATACAATATCACACGATTAAATGTCTCTGACATATTGTTTACCACTACATCACATAGTGAAAGATCACTAAATGCATCTTTGCACCATAGTGTTTTGTCTATACTAATTAGGTGGTCATAAGCATCGTGTGAAATTGAATAAATTTCATGCATTACTCTAACCCACTCTTCGTAAGTTGCATTTGAGGCTTGCCATAACATGTATTTCAAATTCTTGCTTGGATATTTCTTTCTAAAGTTGTTGTAGAGATGACGCACGCAAAATGATGATCCATAGATGGCAGTAACTCCTTGAATGTTTGAACCAAACCCTACAATGTAAAATTAAAGGTATTTAATATGGAATATGCAATTGTATTTACAAAGCTTTAAAATTGAGAGAACTAAAAGAAATGAAAACCTTTTGTTGATCTGAAATGTAGGTAACACCAACATGCCCAATGTCTCCAGTTAAATTAGTTAAAAATCAAGTCCAAGAATTTTTGTTTTCAACTTCTACCATGACATAAGCAATATAAAACATCTGATCATTTGGGTCTCTACCAATAGTTGTTAATAATTGGTCATCATAGGGACCCGTAAAGAAACATCCATCCAAGCTTACATCCATCTCAGTCACAACCAGGTTTACATTTGAACCTTACTCTTGTTGTCATTCTTCATCATTTGTAGCCTCACACCCATATGAATTGCATATGTCCTGACATCATCTTTAAATTGATCTTTTGATTTGAACATTAGTCCAGGTTGCCACTGCATCTCTTTCATATCCTTCAACAATGTGAATATTGATTGAGTATTTTTTACCAGTAGTAAATTCATCCTCAATGTCAGAATTAATAGATCGAAGAGAATCCGACGAATATTCATCCTCACTATGACTTTTATTTGGACAATATAACCACAAGGCACTATCAATGCTATTAGAGTCACTATCATCCACATGAAAATCGTTTTCACCCATATAAACTACAAACAACAAAAAACCATACTGAAAAATGGCTAACCCATAAATAATCAATAAAAGCAACATAAAATACCACTTCATTTTAAGTAGAAACAGCACAATATAACCGCAATTTTAATTACTATCAAAGCATAACTACTAGCAATTTAGTTTAATTATCATTAATTTTGCAATTTTTAGAGCCTACTCCAGTATGCTCAACCAACAAATTCCTTGAAATAGGTCAGTTTAGCTGTATTTTTCCAATGTCAATCTGAAGCCTACTTTCAGAATGACTTGTGTGGAGTTGTTTATGTAAGTGGATACATTTATTTATTCAACTACAATGACTTTTTTACCCATTTGCTATGCTACATAGAAATGTGATGAATCTTCTTTTTTTGGTTGGTTGATGAGAATAGATATTTGTTTCTTGGGGGGATTGGAATCCCAGAAATTACCAGCTGGAATTGCAGAAACAAGGCAGATTTTCATAGTAGAAATTTGTTGAATGGGGAGCGGGGCCCACTCAAGGCCGCCCCGTGCCTACTCAAGGCGGGGGCCAATCTAGCCGCCCCCTCTACAGTTGACTTTCAGAATGACTTGTATTCAGTCTTTTCTCTTGTAATTGTTGTAACTATTTGCCAAGTAATAAAGAGGTGGTTTTTTGTTCATTCTTGGTGTGCTTGTCTTGGTGTTCCATTTATCTTGAAAACTTCATATGGTATCAGAGGTAGGTTGGAACAAGCACTGAGCAACCAAGATGGACGGAGGAAGAGGTTATGCAAGAGGTCTTGGCATTGAGTTACTGACTCAAACAAACTTCAAGAAGTGAAAGTCATGTATGGAGAGCTACCTTCTTGGAGAGGACCTATGGGAGGTCGTAGGTGAAGATGAACAAGAGGAAGTTGTAGCTGCTGATGGTAATGCTCAAGAGGTGAGAGCCTGGAGGAAGACGAACATCAAAGTAGAGTTCACCTTAAAGAGAGCTATTTCTCCTGACTTGTTCGACCACATCATGGGTTGCAAGTCAGCATCTGATATCTAGAAGGCCCTCGATGGGATATTCAACAAAAGGAATATAGCACGACTACAGTTTCTGGAGAATGAGTTGGCGCGGTCCACTCAAGGAGAGTTGTCGATATCCACCTTCTTCTTAAAGGTGAAGAACTTGTGTGCGAAGATCTCGGCCTTGGATCCCGATGAGCCGATCTCTGAGGCGAAGCTGAAGAGGCACATACTCCGAGGCATGCGGAAGGAGTATGTTCCATTTATCACCTCAGTCCAAGGAGTGGGACGTGGCTATGAATGAAGAGATGGAAGCCTTGGAGAAGAATGCGACATGGTACTTGTTCCCATGGTGGAGGGCATCAAACCTGTCACCTGCATGTGGGTGTACAAGGTTAAGAAGAAAGCTGGCGGAGGAGTAGAGCAGTACAAGGCTAGGCTTGTCGCTCGAGGTTTCTCACAAACCTATAGAGAGGACTACGAGGAGACGTTAAGTCATGTGGGAAAGATGACGTTGGTGAGGACGGTCATTGCTCTGGCAGCGTGCCGAGGGTGAAAGTTGTGGTAGCTTGATGTGAAGAATGCGTTCTTGTATAGAGAGATTGATAATCACATATTCATGGTGCAACCACTGGATACGTGTCCAAGTCTCAGCCACATCATGTGTGCAAGTTGAAGAAGGCCCTCTGCGGGTTGAAATAGGCGCCGAGAGACTGGTATGGGAAGATTGCAGAGTATCTGCAGTTTTGTGGTTATGATGCCTCAGACTCTAGCATGTTTGTGAAGAAGAGTGGAGATCTTCATGTGTTGGTGCTGTTGTATGTCGACGACATGATCATGACCGAGAACAATGATGAGGAGGTCGCGGCGCTGAGACAACAGTTATCCATCCGCTTTGAGATGAAGGATCTTAGTAAACTGCACCATTTCCTTAGACTTCAAGTAGAGAAGAGAAGTGGCGGGCTGTTCGTTTCTCAGAGGACTTATGCAGAGAAGATCGTCGAGAGATTCGACATGAAGAAGGGGAAGAGCAGCTCCGTTCCACTGGAGGTTGGGTTGAATCTTCAGAAGGAAGATGAGAGGATTCTTTCTGATCCGAAGGTCTTCCGGGCACTGATGGGGAGTCTTATCTACCTGAGTATCACGAAGCCGGACATTGCCTTTGTTGTCGGCCGAGTAAGTTGGTATATGCAGGAGATGCGGAAGCCTCATCTGGAGGCAGCAAAAGGGATTCTGAAGTACATGAAGGGGACCCTTGAGATGGGGTTGATTTATGAAGAGAAGGCTGACTTCAAGCTGCACGGGTACACAGATGCAGACTACGGAGGTGACGCTGATGACCGCAAATTGACATCAGGTTACGTGTTTTTATGAGGAGCTGTTGCTATCTCGTGGTGTAGCAAGAAGCAGGATTCTATCTCCCTTTCCACCACTAAACCTGAGTACAAGGCGTCGTGCTTTGCAGACCAAGAGTGTGTCTGGCTGAGGAGGCCGGTGGAAGATGTGGACGAGAAGGTCAGTGGGCCTACTGTTCTTTGCGGTGACAACGAGAGCGCCTTGAAATTGGTAACCAACCCAGTGTGTCACGCAAGAACAAAGCATATTGAGATCAAGCATCACTTCATCAGAGAGAAGGCGTTGGGTGGCTTGATCGCGGTGGAGCATGTGCGGAGTGAAGACAACATCGCAGATATATTCACAAAGGCCCTTTCTGCGGGGCCGTTCAGGAAGCTTCACTCGCTGCTTGGAGTTGTTGATGTAGCTCACTTCAAGGGGGAGTATTAAGATTTGTGAAGTGAGCTATCGCATGCGCTAGCCCAGCTTCCAGGTAGCACTTCCCGGATCTATAAATAGTTGGTCATTCCCCCTGCAGAGTAGATCAGAGAGAACTAGAGGCTTGAGCGGTCTCAATTTGGCGGTTTCAATTAGAGCGAACTCGGAGTGAGTTCGGCAAGCGACCTAGTGCAGGTTTCTTGAGTGTGGGAGATAGCAAGCTAGCGCGGGTGCTAGGAGGTAGCGCAGGCGGTAGTGGTGAAGCGGTATGGCGGTCTGCAACCAGCGGTCTGCAACCAACGGTCTCTTTAGTGGAGTGTGCGAGCAGCGAGCTCGTGAGACCGCGAGCTAGCACGGGCGCTAGTGATGCCTCCGATGCTAGTGAGAAGAGGAGAAGCAGACTTGTTCGCTTCTTTGTGTTCCATTGATCTTGAAAACTTCACAAAATTTAGGTGTGTTCCAACCATAAATCGCTAAACCAAAAGAACCATCGCAGAAACCCTAAATCGTAGATCGCAGAAATCAAATCAACCATAAATTCCTAAGAAAAGCTAACATATTCGATTACCCAAATATACAGAAATTTAGGCGTGTTTCAGGTCAAAACCTAAACCAAATGAACCATCGCAGATCGTAGAAACCATAACAGATTTGATTACCTGCTGGAATCGTCATCTCGGTGGTAGTATCTCCTGGAATCGTGTAGTGGAGCGGTCGCTGAGCACTCGCGTGGAGTCGTTGTCGGAGAAGACGTCGTGGAGTACTCACCGTGGATGAGTCGCGTGGGAGGGGAGTAAAAGGCACATGTGAACTGAGCGACGAAACCCTAAATGCTTTAGCTTAGGACTGAAATGAAAAATTATGAAAGGTTGGGAAGTGAATTGCTCAAAATTAAAGATTTGAGACTAAAATATTAAAGTGACTAAATGTTAGGGACTAAAATAGTTATTTTGCCATAATAATAATAATAATAATAATTTCCGTCCTGCCCATGGGTTTATGGAGGTGATAGCTGAAAAGCAACATGCAGGTGCTATCTAGTCTCCATATGGCTTATCGGAAAGGGGGTGGTAAGTGAACTTTTGTGAAAGTGCACAGTTTACCTCACTAGAATTCTCTAGAGGGGGGGGGGGGGGTGAATAGAGAATTAAAAATTATTTTGTGCAAAGTTAATATATATATGTGTATGATCACAGATTAGAGCTTCCCACACACCAACAAGAATTAAACAAATAAAGTAAATGCAAGAAAAGAAATCACAGCACAACACAAGAAAATATAGTGGTTCCCCAAACTTTGGGTAGTCCACTCTTCTACCCCCTTGGTAGGAATTCACTATCTTGTACTGAGTCTTTTGATAAGGAGACTCTTAGAACCACCCTGAGTCTTTTGACAAGGAGACTCTTAGAACCACCCTGAGTCTTTTGACAAGGAGACTCTTAGAACCAACTGAGTCTTTTGACAAGGAGACTCTTAGAACCAGTACACTGAATTTTTTGGAGAGAGATTCTAAAAACTCTTTTACAATGTTTAAATAAGAAGAATGAAGAAGAAGAAGAAATGAATAAAAAAGAATCTTCTTCCTAACAAGAAGATTGGAAGCACAAGAAGTGAATTAAATCTTTCTTCTATAGAGAGAAGAAGATTTGTAGCCTTTCTCTCTTTGTGAGAGCTATCAGAACTTGCAGCAGAATGACTTCAGAAGCAGGAGAAGAAGAAGTGCTTGAATATTGCTGCAGAACAATTTCTCAATTTTCTCTCTATACTTGGGAGCTCTTCCTCTTTTTCAAATGTAAAAATGGTGAATCACTTCTTATTTTTCTGCCGACCTCCTCTTTATTTATAGCTCTGTTAATTCAAAATAATACTATAGGAGGATAATCAATTATCAGTCAGAGAAATAGAAAGATGAAAATGTTTCCATAATATTTATTTCTGTAGAAGGAAAGAACTAATTCTGATTTCAAATAATGTCCAAATAAGTTTAATCAAATTAGCCAGGAATCAGATATAAAGAAAGAATGATTCAGAACGGCTATAAGATATTGACATTTATTCCATACAAATCAGATTTACTGAAAGAAGGAAAGAGATCTGGCGCATATATAAATCTGTCACATAAATCGACGTGCGTCGATTACCATTCGACGTAAGCGTCGAATTCATCCTGGCTGGACGTCGAGAGGAAAATAAGGAAGGTGCGTCGACTAAGGTGCGTCGACTTCATTAGATGCGTCGACTAGAAATCAGAGTAGCGTCGACAACACATACGTCGAAATCTTCCTAGAGTTACTTCGACTCAATCTGAAGGAAACGTCGACTATATTTCGACGTTGCGTCGAATACTATTCGACGCATATTTACTTAACCTTGTTTTTCTTTCTTAGAATTCATATTCAACTTATTTCTAGGGGTTAAGAGAAATCATTTCCCCAACAATCTCCCCCTATTTGTCTTAACCCTACTTAGAGAGAAATTGTATTAGCATAAAATCAATCCAGCACAGCATTTGTATAGAAAAGAAATATATCAAATAATCAAAAAGTGAAATTTAGAAGAAGAGATCAAATGTTCCAGAATCATATAAACAGATGTCATGTTCACTCCAATTAGTACTCAAAAATATATCAGCATTGTTTTCAAATATTACTCAGGAGGGGTCTTTCTCTTTCTCTTGAATACTACTATTTTAGGAGAGGAGAGTTTCTCTTTCTCATTTGTAGGAAGTTCTCCTAGCTCCCCCTGCGTCTCAGCCATTTTCTCCCCCTGAGTCTCAGCTTCATTTATAATAGTATCCTTAGCTACTTCTTCAGCTAACACAGCTTCCAGCTCCCCCTGAAGTTCAGTTTCTTTATCTTTCTCATCATCTTCCTTTGCAGCCTCAGTTTCTGCTCTGCTTCCCTCCCCTTGTAGTAGTGCCATTTGATTTGCAGCATCTCTTGCTATGTTGAGTACCTCTATTGTTTGTTCATCATTATGTAGCTCAGGTACTGTCTCATTCCCAAGGATTTTGTCAGATTTTAGAGGAGGGGACTTGTGAGAGAGAGATTTAGGATTGGAGAGCTGCTCTTCATCTAGATTCTCCCCCTTCTTGACCTTCTTGGCCAGGGAGGTTAAGAAAGACCTTGTCACTCTAGAGGAAGAGAGAGAGGTCTTTAGGCCTTGCACAGAGGCACTGACCCCATCTATTTAGGTGTGCATGTGAAGGATGGAGGAATGAATTTGAGAGCAATGCTCATCCAGCATCACTTGGAATTTTTCAGCTGCTGATTTGATGCACTGAGTGAGGAGAGCCTCAGTGGATGCAGATGATTCATGGTGTGAAAGGTGAGGAGGTGATGATGGAGGAAGAGGTGATGGAGGAGGAGAGAAGTGAGTTGATACATGAGGTATGGGTGATAATGGAGGTAAAGAAGATGGGAAAATAGGAGGAGGGAGAGAAGGAGAAACTGCTGTCTGAGCAGGTGTTTGAGAAGAAATAGGTAAAGTAGGAGTTATGAGGGTGGTAGAGGCTATTTGAGTGGATGATGGTGGTAGAGAAAAATTATCTCCTTGAGGAGAAGGAGGAGGAGAAGGGTGAGCAGGAGAGTTAGGAGGAGTGGGAGTCCTTTCAGGAATGGAGCCAGGCTTGGGGATTTGCCTGGTCCATTTGGAGAAGAGGGCAATGGACATCCTCTTTCCAGGAGGGATAGGAATTCCTTTTGACCTACAGAGGTCAGGGAAGGAGTGGAAGAGTACTTGACTCATAATCCTCATGTAGGCATTCTCTTTGTGAGAATATCTAGAGCCTATTATCTTGAGTAGCCATGAGGCCCAGTCTACTTTCTTCTTCGGCACAAGGACCCCCATGATGTTCAGTTGGTGTTTGGGTACTGCATCATGTGCTGAGATTTTGTATAGTAGAACTTTCCCTACTATATCTGCCAGCAATCTGTACTCATCAGAAAAATCTATCTTTTTCAGATGGATTGGCCTATCTTTTGAGAATTTCATGGTGGTGAGTAAATGCTTGATTTCATCAGGTGTGAGTTCAATGGATTCATCACCTAATAGGGGAGTAATTAAGACATGTTTAGTCATTCTTTTTAGAAGCTCATTTTCTTTCCTTATTTCATTTAAACAAAGATGATATTAGGATATACCTGATGGAAGATCAAAGGTGGTCCTTATGTGTATTGCAGATATTGATACAGGTGTCTCATAGATTGTGCCTGAAATTTCCCCTTGTTCAGTTATCTGAACATGAGCTATGAGCTCTGTTAGTTCTGTCTCCAGAAGCTTGCATCTTGTTGAAATGAGCTTATCCAGACCAGCTTCAGTGAACAGAGCTATTATGCTCTTAAAGTTGTCGGCGGCGGCTTGGAAGGATTCCAGGTCAATGTCAAAGCCAGAGTTAGTTTTGGGAGCCATTTTAGGTTGGAGAGAGAGAGGAAGAGGTGGCTGGACTGAGGAGCAAGAAGGATGAAAGATGCAGAGGTCGTGAAGGTTTCTAACTGAAGAATCTATTTAAGTCAGGTGAAGCGTCGAAACAGGACTCAACTCGAGGCTTATTCGGTACTTCAATGGATGTGACCAAAAATAATTTAGTCTTGCCGCTCGTTTTTATGAAGTCGACGTTACGTCGAGTGGAATTCAACGTGAGCGTCGATTTAGTCTGTTCTGGGATGCAAGGGTTTCTTATCGACGTATGCGTCGATAGTAGTCGACGCATGCGTCGATTGTACTTATTGATCTGAGTTATCGACGGTGCGTCGATTGGAAGTCGACGTGACTTTTAATTTTCCTGAAAAGTTCTAGGTGTTTATTTCTTCTTATCTCTTCCTAATCCTAAAGGTTTCTAAGTTAGCCTAGGACTGGGTTTTAAGACCAATTTGATTGATTATACCAACATTTCTTGGCAAGGTGGCCATTTTTTTGCATATGTAACACTTGAGTATCTTACTTTTGTGAGAGTTTGAGTTTAAAGGGAAATAGAAGTGTTGACTAGGATACCAGTGTTGATTAGGATAGAAGGTTTCATTAGGATGGGAAGTTTGGTTACCAAGTTTTGGGTAAAATTTTTGATTAGAATTTTGATTAGGATAGAAATCATCATCAGGATGAATGGGTTTTGAATGGGGGTTAAGATGGAAGAATTTTGGAATATAGGTATTCATGTTGCTCTGAGTTTTTATGCGTCGATATCTATTCGACGTATGTTGCTAGTTGCGTCGATTTATATCCGGCGCATTCCTCAGATTGCGTTGATCTGTTATCGACGCATGGAGGAAGTTGCGTCGATTTAATGTCGACGTATCTTTATTCAAGCGTCGAGTGGAGGTCGATACATCTGAGAGGTTACGTCGAGTAGAAGTCGACGCACAATCATTCATGCGTCGATATGAAGTCGACGCAACTGTGTCTTCATAAATTTTCATTTTACCTTTTTCTGTTTTTACTCCTTTGTATGTTGTTTCTTTTGGTTTAGTTGTCTCTTCAGATGAAGTTTGTGAGTCATCAGCTGAATAATATGATGTTTCATCAAATTCCTTTATTTCCTTGAAGAGGTGTTCTTTCCTATGTTGTGATTCTTTTTCTTGGTTTGCTGATTTGATGGGTTTAGTGAATTTTACAGGGCTCATCCAAGCAGGCTTGTTAGATGGAATTAGGCTGATTGATGGATCAGTCCCTAGCCCAAGATTTTTGTGTCTTAATGTTTGTTTTTTAGTGATTTCCTTAAGAGTTTGGCTTCTCATGTTTATTGATTCTTCAAAGGCCTTTGCCTGGGAAACCTTATCCTTAAGGAACTGATTTTCTATTTTAGCCTTTTCTACCTCCTTTTCTATGATGTTAGCCCTTAATTCATAATCTTTAGAGCATTTAACTTCTCTGTTTCTCTGGCTTTTAGCTACATTGATTTGTTCTTTTAGATCTTTAATTTCTTGTGTTGCTTTTAGTTGATCTAGATATATTCCCATAAACTCATTTCTAAAGTTATCACTTTGAAAATCTATTTTATCAAACATGCTTACCTCATCCTTATCCTCAGATTTCTCTATGAGAATAAGGCTATCTTCTTTTTCATCTTCAGAAGATATGCTTTCTTCTGATCCTGTCTCACTCCAAGATTTAGCACCATCATCATTCTTGGGGCCTTCAAAGGCCATCAAGCATAGGTCTTCTTGCCTAGATTCTTCATTGTCACTCTTAGAGGATGAACTGTCCTCAGAGTCTGTTTCACTCCAGGCTTCTGCAATAAAGCCTCTTTCTTTCTTCTTTCCCCTTTTCTTGAGATCTTTCTTTTTCAAATCTTTCTTTGTTTCAGCATTCTCTGGACATTCTGGGGCAATATGTCCAGGTTTCCTACAAGAATAGCAAATAATTTCTTTAGTGGGGGTTTTGTCATACCTTGGTTTTGACTCCCTCCTTTTTGATCCATCTGTCTTGACCCATTTCTTAAATCTTCTAGCCAAGAAACTGAATAGTTCTTCTTCAGTGACAGGAGTTCCTTCTTCTGTTGCCTTTAGAGCAATGTTCCTGCCTTTTGAGGAAATTGAAGTGTTTTCTCTTCTTTCCTTCTCTTCTCTAGTTTTCAGCAATTGCTCATAGGATCTGAGTTTTCCTAAGAGAGCATCTGTTGAAATTTCCCTTTGACCTCTTGTGTCTCTTATTGCCCATATCCTTGAGTCCCATGAGCTTGGGAGACTCATCAGCAATTTGTCACTGATCTCTGTGAGAGAGATTTCTCTATCCAAGTCTCTTAGTTGACTGATGATCAGACTGAATCTGTCATACATTTCAGAGATGCTTTCTTCATCCTTCTTTTGGAAGTTCTCATATTGAGAGATCAATAGGGCCTTCTTATCTTTCTTTTCATCAGCACTTCCTTCCACCATCTTTGTGAGAGCATCCCAAATTTCTTTGGATGATTCACAGTCAACAACCCTTTGAAAGATGTCATCTGAGAGAGTTGAGACAAGTATGTTCATGGCCTTTAGATCATGTGTTCTTGCCTTCTTCTCTTCTTCTGTCCATTCAGATCTTGGAACAAGTGTTTGCGTGACATTGCCACTTGCATCCTTTCTATAAGGCTTTGGGGGACCTGTCACAGTAATATTGAACAAGTCAGCATCAATGGAATTCATATAAATTCTGATTCTTGTTTTCCAAACTGCAAACTTTTCAAGATTGCACATTAGTGGTCTGGTGGAAGCATAATCCTTGATTTGTGCCATGTGAAAATTGATTGTTAGAAAAGTATATATATATATAAACAAGAGGTAGGACCTTTTTGATCAAGGAGTTAACCCTTTTTAGATCAACCTACCTCTGATACCAATTGAAAGTGCACAGTTTACCTCACTAGAATTCTCTAGAGGGGGGGGGGGGGTGAATAGAGAATTAAAAATTATTTTGTGCAAAGTTAATATATATATGTGTATGATCACAGATTAGAGCTTCCCACACACCAACAAGAATTAAACAAATAAAGTAAATGCAAGAAAAGAAATCACAGCACAACACAAGAAAATATAATGGTTCCCCAAACTTTGGGTAGTCCACTCTTCTACCCCCTTGGTAGGAATTCACTATCTTGTACTGAGTCTTTTGATAAGGAGACTCTTAGAACCACCCTGAGTCTTTTGACAAGGTGACTCTTAGAACCACCCTGAGTCTTTTGACAAGGAGACTCTTAGAACCAACTGAGTCTTTTGACAAGGAGACTCTTAGAACCAGTACACTGAATTTTTTGGAGAGAGATTCTAAAAACTCTTTTACAATGTTTAAATAAGAAGAATGAAGAAGAAGAAGAAATGAATAAAAAAGAATCTTCTTCCTAGCAAGAAGATTGGAAGCACAAGAAGTGAATTAAATCTTTCTTCTATAGAGAGAAGAAGATTTGTAGCCTTTCTCTCTTTGTGAGAGCTATCAGAACTTGCAGCAGAATGACTTCAGAAGCAGGAGAAGAAGAAGTGCTTGAATATTGCTGCAGAACAATTTCTCAATTTTCTCTCTATACTTGGGAGCTCTTCCTCTTTTTCAAATGTAAAAATGGTGAATCACTTCTTGTTTTTCTGCCGACCTCCTCTTTATTTATAGCTCTGTTAATTCAAAATAATACTATAGGAGGATAATCAATTATCAGTCAGAGAAATAGAAAGATGAAAATGTTTCCATAATATTTATTTCTGTAGAAGGAAAGAACTAATTCTGATTTCAAATAATGTCCAAATAAGTTTAATCAAATTAGCCAGGAATCAGATATAAGGAAAGAATGATTCAGAACGGCTATAAGATATTGACATTTATTCCATACAAATCAGATCTACTGAAAGAAGGAAAGAGATCTGGCGCATATATAAATCTATCACATAAATCGACGTGCGTCGATTACTATTCGACGTAAGCGTCGAATTCATCCTGGCTGGACGTCGAGAGGAAAATAAGGAAGGTGTGTCGACTAAGGTGCGTCGACTTCATTAGATGCGTCGACTAGAAATCAAAGTAGCGTCGACAACACATACGTCGAAATCTTCCTAGAGTTACTTCGACTCAATCTGAAGGAAACGTCGACTATATTTCGACGTTGCGTCGAATACTATTCGACGCATATTTACTTAACCTTGTTTTTCTTTCTTAGAATTCATATTCAACTTATTTCTAGGGGTTAAGATAAATCATTTCCCCAACATTTTGCACTTTACAGTGAAGTGCACTGATCCGACGGTCCGCGTGGATCAGTGCAATGCACTTCGAGATGTGTGCACTTTAGGATGTGTGCACTGATTCACGCGGGCCATCGAATCAGTGCATTTTACCGTAAAGTGCACTTTACCACCCCTTTTCTCGGCTTATCGTCAACACCTCATGTCACTATATCCACCTAAATTAAATATGAAAATAATTCAATATTATTTTATTCTGTGGAAATATCCACCTAAATTAAATGTGAATATTCTCCCTGTTGAAGGTTGAAGTGTGCAGAGAGTGGGGGGGGCGATTGGTTCCCGGGCGAGTGCAACAGGCGAGTGCACATGGTGCAGGCGAGTGCACATGGTCGGGCGAGTGCAATGAAGGTGGCGAGTGCACCTATGTGTGAATGTGTGCAAGTGTGGCTGCCGAGTGGAGAGATGTGCATGGCGAGTGCTTTTGCCGAGTGCAAGAGGGGGGCTACTGTCGAGTGCTCTTGGCGAGTGGAGTGAGGTTGATAGAGGGGCGAGTGCACCTAGTGTAAGGGGGCTGGTGGTGTTGGCGAGTGCACAAGGGGGCGAGTGCACAAGTGCCGAGTGGGGGAGTGTCGAGTGTGGTTGGGCGAGTGCATGCATGGATGGTTGTCGTGTGCATGCAAAGGTGGCGAGTGCTACCTCCCCCCTCCCCCCTTCTTACCTTCTCCCCTTCCCATCTCTTTTGTGTTTTCTATAAATACCCCCCCCCCCCTAGTAGAGAGAAAGAGAACTTGAAGAGAGAGAAACTTCAAGTGAGTGAGAGTGGGTGTGTGCCTACACCCCAAGATGTCCAACCCCAACCCGCACCTCAGCGAGAGGTGGAGAGTGCACTGTGAGGTGGAGAGTGCAGGGTTGAGTGTGTTGTGGAGTGGAGAGTGGAGAAGCGGACCTCGTCCGCGACAAGTTTTTTATTTCTGTCTCAGCTGTTGTGAATCAAGGTGTATGCACCTTGTATTCATCTTGTTCATTTGTAATCAACTGTTTGCATAGTTATAAAGAGTTTACTTCATTTTGTTTCATCATTGGTTCCTTATACTTGGTAGCATACGAAAGTTTAACATGGTATCAGAGGGAGGTTGGTGAAGCGTTGTGTGTTATCGAGGTTCAAGGTTGACATCCAAGATGGACGGCGGAGGAGGATATGCGAGAGGACTAGGCATTGAGCTGCTCACCCAGACCAACTACAAGAAGTGGAAGTCATGCATGGAGAGCTACCTGCTTGGAGAGGACCTATGGGAGTTTGTTGGAGGAGAAGAGCAGGCAGAAGTGTTTCCTATCGATGACAATGGTCTAGCTGTGAGAGCTTAGAGGAAGACCAACGCCAAGGCGGAGTTCACCTTGAAGAGAGCTATCTCTCCTGACTTGTTCGACCACATCATGGGGTGCAAGTCAGCGTCAGAGATCTGGAGTGCCCTTGATGGGCTATTCAACAAGAAGAACGTAGCGCGGCTACAGTTCCTGGAGAATGAGTTGGCGCGGTCCACTCAGGGAGAGTTGTCGATATTCACCTTCTTCTTGAAGATGAAGAACTTATGTGCAGAGATCTCGGCCTTGGATCCTGATGAGCCGATCTCTGAGGCGAAGCTGAAGAGGCACATACTCCGAGGTCTGCTGATGCGCAAATCCTACACACCACTATAGATGGTGGCTAGACTGTGGCACGACACGGCAGTGTACCGATCGTTCAAGTAATATAAAACGAGGAGTAAATCCCCGAGTATCGATCTCGAAAGGAACACAGTAAGGTGGAGTTGACTATTAAGGAGGACTTGAGATTGAAGTCCTTAAGTCGGATGGATGTGAAAGGCTAGGGTTGGTTTGATTTGCGGAAAACAAAATAAAACAACTAAATCACTACTCCTATGCAGGCCGCTATGCGCTGCTTCGCCGGGCGAATGGAAACTATGCAGGCCGCGATGCACTGCTTCGGTAGGCGGATGGGCGAGTAGGTAAGCGGATGAGGTGGTTCGCACTAGCGGAAATGAAGTGGATTACACGGGCCATTAGCACCGCTTAGCTTGGCGAATGGAAGAGTAGGCTCACGTAGTGGAAGAGAAGTTAAGCGGAATGGAATGGAGGGTAATGGAGGATGGAAGATGAATGACAATAACGCACCTCATACACTTGAATAAATCAAAAGTAATTTCATAAACATGAAATAAAAGTTACATATATGGATTTATCAAGCTCTTCATCCAAAAAATAGAGAGTTTAGCATACAAACATCATTTCAAAAGAATAAAGAGTAAGAGATTCGACCGACTCCGAAGCCTTGCTGGGATTCACGGTTGGAATCCCTGGGTTGTCAATCCGCGTCCAAGCTCGGTCCTCAACTGCGTCCGGGGTAAAGGAGGGCTGTCACTTCCTCCCAATGGCCCGTCTTCTTTGTGTCACGACCCGACGATGTCCAAATGCTCTTTAAACCTTCCTTGATGATGAAAGTAAGATCCAATCTCTTCCTTGAAGTCCCTAGATGAATAGAGGAGGCTTAGAACGAAAAAACGCAAAAAACGGCGCTCAAAAAGACCTAGAAACGAAGAAGTTACGGCTGTTTTCGCGGAGCAGCTATTTATAGACAGGTGCAGGTTTTCAATGCGCACGATCAGTGGCGCACGACCAGTGGTCGTGCGCACTATGTCCAGTGGTCGTGCGTTAAGCCAGTCAGGCCACTTTTTATGTGGGAATTAATGCACGATCACTGGCGCACGACCAGTGGTCGTGCGCAGTGTTCCTGTGCAGTTTTTGCGCCCCGAAACACTCGCACAACCCCCGTGTCAACATGAAAGATCATCGGGCCACTGAAATGGGCATTCCACACATTCTCAAATATAGAAATTAAATTGCAACATAAAGCATGAGTAAGATAGACATGAAAATACACCAAAACGGGCCTAGAATTGCACATAACATGGAATGTCAAATATGCATGAAAACATGCCTAAAGTGTGGTGCAAAGACTAGAAAATCGGCCCAAATGAGTCCGAAAATATGTATATAATTGGGACTCATCACACCCCCAGACTTACGTGTTTGCGCGTCCCGAGCAAACATATCCGGCGGAGTAGGAAAAGCATAGCTAACCAAAAAAATTGCAAACATGGAATAGAATGCGAAGTTTCCTACTAGTGTGCATAGAAGTTCATTAGAAGAAGTTTTTACATATGCTAGCTACTTTATAAAAGTGTAAATGCGTAAAAAGGAATTTATTTTTACTCAAAAATGGAATGTTGGTGAATCATGTGGTCTCGCATAGTACGAAAGTAAGCTAGACACGCAGGTGAATGTTACCCAAGACCGGAACTCAGAATTATCTCCGTTGAAATCCATCAACATCGAGAGCCATATGCTTGCCCGGTCACACTCTCTCCACGGCGCTAGTGAACTCACAAGACGAATCGATAGGACTTTAGGTATACATGAGGCTTGGGTTACGGTTTGGAATGCAAAGATAAACGTGAAGGCTAATCGCAACCCAACTGAGCACACAAAAGTGCTAAATCATAGCAGCCCCAATAATACACGTGTAACACACCCCCAGACATGACTTTGAAACCGAGTGTGCACACGGCCTACAACAATCAATACCAAAATATGCTTCAATTAAAGCGCTAGGGATAAATATATATATATATATATTTTTTCTTTTTCTTTTTCTTTTCTTTTTATCCCCAAATTAATTAGCACAATTCTCAGCACGAAGACATTTTTTTTTAAAACTTCCACATCAACACTGAAGTTACGCATCACCGCACCACATTGAAAAATTACAATTCATAAATGCTCTTAGCTTAATTTTTGGTTGCGATAATAGAATTAGCTTTTAGGCCTTGGTGAAGTATGGTGGGGCTGAATCAAAAGATCGGGTAGGCACAAAATAGGCTAGCAACGGTTAGTGTATAGGAGTGGTAGAACAAAGCTCAAGCTTGCCAAATAGATGGCCTATGTCACGCTCAACTTGCAAGTCATTCGCACCCATGCTTCGAGAGTCGCTTGGGGCAAGTTCTTAACCCCCGAGAAAGGTAATCCTTCCTCCCGACTCGAGCAACACGAACCTCACATTCTCTTACACACAATACCACGCTACCGCAAGATTCAACCACATTCACCATTTTGAGTAAAATAAATTAAAATCTATGCAAATCTACAAATTATAAATTAGAAGCATAAACAAAAACTAATTCTACTCAAATCCCTATGCAAACACGAGTATTCAACTAGAGCACTACAAGAGTCAACATTCCACTCCATCTTGCAATTATTTTGGCTAATACAGCACTTCCTACATCACATCCAAGAATTGAATATACGGAAGCATACAAACAAGCGAGTGCGCGCTAAAGTGGGTGCAGTGGTGTACAGTGAAGATGAACAATACTAAATAACTGAAATTAAAATACTTCTAGTATGCAAATGAGATGTGCACGTGCAGTGGGTAATATATAACGGCTCTCCCCCAGACTTAATCTAAACAATAAAACATAATGATATGACAGTGAAAATCAAAATCGAAAGCTAGGGAAGAAGTTACCCAATGCTCAGCAAGTGAGCATACCAGAAGGTGCGTGGAAATCTGAAGCAAACCCGCCATTCAGAATTTGCAATGAGTACCTGCAGGGGTGAGCTCCACAAAAACAAAAGAAAAAGACAAACTAAAATAAACTACAGCTAACTAAACATGATTAGAAGAAATAAAAAATGCAGAAAAAGTAAGATAACTACTGGGGTTATTGTCCTCCCAGCATGACTTATTCAAATTGAAAACAGTTCTAGCTAATGGGTCTATGAAAAGAGAAGTGCACAGGTAACTGTTCTAATATGCGTGTCGGTAGCGGGTACCGATATGGCAACAGAACAGTCACGCCTCTACCCGAATATAAATAATACCTGCTCGTCACAGGTAGAGGGAATAAAAAATAAGAAGAGGAGGAATCCTCACTCAACTCACCAAAACTATCCTTGCCCAGCAAGGTATCATCTCCAGGGAGGCAGCAGGAGGAGAAGGAAATGAGTGGAGCTTCCTCTACGAAGGGGGGATCAACCTCCTCACATATTAGGATACACACATCATTGACTTGAGCAACATGCTCCAAGTCCTCCTGGGGTACCTGTAAAGATTCAACCTGCACAGGCTCGGGTGAAGAAGGGGGGTCAAGAAATAAAAGAGAAGAAGGACAAAAATAATCAGAAATCGGGGGAGTGGTCCCGGTCTCACTCCCAGCAGGATCCAAGGATAGATCGCTATCATCATCGTAAGTATCATGGCGAGGGGAACCCAAGAACTCAAGGGCCTCGGTGGTGAGTTGGACCTCCTCGTCCCATGAGGAAGTGCAAACCTCCTCATCAGAAGGAGTATTTTCCTCAACCCACCTTGGAGCATCCTCCGAGTCCGAAGCATCACCCCGCTCCTTTACTTTGATAGGATCATAAAGAATGTGTGTAGAAAAATCGTGCAAAGAAACTGGAAAAACACAAAGATTTGGTTCCTCCGTAAAAAGATCTGCTAAAGCCTCCCCGATGGAAAGAATACTTTCCTCATCATGCTCAGGTGCATCTAGGAGCTCCCATTCCTCTCCTTGTTGGCTAACAGATGAGTGATCATCATCACTAGGAGTGAAGCCATACACAGGGAGTGAGGAGTCCATGCACGAGACAAGCTCAGGGGTAGAGGGCACAATTGCCTCCATGGGCACAGAATGAGCGATAGGGACACTGTTGTCATGAGTGGAGGAGCAGCGGTCAGGATTGAAAAGACTAGGACAGTCCTTCAATTCATGACCCTCTCCTCGACACAACAAGCAAACAATGTTCCTACACTGCCTAGCATTCAACTCATTCATTTGGTCCATATAATAAACCATGTCATTAAAGCTAGGTGAAATATCCCATGACGACATTTTCAATAATTAAAGCAGATAAAATGAAGCTGAAATTCTTTGCAAGGAAATTTGCACAAACTAATAAAACTCCTTGGATTAAACTTGCCTAAAAAAAAATTTAAAACAGGAAAAGGGAAATAGTAAAATTAATAAACGCAAAAATTAAATAGAAAACAAACAAAATGACAAGAGGACTATACACAATGGAAGAACTTCTAACTCTTGTCTCCCCCTACAGCAACTCACACGTCTGTGTTCCCCGGCAACGGCGCCAAAAACTTGATGCGCAAATCCTACACACCACTATAGATGGTGGCTAGACTGCGGCACGACACGGCAGTGTACCGATCGTTCAAGTAATATAAAACGAGAAGTAAATCCCCGAGTATCGATCTCGAAAGGAACACAGTAAGGTGGAGTTGACTATTGAGGAGGACTTGAGATTGAAGTCCTTAAGTCGGATGGATGCGAAAGGCTAGGGTTGGTTTGATTTGCGGAAAACAAAATAAAACAACTAAATCACTACTCCTATGCAGGCCGCTATGCGCTGCTTCGCCGGGCGGATGGAAACTATGCAGGCCGCGATGCACTGCTTCGGTAGGCGGATGGGCGAGTAGGCAAGCGGATGAGGTGGTTTGCACTAGCGGAAATGAAGTGGATTACACGGGCCGTTAGCACCGCTTAGCTTGGCGAATGGAAGAGTAGGCTCACGTAGTGGAAGAGAAGTTAAGCGGAATGGAATGGAGGGTAATGGAGGATGGAAGATGAATGACAATATCGCACCTCATACACTTGAATAAATCAAAAGTAATTTCATAAACATGAAAATAAAAGTTACATATATGGATTTATCAAGCTCTTCATCCAAAAAATAGAGAGTTTAGCATACAAACATCATTTCAAAAGAATAAAGAGTAAGAGATTCGACCGACTCCGAAGCCTTGCTGGGATTCACGGTTGGAATCGTTGGGTTGTCAATCCGCGTCCAAGCTCGGTCCTCAACTGCGTCCGGGGTAAAGGAGGGCTGTCACTTCCTCCCAATGGCCCGTCTTCTTCGTGTCACGACCCGGCGATGTCCAAATGCTCTTTAAACCTTCCTTGATGATGAAAGTAAGATCCAATCTCTTCCTTGAAGTCCCTAGATGAATAGAGGAGGCTTAGAATGAAAAAACGCAAAAAACGGCGCTCAAAAAGACCTAGAAACGAAGAGGTTACGGCTGTTTTCGCGGAGCAGCTATTTATAGACAGGTGCAGGTTTTCAATGCGCACGATCAGTGGCGCACGCCCAGTGGTCGTGCACACTATGTCCAGTGGTCGTGCACACTATGTCCAGTGGTCGTGCGTTAAGCCAGTTAGGCCACTTTTTAGGTGGGAATTAATGCACGATCACTAGCGCACGACCAGTGGTCGTGCGCACTATGTCCAGTGGTCGTGCGCAGTGTTCCTGTGCAGTTTTTGCGCCCCGGAACACTCGCACAACCCCCCGTGTCAACATGAAAGATCATCGGGAAACTGAAATGGGCATTCCACACATTCTCAAATATAGAAATTAAATTGCAACATAAAGCATGAGTAAGATAGACATGAAAATACACCAAAACGGGCCTAGAAGTGCACATAACATGGAATGTCAAATATGCTTGAAAACATGCCTAAAGTGTAGTGCAAAGACTAGAAAATCGGCCCAAATGAGTCCGAAAATATGTATATAATTGGGACTCATCATCTGCGGAAGGAGTATGTTCCGTTTATCACATCTGTGCAAGGATGGGCTACTCAGCCCACCTTACTGGAGCTAGAGAACCTGCTGTCGTCACAGGAGAGCTTGGCGAAGCAGATGGCAGGAGTGTCTATCTCAGGGGGAGATAGCGAGGCGTTGTTCTCAGGCAAGAGGAAGCCTTGGGACAAGAAGAAGAAGAACTCCGGAGATGGACCTTCAACGTCCTCTCAGGGAGTTAGGGAGAACTTCCTCCCCCCATATGACCAGAGGGGGAGACCCCTCTGCTTTGCCTGCAAGAAGTACGGGAACATGGCAAAGGAGTGCCAGTCTAATCTCAAGGCCGGTCATGTTGCTGAGAGAGGTGGAGACCATCAGAGAGGTGGAGACCATCAGAGAGGTGGAGACCATCGAAGAGGTGGAGGAATAGGTGGGGGTCACCAGGGTGGTGAAGGCGGAGACAACTGCTTCTTGGCTGAGATGACGGCAACGTCGGTCGATGCCTTAGCTTCTGTCAGCTTTGAGAACGACTGCATAGTGGACTCCGGTTGCGGGCACCATCTCACAGGAGATGTGTCTAAGTTTGCCTCCTTGAAGGCATATGGTGGAACTGATGCTATCATCACGGCGGATGATATGGTGCATCCAGTTGAGAAGGAAGGGATGGTATCCCTGGGAAGTGAAGAGAAGCCCGTGACACTGAAGAGTGTGTATCACGTGTCGGGCATGAAGAAGAACCTCTTCTCGGTTGCGAATGCAGTGGATGCAGGTTACCACGTGCTGTTCGGACCGAAGGAGGTGAAGTTCCTGAAGAACCTGTCTTCAGTTGATGCTGATGTCACGCTCACCGGGAGAAGGGTGAAGGACTTGTACGTTCTTTCTGCAAGTGCCAACGTGGATAAGCTGAAGACCAACAACAGCGCAGCGATCTGGCATGAGAGTCTAGGTCACGTGGGGATGGACAAGTTGAAGATGATAGCGGCGAAGGGTCTGGTGGCTGGCCTGCCCAATCTCTCCTCTTGCGGCGACGGCCATGTGTGTGAGGGCTGTCAGTTTGGAAAGTCACATCGACTTCCATTTGACAAGTCGGAGACCAGGTGTAGGGCACCTCTTGAGTGCGTACACGCTGATGTGATGGGGTCGTGCGCCACCCTGACGTATGGAGGAAACAAGTATGCGCTAGTCTTGGTGGATGAATACACCCGCTACACGTGGGTGTACTTCATGAGGGAGAAGGCGGAGGTGTTTGAGAAGTTCCAGGAGTGGAAGGAACTAGTGGAGGGGAGGCTGAACCTGAGGGTGAAGAAGTTGAGAAGTGATAATGGGGGGGGGGGGAGTTTACCTCTAACGCTTTTAACTCTTTCTGCAGGAAGTTCGGCATCCGGCGAGAGCTCTCCTGCGCCCACACCCCTCAGTAGAATGGGGTGGCAGAGAGGAAGATCCGCCATCTGGTGGAGACTACCAGGAGTTGGCTGCATGCCAAGGGGATCCCCAAATCCTTATGGGCGGAGGGAATGACATGTGCCACCCATGTGATCAACCGGATACCTCTGAGCCCCAACATGATGGTGTCTCCACACCAACTCATGTTCGGGGAGAAGCCAGATGTGAGTCACATGAGGGTGTTTGGCTCTACCTGCTTTGTGCACGTTCCAGAGGCGGAGAGAACCAAGTTGGAGCCAAAGGCGAGGAAGTGTGTCTTCATCGGCTTACGACGAGAGGAAGAAGGGATGGAAGTGCATGAACCCGCAGACCCACAAGTTCGTCGTCTAGCGCGATGTTGTGTTTGACGAACTGATCTCGTATCAGGGAGTCTCTTCTGTGGTGCTGCCAGAGAGTGGAGAATCAAGCAGGGAAGAAGAGAGAGTCACTGAGGACTCTATGGTGGAGTTAGAGGTATCTCCAAGTGCCCCATCGCCATCTGGCTTAAGGGGAGCATCTGGCTCAGGGGGAGCTTCTGGCTCAGGTGGAGCTTCAAGCTTTAGAAGCAGGGGGAGCGCTGCTTCAAGATAAGTCGAAGGAGGAGCTGGAGAGGAGGAGTCTACCGGAGCGGTAGAAAGTGGCCAAGCCTTGAGGAGGTCGAAGCGGACCATCGTCCCGCCTGCTCGGTATAAGGAGGGGAACTTCGTGAGTTTGGTCTCTTGCTTCTTCGCAGGACCACTCGACGAGAGGGAACCTGCCCGCTTTGAAGATGTTGTTGGCACCAAGGAGTGGGATGTGGCCATGGATGAGGAGATGGAGGCCCTGAAGAAGAACGAGACATGGGACCTTGTTCCCATGGTGGAGGTCATCAAGCCTGTCACCTGCAAGTGGGTGTACAAGGTGAAGAAGAGAGCTGATGGAGAAGTGGAGCGGTACAAGGCTAGGCTTGTCGCTCGAGGTTTCTCACAAACCTATGGAGAGGACTACGAGAAGACCTTCAGTCCTGTAGCGAAGATGACGTCGGTGAGGACGGTCATTTCCCTAGCAGCGTGCAGAGGGTGGAAGCTGTGACAGCTGGACGTGAAGAATGCATTCCTATACGGAGAGATAGATAAGGACATATTTATGGTGCAACCACCTGGATACGTGTCCAAGTCTCAGCCACGTCATGTCTGCAAGCTGAAGAAGGCCCTCTATGGGTTGAAACAGGAGCCGAGAGTCTGGTATGGGAAGATTGCAGAGTATCTACAGTTCTGTGGTTACGATGCCTCAGACTCAGACTCTAGCATGTTTGTGAAGAAGAGTGGAGATCTTCACGTGCTGGTGCTGCTGTATGTCGACGACATGATCGTAACCGGGAACAACGGTGAAGACGTCGCGGCGCTGAGACAGCAACTAGCCATACGGTTTGATATGAAGGATCTTGGTGAACTGCACCATTTCCTTGGACTTCAAGTGGAGAAGAGAAGTGGCGGGCTGCTCGTGACCCAGAAGGCGTATGCCGAGAAGATCGTTGAGAGGTTCGGCATGAAGGAGGGCAAGAGCAGCTCCGTTCCACTGGAGGTTGGGCTGAAGCTTCGGAAGGAAGAAGGGAGGATTCTTCCTGATCCGAAGATCTTCGGTCACTGGTGGGGAGCCTTATCTATCTGACCATCACAAGGCCGGACATCGCCTTTGCTGTCGGCCGAGTGAGTCGGTACATGCAGCAGCCGCGGAAGCCTCATCTGGAGGCAGCCAAGGGAATACTGAAGTATGTGAAGGGGACCCTGGAGATGGGGTTGTTCTATGGAGGGAGGACCGACTTCAAGCTGCATGACTACACAGATGCAGATTACGCAGGTGACGTTGATGACCGCAAGTCGACATCAGGTTACGTGTTCATGTGTGGAGCCAATGCCATTTCCTGGTGCAACAAGAAGCAGGACTCCATTTTCCTTTCCACCACTGAGGCCGAGTACAAGACGTCGTCCTTAGCAGCTCAGGAGTGTGTCTGGCTGAGAAGGCTGGTGTAAGATGTGGATGAGAAGGTCAGAGGACCTACTGTGCTGCATGGCGACAATGAGAGTGCTCTGAAGCTGGCAACCAACCAGTTTGTCATGCAAGAATGAAGCACATAGAGATCGAGCACCACTTCATCTGAGAGATGGTGTTGGGTGGCTCGCTTGCAGTGGAGCACGTGCGGAGTGAAGAGAACCTGGCGGACATCTTCACAAATCCCTTATCTGCGGGGCCGTTCAAGAAGCTTCGCGCTTGCCTCGGAGTCGTCCTTGAAGCTCACTTCAATTGGGAGTGTTGAAGTTTGAAGTGTGCAGAGAGTGGGGGGGGGGCAATTGGTGCCCGGGCGAGTGCAACAGGCGAGTGCACATGGTGCAGGCGAGTGCACATGGTGCAGGCGAGTGCACATGGTCGGGCGAGTGCACCTATGTGTGAATGTGTGCAAGTGTGGCTGCCGAGTGGAGAGATGTGCATGGTGAGTGCTCTTGCCGAGTGCAAGAGGGGGGCTGCTGTCGAGTGCTCTTGCCGAGTGCTCTTGGCGAGTGCTCTTGCCGAGTGGAGTGAGGTTGATAGAGGGGCGAGTGCACCCAGTGTAAGGGGGCTGGTGGTGTTGGCGAGTGCACAAGGGGGCGAGTGCACAAGTGCCGAGTGTGGTTGGGCGAGTGCATGCATGGAGGGTTGTCGTGTGCATGCATCTTGTTGTACAACCCCGATATTCGCCGAGTATACTCCCGAAGGCTCATTGGAGCATCATGGTAGCATCGACCCATGCAGGAAGGGAGGTAGAGGCAAGGGGAGCGAGAGGTGGAGGGACAAGTCCCCACCCCCAAGGGGGGGCTAGCCCGGGCTGCTGCTCGGAGGCTCGCCCCCGCTCCCAGCTAGGGGGGGCGAGCCCGGGCTGCCGCCCGGGGGCTCGCCCCCACTCCCAGCCAAGGGGGGCGAGACCGGGCTGCTTCCCGGGGGCTCGCCCCCACTCCCAGCCAAGGGGGGCGAGCCCGGGCTGCTGCCCGGGGGCTCGCCCCCGCTCCCAGCCGAGGGGGGCGAGCCCGGGCTGCTGCCCGGGGGATCGCCCCCGCTCCCAGCTAAGGGTGGCGAGCCCGGGCTGCTGCCCGGGGGCTCGCCCCCGCTCCCAGCTAAGGAGGGGGAGCCCGGGCTGCTGCCCGGGGGCTCGCCCCCGCTCCCAGCCAAGGGTGGCGAGCCCGGGATGCTGCCCGGGGGCTCGCCCCCGCTCCCATCTAAGGGGGCGAGCCCGAGTTGCTGCCCGGGGGCTCGTCCCCGCTCCCAGCCAAGGGGGGCGAGCCCGGGATGCTGCCCGGTGGGCTCGCCCCCGCTCCCAGCAAGGGGGCGAGCCCGGGCCGCCGCCCGGTGATCTCGCCCCCGCCCCCAACATTAAGGGGCGAGAGGAGGAGGGGCGAGCCCCCCTCTCACCCCCCGCGTCCAAGGAAGGGGCGAGCTTCTCTCGCCCCCACGCCCAGTAGGGGACGAGCCCAGGAGGGCATTCGGTCTGCGTTTAGTGCCATGGAACGGCGGGATTTGGCTATTCACAGGCCAAGTCCGGGGTATTTTGGTATTTTCACGGACCGGTTTCTAGCTATTTGCAGCCCAACTTCAGAAATCCTATAAATAGGACCAAGGGGGCACCATTTGGAGGCAAGGTCATTCTAGGCTAGCTCTCTCCCTCTCTCTCTCTCTCTCCCTCCCTCCCCAAGTCTCTCTAGGGGGTGAGGAGAGCCTCTAGTGGTGCCCAAGCTTAGTAGTGGCTTGGGAGGGGAAGTTCCTACGGGGCTTCCGGGTATGTGGCGGGACCTCCCCACTAAGCCCTTGGTCCAGTCCATAGTTCCTCAACCTTCAACCTAGAGCTCTCCCTTGGGGGAAGTAAGGGTTGGTCGCCCCTCAGCTTGCTGAGGGCCCCGAACTCCACAGAGACCGAGAAATCGGTTTCAACATTATAGTGCGGTGAGCGTGGAGTGTGACCGATTCAAGAAACTTTCAAGATGAGCTCCATGGACGGAGGAGGAGGAAGATCTGACCCAGGTCACTCGCATCCCCCGGTGGCTGGGGTGACGTTGGAAATGTTCGAAAATCTCAAGCGGGAGGTCATGCAGACCTTGCAGGTAGCTTTCGCCGTGATAAGCGAAGGCAGGAGAGAAAGTGGTCAGGAGGCCTCGCCTCAGCATGTGGGCGAGAGCATCCTCGGCCGGGCATCCGGGAAAGAGGTGCCGGAAGGGGGCGAGTGGGGAGGTCCTCGACCCCCACTCGCCGAGACCCAAGTGGGCGAGTGGGGAGGTCCTCGACCCCCACTCGCCGAGACCCAAGTGGGCGAGTGGGGAGGTCCTCGACCCCCACTCGCCGAGACCCAAGTGGGCGTGGGGAGGTGTCAAACCCCGTCTCGCCCAGCCCCAAAGGGGGGGCGAGCCTAGAAAGTCCTTTGTGTGTGTTGATCCTCTCGGCCCCGGTTCTAGAGGGGTTCGGGAGGTTGGAGATGTCTCACTACTCCGGCAGGGATGACCCCATCCTGCACCTGCAGTGGTTTGAGGACATGGTCTCCATCAGGCCCGTGACAGACGCTTTCAAGTGTCGACTCTTCGCGACAACTCTGAAAGAGAAGGCTAGAGATTGGTTCCACCAGCTCCCTGCGGGATCCATCTATGCCTTCGAAGACTTGCACCGGGTTTTCCTGCTACGCTTCTCGACGTCAAGGAAGAGGAAGAAAGATGCCGAAGCACTTTTCAAGATCAAGCAAGAGCCAGAGGAGCCGCTGGCTCACTATCTGGAATGGTTCAGGGAGGAGGTTCTCCTCGTCCAAGAAGTGCCCGTGTACACCCTCAAGCTTGCCTTCACGTTGG
Source organism: Dactylorhiza incarnata (assembly GCA_033032865.1). NCBI lineage: Eukaryota > Viridiplantae > Streptophyta > Magnoliopsida > Asparagales > Orchidaceae > Dactylorhiza > Dactylorhiza incarnata. Next base: position 5,648,033 of record JAWHQI010000174.1, on the reverse strand, counting down.
GGCTGCGGGAGGGCTTCTTCAAGATGGACCTCAAGAGAAGAGCTCCTTTGTCCCTTGAAGAGTTGATGGATAGGGTGGCAGAAGAAGTTGAGAGTGAGGAAGCCAACCCGGAGTTCGCGAGGAGGCTGGCCAAGCTGAGCGAGCCAGAGGCAAGGCAGCAGGGGGGAAGAGTAGGGGCTCCCAAGAGAAAGTTCGACCAAGAGGAAGACAACTTCCAGGAAGAGGGGGTTGACCCCCCTAGGTGGGGGCAGAGGCCAAGGGCATCCCCTCCACCGCCTCAACAGACCATGACGATTGGCTGGGAAAAAAGGAGGAGAGTCAGAAAAGCAGGAAGAAGAGGAAGAGGGGGTAGGGTGGAGTTACCCTATTGTGACCTCCACGATGAGGAAGGCCACGCGACGATCACCTTCCCTGAGTTCTTGGAATTGAAGGGAGCAAGGGTTTTGGTGCAGCAACAACAACAACCAAATGGGAACGAGGGAGACCACCCTCGACAGTAGGAGACCAAGTTTGTCTAAGTGCTTAGTTTCTTCTCTCCACCCTTAAGTTCATGTAGTGTGGTTGTTTACTTAGTTTTTCTTGCATGTAATGTGATGATTAATGTAGTGAAAGTCCCAAGTACCTAGCCCCGACGCTGGCCCGCTGACCAAGCTCCCACCAAGCTGGCAGGTCCGAGGATCGCTCGGTGGCAGGAGAGTCTCAAGGTACTTAGCCCCGACGCTGGCCCGCTGACCAGGCTCCCACCAAGCTGGCAGGTCCGAGGATCGCTCGGTGGCAGGAGAGTCTCAAGGTACTTAGCCCCGACGCTGGCCCGCTGACCAGGCTCCCACCAAGCTGGCAGGTCTGAGGATCGCTCGGTGGCAGGAAAGTCTCAAGGTACTTAGCCCCGACGCTGGCCCGCTGACCAGGCTCCCATCAAGCTGGCAGGTCCGAGGATCGCTCGGTGGTAGGAAAGTCCCAAGTGCTTAGCCCCGACGCTGGCCCACTGACCAGGCTCCCATCAAGCTAGCAGGTCCGAGGATCGCTCGGTGGCAGGAGAGTCTCAAGGTACTTAGCCCCGACGCTAGCCCGCTGACCAGGCTCCCACCAAGCTGGCAGGTCCGAGGATCGCTCGGTGGCAGGAGAGTCTCAAGGTACTTAGCCCCGACGCTGGCCCGCTGACCAGGCTCCCACCAAGCTGGCAGGTCCGAGGATCGCTTGGTGGCAGGAAAGTCCCAAGTGCTTAGCCCCGACGCTGGCCCGCTGACCAGGCTCCCATCAAGCTGGCAGGTCCGAGGATCGTTCGGTGGCAGGAGAGTCTCAAGGTACTTAGCCCCGACGCTGGCTCGCTGACCAGGCTCCCACCAAGCTGGCAGGTTCGAGGATCGCTCGGTGGCAGGAGAGTCTCAAGGTACTTAGCCCCGACGCTGGCCCGCTAACCAGGCTCCCACCAAGCTGGCAGGTCCGAGGATCGCTCGGTGGCAGGAAAGTCCCAAGTACTTAGCCCCGACGCTGGCCCGCTGACCAGGCTCCCACCAAGCTGGCAGGTCCGAGGATCGCTCGGTGGCAGGAGAGTCTCAAGGTACTTAGCCCCGACGCTGGCCCGCTGACCAGGCTCCCACCAAGCTGGCAGGTCCGAGGATCGCTCGGTGGCAGGAAAATCTCAAGGTACTTAGCCCCGATGCTAGCCCGCTGACCAGGCTCCCACCAAGCTGGCAGGTCCGAGGATCGCTCGGTGGCAGGAGAGTCTCAAGGTACTTAGCCCCGACGCTGGCCCGCTGACCAGGCTCCCACCAAGCTGGCAGGTCCGAGGGTCGCTCGGTGGCAGGAGAGTCTCAAGGTACATAAACCGACGCTGGCCCGCTGACCAGGCTCCCACCAAGCTGGCAGGTCCGAGGATCGCTCGGTGGCAGGAAAGTCTCAAGGTACTTAGCCCCGACGCTGGCCCGCTGACCAGGCTCCCATCAAGCTGGCAGGTCCGATGATCGCTCTGTGGCAGGAAAGTCCCAAGTACTTAGTCCCCATGCTGACCTGCTGGCCAGGCTCCCACCTAGCTGGCAGGGTCAGGAACCGCTTAGTGGCCAAAAATTCTCTTAAGTGTTTTTCCCCCGAGGTGGCTCCGCTAGCCGGGCTCTCGCTAGCCGGCAGGGTAGGAAGGCCTCTCGGGGAGGATAAGTATTTTTCCCCTGAGGTGGCTCCGCTAGCCGGGCTCTCGCTAGCCGACAAGGTTGGGGGACCTCTCGGGGAGGTGCTGTGTTTTTTCCAAGATAGCACCAATAACCGGATTCCCAGCGACACTCGTCGAATATGCAGGGTTGGACATTTCTTTCCGAGCGTGAGCCACACTCGAAAAGAGCGGGGATTGTGTACAACCCCGATATTCGCCGAGTATACTCCCGAAGGCTCATTGGAGCATCATGGTAGCATCGACCCATGCAGGAAGGGAGGTAGAGGCAAGGGGAGCGAGAGGTGGAGGGACAAGTCCCCACCCCCAAGGGGGGGCTAGCCCGGGCTGCTGCTCGGAGGCTCGCCCCCGCTCCCAGCTAGAGGGGGCGAGCCCGGGCTGCCGCCCGGGGGCTCGCCCCCACTCCCAGCCAAGGGGGGAGAGCCCGGGCTGCTACCCGGGGCTCGCCCCAACTCCCAGCCAAGGGGGGCGAGCCCGGGCTGCTGCCTGGGGGCTCGCCCCCGCTTCCAGCTAAGGGGGGCGAGCCCGGGCTGCTGCACGGGGGCTCTCCCCCGCTCCCAGCTAAGGGGTGGGAGCCCGGGCTGCTTCCCGGGGGCTCGCCCCCGCTCCCAGCCAAGGGGGGCGAGCCCGGGCAGCTGCCCGGGGGCTCGCCCCCGCTCCCAGCCAAGGGGGGCGAGCCCGGGCTGCTGCCCAGGGGCTCGCCCCCGCTCCCAGCTAAGGGGGGCGAGCCCGGGCTGCTGCCCGGGGGCTCGCCCCCGCTCCCAGCCAAGGGGGGCGAGCCCGGGCTGCTGCCCGGTGGGCTCGCCCCCGCTCCCAGCAAGGAGGCGAGCCCGGGCCGCTGCCCGGTGATCTCGCCCCCGCCCCCAACATTAAGGGGCGAGAGGAGGAGGGGCGAGCCCCCCTCTCGCCCCCCCCCCCCCCCCTCCGCGTCCAAGGAAGGGCGAGCTTCTCTCGCCCCCATGCCCAGCAGGGGACGAGCCTAGGAGGGCATTCGGTCTGCGTTTAGCGCCATGGAACGGCGGGATTTGGCTATTCGTAGGCCAAGTCCGGGGTATTTTGGTATTTTCACGGACCGGTTTCTAGCTATTTGCAGCCCAACTTCAGAAATCCTATAAATAGGACCAAGGGGGCATCATTTGGAGGCATGGTCATTCTAGGCTAGCTCTCTCCCTCTCTCTCTCTCCCTCCCTCCCCATGTCTCTCTAGGGGGTGAGGAGAGCCTCCAGTGGTGTCCAAGCGTAGTAGTGGCTTGGGAGGGGAAGTTCCTAAGGGGCTTCTGGGTATGTGGTGGGACCTCCCCACTAAGCCCTTGGTGCAGTTCATAGTTCCTCAACCTTCAACCTAGAGCTCTCCCTTGGGGGAAGTAAGGGTTGGTTGCCCCTCAGCTTGCTGAGGGCCCCGAACTCCACAGAGACCGAGAAATCGGTTTCAACACTTGTATTCAGCTTGTTCATTTGTAATCAACTGTTTGCCTTGTTATAAAGAGTTAATTCGTTTTGTTTCATCATTGGTTCCTTATACTTGGTAGCATACGAAAGTTTAACACTCCCAAATTAAATACAAGAAAGCTCCTCTAGCTAGCTATACTTGTGAATCTCATAATTAAATTACATGTGGATCATTAATTACTTTTTGTCAAGTAAAACTGAACTAAAACCGCCATTAATGGCCAGGAGATTTGAGAGCTTTTTGAAACCCATTCGTCTGCACACTTGCTGAAATCAAGATTCAGTCTTCTTTGGCGCAATGTTTTTGCCCCGGTGAGTTCGGAGAAAAACTTCACCATCATAGAATGCATGTTTGACATGACAACTGTTATGACCGCCAACGAGAAAAGATTATTACTTTTGAACATAAAAGTGTGTTGGGAAAATAATTTCTCTTAACCCTTGAAAATAAGTTGAATATGAATTCTAAGAAAGAAAAATCAAGGTTAAGTAAATATGCGTCGAATGGTATTCGACGCAACGTCGAAGTGGTATCGACGTTCCTTTCAGAATGAGTCGAAGTAACTTTAGGAAGAATTCGACGTATCCTATGTCGACGTAACTCTGACTTCTAGTCGACGCATCTTGAGAAGTCGATGTACCTTAGTCGACGCACCTTCCATATTCTTCTCTCGACGTCCTGCCAGGATGAATTCGACGCTTACGTCGAATAGTAATCGACGCACGTCGATTTTTATGTCTAATTCAAAAATCGCCAGATCTCTTTCCTTCTTTTATAGATCTGATTTATATGGAATCAATTTATTCTTTATAGCCATTCTGAATCATTCTTTTCCTCTAAATAGATTCTTGGCTAATTTGATTAAATCCATTATGGACATTATTTGAAATCAGAATGAATTCTTTCCTTCTATTGATATAATTATTATGGAAATATTTCTATCTTTCTATTTCTCTGTCTGCTAATCAATTATCCTCCTATAGTATTATTTGAATGGACAGAGCTATAAAAGAACAACAACAAGGGATCCACCATTTTTATATTTGAAAAAGAGGAAGAGCTCTCAAGTGAAAAGGGAAAATTGAGAAATAGTGCTGCAGCAAAAATCAAGCTTCCTTCTCCTTCTCACTCTGAAGCCATACTGCTGCAAACTCTGATAGCTCTCACAAAAGAGAGAAAAGGCCTACAATCTCCTTCTCACTATAGAAGAGAGATTTCATTCACTACTTCTTGTGCTTCCAATCTTCTTGCTAGGAAGAAGATTCTTTCTTGTCTTAAATACTTCTTCTTCTTTTTCTTATTTCACTTTCACATATTGTAAAAGAGTTTTTAGAATCTCTCTTCAAAAAATTCAGTTGTACTGGTTCTAAGAGTCTCCTTTTCAAAATACTCAGTTGGTTCTAAGAGTCTCCTTATCAAAAGACTCAGGGTGGTTCTAAGAGTCTCCTTATCAAAAAACTCAGTGCAAGATAGTGAATTCCTACCAAGGGGGTAGAAGAGTGGACTACCCAAAGTTTGGGGAACCACTATATTTCTTTGTGTTGTGTTGTGATTTTTCTTCTTGCATTTATTTTCTTTACTTGTTTAATTCTTGTTGGTGTGTGGGAAGGACTAATCTGTGATCACTACATATATATATAATTATTAACTTTGCACAAAAATATTTTAAATCTCTATTCACCCCCCCCCCCCCCCCTCTAGAGAATTCTAGTGAGGATAACTGTGCACTTTCAATTGGTATCAAAGCGAGGTTGATCTAAAAAGGATAACTCCTTGATCAAAAAGATCCTATCTCTCTTATATTTATATATATATATATTTCTAACAATTATTTTTCACATGGCACAAATCAAAGATTATGCTTCCACCAGACCACCAATGTGCAATCTTGAAAAGTTTGCAGTTTGGAAAACAAGAATTAGGATTTATATGAATTATATTGATGAAGAATTATTTAATGTTATCTTGACAGGTCCTCTCAAGCCTTATAGGAAAGATCTCAAGAAAAAGAGGAAGAAGAAAGAAAGATACCTTATTGCAGAAGCCTGGAGTGAAACAGACTCTGAGGACAGCTCCTCTTCTAAGAGTGACAATGAAGAGCCTAAGCAAGAAGACCTATGCTTAATGGCATTTGAAGGCTCAAAGAAAGATGATGGTACCAACTCATGGAGTGAGACGGGATCAGAAGAAAGCATATCTTCTGAAGATGAAAGAGAAAATAGTCTTATTCTCATAGAGGAATCTAAGGAGAAGGATGAGGTAAACATTTTTGATGAAATAGATTTTCAAAGTGATAATTTCAGAAATGATTTTATGGGAATGTGTCTAGATCAACTAAAAGCTACACAAGAAATTAATGATCTAAAAGAACAAATTAATATGGCTAAAAACCAGAGAAATAGAGAGGTTAAATGCTCTAAAAATTATGAATTAAGGGCTAACATCATAGAAAAGGAAGTAGAAAGGGCTAGAATAGAAAACCAGCTCCTTAAGGATAAGGTATCCCAGGCAAAAGCTTTTGAAGAATCAATAAAAATGAGAAGCCAAACTCTCAAGGAAATCACTAAACAACAAACAAGGAGACATAAAAATCTTGGTCTAGGGGCTGATCCCTCAACCAGCCAAATTCCATCCAACAAACCTGCTTGGATGATCCCTGTAAAATTCACAAAACTCATCAAATCAAACCAAGAAAAAGACTCACTAAATAAGGAAGAAGACTCCTTCAAGGAAATAAAACAATTTGATGAAACATCATATTATTCAGCTGATGACTCTCAAACTTTATCTGAAGAAGCAACTAAGCCAAAAGAAACAATACATAAAAGAGCAAAATCAGAAAAAGGGAAAAAGAAAATTTATGAAGATACAGTTGCGTTGACTTCATGTCGACGCATGAGTGATAGTGCGTCGAATTCTACTCGACGCCATCTCTCAGATGCCTCGACCTCAACTCGACGCTTGAATAAAAGTACGTCGACATTAAATCGACGCAACTTTGTTCATGCATCGATACCAGATCAACGCAATCTGGAGAAAGCACCGAATATAAATCAACGCAACTATCAACATACGTCGAATAGATATCGACGCATAAAAACTCAGAGCAACTTAAATGCCTATCCTCCAAAAACCTTCCATCTTAACCCCTATTCAGGACATATTCATCCTAATCATGATTTCTATCCTAATCAACACCTCTATCCTAACCAAACTTTCTATCCTAACCAAAATTCCCATCTAAATCAAACTTTCTATCCTAATCAACACTTCTATCCCTCTCTAAACTCAAATTCTCACAATACTAAGATAATCAAGTGCTACATATGTAACAAAACTGGCCACCTTGCCAAACAATGTTGGCACAATCAATCAAACTATCTGTGAAAATTAGTCCAAGACTAACTTAGAAACCTTTAGGATTAGGAAGAGATAAAAAGAAATAAACACCTAGAATTTTTTCAGGAAAATTAAAAGTCACGTCGACTTCTAATCGACGCACCGTCGATGACTCAACTTAATAAGTAAAATCGACGCATCCATCGACTACAATCGACGCATACGTCGATACGAAACCCTGGCATCTTAACGCGGGCTGTATCGACGCTTACGTCGAATTCCACTCGACGTAACGTCGATTTCATGAAAACGAGCGGCAATACTAAAATATTTTCGGTCACATCCACTGAAGTACCGAATAAGCCTCGAATAGTGTCGCATTTCAACGTTTCACCTGACTTAAAAAGACTCTTCAGTTAGAAACCTTCACTACTCTGCTCCTCAGTCCAGACGATTTCTTCCTCTCTCTCTCACTGACCTAAAAATGGCTCCCAAGACCAACTCTGGTTTCAACATTGACCTTGCATCGTTCCAAGCCACCGCAGAAAACTTCAAGAGCATCATTGCTCTATTCACTGAAGCTGGACTAGATAAGCTCATCTCCACAAGATGCAAGATCCTAGAAACAGAGCTCGCAGAGCTGATGACTCATGTTCAGATATCTGAACAAGGAGAAATCCAAGGAACAATCCATGAGACACCTGTCTCAATATCTACAGAACACATTAGGACAACCTTTGATCTTCCATCAGGTACACCCTAATATTATCTTTGTTCAAAGCAAATAGGGAAATAAAATCAACTTCTAAAGAATAACTAAATAAGTCTTCATCAATCCCTTATTAGGTGATGAATCAATAGACCTCACACCTGATGAAATCAAGCATCTGCTAACCACCATGAAGTTTTCAAAGGATAAACCAATCCATCTAAAGAAAATAGACTTTTCTGAGGAGTACAGACTGCTAGCAGATATAGTAGGAAAAATCCTGCTATGCAAGACCTCAGCCCATGATGCAGTGCCCAAGCAGCAACTGAATATCATGGGGGCCCTGATACTGAAGAAGAAGGTGGACTGGGCCACATGTGTAACACCCCAAAGATCGTGGTTCAGCGAGGTAGGCGGAATGGTAGTGTTGCGCTCGGGATAGGCTCAAAATTCCAGATCAGGCCAATGCGCACGACCATTGTCCTCTTCGCGCACGACCAGTGATCGTGCGCCAATGATCGTGCGTAACCCGCAAAGAATCGGAGTTCTGTCTCGGCTTATGCGCACGACCATTGTCCTCTTCGCGCACGACCAGTGATCGTGCGCCAGCGATCGTGCGTTAATTCAGAAGAAAATCGAGTTCTATCTCAGATAGTGCGCACGACCATTTCCCTCTTCGCGCACGACCACTGACCGTGCGCCTGTGATCGTGCGCCCTGTTTATTCTGTTCCGCGATTTTGAGCGGAGAAGAAGATCGGACCGTCCAAATCTTTTGGAAATTGATCCAACGGCTAGGTTTAGTTGCGGGAGACCTTTAGGGCTGATGAGAGGGGGTTAAACCTCATATTCTCTAAGCCATTCTCTCTCCAAACCCTAGAGAAAGAAGGAGGAGCCAAGGAAGAAGAAGGTAGATCCCGCCATTGACGGAGCTCCGGAGCTCCGTTTCGCGAGCCATTTCCAGATTTGGAGAGTGCAGCCCGGTGCGGTCGTTTCTCTCCGTGTAGAATCTCGGATCTATGGCGAAAAAGAACGCTCCTAGGGTAACGATTTCTTCTCCCGTTGTTTGGACTTGTCTTTTGTCCTCTCCTTCATTTCTCTATGCTTGCATGAGGGATCCCTTTCACCAAATGGGTGAAGTGTAGGATTCCCTCAAGTTCTCCGGAACTCCGGGTCGATTGTGTCCGTCCCCGGCATATTGCATGTAGAAAATCCGGTAGTCGTGCGGATTTAGGCATTTTGTGTGAAGCCTATTCGTGGCCGTGAGCCCGAATCGGTGATGCTTGGATTGCGACATTGCATTTAGGTTAAGCCTAGAATGCGTGTCGGAGAATGACTCCGTGAAATCATCTATAGTAGTGCGGGATTTAAGTGTAGGCGTCTTGTGAAGATCCTAACGAAAGCCCCATGCTTTGAGATTCGATGAAGGCAAACCTTCACCGCGAAATTGATGCGGAGCGTATTATACCTCCCCTTTTTGAGTATTTGTGAAGCCTAGATCCTTGTGAAGGGATTAGGTGCGTAGCTTATATTTGTGTAGCACTTGAAGGTGCTAAACCCTTACGGGCCGAGGCGAAGCAGTACCCGCGTCGTGCGATAGATCGCGACGATTAGAGCATGGGCAAAGCTAAACCGAACCCGTTTCCATGCAGATCGGTAAGAGGTCCCTACCTCATGTAGCCGTGTGATCATGGGAGAGGTCGTGGAAGGTGGTTTACCTAGACCGACCAAAAGCTCTTTTTCCCACATAAGGCGATGGCCCTTACGGTGGAGTGTTTTGTGGAATTGATGTTGTTAGCCTCATGCGGTTGTTTAGGCGGTTGCGGGGAACCTTCGGGTGAACCCTACCAACATCATGTGCATACCTAGGTTCCCTCCTTTTTGATGCTCAACCTAGAAGATTGAATGTGCTTGAAACCTCACCTTGTGTAGTTGCACCTTCTTTATTTTAGTACTTGTGCTAGTATGGCTTGTTTGCAGGGTAGAATCTCCGCCACCCCGGGAAAGGGGTGGGGTCGTTATAATTTGGTCAGCTGTGCTGACCGTTACTTTGTTTGCCACCGCTTGGTGGAATGTTCTTATGCAGGTGCAGGTGAGCCTAGCGGGAAATAGCGGGCGATGGCCCTTTGCAGTGTTGGCCCTCGAAGGCCAGCCCTTTTCCTGTTTTTCATGTATGGCCGGCCTGCGTGCCGATGTATGCTTTTGGAGTTTTGTGCATTGGGTGAATGTAAGGCCTTAAGGCCGTAACTCTTATTCAGGTTACATTCCTATGATAGTGGACAGTTCTTTTTGAATGGTTTAATTAATGCTTCCGCTTACGTTTTGTACTCTTGTTTAGTTGTTACTTTTCTGGTTATCACCTTTTAACTCCTAGCTAGTGTGGTTTGTATGGCGTGGGGTCCCGGCCGGACCTGCTGTTATACCTTTCGTACTGGCAGGGTGTTACAACATGATTGCTCAGGATGATAAGCTCTAAATACACACACAAAGAAAATGCATATATGAGGATTATGAGTCAAGTACTCTTCCACTCCTTCCCTGACCTATGTAGGTCAAAAGGAATCCCTATTCCTCCAGGGAAAAGGATGTCAATAGCTCTATTCTCCAAATGGACCAGGCAAATCCCTAAGCCTGGTTCCATTCCTGAAAAGACTTCATCTCCTCCTAACTCTCCTGTTTATTCATCTCCTCCTCCTTCTCCTCAAAGGGACAATCCTTCTCTACGACCATCATCTACTCCATTAGTTTCTACCACTCTCACAACTCCTACTCTACCTACCTCTTCTCAAACACCTGCTCAAACAGCAGTTTCTCCATCTCTTCCTCCTCATACTTTCTCATCCTCTCCACCTCCTTTATCACTCATACCTCATATATCAACTAACTTCTCTCCAGCTTCATCACCACCTCCACCACTCTCTCCTCATCACCAACCACAACATGAACCATCTGCATCCACTGAAGCTTTTCTCACTCAGTGCATTGCATCAGCAGCTCAAACATTCCAAGCAATGCTGGATGAGCACTGCTCCCAGATTCATTCCTCCATCCTACACATGCACACCAAAATAGATGGGGTCAGTGCCTCTGTGCAAAGTCTGAAGACCTCTCTCTCTTCCTCTAGAGTAACTAGGTCTTTCTTAACCTCCTTGGCCATGAAGGTCAAGAAGGGGGAGAAGCTAGATGAAGAGCAGCCCTCCACTCATAAATCTCTCTCCCACAAGTCAATTGGAAATGAGAGAGTACCTGAGCTACATATTGAAGAACAAACAATAGAGGTACTCAATATAGCAAGAGAGGCTGCAAGTCAAGTGGTACTATTACAAGGGGAGGCAAGCAGGGCAGAAAATGAAGCTGAAAAGGAAGATGTGGCAGATGGTGAGAAAGATAAAGATGAAGAAGCTGAAACTCAGGGGGAGCTAGGTACTCTGATTGTTAAAATAGGAGCTCAGGAGCCAGGTACTGCTATGACTGAAGCTGAAACTGAAAAAGAAACTGAAGAGGCAGAAGTAGAAGCAACCAAGGAAGCTCCATCCCAGGGGGAGCAAACTGATGTAACTCAGGGGGAGCTGTGTGAACTACCTGGTGCTGAGAAGGAGCAACCCCCCTCTCTTAAAATAGTTGTATTCACTAGAAAAAGGAAGACTCCTCCTACCCCTCCTGAAATGCCTTAAAAACAATGACTGATATATTTATGGTTGAATACTGATTGATCTGAATATGAAGTCTGTTTATAAGATTTCCTTTTCTAATTTTTCTTCTACTTCCTTAAATGCTTTGCTGTGATTGATCAATATGCTGATACAATTTCTCTCTAAATAGGGTTAAGACAAATAGGGGGAGATTGTTGGGAAAATGATTTCTCTTAACCCTTGAAAATAAGTTGAATATGAATTCTAAGAAAGAAAAATCAAGGTTAAGTAAATATGCGTCGAATGGTATTCGACGCAACGTCGAAGTTGTATCGACGTTCCTTTCAGAATGAGTCGAAGTAACTTTAGGAAGAATTCGACGTATCATATGTCGACGTAGCTCTGACTTCTAGTCGACGCATCTTGAGAAGTCGACGTACCTTAGTCGACGCACCTTCCTTATTCTTCTCTCGACGTCCTGCCAGGACGAATTCGACGCTTACATCGAATAGTAATCGGCGCACGTCGATTTTTATGTCTAATTCAAAAATCGCCAGATCTCTTTCCTTCTTTTATGGATCTGATTTATATGGAATCAATTTATTCTTTATAGCCGTTCTGAATCATTCTTTTCCTCTAAATATATTCTTGGCTAATTTGATTAAATCCATTATGGACATTATTTAAAATCAGAATGAATTCTTTCCTTCTATTGATATAATTATTATGGAAATATTTCTATCTTTCTATTTCTCTGTCTGCTAATCAATTATCCTCCTATAGTATTATTTGAATAGACAGAGCTATAAAATAACAAGGAGGTCGGCAGAGAACAACAACAAGGGATCCACCATTTTTACATTTGAAAAAGAGGAAGAGCTCCCAAGTGAAAAGAGAAAATTGAGAAATAGTGCTGCAGCAAAAATCAAGCTTCCTTCTCCTTCTCACTATGAAGTCATACTGCTGCAAACTCTGATAGCTCTCACAAAAGAGAAAAAAGGCCTACAATCTCCTTCTCACTATAGAAGAGAGATTTCATTCACTACTTCTTGTGCTTCCAATCTTCTTGCTAGGAAGAAGATTCTTTCTTGTCTTAAACACTTCTTCTTCTTTTTCTTATTTCACTTTCACATATTGTAAAAGAGTTTTTAGAATCTCTCTTCAAAAAATTCAGTTGTACTGGTTCTAAGAGTCTCCTTTTCAAAAGACTCAGTTGGTTCGAAGAGTCTCCTTATCAAAAGACTCAGGGTGGTTCTAAGAGTCTCCTTATCAAAAGACTCAGTGCAAGATAGTGAATTCCTACCAAGGGGGTAGAAGAGTGGACTACCCAAAGTTTGGGGAACCACTATATTTCTTTGTGTTGTGCTGTGATTTTTCTTCTTGCATTTATTTTCTTTACTTGTTTAATTCTTGTTGGTGTGTGGGAAGGACTAATCTGTGATCACTACACATATATATATATATAATTATTAACTTTGCACAAAAATATTTTAAATCTCTATTCACCCCCCTCTAGAGAATTCTAGTGAGGATAACTGTGCACTTTCAAAGTGGATGAAGTTCCTTAGGTGAGGTTGGGCTTCACGAACGACGGTTCAAAATTACAGCATTCTTGACTGCCACCTCCACGCCAAACGGAGCCTCAATCAGGGCTATGTCCCCATCTTGAAGAGTAGAATATGGTGACCTTTGAATCGAATTTTCCATGGAGTTTTGTTAGGTATTCATTTTCGCCCCTTTTTAATTTGGGAGTTGATATTAGCAGTCTGGAACTGGCTATTCGCAGTCCATCGCTATTCATAGTCCATAAATTTTATTTGTAGTCCAAAATTATATTTGCACCCCATTACCATCTCAAATTTGTGAAACACTTTGCTGATTTATTAAGCATTAGAAGCCTATAGAAACATCTTAAAGACTTTAAAACAATTTAAAAACCTAGCAGGAAAACAAGTTAAATGACATGCATAGATGAATAAACTCTAAAACAATTTAAATGTCATGCAAGACTTCTTCTAACCAGAAAACTGACTACTTTTGGGGGATTTCGCTGGATAATTTCCTTATTTTTTGAAGAATGTGAATCTAAGAGGTGGAAAGACGACGCGACTGATAGAACTACGGCTAGGATTTAGGCAATGGGAGGAGAGAGATGGAGAGGAGGAGGTTATTCCATGGAGTGTGATTAGCGAGAATTAGACTGTGAATATAATTAGAATTTGTACAATTTTTGGGGTGCGAATAACGAGAATTGGACTGCTAATATCAACTCTCTTTAATTTCATTGGGAAATTGTTGGTAATCCAAGCTCTGATGGATGATCCTTCGATCTCCTGCTGTGGTCTAGGATAAACAATAAGAAGCTTCTCCGAAATTTTTTGGCCAATCATAAAACTTTCAATTTTGAGCGGAGATTCGTCACAGCTTAGCCACTTCCTCCATATTATGTCTACCTAGTAATTTACTTTTGGAATTATGTCTATCTAGTAATTTACTTTTCAAATTGTTATGTAAAAAATATTATTATCTGTTTTTTCACTATGAATTTGTTCAGTTGCCTCTGTAATTAAGACGAATTACAATAGTGACCATTGAGAACCACAACAATTTGGATTGATTAAACCTCAGTAAATCAAGATACATGGGTGATCAAAATTTTTAATAAATCTTGGGCTCAATAATCCCAAAGTATGAGCTGTTTCTTCTTCCATACATCAAATATTTGCTCCATTACATTGAGCAATGAGGCATCTGTCTAGTTGAATATTTCAGGATGCACATGAAACAGACGATTTTCATGTGGAAAATCTGATAAATGATCGATATCACGTATCCAAATATTATTTTAAAAATTCACATTGTGTTGGATATCAGGCATCAATCAAGTAATATTTTCCTGAAATAATTACAATGACAATGTGTATACAAACAAGGAGCCAGCTGCGATAAAAGGCATGCAATTGAAATTTATTAATTAGTTACTATAAGTACCCGTGGAAAGTGATAACTCTCACGCATGACATGCTGAAAAGTATGATTATCATGTGATGCACCCTCCCACTCAGCATTACAAATGTGAAACGCATTGAAATCACAAGGTACCATAATATTACAAATTGGTGAACCATGTCGCCAAATGTATGCAACTTAATCTTCAAATATATACAATCTTTGAAATATGACATACAATAAGCATCATTTAGTATTTGATGTGGAATATCTCTATAAAGTTCATCTTTTGGTACTATAACATCAATCCGAAGACGTGTTTTATAGTTTTTAAACCCATAAGAAAAGTATCCACTTCCAGTTTTCATTGACTGTTGAAAATGTTCACGTGGCTCTAATTGATTCGTCTTGTGCCAAATTCTGCTAAATCCATCTAACCCATGATATTGTTCAAATAGTTGAAGCCAATCTAGAATAATACAGTCTTCCACATCATAAAAATAGGGTGGTGTTAAAGGCACACCAAAAAATGCTATATGCACATCAACTTTAAGAGAAAAAAACCTAATATTTTTTTGATGTATTTTTATCACTGGTGTGCACACATCCATTTTTTATGTACCTTTAACACCACTCTAAGAATATTATCCATTTAATACTTCCCAAAATTGGTTTTAACCTATTGAGGACAATTTTCATTTTGAGAGAATTTTGTCTTTAATTGAAGTCACTCAAGATCTTTAATTTTACGGGTCAAATTTTAATTATGGTTAATCAGTGCTAAACATGCGATCTAAGGCCAGTCGGAACAAAATCCTTAAATTGGTGAACCCAACAAAGCTTGCCGCGCTCGTTTGCAACCAACTAAGCACTGACACCTTCAATTGAGATCGTCCACTATAGATTATTTCGCACGGATCGCCCGACATTATTTCGCACGTGATCCCATTGGCGGCATTGCGCGCGCGGGGTGCTTCCTGACACATGATCGCGCATGTGTTGAAACCAAGAATTTGTAAAGAAAAATAGGGTGTGCCGAGACGAGAAATTCGAAAGAAAACAAAACACAGAAAATCACAGAAGACACACAGATGTACAGAGGTTCACCCCAATCCGGGCTACGTCCCCTCTCCCCTTCCTCTTCTCTTTGTTCTATTCACCAAGACGGATTACAGCTTACAAGGTTACAAAGATCAAAACCGATCCTACCTCACTTAACCCTCTTCAGACTAGAACAGAGGAACCGCCGCCAAGGAAAACCGCACAGAAACACTCTTGCACTCTCTTGGGCTTAATAACTTTTTTCCTTCTAACCCTAAACCAGAATTATGCACCCTTTAAATAGGGCGTCAAACCGGGCTCAGACCAAACATCCGCTGAGATGGTTCAATAACATCCGCTGAGACGGAACCTGCTGAGTCAGCATGCACACCAGGCGTCGAGCGTCGAACGCAGGCGTCGAGCGTCGAACGTAGACCTCTCCCGTTCGATGAGCCGCAGAGACGGGAGTAATCAAGGACCCGTTCGTCAAACGCAGGCGGAGTTCGACGAACCCTTTTCTGTTCGTCGAACGTCGTTCGTCGAATGCAGGCGAAGTTCGACGAACTCTTCTCCGTTCATCGAACGCCGTTCGACGAACCCTGACCAGAAGTGTTCCCCAACTCCAACATTCTCCCACTTGGTGAACATCTTCCTCCGATGAGAGCTGCTCCTCCAAACTTCCTCTTCACCCTACGGTCGTTGCGCACCACTGAAATTTGGCAACAGGAACCGCCTTGGTAAGAAAATCAGAGTTGTTCTCCATCGTGTCCACCTTCTCCAGTTGAACTACCTTCTTCTCCACCCTCTCCCGGATGAAATGATACTGGATGTCAATGTGTTTGGTTCGTGCGTGGAAGGTTGGATTCTTGGCTAGCTGAATAGCCCCTTGGTTATCACACCACAGCTTCACTGGCCCCTGCTCAAACCCGAGCTCCAAACATAGCCTCTGCAGCCATATGGCCTCCTTGCTCGCATGAGTAAGAGCCATGTACTCTGCCTCCGTCGACGAGAGTGCCACCACGCATTGCCTCTGACTCATCCAACTGATTGCACCTCCAAACAGTGTGAACATGTACCCATTGGTGGATCTCCTGCTATCCAGATCACCTCCCCAATCCAAGTCCACGTGTCCAACCACGGCCAGGACTCCTCCTTCACCAGCCCCTTCAAAACATAGGGAGTAATTCGAAGTGCCTCGGAGATACCTGAACACACGTTTCACCGCATTCTAGTGTTCCTTTCCTGGTGTAGCCATATACCGGCTCAACACTCCCACTGCTTGAGCAATGTCAGGGCGAGTGCAGACCATGGCGTACATCAAGCTTCCCACAGCACTAGCATAAGGGACCTTCGCCATGTCCTCGACCTCATCTTGTGTCTTCGGGCTCAACTCTGCAGATAACTTGCACTCAACTGGCATTGGTGCTCCCACTGGCTTGCAGTCCGTCATATTGAACTTCTTCAACATCTCCTCGACGTACCTCTGCTGCCCCAACCAAAGCTTCTTCTTGCTTCGATCCCTGGAAATCTGCATTCCCAAGATGACACTTGCTGGCCCCAAATCCTTCATCTCGAATTTGGCTAAGAGCAACTTCTTCACTTGTTGGATCATCCTGACACTATTGCCCACCAGTAGCATATCATCTACATAAAGTGTCAGGAAGATGAATTGCTCTCCCTTTCTCTGGATGTACACACAGTGGTCCGAATTCGATCTTTCAAAACCTAACTCCAGCATGTAGGTGTCGAATTTCTGGTACCACATCCTCGGAGATTGTTTTAGTCCATACAGGGACTTCTTCAGCCAGCACACTTGATCCTCCTTGCCCTTGGCTTCGAATCCTTTCGGCTGCTTCATGTATATCTCCTCATCCAGATCACCGTGAAGAAACGCCGTCTTCTCATCCATCTGTTTGATCTCTAAATCATGCGCAGCCGCAATAGAGAGTACCACTCTGATCGACGTCATCTTGGCTACCGGTGAGAAGATCTCATCATAATCAACACCTTCGACCTGGGAGAATCCCTTTGCAACCAACCTTGCCTTATGTAACACCCCAAAACTTCGAAGCAGATATGGGCTGCTGGGAGCTAGCGCAGGCGGTAGTGCTACCGCCTAGCGCTAGCCATCTTGACGGTTGCTAGCGTCGAGACGGAAGCCGCTAGCATCGAGATGGGAGCTAGCGCAGGCGGTAGTGCTACCGCCTGGCGCTAGCCATCTCGACGGTTGCTAGCGTCGAGATGGAGGCCTTAAGCATCGACAGCCGCTAGCGTCGAGTCGAGTGCTTGCGCAGGCGCTAGCGCGTGTTACAGATCCCCGATTTGAAAAGGTGGCCATTTATGGCACTTTGACTTTGGGGGCTGTTTTGGACTGAGGTGGCTCGAGAGGTGTCCTTAAGAGGCCGAAAATCACTTGGCTTACTCATTCCACTAAGGGTTTTGTTTTGGTGAGAGAGGGAGAGCTCCAAAGTGATGATGAATAGGGTTTCTAAACCCTAGGGCTTGGATTTGGTGGAGCTACACTCATCGGAATCCCTCAACGTTGGTGGCTACGCGTAGAGGAGGGCAAGATGCTCCTTTCCATTCATACCAAAAATCAAGCTATGGCCTCGAAGCGACGTCAAAGGGTAACGATCCTTTCTACCATCTTTTGGACATGTGTTAGTCCATTTCCGTGCATCTTTGAGGTCCCTACCCAAAAGGGTGAGGTCGTGACCTCCGACGGGTGGATTCGTGTTATCCCCGTCAGATCTTGAATACATGTAGAGTCCATGCGTGGAATGGACGTAGGCGCGCTGTGTGAAGCCCATCCGAGACGGTTCGTCTGGATTGGTGATGCTTTTTGATATTATGCGTGTCGGGGAAAACTCTGTGTTGATATCCTGCTTCGTAGGACTAGAGGGTGCTACTGCATGCGCAGCAACGCCTGGGGGTGTGCCCCGGGAAACACCCGAAGTTAGAAGCAGAAATGGAGTTCTGTTCACTACCGCTGGCGCTAGCGTTAGCGCCGGGCGGTAGCTCCCAGACTTGGTTCTGGTGATTTTGTGCGTTCTGAGGCAGTGGGAGTGCTACTGCATGTGCAGCAATGCCTGGGGGTGTGCCCCGGGAAGCACCCACAGCTAGAAGCCAAAATAGGGTTTCCGTGCGCTATCGCCAGGCGTTAGCGTTAACGCCGGCGATAGCTCCCAGACTGAGTTCTGGTGATGTTGTTGTGCCCACCTGTTGAGAGGACCTGGGGCCTGTGTGCCCGACCTGTGAGGGTGTCCTGGTGGATGACTTAGCGGCCCGCAGAGCCGGCTGTGAACAACGGGCATTTGGCGAACCTGAAACCGCACTATTGCAGCACCTGATTAGTAAGGCTCGTACAACATGTCGGGAAGCAATGGAAAAGAGTCTTCGGACTACGGGATGTTCACATTTAAAGCACAGGAGAGCCCTGGTATTCGGGCCACCGACTTTAGCCTCGAAGGGCAAAGCCATCACGAGTGGATGGTGGTGGAAGGCGGAGTACACCAAAGAGTGCTTGAGAGCACGAGACGTGGAGGCCATTCCCACGTTTGTGATTGATGCATATGTATGAATTGTTGTGGGCCGTGCCAGCCGCTTCATTCTGTTATATATATATATATATATATATATATATATGTGTTGTGATGCTCTAGCAGGGACGGGTAACTGCCACGCCCTCGAAGGGGTGGGGTCGTTATAATTTGGTCAGCCGTAGCTGACCGTTGCCCTGTTTTGCCACCGTTTTTGGTGGGCTTATTGTACAGGTGATGGACCGAGCGGGAACATAGCGGGAACATAGCGGGCTGAAGCCCCTGCGCTGCTGCGGCCCTTGAAGGCCTTTTTGATGTTCTCTTGTTTCATGTATGGCCGGCCTGCGCGCCGATGTTGGTAATTTGTAAGGACGTTGTGCCTAAATTTTGTTGTATAAGACATTTCATTCCAAGTAATAGAAGTGGACATACCCGGGTTCGGGTTTTGTGGTTTATGTGCCTTGTATCTCTCTTTTGCTTCCGCATAGAATGCTCTGAGTTAGGTTCGTTGTTTAGAGTCATTCGATATTTCAATTAAGTGACGTTCCCGTTTGTTTTGTAGTATATGGCGTGTAGCCCCGGCCGGACCTTCTGTTATATGCTCCCGAACGGATGGGGATGTTACAAATTGGTATCAGCTTCTAGGGTTCCGCATCCTTCTTAGGAATTCGTGGGCGAATTCTTTTAAGGGGTGGTGAGCACGTGTGTGCGCTACCGTCGAAACGTAAATAAACCAAAAAATGTCCACTTAGGAATGAAATGTAACAACAAACCAACAATTATTGCATGATTTTGGAACCTGAGTGTTCCTTTTGTTGTTAGTTGCGACTGTGCTGTCGCCTAACTGTGTGTTGCACTCGTGTAGGGCACTCGAAGTGCAGCGGGACCGTCGCGCCCCCGTGACGTGGTTGAGAGTAGCGGGTCTGCGGAGGCTCCTACACCTCCGTCTGCTGAGATGGTTCGGCTAGTTATAGAAGCTGTTCTAGCTGCGTTGAATGGCCAGCCTGGAAGGCAAGGTTAACCGCCGGTGCAGGAAGTGGCCCCAGAGCCACTAAGAGTGGAGCAAGTCCCCGTGAGGCGTGCTGCTGAGCAACAGCTGAAGCACTTCCTGGGATTTCGACCTCCTCCGTTTACCGGGGTTGAATCCCCAGCTGAGGCCGAGGACTGGCTGTCGCATATGGAGTGAATTCTGACAGCGACACAGTCGGATGAAGCGCAGAAAGTGACCTTCGCTACTTTCTTGTTGGAAAAGGAAGCCAGGCGGTGGTGGGATGAGGTAGAGAGGCGCCAGTTTGCGGGAAGGCGACTGGTTGATGTGCCGATGGAAGAGTTCTCAAGAATCTTCCTGGCAAGGTATGTGCCTCCGTCGCAGCAGATCGCAATGGAGAACCAGTTTCTGGCTCTGACGCAGGGTGATAGACTGGTTGATGACTACCTGTACGAGTTCACCCGCCTCGGGCGTTACGCTGGAACTTCTTTCAATGACGAGGGGAGAAGGGTGAACAGGTTCTGTAAGATCCCCCTCCCGGAACACACAACACGGCCGAGGGGAGTCTTATTCCCAGGACAGACGCCTTGCGGAAGCGCCAGCACACGAGCTAGCCTCCCCCACAAGACGTCTATCCTGTCGGCCAAACCAACTAAACAGCGCCAACCCATCAATAATAGAAAACATTAAAAGCCAAAGATTCACAATAAGTAATAATGTCCAAAACAGTACAATAAAAAACAGAGAGCTACACAAGCTCCTGCAAATCATCAGAGTAACCAGCTAAATGCCCCAAGGGCTACATCTCAAAACACTCGCCCGCCTCTGACACTGACGGCAGCTAAGGTACCATAAACCCCAGCCCTGCACACCTGACCTGGCTGGCCTCCGGTGTTGAACGCTGCTATACCACTGATTGTGCTCCTAAAAAGAGGGACGTAGCAACCGTTAGTCATAAAGACTAAGTGCCTTCCCATCCGCTCCCCCGGCGACTCCAAGGCACCGGGCGGAAGGAAAGGAAGAAAAGCTGCAATATAACAGTAATATACAAAGCAGGTGACGGGAAAGTAAACTAGTATATACACAAATTCTACGCTACACGAGTGTAAAAGGGCTAATCTAATCATGTATAAGCAGGAGTATAATAAAGGTGTACATCAGTAAATAACCAGTAAGTAAGCAGGAAAAGCAAGGCAGTAAGAATAGTAGCGACAAGTAATCAATCTCGTACCCTAACTTATATGAATGCCCATACAAACTTATAAGTTAGGATTTCCAGGAATTATAACACATCATATAAAAGATCCCATACTAATTTATATGATAAGGATCTGCAAGTGCGTATGTTATGCTTATGCTATGAATGATTATGCAATGAACTCACACACACGCTCTATGCGCATAGACCTTTGTAGTTCCCTCTGTTTGAAAGGAAGCCAACCTCTCGGGTACCAACCGTTATGACACACGGTGGTAGTGGACCGGGTTGTCCACTCCTAGGCGGGTATACACTCTACCAGGCCTAGACCGCACGTACGCCTCGACGCTAAACAACCGCAGAGCTCTGCGTACTCTTTGCTGGAGTCCACCAGACTGTGAGCCAAGTGAGAGGTGTCTTCGGGGAACTGTCGTCCCGACACGCAGCCAAGCTGGCCCCTTAGACCCCTACACACCCGCTAAGTCAACGTACCGCGGTCGGAGTGACGACATGCCTAGTACCGAAGACCTGCCACATTTCTGAGAAAGATACCGGGATAATCATCCCCTCGAGGTTCCCGCTCTTCTACCCGAGCACCACAATCCTGCCACTCCTGCAACTGGGAGGAGATACATAAATCCAATCTTACCCTACTATGGCTACTCTTGCCTACTATAAATGTTATTGCAATTTAGGGTTAATCTTGGACTTCCCGAGGGTTGCCCTGTAAGGGGCTCGCTACGGTACTAGGAACTACAATGGGATGACACCCCAAAGTTCCTTTTCTCAAAACACTTAGTACTATTGGTATCTACCCTTAAGATTACCCTCTTATCATCTCACTTGAATTAAACCGCAGTGCTTTATGACCCTCTAAGGGGAAAGATGATCTTTCGTCAACCCCGAGCACAGCCTTACCCATAGCTCACCAAGCACTCTCTCGCCACCTAAGCTCCTTTTTGGTGACCTCAACCTTTTCATCCAAATCAGGTACACCAACTACCTCTCATTCCCACCTAATGGTCTACAAGTTATCTCCATTCTACCGTTTTACTATTCGCAGACCAAATGAGTTATATGAACCACATAAGGGGAGGTACTACAAATATTCATCCAATTGACTCAAGATTATTACCAGAAGACTATCATGATATTATAAGACTAAGCTCGGCTTTTACTCAAGGGCTGTTTCTCGTCCAACCCTGTTAGATTCAAGCTCCTCCACTACTAGGAGGGTATGAACACTACCAGTCCTAGGCCTCTGTATGCCTCGACGCTAAGAACACCCAGCGGAGACCCTGCGTACTGCTCGACGCTAAGAACACACGGCGGAGCCTTCAAGGACACAGAAGGGGACTTGGGTAGGTGAGCACCAAAAGTCCAACCCAACCGGTCTAGAATCTAACTGCCGGCTTTTGTCGGTGTCACGACTAGCAAGCCCGTAGACCCGCCATAAGTAATCCTCCAACCAGGTTCCATACACCACCAGGTGTAAGCCATGCAACCCATGTGCTCCCCATGCACAACCCGTGCTCATAAGCACCCAAGGACTCCCAAGCGGAGTCATATTATATTTCACTTCTTGCACGCTTAGCCGATGTTACCCATCCCGAGTTGTCACAACTCTCGTGCGGTGGTGTGCATATATTATGACAATCATTCTATACGACCCTGTAGGACTACTTGCGGGAATGACGTCATATTCCCCCTTTTTACAAATTATGTGCAAGACCCAACATAACTTCTCATCCCACCCTCATACTCAATTCACAAGTATTACGAAAAACTCAAACTATTAACCTCGTTGAGGGTTCAGCACCATTATTCATGCATCATGATAACTTATAACCGAATATTTGATCAAGGGCTTATATCAACCCGACTCCTATGAGATCCCCCGTGTTATCTCATAATCATTACCTTGAATATTTCCCCAATTTCAAGTCTTGTCTATATTTACCAATGTTATTTGCAACACAACAAATTTATAGGAAGAGTCTAACAATATTACCGTATATATATATCCAACATTCATAATTCTGATCGGGGGTGGTCTCAATACCATTAGGCACATGTCCACCAAATTTTACGAACATCCGATAAGTAATTTGAGAGAAATCCAAACAACATTATAAATTTTACGTGTGTACCACTGTTTACCGAAACTGGATTTCTAGGAGTTACGCTCCACCACCAATAACGTGCCACCCCATTCTGGAAAGGTATTTCCAAGGGCTACAACTTTTGTGTTAGGCCCGAGGTCCAGATTCAAGTCAGTCACACCCAGAAATGGGTTTGAACCTGGCTGTGCACCACAGGACAGAATCTGTCCATCTACTTTATAATTTCAAACACGGCCTATTTCGACCAGACTTTGAGGGAGCTACCGGGCTCCTCGCAAATCGTACAACCAGTCATTGGAAAGGTATCTCCGACGGCTACAACTTCCATCATAAGCTCAGGGACCAGCTCCATCAAGCCCGAACAGCGACTCGAACACAACCGGTCTAGTTTGACAGATTTCTTTATAATATAATAGTAATCTTAATAAAACCAATTACTTCCAACAGCTTTATAGAACTCTACAGTTCACCAAAAATTATGTGCAACCATTCATTAGAAAGGTGTTACCAAGGGCTACAACTTTCTAGTTGAGTCCGAAGCCTGGATCTTGCTGGAACATGTCCAAAACTGGACTTGAACTCAGCAGCGCGCAGAAAACAGATTTCTACATCGGTCTGCAGATATAATTTCTGCACGTATCTTAAAGTGAATCTAATGACATTTGTTCAACTTCTTCCTCCACCAAGGGGGTAAAATGAACAGCACTATTTCCTCAAATACTCCCTCAAAAGACCACCAATCTTCACGAGATCAAGTCCTCTCTCTTCGTATTGAAGAGAGGGGTTGATTGAAGCAAATCTCACGGCGATCGTCGCCCTAGAACGGAAGTTCTAGCGTGGTCTTCTCCTATGGAAACACCATAACTCACAAGGTTGGGACCTCTTGGCCCAACATCTCTCCTATATGATCTAAAGATCTAGCACCAAGGGAGAGGGGAGGAAGTCACCTGATTTCCGTGCATGCTACCCAATAGCCGCGCATGCGGCATTTGTCCGTCGTTCCTGGTCCTGGATCACACCGGAGAGTTCGCTGTTTATGGAGTTCTCACCTCCGGAAATGGAGAAGATGGTTGTCGCTTGGAGTTGAGCATGAGGAGGAGCTCGGCCATGGATTTGGTCGGCCAAGAAAATAGGAAGAACCGACAGTTTGAGGAGATCTGGACATCATGTCGCTGAAATGGAGCAGATCCTGTTCAGATATGTGTTTCTCGGCGCTGCACCTCACCGGAGAAGAGGTCGACCATGGAGAGAGGTGGAGCTGCTCTTAGGTTGTTGTTGGAGTGGTTGACCGGATCGGCCGGAGTTGAGGGCTCGATCGGCCAAATCTGGGAGGAGAGTTTTCGGTCATGGCTTTTAGAGGAGGTGGCTGGCCGGAAAGAGGGACTGCACGGCTACTCGATCAGAAAAAGGAGGCGGTGCTCACCGGAGAAGAGAGGGCATGCCGCCGGTTGAATAATGGAGGACTTGCCAGAGATGGATCTGAGAGAGCTCAAGAGAAGGCCGGAGTTTGGAGGGCGGCATCGGGCTGGAGGTCGGCCATGTGCGGAGATCGTGAAGAGAAGAAGAGGGGCGGCTGACTTCACGGGCTGAAGAGGGAGATGAGGTAATGGAAAATCCTAACCTAAGTTTTAGGTTATAAATACATATATCTACAGTTATAATAAAATAATAATAATATTATTAATAATATTAATTAAACAACTAATAATAGTAATATTATTAACATTAGAGTTTAAACGCTCGTACAATTCCTTAGAGAACTCGTAATTCGTCCCAGAGGGGCTCGATACGACCGTCTCGACGATACGCATCTATCGGAACAGTCCACAATCAAATCCGAGTTCGTTTGCCTATTTTACGCTCCCCGGAGCGTTTGCGGCATAATTTGACTTAAACGTCAAAACTCCTTCAAATGACGGCGGAATCGCGAACGGATAGATTCGTTGAACTCGTACTATTATTACGAGTCTAACAAGACTGACTGAGGTCAATTGCGAGATTGTTTGCTCGATTTCACAATCGTGGATAAAAACGCTATTCGCAGACCGTGCCCGAACGACAAATTCTGTTGGGTTTTTTTTTAGAACCATACATCACATGTAGGTGCAGCGGAAATAAAGAGAAATAACCCAAAAGACTTTGATCGGGCCATGAATATTGAATCAAGAAGTTAACAAAATGCTAGGTATGAAATTACCTTTGCGGGATTGGATCAAATCCAACCTAGATGCTCCACGAAGAAGATTCCTGTTGGCGGCAAAGAGAGTTCTCACGTAGAATTATGTCTACGTCTCTACAGTGATCCACACGATCCAGGAGAAGAACGACTGCACCTTGCACTTCCACGAACTGCTAGGTTCGCTCCAAGAAGAACAAACACGGCGACGATCGCCGGAGAAGAGGTCGGCGGAGGCGAACGGGCGGCGGAACTCCTTCCGTCTAGGGTTCGGGCGGAACACCTTCCGTCGGGTCTTCTTCCAAGAGGCGTAAGAAGAGCATCCTGAACCCTTAAGATTAAGTTCTATTTATAGCCGAAGTATAAACAGACCTAAAAGAATCGCTATCCGCAGTCCATACAGAAAAAGAACTCTTTCTGTATAAATTCGTCGGGATTTCACGAATCAGCATTCGTCGAGTTTACACGGGATAATCCGACGAATCACATCAGACGGCAACATTTGCCGAGTTAAGGATCTCTGTAACAATTCGTCGGGATTCCACGGAACAATCCGACGAATCCGACGAATTCCGACGAATCATATCCGACGAATTATATCCGTGTAAACCCGATGAATTCAGACAGCAACATTTGCTGGACCTCCCCCATTCTATATGGTGATTGGTAACCTTTACCAACACAGTCAATCTTCCATCTTCTCCACATGCTCTTATGTGCGACTCTGCAGGCTCATATCGCGTTGGCAGTGACATTACATATTTGACCACTTCTAGATCACAATGGTAACTCCAACAGTCTCCCACTTGATCTTGAAAGTATCAAACAAAAACCTCACAAACAATGAGCGGCATCTAGCAATGCATCATTGCTCCCCAAGCAATAAGAGTTCATAACTCATAAGCCTTTATGACCAATGTTCCAGCGTTGTCTTTGTCCCTTTGTCCCTTACATCCGGAAAGAACTAGAGGCATGGACCGTGTCACCCTCTTAATAGCTCAATCCAAGTTTCTTGATCTAGAACGGACTTCCAGAGAATGGTGAGCTCAATATCACATATTGACTCAACCAAGTATGGCCATGCATTTCTCAGTCCAATTCCATCAAGGGGCCCATGGATGCAACTCCTGTTATATAGGAGGACAAATCCCATATCTGCTCACACCCAAACACCCAAATGATTCGTAACGTACCCAGCGACCACCCTTATCATCAACCTTCTTCAAGGAAGACTTTAGATGACATCAAAGCACGCTCTTCCTCATTTGATGAATGTTGTGACTTCAGGTCAAAGTACCACAACACCATTGTCAAATGAGACCTACTTGTGACACTTTTAAGTAACAATCCACAAATAGTCTCAGGTTGGGTCTGTCCAGTACAACTTGTTCACTAACAAGTACCCACGTGATGACTTGATATCACAATATCATGACCTGTGAGAACCGGTCATCAGTCAACACACATGCTAGTCTTAATGTATCATCATCACCCTTAGTTTCTACGATGATACCTCGACTGGGGACCTTTTAAGAATGAAGCTTCGAAATCATAGGCTCTCACATTCAAGTCACGTACTTGATGTCCTATGGAAGCGAACATTCTAAGGGTATTTATCACGAATTTTATTCTATTATGTAGAAACAGTATATCGTAATAAAAGAACTTGCCATTAATTGTAAAAGGAAATAATTGGTACACAATTCATCATATGAATAAATAATAAATAGCCAACAGAATATATATTTTACATGCAACCCACAAGACTCCCACTAGAGTTGATCACTCAAGTATCGTATACCCATTGATCTAGTATGACCATCATGCTTTCTCTGCGTGAGAGGCTTTGTCAGTGGATCTGCAATATTCTCCTCAGTCGGCACTCTGCAAATGTTCACATCTCCTCGCTCGACAATCTCACGAATAAGATGGAACCGCCGAAGTATGTGCTTGGAGCGCTGATGGGATCTAGGTTCCTTAGATTGTGCAATTGCACCATTGTTATCACAGTAGAGAACTACGGGACCAACAATGCTAGGAACTACATCTAGCTCGCCGATGAATTTCCTAATCCATACAGCCTCCTTCGCTGCATTTGCCGCAGCGATATACTCGGCCTCAGTTGTAGAATCAGCAACTGTCTCTTGCTTGGAACTCTTCCAGCTCACAGCTCCTCCATTCAGGCAAAACACAAACCCTGACTGAGACTTCGAATCATCCCTATCACTTTGGAAGGTGGCATCCGTGTAACCACTTACAACGAGCTCTTCCTTTCCACCATATACCAAGAATATATCCTTAGTCCTTCTCAAGTACTTCAGGATATTCTTTACGGCTATCCAGTGACATTCACCGGGATCAGACTGATACCTGCTAGTCATGCTCAAAGCAAAAGAGACATCGGGTCGAGTACATAACATTGCATACATGATTGACCCAATTGCCGAAGCATATGGAATCAACTTCATGCGGTCCTTATCTTCACAAGATTTTGGACACTGGTCCTTAGAGAGATTTACACCATGAGACATGGGCAAAAATCCTTTCTTGGACTCAAGCATGTTGAACCGCTTCAACACCTTTTCAATGTGCGTACTCTGGGTCAAACCCAGCAACTTCTTCGATCTATCTCTATAGATCTTAATACCGAGTATGTAAGTCGCTTCACCCAAGTCCTTCATAGAAAAGCAGTTCCCTAGGTTGTTCTTAACAACTTTCAGGGTAGGTATGTCATTCCCGATCAACAGTATGTCATCTACATACAATATCAGGAAGACAACAATGCTCCCACTGATTCGCTTGTAAACACACGGTTCATCCTCATTCTTGACAAAACCAAACTCTTTGATCTTCTCATCAAAACGAAGATTCCAACTTCTAGAGGCCTGTTTCAATCCATAAATGGACCTGTTCAGCTTGCATATTTTAGTGGCTTCATTTGGGGATACAAAACCCTCGGGTTGTGTCATGTACACTTCCTCAAGGAGGTTTCCATTTAGGAAAGCCGTTTTGACATCCATCTGCTAGATCTCGTAGTCATAATACGCAGCAATAGCAAGCAATATCCTAATGGACTTTACCATGGCAACAGGGGAAAAGGTCTCATCATAGTCAACACCATGAATTTGCTTGAAACTCTTAGCCACCAGTCGCCCTTTGAATGTCTGTACATTCCCATCCATGCCGGTCTTCTTCTTGAAGACCCACTTGCACCCTATGGGTCGTACCCCTTCAGGTGGTTCCACCAAGTTCCAAACTTGGTTTGTATACATGGAGTCCATTTCGGATTTCATAGCCTCAAGCCATTTGTCGGAGTCCGGTCCATTCATAGCCTCTTGGTAGGTCGCTGGTTCATCATCATGATCCATAAGCAACACATTACCTATTTGAGACACGAGAAATCCATATCTCTCAGGCTCAAATCTTGGTCTACCAGATCTACGTAGGACTTGTGTCTCTTGAGCAGGTTCTCTAGCTACAACATCTTGTAGTCCTGGCTCAGATTCCAATTCTGGTTCATTCACTACTTGTGGTTCTTGAACTTCTTCAAGTTCTACCTTTTGCGTCTTTCTTAACAAGAACTCTTTCTCCAAGAAGACACCCGTCCTTGCGACAAACACTTTGCCCTCAGACGATAGGTAAAAGTAATATCCTTTCGTTTCCTTAGGATATCCCACCAGATAACACTTATCTGATTTGGGTTCCAGCTTGTCAGGCATTTGACGTCGTACGTATGCCTCACAGCCCCAAATTTTAATAAATGACATACTGGGACGCTTCCCAGTCCATATCTCATATGGTGTCTTTAGAACCGTTTTCGTTGGAGCGCGATTCAGTGTTATTGCAGCAGTCTCTAAAGCAAAACCCCAAAAGGAAACAAGCAAGTCTGCATGACTCATCATCGACCGTACCATGTCTAACAAAGTATGATTTCTCCTCTCAGACACACCATTATGCTGCGGTGTCCTAGGTGGAGTGAGTTGTGATACAATACCACACTCTTTCAAATGATCACGGAACTCATGACTCAGGTATTCGCCACCTCGATCAGATCGGAGTGCTTTAACCTTTTTACCCAATTGGTTCTCCACTTCATTCTTAAACTCTTTGAACTTTTCAAAAGTTTCGGATTTGCACTTCATAAGATACAGGTATCCGTATCTACTGAAATCATCAGTAAATGTAACGAAGTAGAAATACCCACCTCTAGCCATAGAACTCATGGGTCCGCATACATCACTATGTACTATACCCAAAAGATCCTCAGCCCTCTCAGTATAACCAGTGAAAGGGGCTTTAGTCATTTTGCCTAATAAACAAGACTCGCATCGCTCAAATGATTCATAATCAAATGAGTCCAATAGTCCATCTTTATGGAGCTTGGATATGCGCTTCTCATTTATATGGCCCAAACGACAATGCCAGAGATATGTAGGATTTGAGTCATTTGTTCTTAGTCTTTTATTATTATCTACATTATAGATCGGATGGTCTAGGTTCAAAACATAAAGACCATTAAACAATTGAGCTACAACATAACAAACATCATTCTTAAATATAGAACAACAATTGTTCTTAATTATAAAGGAAAATCCAATCATGTCTAAGCATGAAATGGATATAATGTTTCTAGTTATGGCCGGAACAAAATAACAATTATTAAGTTCTATTACAAGCCCACTGGGCAAAGAAAGACGGTAAACCCCTACGGCTACAGCAGTAACTCTTGCTCCATTGCCGACGCGCAGGTCCACCTCTCCTTTACTCAGCAATCTTCTCCTTTTCAGTTCCTGCACATTTGTACAAATGTGAGAACCACATCCGGTATCCAATACCCAAGATGAAGGAGCAGAAAGGTTTATCTCTATAACGTAAATATTCAAAGCGGAAGTCATACCTCCCTTCATTTTCCGCAGACCGTCAATGTACGAAGGACAATTCCTCCTCCAATGACCAGCCTTGCCACAGTGGTGGCATTTCCCTTCCTTCACGGTGCTCTTCTTTTTCAGCGCAGAAGATTTGGGCTCAAGATGTGACTTAGGTCCCACCTTCGTCTTCTTGAAGCCCTTGGCCTTACCCTTGCCTTTATGTACCATCAATATGGGACTAGCAGGCTTGGCTTTCTTCATGTTTATCTCGGCAATTCGCAACATGCCTAGGAGCTCGGGCAGTGTCTTGTCTATTTCATTCATGTTGTAGTTCAAGACGAACTGCTCATAACTATCCGGCAACGATTGCAGGATAAGATCTGTGGCCACCTCTTGACCCAGAGGAAAACCCAGTCTCTCCAGGTTCTCTATATACCCAATCATCTTGAGTATGTGAGTACCAACCGAGTCTCGAGCTCCCATTTTGCACTGAAATAATGCCTTCGTGACATCGAACCTCTCTTGACGAGCTTGCCCTTGAAACATTTTCTTTAGGTGCTCGTCAATCTCCTTGCACCCCATGTTCTCGTGTTGCTTCTGAAGCTCAGAGTTCATGGTGGCAAGCATAAGGCACTCGACGTCTAAGGGGTTATCGGTATACTTCTTATAAGCATCCTTATCAACACGGGATGAGTTCCCGGTCGGCACCTCGGGGGCTTCTTCTTCCAAGACGTAGAGCTTTCACTCTTGCCTGAGAACAATTCTTAGGTTCCTATACCAGTCCATATAATTTGTCCCACTTAGC
Organism: Dactylorhiza incarnata; assembly: GCA_033032865.1. Classification (NCBI taxonomy): domain Eukaryota; kingdom Viridiplantae; phylum Streptophyta; class Magnoliopsida; order Asparagales; family Orchidaceae; genus Dactylorhiza; species Dactylorhiza incarnata. Next base: position 5,617,055 of record JAWHQI010000174.1, on the reverse strand, counting down.
TTGTCCTTCTCAAGGATAGCTCTCAGGGACAAGGTGGAATGTGAACCACTTGCCATGGAATTCTACAAGAATTCATGCAGAATTTAATCAGTACCAAAAATTTCAAAATACAATTTATTTTAATTTGGACTTCAATTAAATACTCCCACTATTTTATTCAAATTGATAGCCCTCACTATCAATTCGGAGAGTCCATGCGAGCTACTCTCTTAGTGGACAAGATCCATATTTCACCAACACCACGAGTCCGCTTTAGCGTTCCTCTCATAATGCGGTTATTTAGGTAGGCAACGCTTGCCAATTGCATCCTCATGCAACTCTTGTATGGCTGGTGAATAACTCCTTATTCGCATCCATCATATGGTGCATGCCAACCCTATGCCTCTAGGCACTCAACCTTTGAGGTCACCTAGTTAAGTTAGACCCGATGTCGACAGTGGGATATCTCAATTATCCGCTCGCACCCTTACCAAGATAGATTAATGCACCTTGCTTTGGCAAGCCCACACTTCATCGATCGAGGCAGGAAGAGTGTCATCCATCGGAAGGCATCCGAACACTTAATATTTGATGAAGGGATTTTAATAGCAAGTTAACACTTAACCATGATCAACATTTGATCAATGTGCACATCCACAGAAAAACAAGCTTTCTAAAATCCACATGCATCCCTTATGTGCACAACATAAGACTATCAACCTTTGATAGACGAAAGGGCTAAATCTGGACATTTAGAACTCTTCCAAATCTTCAGATTTACATGCATTGGACAAAGGCAAAGACAACTCGACTTAAAGCAGTAGACAAGCTCGTCTCTCATTGTTGGATTCAAAATCCAAAACAATACAAGGGTTCATTAACCACTTGAGGGACGGTTACTGCTAAGGAGACAACAATTTCTAACAATTAGAAATTACCACGAAATCCCAGACGTTCCTGGCGGGGTTCCAAGGGGTCGCGCCCCTGGCGGGGTCTTTGGGGTAGAGCCCCTAACGGGGTCCAAGGGGCAGAGCCCCTGGCCTCTGATACCACTGTTGGGTTTTTCTCTAGAATCATACATCACATGTAGGTGCAGCGGAAATAAAGAGAAACAACCCAAAAGACTTTGATCGGGCCATGAATATTGAATCAAGAAGTTAACAAAATGCTAGGTATGAAATTACCTTTGCGGGATTGGATCAAATCCAACCTAGATGCTCCACGAAGAAGATTCCTGTTGGCGGCAAAGAGAGTTCTCATGTAGAATTATGTCTACGTCTCTATAGTGATCCACACGAGCCAGGAGAAGAACGACTGCACCTTGCACTTCCACGAACTGCTAGGTTCGCTCCAGGAAGAACAAACACGGCGACGATCGCCGGAGAAGAGGTCAGCGGAGGCGAACGGGCGGCGGAACTCCTTCCGTCTAGGGTTCGGGCGGAACACCTTCCGTCGGGTCTTCTTCCAGGAGGCGTAAGAAGAGCATCCTGAACCCTTAAGATTAAGTTCTATTTATAGCCGAAGTATAAACAGGCCTAAAAGAATCGCTATCCGCAGTCCATACAGAAAAAGAACTCTTTCTGTATAAATTCGTCGGGATTTCACGAATCAGCATTCGTCGAGTTTACACGGGATAATCCGACGAATTCCCACGAATCACATCAGACGGCAACATTTGCCGAGTTAAGGATCTCTGTAACAATTCGTCGGGATTCCACGGAACAATCTGACGAATCCGACGAATTCCGACGAATCATATCCGACGAATTCTATCCGTGTAAACCCGATGAATTCAGACAGCAACATTTGCTGGACCTCCCCCATTCTATATGGTGATTGGTAACCTTTACCAACACAGTCAATCTTCCATCTTCTCCACATGCTCTTATGTGCGACCCTGCAGGCTCATATCGCGTTGGCAGTGACATTACATGTTTGACCACTTCTAGATCACAATGGTAACTCCAACAAATTCTTCGATACTTATCGAAATCGAGCGCGGACAATTTTATTGAACTCGTATTGGCTTCACGCGTCTAACAAAACTGACTGGAGTGAATTCCAAGGTCGTTTGCTACGTATCATCTTCTTGAATAGATACGCTATCTGAAAACCATGTCATTTGAGCTAAGAAACGCACTATAATTCCTTCAAGGCGGCACGCTTCCTTCGAGTTTTATCGCTCAAGTTATGCTCTCCGGACGGCTCGAATCCCGATACAGCAAACATCGGGACAAAGAATAGAATTGGTACTCGCCGCATTCGACGAGTGCACTTCCCCGGCTTAGGTGCAAGCCTGGCCCTCACTACACCCCGAGCCCGAGTCAACTCGCTTGACTCAAAAATGCGCACAAGGGGTCTAGCTCGAATCGGGATGTTACAGGTTCTACGAAGGCTTGCGTAGTGAGTTGTGGTACCTTCTGACAGGGCCGTTGACGCAGGGTTTCACGACCCTCATTAGTTCAGCCCGAGCGCTTGAGCAGGACATGCTCAGGGAGAAGGGCAAGGTGGTTGTGGTCGAGGCAGTGCCGGAGGGCAAGGCGCTGAGTGCGGCGAAGTTGCGGAGGTTGAATCGCTGGAAGAAGGCTCGATTATCTGGGCCAGCTCCCTCTGCTTCGGGCGCGTCGTCTGGACGTGGCCCTCTTATTTGTTTTACTTGTGGCAAGCCTGGCCATTTCTCTCGGGATTGCCGCAGTGGGCTTCCAAGGTCAGAGAAGAAGACTGGGCCATCTTATTCTGAGAAGGGGAAGGCGGCTGAGTCCACTGCCTCCCGTATGGCTCCCCCGCAGCCCAGAGTCTTCAGTCTTGGTCAGCAGGAGGCTATCAAAGCCAAGGACGTCGTGACAGGTATAATTTAAGATACAGTCCTTACTGTTTTATATACCTGTTTTAGTGTTCATGCTAATCTTGTTTGGCGGCGTAGGCTTTGTAAATGTTTTAGGCATTCCTGCGAGAGCGCTTTTCGATACTGGAGCTTCGCACTCCTTCTTATCATTGGACTTCGTCCAACGTATTGGTGCGCCGTCGTTTGCTTCTGCAGATGGACTGGAGGTCCTACTGCGGAATGGATATTCGATGCGTGTGGAGAGGAGTTGCTGCGTGAAGGTTCTAGTTGGAAGCCAGGAGTATGACCTGAAAGCATCGTTACTCCCCCTGGTTGAGTTCGATGTAATCTTCAGCATGGACTGGCTGTCGGAACAGCATGCGTGCATCGATTGCACCACCAAGGAGGTGAGGTTTAGGCAGTGTGCCGATCGTGAGACGGTCTTTGCGGGCATGCGTGGATCGAGCAAGATGCTGATGTCTGCTCTCCAGGTGTCCAAGGCAGTGCGACAGGGAGCAGAGTTATTCTTTGCTCTAGTGGAGGCTTCAACGCCGAGGCCCAGCCTAGTGGATGTTTCGGTAGTTTCATAGTTCCCCGAAGTGTTCCTGAGGGATCTCCCGGGTGCTCCACCGCAGCGGGAGATAGATTTCACGATTGAGTTGGTGCCAGGCGCTAAGCTGTGGCCCGCTCGCCGTATCGTATGGCTCCGAAGGAGTTGGCGGAGTTGAAGCTACAGTTGCAGGAGCTGCTTGAGCAGGGCTACGTGCGTCCGAGTTCCTCGCCTTGGAGTGCACCGGTCCTCTTTGTCAAAAAGAAGGACGGTAGCCTGCGGCTTTGCATTGATTATCAGGAGCTGAACAAGCTGACCGAGAAGAACAAGTATCCTCTTCCGAGGATAGACGACTTGTTCGACCAGCTCGTTGGTTCGACAGTATACTCGAAGCTGGACTTGAAGTCCGGTTATTATCAAGTGTAGATCAGGGAGTGCGACATCCCGAAGACTGCCTTCAGTACCAGGTACGGGCAGTATGAGTTCACCGTGATGCCATTTGGGCTGTCTAATGCGCCTTCGGTGTTTATGGACTTGATGCACCGGACTTTCCGAGAGTACCTCGACCGGTTTGTGGTTGTCTTCCTTGACGACATACTGGTCTACTCTCAGTCCGAGGAGGAGCACGGTGATCACCTGCGAGTAGTCTTGGAGGTTCTGAGAAGGAACCAGTTGTATGCCAAGTTCTCGAAGTGCGAGTTCTGGTTACCTTCCGTGGCGTTCTTAAGCCATATGGTTAGTGGAGCGGGTGTGGCGGTAGATCCGGTGAAGGTTGCGGCCATCAGGGAGTGGCCTGTTCTTTCTACTGTAGCGGAGGTTCGTAGCTTTCTCGGGCTGGCCGGCTATTACAGGCGCTTCGTGGAGAACTTCTCACGGATCGCGCTGCCTCTTTCGACGCTAATATGGAAGATGCAGGAGTTTATTTGGACGCCCGCGTGTGCGCAGGCTTTCGAGGAGTTGAAGTGGCGGCTTACCACGGCTCCGATCTTATGTTTGCCTTGCGGCACAGAGGGCTTTGAGATCTACAGCGACGCTTCTGGGAGCGGCCTTGGCTGTGTTCTGCAGCAGCATGGCCAGGTAGTAGCGTACGGCTCTCGCCAGCTGAAGGTGCACGAGCGGAACTATCTGGTCCACGCCGTAGAGTTGGCGGCCGTGATATTTGCCCTGAATCTTTGGCGGCATTATGTGCATGGCGTGAAGATTGATATCTTCACGGACCATAAGAGCCTGACGTACCTTCTGACGCAGAAAGGGCTGAATATGCGACAGCAGAGGTGGATGGAGTTCCTTGGGGACTTCACCTTCGAAATTCATTACACTCCCGGGAAGGGGAATGTTGTCGCGGACGCGCTTAGTTGCAGGGCTCCAGCGCAGGCCAACTGGATTCAGATGCATGATGAGCACCTGATACGTGACCTGGAGGCCTTGGGTATTTCTTGCGTGGAGAAGAGGAGCAGTGCTGATGCTTGCCTCTGTTGGACTGAGGTGCAGTACGATCTCGCAGTTAGAGTCCGCCAGGCTTTAGAACTCGATCCGAGTTTAAAGCGCTACGCGGAGGAGGCTGGTGGTGGGCCGGATGCCCAGTTTCAGGTGCGTGACGGGTTGTTGTGGAGAGGCGACCGTTTGTGCATCCCCAAGGTGGGTAAGCTGCGCGATGAGTTGATGTACGAGGCGCATCGTACTAGGTATTCAGTTCATCTGGGGAGCACGAAGATGTACAAGGACATGAAGGTCCTTTTCTGGTGGCCGGGTATGAAGAGGGACATCGCTCACTACGTGGCCAAGTGCCACACTTGTGCGCTAGTGAAGGCGGAATGTCAGAAGCTCGGTGGCTTTTTGAAGTCTTTATCGGTTCCGGAGTGGAAATTCGATGATGTTTCCATGGATTTCGTGCATGGGCTGCTGAGATCGCAGTGCGGGAACGATGTCATCTGGGTAGTCGTAGACTGGCTGAGGAAGGTGGCGCACTTTATCCCCAACCGTAGGGATGACTCGGTGGAGAAGTTGGCGAAGCTGTATGTTGATAAAATAGTACGATTGCACGGTGTGCCCCGTAGCATCGTCAGTGATCGAGATGGACGCTTTACTTCGAACGACTGGAGGCTAGTCAACCGTCTATTGGGTACGAAGCTGCAGTTTAGCACGGCCTTTCATCCTCAGACGGATGGCAAAACTGAGCATACCAATAGGACGATTGAGGACATGCTCCGGATGTGCGTCCTGGATTTCGGCAAGGGGTGGGAAGATCACCTCTTTCTTGTTGAGTTTGCGTACAACAACAGCTACCAGGCGAGTATTCAGATGGCGCCTTTCGAGGCCCTCTATGGCAGGAAGTGTCGCACTCCCTTAGCTTGGGCGGAAATGGGCAAGACGAAGCTCTTCAAGAGGAAAGACGTCGAAGAGGCGACTTCGACGGTACGTATAATCTGGGAGAGGCTTTTGGTTGCGCATGATAGGCAAGCGAAGTACTATAATGCGAAGCACCGCGACGTCCAGTTCGCCGTTGGCGATTGGGTTTACTTGAAGATCAGGTCGTTCAAGGGTGTATCCAGGATTCGACGCTTGAAAAAGCTGAGTCCGAGATACCTTGGACCGTTTAAGATCATCGAGCGCATCGGCGAGGCGGCTTATAGGCTTGCACTATCGGCGGAACTGAGCGGGCTACACGATGTATTCCACATCTCCGTGTTGCGGAAGGCAGTGCAAGAGCCTACGCATGTGGTCGCAGCGTATCAAGTGCCCGTGGATAGTGGGCTTAAGACGGCAGTCAGGCCCGTTAGCATCGAGGAAGCTGAGGTGCGTCAGTTGCGGAACAGGGCGATCCGTATAGTAAAGGTCCGTTGGGACAACTGCGGTCGCGAGGAACTCTCATGGGAGCGTGAGCAGACCATGATGGAGGAGTTCCCCGAGCTGTTTCGGTGACGTTTATCTTTTTTTCTCTTTTTTTGTAAAGACCTTTTTGGATATTTATATATGCCTGTTTTTACAAATTTCGGGACGAAATTTTTATAAGGAGGGGAGAGTTGTAACACCCCAAAACTTCGAAGCAGATATGGGCTGCTGGGAGCTAGCGCAGGCGGTAGTGCTACCGCCTGGCGCTAGCCATCTCAACGGTTGCTAGCGTCGAGACGGAAGCCGCTAGCGTCGAGATGGGAGCTAGCGCAGGCGGTAGTGCTACCGCCTGGCGCTAGCCATCTCGACGGTTGCTAGCGTCGAGAAGGAGGCCTTAAGCGTCGACAGCAGCTAGCGTCGAGTCGAGTGCTAGCGCAGGCGCTAGCGCTAGCGCAGGCGCTAGCGCGTGTTACAGATCCCCGATTTGAAAAGGTGGCCATTTATGGCACTTTGACTTTGGGGGCTGTTTTGGACTGAGGTGGCTCGGGAGGTGTCCTTAAGAGGCCGAAAATCACTTGGCTTCCTCATTCCACTAAGGGTTTTGTTTTGGTGAGAGACGGAGAGCTCCAAAGTGATGATGAATAGGGTTTCTATTCCCTAGGGCTTGGATTTGGTGGAGCTACACTCATCGGAATCCCTCAACGTTGGTGGCTACGCGTAGAGGAGGGCAAGACGCTCCTTTCCATCCGTACCAAAAATCAAGCTATGGCCTCGAAGCGACGTCAAAGGGTAACGATCCTTTCTACCCTCTTTTGGACATGTGTTAGTCCATTTCCGTAAATCTTTGAGGTCCCTACCCAAAAGGGTGAGGTCGTGACCTCCGACGGGTGGATTCGTGTTATCCCCGTCAGATCTTGCATACATGTAGAGTCCATGCGTGGAATGGACGTAGGCGCGCCTGTGTGAAGCCCATCCGAGACGGTTCGTCCGGATTGGTGATGTTTTTTGATATTATGTGTGTCGGGGAAAACTCCGTGTTGATATCCTGCTTCGTAGGACTAGAGGGTGCTACTGCATGCGCAGCAACGCCTGGGGGTGTGCCCCGGGAAGCACCCGAAGTTAGAAGCAGAAATGGAGTTCTGTTCACTACCGCTGGCGCTAGCGTTAGCGCCGGGCGGTAGCTCCCAGACTTGGTTCTGGTGATTTTGTGCGTTCTAAGGCAGTGGGAGTGCTACTGCATGTGCAGCAATGCCTGGGGGGGTGCCCCGGGAAGCACCCACAGCTAGAAGCCAAAATAGGGTTTCCGTGCGCTATCGCCAGGCGTTAGCGTTAACGCCGGCGATAGCTCCCAGACTGAGTTCTGGTGATGTTGTTGTGCCCACCTGTTGAGAGGACCTGGGGCCTGTGTGCCCGACCTGTGAGGGTGTCCTGGTGGATGACTTAGCGGCCCGCAGAGCCGGCTATTTGAGAATACCTGGGCTGAGGGGACGCCATACCCGCTTTTCGTGTTATACAACGAGAGCTGTGAACAACGGGCATTTGGCAAACCTGAAACCGCACTATTGCAGCACCTAATTAGTAAGGCTCGTACAGCATGTCGGGAAGCAATGGGAAAGAGTCTTCGGACTACGGGATGTTCACATTTAAAGCACGGGAGAGCCCTGGTATTCGGGCCACCGACTTTAGCCTCGAAGGGAAAAGCCATCACGAGTGGATGGTGGTGGAAGGCGGAGTACACCAAAGAGTGCATGAGAGCACGAGACGTGGAGGCCATTCCCACGTTTGTGATTGATGCATATGTATGAATTGTTGTGGGCCGTGCCAGCCGCTTCATTCTGTTATATATATATATATATATATATATATATATATATGCTGTGATGCTCTTGCAGGGACGGGTAACTGCCACCCCCTCGAAGGGGTGGGGTCATTATAATTTGGTCAGTCGTAGCTGACCGTTGCCCTGTTTTGCCACCGTTTTTGGTGGGCTTGTTGTACAGATGCTAGACCGAGCGGGAACATAGCGGGAACATAGCGGGCTGAAGCCCCTGCGCTGCTGCGGCCCTTGACGGCCTTTTTGATGTTCTCTTGTTTCATTTATGGCCGGCCTGCGCGCCGATGTTGGTAATTTGTAAGGCTGTTGTGCCTAAATTTTGTTGTATAAGACATTTCATTCCAAGTAATAGAAGTGGACATACCCGGGTTCGGGTTTTGTGGTTTATATGTCTTGTCTCTCTCTTTTGCTTCCGCATAGAATACTCTGAGTTAGGTTCGTTGTTTAGAGTCGTTCGATATTTCAATTAAGTGACGTTCCCGTTTGTTTTGTAGTATATGGCGTGGGGCCCCGGCCGGACCTTCTGTTATATGCTCCCGAACGGATGGGGATGTTACACCTTGTATTTCTCCACATTGCCATCACCCTTCACCTTCTGCTTGAATACCCATTTGCTTCCAATGGCCTTCCTCCCCTTTGGAAGCTTACACAGACACCAAGTCTGATTCTTCCTCAGAGACTCCATTTCATCCACCATGGATAGCTCCCACTGATTTGAATCAGCCCTTGATCTAGTATCTCTGGCAGAGATTGGATCTTCACCAAGCATACTCAGGCAACATTGTGCAGTCACTGCACATTGGGGATATCTCACTGGTGCCCTTCTTTCCCTTGTCGATCTCCTCAGAAGTGGAATTTCCTCAGCTTCATCTTCTAACTCATCAGCACTTCTCACCACCTCCAAATCATCTGATTCAGAATCAGATTCAGCCCCAACAGTGGTAGCTCCTTTCTCAAACTTTCTTCCACCACCACTGTCTCTTTCTCTGCTTCTTTAGCCTTCTCAAGTTGTGTAACTGCCTGTGGAATGGTTTCATGAAACGCCACATCCTTGCTGAATGTTACAGTCCTGGACATAGGGTTCCAAAGCTTGTACCCTTTTATGCCATCTTTGTAACCCACAAAGAAGCACTTCTCAGATTTAACATCAAGCTTCCCCCTCTTCTCCTTTGGAATGTGAACATATGCATCACACCTAAACACACGAGCATAGGCCAAATTTGGCTTTCTCTTGAAGATGGCTTCAAAGGGTGTACACCCCTCCACAGCAAATGTAGGGGACCTGTTCTTCAGGTAGTTTGCAGTCGCCACTGCTTCAGCCCAAAATTCCTTCCCCAAACCTACCCAACTGAGCATGCACCTGGCCTTCTCCATCAAGGTCCTGTTCAGCCTCTCTGACACTCCATTCTGCTCTGGAGTGTACGGTGTGGTCTTCTGCCGTGCAATCCCCTGCTCAGTACAGTACCGCTCACAAGCATCAGAGCAGTACTCCCCTCCATTGTCAGAACGGAGGACCTTCACCTTTCTCTCCAACTGGTTCTCCACCAGGTTCTTAAATTCCTTAAACCTGTCCAGAACCTCTGACTTGGACTTGAGGAAATATATCCAGGAATAACGTGAGAGGTCATCAGTAAAGGACACATAGTACCTTGCGCCGCCTAGAGATGGAGTTGGAGTTGGCCCAAACACATCACTGTGTATCAACTCCAGCACTTCAGTTGCCCTCGTGCCCGTCCCACGAAAGCTTACTCTGGTCTGTTTGCCAACCAGGCAATGTTCACAGAACCCAAGGCTTGTGGAGCACTCCGGCACCCCTTCCACCATCTGACCAGATGCCATGGCCGACATCCCCTTCTCACCGATATGCCCAAGCCGATGATGTCACAGCCTGGACACCTCCTCCTGGTCAACCTCCTGGCTCTCAGAGATAAGAGCCCCACTTGGAACCACTGTATCAGCAAGCAGAGTATACAGTGTTCCATGTCTCACTCCACTGGCAATCACCATTGCCCCCCTTGACATCTTGCAAGATTGCTTGTCACAGCTGAAGTGCACTCCTGCATCCGCCATGGAACCCATCGAGATTAAATTCTTGCTCATCCCAGGAATGTGCATCACATTTGGAAGAGACCTTGTGGTCTCATTAGACAACTTCAACATCACCTTGCCACGCCCAATAATCTGCACAGCAGAATCATCACCCAGCATGACATCTCCACCATCAAACCTCTCATACTCATAGAACAAGTGCCTATGAGGGGTCATGTGGTATGATGCTCCTGTGTCTACATACCACATATCAGAATCTCTCTGAGCAACGCACGCGGCAGCGATATACATGTCACCGTCGTGCCCTCCTTCTTCGTACCAGAAGTTGTCGGTGTCTCTTTGTTCTAAACGGCCTTATTCGGACATTGAGACTTCACATGACCGGTCTCATTGCACTTCCAGCACCGAACGGGCATCTTACTCTTCTCCCTCTCCTGGCTCTTGGATCTACCTCGAGACTTATCTCGATATCCACCATGCTTGTTCTCCCTTCGTTGAGGACGGGATCTATATACACTCAAAGCACCTTTGCTCGCCGCCTCAGAACCTCCTCTCCTGGTCTCCTTAGATAAAAGAGCTGTACATACAGTATCATATGACAGTTCCTTGTCTCCACTCCCCCCAATCACGACAATTAGATTGTCCTATGAATCTGGCAGCGAGCACAACAAGGTGATGGCTCTATCCTCATCCGAGATCTTCTCACCAATAGAGATTAACTGACTCACAATGGTATTGAATTGAGTCAAGTGCTCTGAAAATGAATTGCCCTCATGCATCCGAAGTTTATACCATTTCTTCCTCAAAAGTAATTTGTTTACCAGGGACTTGCTCTGGTAGAGGGATTCCAACTTATGCCACAGACTTCGTGCTGAAGTCTCCTCCATGACGTTAGTCAAGATTGAATCTGCTAAGAATAACTGGATCAGGCCCTTAGCCATCCAATCAGTTTTCGTCCAGGCCGCAGCCTCCGCTGCAACATCTGCAGTTGCCTCTGCAGATTTTCCCTTCGATGCGCTCGCATCCTTCTCTGCAACCTTAGGAACGGGAGGATCATCTTAGATCGCAGACCATAGATCTCGATCAATCAACATATCTTCCATCTTCATCTTCCATAGATCGAATCAACTTCCGTCAAACTTCTCGATCTCGATTCGCACGCCGCTAGAACACAGGTCCGAGGATCGGAACCTCGCTTTGATACCAAATGTAAAGAAAAATAGGGTGGGCCGAGACGAGTAATTCGAAAGAAAACAAAACACAGAAAATCACAGAAGACACACAGATGTACAGAGGTTCACCCCAATCCGGGCTACGCCCCCTCTCCCCTTCCACTTCTCTTTGTTCTATTCACCAAGACGGATTACAGCTTATAAGGTTACAAGGATCAAAACCGATCCTACCTCACTTAACCCTCTTCAGACAAGAACAGAGGAACCGCCGCCAAGGAAAACCGCGCAGAAACACTGTTGCATTCTCTTGGGCTTAATAACCTTTTTCCTTCTAACCCTAAACCAGGGTTATGCACCCTTTAAATAGGGCGCCAAACTGGGCTCAGACCAAACATCCGCTGAGATGGTTCAATAACATCCGCTGAGATGGTTCAAAAACATCCGCTGAGACGGAACCTGCTAAGACAGCATGCACACCAGGCGTCGAGCATCGAGCGCAGGCATTGAGCGTCGAACGCGGGCCTCTCCCGTTCGACGAACCCTTCTCCGTTCGTCGAACGCAGACGGAGTTCGACGAACTCTTCTCCGTTCGTCGAACGTCGTTCGACGAACCCTGACCAGAAGTGTTCCCCAACTCCAACAAAATTGGTCTCTTGTGGAGCTCGGGCCCTCAAGGATGAGGGGCAGCTAACCCTTACTGATTCTTCAGAAGGAACAGACCGAAGACTTAGAACTAGACAAAGACTTTTGGCCGCAGCGAGGAGGTCCCACCACACACCCGGAAGATCTTAGAGCGCTTCCCCTCCCAAGCCAAAGATGAGACTGGGTACCTTGGAGAGCCTGAGAGCTAAGCCAAGATAACCTAGGGAGGAAGAAGCTCACAAAAACTGAGATCGAAGTCCTCTCCAAAGGTGTCATTCAAGGTCTATTTATAGTTTTTTCAGTCTGGTCTACCAATAGCGGGATTCCGCCTTAAACTTTTGCTTCCCAAAATGATCTGCCAACAGCCAAACTCCGATGTTTGGAGAGGCTAACTGCAGACCACCAGGAGATTCCAGGTAAAAACACCCCTGGGCCCTTACTGGGCGAGCCACCCACAGGGGCTCCTCTCGCTAACCAGGAGGACCTGGCTCGCCCACCTTCCTGCGGGCGGCCCGCGATCGTCTGGCGAGAGCCTGGCTCGTCCGCTCCCTACGAGCAGTCGGCGAGAGCCCGGCTCGCCCGCTTTTCTACGAGCAGTCGGTGAGAGCCCGGCTCGCCCGCTTTCCTGATTCTCCCTCCTTCTCACTCCCCTCGCATGCTGATTCCTTAGTCTCCGCTCACCTCATGGAGAATACCGGGGTTGTACACAATCCCCGCTCTTTGCAAAGCTACTATAGGCTCGCGAAGAAACATCCAACCTCTGGCATTCGCCGGCCCTTCAATGACGTGGTAAGAATCTTTTGGTGGGACTCATGCCCACTGCTATAAATACCATTCCTTCCATCCGGTGCATGAACTTTTTCTTTCCTCTCCCTCCTTTCGCTGCTTGCTACTGTTTTCTGCGAGATATCTAAGAAGGAGGAGATACTTGCTCGCCTCAAGGCCTCGCAGGCGGTCCAGAAGGCCAAAGCTGCTGAGCTCGCCCCCTAGATCTCTCCGCAACCTGCTCCGCCCCTGCCTCAGGTTAAGACGGCTAAGACCATCCGACGCCCGTCCGGGGAGGATGAGTCGTCACCACTATCTCCCTCTCCCTGCCACGAGCTCGCCTCGCAGTTTTTGTTAAAGAAGGACTGATACTTCAAATAGTATTCGCTTAACTCTGTTTCTTTGCTCGCAGGACCGTCCGACCGAGGAAAATCTTACCAAGCCATCGCCAACGGGGTCTCGCCCCACATCCACCAGGAGGATTGATCCCCCTGATGTGAGGACCTCTGACCTGCGAGCCTCACCTTCGCGCCCCGGTAAATCGTTCGCCTTGCCATCTCTCGCTTTTCTTTGACAGTTGACCCGCCTCATTCCTTTTGCAGAGTCGCCCCTCGTGACCCCTGAGAGACGAGTCCCCACTCTGGTGGGCTCACTGGCCCCACCGAAAACGAACATCATCACCCCTGGATTCGGCACTCTGGGCCGACGGAGCCCAGGTGGCTCACTACTTGTCGAACCCCGGGTTGCATACGGGACGACGCACCCCCCTGGCCTGGGAAAGTCCATCATCCTGGCCTTCACCGAGTCTTTCAAGGGCCAGCCAAGCTCTTCTCGCCCGTGACCCCGTACCATTCTCATCTCGCCAGGTTACACAATTTCTGCAGACTATCTCTTCCGCTGCTTCTTATGCTGATTTTCTTCCATTCGTAGGTGTTTCCCTGACCCCGCCTACCGAGTCAGAGCACGGTGAAGTGGAGATGTCACCACCGCCCTCGCCGAGCCAGGTCGCAGATTTCTTGGGGGACCTCGGCAACCCGGAACAGATGAAAAGGCGAGTTGTCGAGATATTTCAGAAGCATACCCTAATGTTGCGAGAGCTATTCGACCAGGACCTGATGAATAGGGCCGCTTACGAAGAGAGGTTTGCCGTCATGGAGGATGAGAATGCGTGCCTCCTCACCGAGGTACAGCAGGTCGCGCGCAGCGAGGTCACCTCACCTGGGGTGCATCTCGCGCGAATCGAGGACTACATGCGGCTGATGCAGCGCGAGGTCCAGTCGGTCTGCGAGTACCACTACCCAAGATCGACTGGACCTCGCGCTGCATCAGCCACATGTAGTCCTCGATTCGCGCGAGGTGCACCCCAGGTAAGGTGACCTCGCCGCGAGCGACCTGCTGTACCTCAGGGAGGACGCGCGCGTTCGCATCCTCCATGGGGGCAATCCTCTCCTCGTAAGCGACCCTGTTCATCCGGTCCTAGTCGAATAGCTCTTGCAACATTAGGGTATGCTTCTGAAATATCTCGGCAACTAAAATTTTCATCTATTCTGGTTTGTCGGGGTCCCCCAAGAAATTTGCGACCTGGCTCGGCGAGGGAGGTGGTGACATCTCCACCTCCCCGTGCTCTGACTCGGTAGGCGGGGTCAGCGGAACACCTGCGAATGAAAGAAAATCAGCATAAGAGGCAGCGAAAGAGATAGTCGGCAGAAATTGTGTAACCTGGCGAGATGAGAATGGTACGGGGTCGCGGGCGAGAAGAGCTTGGCTGGCCCTTAAAAGCCTCAGTGAAGGCCTGGGTGATGGACTTTCCCAGGCCAGGGGAGTGCGTCGTCCCATCTGCGGCCCGGGGTTCAGCAAGTAGTGAGCAACCCGGGCTCCGTCGGCACAGAGTGCCGAATCCAGGAGTGATGATGTTCATTTTCGGTGGGGCCGGAGAGCCCACCGGAGTGGGGACTCGGCTCTCCGGGGTCACGAGGGGGGACTCTGCATAAGGAATGAGGCGGGTCAGCGGTCAAAGAAAAGCGAGAGATGGCAAGGCGAATGACTTACCGGGGCGCGAAGGTGAGGCTCGTAGATCAGAGGTCCTCACATCAGGGGGGATCAGTCCTCTCGGGGGATGTGGGGCGAGACCCCGTTGGCGATGGCCTGATAAGATTTTCCTCGGTTGGACGGTCCTGCGAGCAAGGAAACAGAATTAAGCGACTACTATTTGAAGTATCGAGTCCTTCTTTAGCAGAACCTGTGAGGCGAGCTCGTGGCGGGGAGAGGGAGATAGTGGTGACGACTCATCCTCCCCCGACGGCCGTCAGATGGTCTTAGCCCTCTTAACCTGAGGCGGGGGCGGAGCAGGTTGCAGAGAGATCCAGGGGCGAGCTCAACAGCTTTGGCCTTCTGGACCGCCTGCGAGGCCTTGAGGCGAGCAAGTATCTCCTCCTTCTTGGACATCTCACAGAAAATAGTAGCGAGCAGCGAAAGGAGGGAGAGGGAAGAAAAATTTCATGCACCGGCTGGAAGGAATGCTATTTATAGCAGTGGGCATGGGCTCCACCAAAAGATTCTCACCACGTCATCCAAGGGTCGGCGAACACTAGGGGTTGGATGTTTCTTCGCGAGCCTAGAGTAGCCTCGCGAAGAGCAGGGATTGTGTACAACCTCGGTATTCGCCAGTAGGTGAGTGGAGACTAAGGAATCAACAGGCGAGGGGAGTGAGAAGTAGGGCGAATCAGGAAAGCGGGCGAGTCGGGCTCTCATCGGCTGCTCGCAGAAAAGCGGGCGAGCCGGGCTCTCGCCGGCTGCTCGCAGGGAGCAGGCGAGCTGGGCTCTCTCCAGACGATCGTGGGCCGCCCGTAGGAAGGCGGGTGAGCTAGGTCCTCCTGGGTCGCGAGAGGAGCCCCTGTGGGTGGCTCGCCCAGTAAGGGCCCATGGGTGTTTTTACCTGGAAGCCCCTGTGGTCTGTAGTTAGCCTCTCCAAACAGCGGAGTTTTGATGTTGGCAGACCATTTTGGGCTGCGTATAGCAAAAGATTAAGGAAGAATCTCGCTATTAGCAGACCAGACTGAAAAACTATAAATAGACCTTGAAGGGCACCTTTGGAGAGGACTCCGATCTCAGTTTTTCTGAGCTCCTTCTTCCCTAGGTTATCTTGGCTTAACTCTCAGGCTCTTCAAGGTGCCAGTCTCAGCTTTTGCTTGGGAGGGGAAGCGCTCTAAGATCTTCCGGGTGTGTGGTGGGACCTCCTCGCTGCGGCCAAAAGCCTTTGTCTAGTTCTAAGTCTTCGGTTCGTTCCTTCCAAAGAATCAGTAAGGGTTAGCTGCCCCTCATCCTTGAGGGCCCGAGCTCCACAAGAGACCAATTCTTGGTTTCAACAGCATGGGATGTGGCTTGCTGCCTGGCGCATGATTACGCACGCGATTGTGAATATCCACTATATATTATTACCGTCTAGTTCGCTCTCAGTGGTCTCGAGACTACTTCAGTGACTCAAATTTTAGCCCAATATATGCACTGATATGGAACGAGGCAACCAAAAATGCAAAAAAATCGCTAAGAAATCATAGAGATGTATAGCCGGATGAAAATCCATGTGAGACAGCCATTTTGTATGAAAGTGGCTCGAAATAGTTTCTGATCGCCGCTCCAACACTAGTTGTCGCTGTACAACCCCTTATTCATCGAGTGGGTCCCCGGGTCCCGAAGGGTAAAGGGGCATACAAGGTAGGTTAAGAAGAGCATTCGCCAAGAGTGCTGGGGGATCACTCGCCCAGGTCAGGAGAGGCAGGGAAGCCTTAGGGCGAGTCCAAGTCCCATCTGAAAGTTAATTGAATATCAGTTGAAAGTGATTGATATAATCAACAACGCTTTGATACCAATTGAAGGTGAGGTTAGTTCTTAAATTAACTCTTTTTAGGTTATTTCAAAATAGTGATATATAAAAATATGTATAACACAGAGTGAGTTATTTAACTACAATATTTATCACAGATATCACAACACAGCAATAAAGAAATAAAACATAAGCCAAGCATCACAGACGACACAAAGAAATATAGTAGTTCCTCAATCAACCTGGGTACATCTACTCTTCTACCACACTTGGTAGGAATCCACTACAGGTTTTTGATCAGGTGCCCTGCCACCAAGGGAGTTTTGATCAGGTGTCCACACACCAAGTGAGCTTTTGATCAGGTGCTCTTACCCAACTACAGGTTTTTGATCAGGTGTCCTGCCACCAATGGCTGTAACTTTTGAAGGGAGTTATAACCCTTTACAAGATGGGAAGGGAAAAAAATATGTTGTTCTTCTCTTTCTGAGAAGACTCTAGAGATCCTGATGGGTTGTTGAGAATGGATCTTGATGATGTTGAAGAAGAGCTCCCCCTGACTTGATTAGTGTTGAGGAAGCTTCTTCACTTGATTGTAATAACTCTTTTTCTTCTTCTGCAGTTTTGATCCTGAGCAAGTGATCTTGATTGGTGTCTCGGGATGAAGATGTTCTGCAGAGAAGAGTTAGCAAAAAGAAGATAAATAATATATGTTGTTCTTATTAAGAACTTTGTAGATCCGCTTCTTCTTTTTGCTTCTCTGTTATTTCTTTTTCTCTCTCCATGTATCTGTATAATCGTTCTCTTCTTTTCTTCTCTGCTCTTCTCTCTGTATATATAATCTGGAGAAGGCTTTCAGGCTATTTTGAATTCTTGCCTGACAAAGGAAAGAGATAATGTCTCTTTAATTTCCTCAAGAAGATAAATTGTCGTCTTTTGCTTTTCTGCAACGGCTATAATATTTAATGCTTCTGCAACGGCTATAATATTTAATGATACAGAAGGGCAGCAATATATAATTTAATCAAAATATTGCTTAATCAGATATAATAATATTAGCCGAGCTAAGAAATGAGATATTATAATAGCAGATAATATTTCGTCGATCTGAGATTGAAAATCATCGATCTGATCATTTAGTTCATCGTTCTGAGCTTCTGCTGCTAATTCGTCGAACGCAGATTGGAGATCGTCGAATGCATCTTTTCGTCGACCGCTGAGACGGGCTGGATCGTCGACCGCTGAGATATTGAGTTGTTTGTCGAACGCAGATTGAATATAATTCGTCGACCGCAGAGCGTCGTTCGTTGAACGCAGATAGCCGTTCGTCGAACGCATAGAACTTGTATAATTTTTTATTCTTCTCTTGTTTTCTCAGCCTATTATTTATATATATATATATATTTCTTAGTATATTATTTATATATATATATTATTTTCAGCCTTCTATCTAAATGGGATTTGATCTAAGTTATACAAGATGTGTTATGACCATAAAGATGGATCCTAACTCAAATCAAAACTAAGGTTCCAACAATCTCCCCCTATTTGAGTTGGGATCCTAATCCAAATCAAGACTAGGTGTTCTAACAATCTCCCCCTATTTGGTTTAGGATACTAAGCATAAAAAAATAGAATAACTGCAAGCATAACAGTTAGAAATATAAAGCTTAAAGGAGATGTGCAGAATAAAAACAGATAGAAAAAATTTATTGTTCTTTTGAAAATGTTTAATCATAAATTATACTATTTCTTCTTCTTTAAAGTTCTAAATTTCTTCTTCTTTTTAAAAACATTTAAGAAATTTCTGATTCCTAGATTTTGTTTTAATAAGATTTTAATAATATGATGAATTGCTACAGCTGTTAATGAATTCTAAGGAATTTTAAGATCAGAAAAACATTGCCTGATACCTTCCTTCTATAGAATCCCCTTAATCAGAAGAGACTCACACTCAGTGCCCTGATCATTTCTGATCTATGCAATCTGAGTAGAATGCTCAACATGATTTTGGAGAAAATCTGTAAGAACATTGAAGTTATCTGACTTTGTTTTTAAGATAGGAAATTCCAATGAATCATATAACTGCTTATTTAATTATAAAAGTTTAAAATAGATTAAAAAAACGCCTTATAATTAGATATATCGGCATTTTTATCTCATTAAAATATAAATTTGAAAAACTAAACTAATTTCTAGATTTTGTTTTAACATAAAAAAATTCAGTAATTTCTACAGAGTCTTTTACTTCTTTTTCCTTAAAAGTTTGTTCAAATTTATTTTTCAAGGAAATATTTTGTTCTTCTGATATTTTTAAAACTTCTTTAAGTTTGTTATATTCAGAAGTCAAATTATTTATTTTTGTTAACTCTGTTCTGAGAGATTTTATTTCTTTCTCAGGTTCTATTAAATATGTATATGGTAATTTGAAAACAGATTTGAATTGATCAGAGGTAAAATTAAAATTTGAAGTTACCTCAGTTACCTCTTTTTCATTAGATTCAGATTCTGCATCTGAGTTATGGTATGAGCCATATATGGCCAACATGCAGAATTCTCTGGCCTTTTGTTCTTCTTCTTCTTCACTTAGACTAGATGGTTCTGCATCATAAATACAGTTAGTGAAAGAAGGTTCAGTTACCATCCTTGTGAGGGAGTTCCAGATTGCTCTTGTTGAAGTGTAGTCAGCAACTTTTTGATGAATGTCATTTGACATTGATTGAGCTAATATGTCCATAGCATTTGCATCAGCACTTTTCAGCTTCTCTTGAGCATCTGTTGATGTTTGTGAAGATGGAGGTCCTGTCAAAATAGAGTTATAAATTTCTTCATCTATGACATTCATGAATAATCTAATTCTAGCTTGCCACAAAGAGAATCTATTTAGATTATAGATTGGTGGATTTGTGATTTAAAATTCTACTTGTGCCATTAGTTTTTAGAAAAACCTTTTAAAAAAAACTTAAGAACTAATTGATCTTTATGATTCAGGTGTTAGCCTGTATAAATAATCAACCTACCTCTGATACCAATTGAAAGTCAATTGAATATCAGTTGAAAGTGATTGATATAATCAACCACGCTTTGATACCAATTGAAGGTGAGGTTAGTTCTTAAATTAACTCTTTTTGGGTTATTTCAAAATAGTGATAGATAAAAATATGTATAACACAGAGTGAGTTATTTAACTACAATATTTATCACAGATATCACATCACAACAATAAAGAAATAAAACATAAGCCAAGCATCACAGACGACACAAAGAAATACTCTTCTACCACACTTGGTAGGAATCCACTACAGGTTTTTGATCAGGTGCCCTGCCACCAAGGGAGTTTTGATCAGGTGTCCACACACCAAGTGAGCTTTTGATCAGGTGCTCTAACCCAACTATAGGTTTTTGATTAGATGTCCTGCCACCAATGGCTGTAACTTTTGAAGGGAGTTATAACCCTTTACAAGATGGGAAGGGAAAAGAATATGTTGTTCTTCTCTTTCTGAGAAGACTCTAGAGATCCTGATGGGTTGTTGAGAATGGATCTTGATGATGTTGAAGAAGAGCTCCCCCTGACTTGATTAGTGTTGAGGAAGCTTCTTCACTTGATTGTAATAACTCTTTTTCTTCTTCTGCAGTTTTGATCCTGAACAAGTGATCTTGATTGGTGTCTCAGGATGAAGATGTTCTGCAGAGAAGAGTTAGCAAAAAGAAGATAAATAATATATGTTGTTCTTAGTAAGAACTATGTAGATCTGCTTCTTCTTTTTGCTTCTCTGTTATTTCTGTTTCTCTCTTCCTGTATCTGTATAATCCTTCTCTTCTTTTCTTCTCTCTGTATATATAATCTGGAGAAGGCTTTCAGGCTATTTTGAATTCTTGCCCGACAAAGGAAAGAGATAATGTCTCTTTAATTTTCTCGAGAAGATAAATTGCCGACTTTTGCTTTTCTGCAACGGCTATAATATTTAATGCTTCTACAACGGCTATAATATTTAATGTTTCTGCAACGGCTATAATATTTAATGATACAGAAGGGCAGCAATATATAATTTAATCAAAATATTGCTTAATCAGATATAATAATATTAGCCGAGCTAAGAAATGAGATATTATAATAGTAGATAATATTTCGTCGATCTGAGATTGAAGATCATCGATCTGATCATTTAGTTTGTCGTTCTGAGCTTCTGCTGAAGATTCGTCGAACGCGGATTGGAGATCGTCGAACGCATCTTTCGTCGACCGTTGAGACGGGCTAGATCGTCGACCGCTGAGACGGTTCGTCGACCGCTGAGATATTGAGTTGTTCGTCGAACGCAGATTGAATATAATTCGTCGACCGCAGAGCGCCGTTCGTCGAACGCAGATAGTCGTTTGTCGAACGCAGAGAACTTGTATAATTTTTTATTCTTCTCTTATTTTCTCAGCCTATTATTTATATATATATATATTTCTCAATATATTATTTATATATATATTATTTTCAGCCTTCTATCTAAATGAGATTTGATCTAAGTTATACAAGATGTGTTATGACCATAAAGATGGATCCTAACTCAAATAAAAACTAAGGACACCATCCGCAAAGCACTCGCTCGCTTAGGAGAGCGAATGAGCGGGTGGTCAGGCGAGTGAGGGCGGAACCCCACTCGCCCAGCGAACCAGGCATCTGGTGAGTGGTGCCCCTATAGACCACTCGCCCAGTGGAGCCTAGAGAGTCCAGTGTGCGAGAAGTCTGACGAGTGGTGCCTTCACGGACCACTCGCCCAAAAGGCTTCAGTGAGGAAATTACCTAGATACCCTTTGTGGACTGCCAATAGCCCTTCAGAACAGCGGGGTTTGGCTGTTAGCAGACCAGTTTAGGGTGCGATTAGTAAAACTAAAAGGCAGATTTACGTTATTTGCATACCAGACTAGAAAAACAATAAATAGACCCTTAAGGGCACCTTGGAGGAGATCCGATCTTTTTGGCTCTCTCCTCCTAGCTAGATTTGGTTGGCTCGTATTGCCCTCCAAGGTGCTCGGTTGAGCATTGGTTTGGGAGGGGAAGCTCTCTAAGATCTTCTGAGTGTGTGGTGGGACCTCCTCGCTACAGCTTTGGGTCTATTCATTTTTCTTCATCCACAATCAAGAGTGTCAGTGAGGGAGAAGTAGTTGTAGGCTACACCCCTGTGGGTCCGAACTCAAGAGATCGGTTGCCGGTTTCAACATTTTTGGTGTGGTGAGCTTGGACCGTAGCCTGCACAAGAAAATCTCTAGCTGAGCTCCATGGCTGGAGGTGAGGAAGAAAGATCTGACACAGGCCACTCACAACCACTCGCGAGTGGGGTGACGAATGGAATGTTTGAATACTTCAAGCGGGAGGTCCTGCAGACCTTGCATCTCGCATTCGTCGTCATGAGCGAGTTCAAGACACCCGCAGTCCCGGTGGTCGCGCCCCAGCAGATAGGCGAGAACACTCCCGGTCAGCGACTCGGGAAGGAGGTGGCGGCGGAAGTGAGTGGGCGAGATCTACCAGGGTGGCAGCTCTTCCCCAGCCCAACGAGTACTGAGGTGTGTGAGCTGACTCTGCAAGACCACACCACCAGCCGACTGGGGGAAGGCAACCCCTTTTGTGAGTGGATCCTCTCAGCCCCAGTTCCGGAATGGTTCAGGGAACCAGATATGTCTTACTATACAGGCAGGGATGACCCAGTACAACACGTTTAGTGGTTCCATCATGCAAGTGTCAGACTCTTTCAAGTATCGTTTCTTCGCCATCACCCTGAAGGAGAAAGCTCGAGACTAGTTTCACCAACTGCCCTCAAGCTCGATCTACTGCTTCGAGGATCTGCGACGATGCTTCCTCCTGAGGTTCTCAACGTCCAAGAAGAGAAAGAAGGGAGCGGAGTTCTTGCTCGCAATCAAGCATGGATCGGAAGAGACGTTGGGGAGTTACGTTGACAGGTTCCACGAGGAAATTATCTTGATCGATGAAGTGTCGGGGCACACCCTGATGCTAGCCTTTATCTTGGGGCTCCAAGAAGGATTCTTCAGGGTAGAGCTGAAGAGAGTGCCCCCACCCTCCTTTGAAGAGCTCATGGAGAGGGCGGAGAAGGAGATCGAAGTTGAGGCGCCAAACCCGACGTTTGCTAAATGGATGGCCAAGTTGGGCGGCGGAGAAGCGAAGGAGCAAGGAGGAGGAAGGCAGCAGGAGGCGTGGAGAAGAGAGGAACCCAGAGGTCAGGAGTTCCAGGGACAATAGCAGGGTAGGGGGTACCAAGAGCTTAACAACCGGTTGACCTGGAGATCCCATGAAGGACCAGGGCAGGGTCAGGGTAGAGTACATCAAGGAGGGGGGAATTTCCAGGGGGCAAGGGCGGTTCCACCCCATCGGGGTGCAGGCAGGGTCTGATGCCACTCCCCCCCCCCCCCCCCCCCCTCCGCAGCAAACCTTGGCAGTAGGCTGAGGAAGAGGTAGAGGAAGAGGAAATGGTAGAAGAGGAAGAGGAGGGGCAGGGTGGCGTTGCCCTATTATGACTTCCACCAGGAGGAAGGTTATGCGACGGCCACCTGCCCGGAGTTTCTGGAGATGAGGAGGATGAGAGTGTCGGCACATCAGCAGCAGCCGCCGGTGAGGATCGAGGAGGTGCTCCCCAAAGATGGGGAGGATAGGTGCGAGGACCGAGCTAACATAGGAGCTCTGGGGGATCGGAGTGATCCATGGCGGGGTCGGTATTGAGGCAACTCGTAAGAGGAGCCATCAGGCGATGTTTAAGAGGAGTGTCGCGTCGACCTCGCAGAACCCACCCCCTCTAGAAAAATCATCTTCTCATCAGAAGATATGCCAGATTACGAGGACCCGTTCTGTGATGCCTTGGTGATCCAGACGGCCATCAAAAACTTCACGGTCTCCCGAATCTTGGTCGACAACGGGAGTTCCGTGAATGTAATCTTCAAGAAGGCTTTCGATACTGTTGAAACCGATTTCTCGGTCTCTTGTGGAGCTCGGGGCCCTCAACGAATTGAGGGGCGACTAGCCCTTACTGGTCCCTCGGAAGAGATAGGCAGATAACCCGGACAAAGAACAAAGACCCTGGTCTCAGCAAGGAGGTCCCTCCACTAACCCGGAAGATCGTTGAGCGCTTCCCCTCCCAAGCCAAAGCTAAGACTCGGGCACTTTGGAGAGCTAGAGAGCCCAAACCAAAGCGACCTATGGAGAGAAGAAGGCTCAAAGATTCTGAAACCGGTCTTCTTCCAAGGTGCCCCTTAAGGTCTATTTATAGATTTTGGTTTTGTGGTCTGTCAATAGCCAACTCCCGCTGTCCCTTCTTACTATCTGCACCCCAAATTGGTCTGCTAACAACCAAACTCCGCTGTTCGGAGGGGCTACCCGCAGACCACCAGGGGTTTTTTGGTAAAGGACCACCCCAGGCGCCGGTGAACCAGAGACCCCTGGCCTGTTCAACGAACACGGGGCTCGCCAAAAGATCTGGCTGGCTCGCCAAAGCCGCCTAGCGAGCTCCTCCGACCGGCTGGCTCGCCTGCCTCTACGGCTCGCCTGCCGAACCGCTCCTTAGCGGGCCGAGCTCGCCCAAATGGCTAACTGTCCCCAGAAATGGCTATTTGTACCCCAAGGTCCCGGACCTGCCTAGCGAGCTCCTCCGACCGGCTGGCTCGCCTGCCTCTACGGCTCGCCTGCCGAACCGCTCCTAGTGGGCCGAGCTCGCCAAAATGGCTAACTGTACCCAAGAAATGGCTATTTGTACCCCAAGGTCCCGGACCTGCCTAGCGAGCTCCCCCGACCGGCAGGCTCGCCAAAGCCACCTAGCGAACTCCTCTGACCGGCTGGCTCGCCTGCCTTTAGGGCTCGCCTGCCGAACTGCTCCTTAGCTTGCTCCTTAGGTTGTGCGAACCAGGGACCCTTCCTGGCGAACATCAGGGTTGTACACAATCCCCGCTCTTCGCGAGGTTGCTTCGAGCTCGCAAAGAAACGTCCAACCTCTGGTGTTCACCGATTCGGCTGACGTGGCAGGAATCTTGTGGTGGGCCCCGCGCCCAGAACTATAAATACCGCCCATCGTGGCTAGTGATCAAGCTTTTCCTTCCCCTTCTTCCTCGTAGAAAACAACCTCTCAGAATGTCCTCCAAGCCGAGCGCGCGAGATCGGCTGAAAGCTTCCAGAGAGATGGCGAAGGCCCAGGCCGCCGAGCGCAACGCCTGGATGTTCAACCCCGCCACACCTCCTTCCCCCCAGCCAAAAAAGGCCAAGACGGTTCGGAGGTCGCAGGGGGAGGACGTGTCGTCACCTCCTGCCTCGCCTCCGCCGCCGGATACCGGGCTCGCCCAACAGGTATTCTTCGTCTAGGCTTTTTATACCGACTACCCACTTACTCCTTCTCTTCTCGCAGAACCCTCCGCCTGAGGAACGCATGGCGGGCCTCACGCTGACCTCTTCTCATGCTCCGTCCCCCGCGAAGCTGGGATCGCTAGACACTAGGGCCGGGACCTCGACCCAACAGGCGCCTCTCTCGCAACCCCGTAAGTCATACGTATCCTCCATTATGTCCGCTTGAGTCCATGCGATATCCATGCGTTGGTGGCTTATGCAGATACTCCACCGCCGAGCCCCAAGAAGAAAGGCTCTACGCCGGCGCGCTCGCCGATTTCGCCTAAGGTCAACTTGGAGACCCCCGGCTTCGGTTTGGTGGGCAGGAGAAGTCCAGGCGGCTCGCTTCTCGATGGTGCCCAGGTCGCGGAGAGAGTGGTGTACCCCCCCCCCCCCCCCCGGTCTGGGGAAACCCCATGTCCCGGGGTTCCGTGGAAACTTCCAGGGTCGACCGGAGTCTTCTCACAAGCAACGTCGCGAGTCCTCCTCCCAAGGTTAGCACATTTGTCCGGGCTCGCCTTTTCGCTCGCCCCCTGATCCTACTAGTTCGTCCTTCGCAGACATTTCGGAAGCCGCGCCTGACTCAGAGCATGGGAGGGTGGAGATGTCACCGCCGCCCTCGCCGGGCCAGATGGAAGACTTCTTGGGCGACCCGGGCGACCCCGAGCGAATGAAGAGACGGGTGTCAGAGGTGCTTCAGAAGCATGGTATGATGCTACGCGAGCTGGAGGAGCGATATGATGCGGACCGAGCTGTCTTCGACGAGAGATTCGCCGCGATGGAAGACGCGAATGCGCGCTTGATCGCCGAGGCGGAGCCGGTGACTCGCGCAGACGTCACCTCGCCCGGCGTGCACATCTCGCAGGGCGGGGATCAAGCACACCTAATCCTGCGCGAGTTTAAAGCACTTCGCGAATACCACTATCCGAGAGTGCCGCCGCATGCGGGGAAGCGGGGTCGGGGTCACTGGAAATGGCTTCCTTACCCCTGAGACTGCCGCGGTTTTTTAATTCTACTATCCCCTTGCTTTTATTTCTTTCATGACGCTTCTGTTGAATAATATCTGGTGTTGTAATATTCGCGAGTCCATCGTGACTAGCCTCTTATCGTTTTTTATTTTTCCCATTCATTTCTGTGGTGTGCTTGTGGTTCATTTAGTTCGTTCGCTGTGTTTGACACGATCGCCCCCGTGGAGCGCTCGCGAGCTCCTGTGCGACGTTGTGCCCAAACCCCCTTTCCTCGCGTGCCGGCCTTGGGCGGGGCTTAATTACCGCGCAGCGGCGAGCCCGGGCTCGCAAGACCGCAGCCCTACCGAGTAGAAATCTACTTTATTTTTGCTATCCGCACTCCCGACGCTTCGATTCCCGTGCCCATCCGATTTTCCTATAAATAGTTCGGATCCACTTTTCCATCCGTCGCATTTATTTTTCAAGTCCTCTCGCGTTTACGCTCATCTCTGTTCTCGCAAGTTCGTGCTCGCATTCGTTGCTTGCAGGCTGCCTCTTCCTGACTCGATGCGAACAAATCAGTTAGTGGGGGCGGATGGCGAGAGCGAGGGGCGGTCGAGATGCGCCTCAGCATTTCAAGCCCATGAATTCTACTGCGCGAACATCACGGCAGAGGAGTACAAACATGTCGTGGATCGTTATCTCCCAGAGGGTTACTCGGCTCGCTGTCCGAGCGAGAGATCTACATTAAATGAGACCGAGGTTGACGAGCTCGCGATCCCCATTGCGCACTTCGAGAATGGGTTGTGACTCCCTTTATGGCCTGAAATTCGTCAGGTACTTCGCTTAGCCTTCTCGCCGCTCCCTGTCTGCTATCGCAACTTTCTCATTGTTCTTTGTAGGTGCTGCGGTATTATGGGGTGTTGCCGAGCCAATTGACCCCGAATGCGATCGCGGACATTGTCGCGTTCGCTAGTTACCTGCGGGAGGAGAGGATCGAGTTCAGCCTCCTCGTCTTCCGCAAAGTGTTTTCCTTCCGCGCCTTTCGAGACGGGACCACCTACTTCGCGAGTCAGCACGTCACCGTCTGCGAGACGGTGAACAAGAGTCACTACTGGACCCAGAAATTCCTCCTGGTGAAGGGGCCCTTCGGCAATCTCCACTTCACCCCCCTCCAGCGGGATGACGCCACTTACCGCCCTCCGAGCTCGCTGAGCGGCGCCGACGCCAAACTTCTCCAATACCTCTCCGGAAAGAACTTTGAAGTCGCCTATCTGCGGCGCAACGTTGACTCGTTACTCGCCGTTCCACAAGGGGAAGGTAGGGCTCGCTCTCGCCCCACTCTCCTTTCATTTTCCTTCGCTGTGTAACGCTTTCACTCTTCAGGCGAGCGCGAGATCCCCGTTAATCCTCCGCACGCGCAAGGCACCGCTCTCACGGCGGACACTCTCGCGACCGCGGCGGCAGAGGCTTGCTGCGATCTTCCTATCACCGGGTCCGGCAAGAAGCGGCCTCCGTCTGCGAGCCAGCCTGGTTCGCAACCCTCCTCTAAGAAGTCGAAAGGGAAAACCCTCGCCGTCAAAGAAAAGAGAGCGGTCGTCGATCTGAGCGAGACCGACGGCTCGCCCCCTTCTCCTGCGAAACAGCCGGACCCGTTGGCGAGCCAGGGCGCCGGGAGCTCTTCCACAACCCCCCAACCCAAGAGCCACAAGAACTTTGGTCTGGGTGAGAAGGTTTCTGATATCCTTGGCGAGCCCCTGCTCGCTTGGGATCCCGACGCCAACCGGATTTCTTGCTCCACCCTTCACCCCTCCTGGGTGGAGCTGGGTAAGGCCGGGGAGGAGGCGTTCTCCCTCACCTTCGGCTTATATGGCCGCGAGGACGCCGCCGCCTATAAAGAGATGGGGCCAAGGCAACTGGTCTATGAAGAAATGCGAGCCCAGTTCCGCTCGACGGAGCTCGCTCATATGGCGGGGCGCCATTATCTGCAGGCGGATAGGGACATCCGCGCATACAGGGAGGAGCTTAAGAGGGCTCGCGAGGAGATCAAGGGCCTTAAGGAGAGAGAGGAAGCGTCGGAAAGCCTCCTCGCCGGGATGCAGGGCAAGATGGTAAGCGGCCCTTGGGCCTCTTTTCTTCGCTGTTCGCGACCTCCGACCTTTGCCTAACTCATTTGACGCTAACTCAGGATGCCGACATAGCGACCAAGCTCCTCGCTCGCAACGGCGAGCTGGAGTTGGAGAATACCATGCTGAAGGCTCGGGTGGACGAGTTGGTTCGTAGCGTGCTACCTCCTTCTCCTGGGCGAGCCGGTTCTCAACAGAGGGCTGCCGAAAGCGAGGAACAGAGGCGGCGAGATGCGCAGGAGGTCGCTAACCTCGTCTTCACGACACTTAAGGGTGCGAGTCTGCTTGCGGAAGATGCGATGGAGTTTACAGCCGAAAACGTCTGCCCGGACCTCTTCGACTTGGCGCCATGGTTGGGGGCTCGCAAGAATGGCGAGGGCCCCCCCAAATGAACCCCCTTAGCCTCTCTTCTCTCATTATTTTGAATGTATATGATTCTTTTTGGGCTGGCGAGATCGCTGCCGAACATAGAAAAAATCTTGGGGAATGATAGTTATAATTTTATCGTTAGTATTTATGCGTATGCTCGCGTTTCTTTTTTCTCTCACATTTGCTCTTTCTTTTGAATTCTCATGACCAGTTGTTATGCGGTAGTGCTTCCGGGGGGGCTTGCGAATGCGTGTGTCTGGGCTCGCCTCGCCAAGGTTCTCCTCTTATGGATTTCGCTAACCCGGGCCGTCGCCGCCCGCGGATACTGCCCGGCGAACCCAACCTTGGCGAACTCAGACATGGGCATCCCGCGAACCGAACCTTCCTGACTTTAGTATCTCAACCCGCTACCTTAGGCCTTATCAGCCTCGACCCTTTCAATTTTGCGAACCGAGCCCTTCTGGCTCTAACACCTCAACTTGTTACCTTAGGCCTCATCAGCCTCAACCTTTCCAATTTTGCGAACCGAGCCCTTCTGGCTCTCCAGAGATCAACCTGAACCCTCCGTCTAGGTGAGAGCCCGGGAGCGGAATCGATCTGGGGCATTCCAGCTCCAATGTTTCCAACCTTGCCAGCCTCTCCAGAGATCAACCTGAACCCCCCGTCTAGGTGAGAGCCCGGGAGCGGAATCGATCTGGGGCATTCCAGCACCGATGTTTCCAACCTTGCCAGCCTCTCCAGAGATCAACCTGAACCCCCCGTCTAGGTGAGAGCCCGGGAGCGGAATCGATCTGGGGCATTCCAGCACCAATGTTTCCAACCTTGCCAGCCTCTCCAGAGATCAACCTGAACCCCCCGTCTAGGTGAGAGCCCTGGAGCGGAATCGATTTGGGGCATTCCAGCACCGATGTTTCCAACCTTGCCAGCCTCTCCAAAAATCAACCTGAACCCCCCGTCTAGGTGAGAGCCCGGGAGCGGAATCGATCTGGGGCATTCCAGCACCAATGTTTCCAACCTTGCCAGCCTCTCTAGAGATCAACCTGAACCCCCCGTCTAGGTGAGAGCTCGGGAGCGAAATCGATCTGGGCATTCCAGCACCGATGTTTCCAACCTTGCCAGCCTCTCCAGAGATCAACCTGAACCCCCCGTCTAGGTGAGAGCCCGGGAGCGGAATCGATCTGGGGCATTCCAGCACCGATGTTTCCAACCTTGCCAGCCTCTCCAGAGATCAACCTGAACCCCCCGTCTAGGTGAGAGCCCGGGAGCGGAATCGATCTGGGGCATTCCAGCACCGATGTTTCCAACCTTGCCAGCCTCTCCAGAGATCAACCTGAACCCCCCCCCCCCCCCCCCCCCCCCGTCTAGGTGAGAGCCCGGGAGCGGAATCGATCTGGGGCATTCCAGCACCGATGTTTCCAACCGTGCCAGCCTCTCCAGAGATCAACCTGAACCCCCCGTCTAGGTGAGAGCCCGGGAGCGGAATCGATCTGGGGCATTCCAGCACCAATGTTTCCAAACTTGCCAGCCTCTCCAGAGATCAACCTGAACCCCCCGTCTAGGTGAGAGCCCGGGAGCGGAATCGATCTGGGGTATTCCAGCACCGATGTTTCCAACCTTGCCAGCCTCTCCAGAGATCAACCTGAACCCCCCGTCTAGGTGAGAGCCCGGGAGCGGAATCGATCGGGGGCATTCCAGCACCGATGTTTCCAACCTTGCCAGCCTCTCCAGAGATCAACCTGAACCCCCCGTCTAGGTGAGATCCCGGGAGCGGAATCGATCTGGGCATTCCAGCACCGATGTTTCCAACCTTGCCAGCCTCTCCAGAGATCAACCTGAACCCCCTGTCTAGGTGAGAGCCCGGGAGCGGAATTGATCTGGGGCATTCCAGCACCGTCGTACCCAACCCTTGTCACGTCGGCCCGGTAGTAGTTATAAGCATATATAAAAAGGAGTAAGACATCCGGTAAACAATATAATAAAGCCTTTAAGGGTAAAATCGTTTCAAATCATCCCCACTCCTGGCTCGGTCGAGGGGCACCCCCTCCACATCCTGGAGGTGATATCCCCCCGACTTGAGCACCCTGCTTATAATATATGGACCCTCCCAGTTGGGGTTAAGCTTACCCACCGCGGCCCCTCTGCCGGCCGCATCGACCTTCTTTAGGATCAGGTCCCCTTTCTGAAAGTGCTTTATCCGGATATATTTGTCAAAATATCGAGCCATCCGCCGCTTGACCTCTTCCTGCCTGATGGTGGCCAAGTCCCGGAGTTCTTCCACCAGGTCCAAAGATAGCCTCTGTTCTGCATTGTTATCCTCCAGCCACTCTTCATCCTCCTCGCTCGCAGCGATCACCCGGGGGGTCTTTACCTCGAACTCTATGGGGAGAACGGCCTCAGACCTGTGAGAGAGCTTGAATGGGGTCTCCCCGGTGGCGGTATTCGGAGTAGTCCTCATGGCCCAGAGGACGGAGGGTAGCTATTCCACCCAATTTCCTCGAAGGTTCTCCATTTTCTTTTTTAGTAGGTTAACGATTATCTTATTCGCCGCTTCCACCTGCCCATTGCTCCTCGGGTGGTGGACCGAAGCGAACATGAGGTCAATGCCGAGCTGAGTGCAGAAGCCAACAAACTCTTCACTCGCAAACTGCAGCCCATTGTCCGTCACTATAGCTAGAGGGAGTCCATGCCTGCAAATTATTTCCCCCCACACAAAATTCCTTACAACCTGAGGTTACCTTAGCAAGTGCTTTCACCTCTACCCACTTGGAGAAGTAGTCGATCATGACCAGTAGGAACATCCTCTGGCCGCTGGCTTGGGGAAAGGGACCGACCAGGTCCAGCCCCCATATGGCGAAGGGCCAGGGAGCCGTGATGGTCCGGAGTCTTTGAGCTGGGAGGAGCTGGAGCGGAGCATAGAGCTGGCATTTCGGACACTTTCTCGCGAACTCTGCCGCATCCTTGCTGAGAGTGGGCCAGAAGTAGCCTTGCCTCAACACCCTCCCTTCCAGGGTTCGGCTCCCGGAGTGACTGTCGCACTCCCCGGAGTGGATTTCTTCCAGCACTCTCAGGACCTCCTCCTCGGAGACACAACGGGCCAGGAGTCCCGAGAGGGTCTTTCTATATAGCCCCCCTGCATGCAAGGAGTAATAGGCGGACTTATACCTGAAGCGCATCTTGTCCACGTCCTCTCCAGGGAACTGCCCGGAGGATAGGAAGGTGATGAACGGATCCATCCACAAGGCTCGTCGATCCACCTCCATCAATTCTCCTTCCTCGATGGAGGGCCGGAAGAGTTCCGAAGTCGTCCCTCCCGCTCGAGGACCAAACTTGGCTAAGAGGTCCGCCTGGGTGCTCTCCTCCCTCGGCACGTGCTTGATGGAGAAGGTGCGGAACTGCCCGATGACCCCCTTAACCTTCTCCAGGTATAGCAGGAGGGTCGGGTCCTTTGCTTCAAACTCTCCCTTGATCTGGCATGCTACCACCATGGAGTCCGTGGAGACCTCCACGTCCTGCACTCCCAGTTCTCGGGCCAGCCGAAGGCCCGCTATCACCGCTTCGTACTCAGCCTGGTTGTTGGTAATTGGGAAACGGATGTTCAAGGCTTGCTCAATCCGAGTCCCATGAGGACTTACCAGGACCATTCCCCCTCCATAGGAGTGTTTTCCCGATGCTCCGTCCACCAACATCTTCCATGCCTCTGGGGGAGGTGGCTCGTGCTCCCCCCACTTCGGCTGCATAGTCGGCCATGAAGTCTGCCACAGCCTGAGCCCTGACAGACGTCCTGGGCACGAACGTGATATTGAACTCACTTAACTCCACGAACCACTTTGCTAACCTTCCCGAGTGCTCCACCCCTTCCATGATTTTTCGGAGCGGGTGGTCCATCACTACCTTGATTGAATGGGCTTGAAAGTAAGGTCGGAGCCTCCGGGCCGACACTACCAATGCGAAGGCTAACTTTTCTAGGATCGGGTACCGGAGCTCTGCCTTCTTCAGCACTCGGCTGACGTAGTAGATAGGGAACTGTTTCTTTCCCTCCTCCCGGATTAGCACGGAACTTACTGCTTCGGATCCTACCCCTAGGTACAGAGATAGGTCTTCCCCTGGCCTCGGTCCCTGGAGCAGAGGGGTCTGGGTGAGTTGTTCCTTCAGAGCCTGGAAGGCTTTCTCGCACTCCGGGGTCCATTCAAACTTCTTGTTGCCCCGCAGCACCTTGAAGAAAGGCGCTCACTTTTCTCCCGCCTTGGAGAGGAACCTGCTGAGCCCAGCCAACTTCCCTGTAAGGCTCTGAACCTCCTTCGGATTTCTCGGCGACCCCAACTCCATCACCGCCTTAACTTTGTCCGGGTTAGGTTCCACTCCCGCGGGGGTGAGCAAGTGGCCCAGGAACTTCCCCCGGCTCGCCCCGAAGACACACTTCAAGGGGTTGAGTTTCATCTTGTACCGCCTCAGGGTCCCGAATGTCTCTTCGAGGTCTCGGAGGTGAGACCCAAGGTCCCGGCTCTTCACCATGATGTCGTCTACATAAACCTCTAAGTTTCTTCCCTTCTGCTCGCGGAAGACTCTGTCCATCATCCTTTTGTATGTGGCACCTGCATTCTTGAGCCCGAACGGCATCATTTTATAACAGTAGCATCCATCCCCCGTGATGAAGGAGACATCTTTGATGTCTGGGGGATGCATGCGGATTTGATGGTAACCTGAAAAAGCATCTAAGAAAGACATTACAGGAAAACCGACGGCTGAGTCAACCAGCGCGTCGATTCTAGGCAGGGGGTAACAATCCTTAGGGCATGATTTATTAAGCAAGGAAAAGTCGATACACATCCTCCACTTACCTCCCCCTTTTTTCACCATAACGACGTTGGAGACCCAGCCTGGATACTGGATCTCCGATACAAAGCCTGCCTGCAGGAGCTTGCCCACCTCCTCGCGGATGGGCCCTTCCAGCTTGTCTGCGACGGCCCTCCTCTTCTGGCGGATGGGGCGGGCGTCGGGGTCGAGGTTGAGGCGATGGCAAGCCACATCCGCGTCGATCCCGGGCATTTCCGCGGCGCTCCAAGCGAAGACGTCCACGTTCTTCTGTACGCAAGCCAGAATCTCTGCTTGATCTTTCGGGCCGAGTTCTCCGCTGACCCGGACTTTTTCCACCACCCCCAGCCGGGTGGTGACCTCGAGCTCTACGACCTCATCCACAGCCTCCAACCGGGACTGCTCTCCCCAAGCCCTCTCCTCTTCGGCACAAGTGGGAGCCTGGGTTTCCTCCTCGACTTCCTTCTCTACCACCATCAGCTCTTCCGCCCTTCCCCCCTGGGCCTTCTCTTCTTCTTCCTTTCCTTCCGCCCGCGGTACCTCAGCTACCCCTTCCTGGGCATGGACTTCATCTCCCTCCATCCTCTCCTCGGCTACCTCCATAATTCCGGCTTCGGCTGCCTCCTCCATCATCCTATCCCACTCCTCAGCTTCTCCCATCCAGGAGATGGTGTTGACAACCGTTACGTAGCACTGTCTCGCCACCTTGGGATCCCCCTTGATCCGCACCTGAACCCCTCCGTCGTTGAATTTAAGGCATTGATGAAAGGTGGAAGGGACACAGCAAAACGCGCTGATGAGTGGCCGTCCGAAGATAGCACTGTAACTGCTTGGGGCGTCCACTATGACAAAACGACAGTTCCGGGACTGCCCACCCAGGGTCACATGAAGCCCTACTCCCCCTTCTACTTCCTTCCTCTCCCCCAAGAATCCGAACAGAGGGCCATCTGAGGCCAACACCCTCCTGGGCTCCACCTCCATCTTGTCGAACGCCTTCTTGAAGATGACGTTGACCGAACTTCCGTTGTCCACTAGGATCCAGGAGACGGTGAAGTTCTCGATCGCTATCTGAATAACCAGCGCGTCGCAGAACGGGCCCTAATAGCCCGGCATGTCTTTCTCGGTGAAAATGATTTTTTTCGGCCGGGGGCGGAGCGGTGGATGTCGAAGCCACGCTTCGGCGGTAGATGGTATGGAGGCTAGCCTTGCGGGTCGCCTCCACCCCTACCCCCCCATGGATCACCCTGATCCCTCCTCTACTTCCCATATCGGTTCTATCCTCACACCTTTCCTCATCCTCCTCTCGAGGTTCAACCTCCACGATCCTTACTGGCTGCTGCTATGGTGGCGCGGGCGCTCTGCCCCTCTTCACTTCTAGGAACTCTGGACAGGTGTCCGTCGAGTGACCTTCCACATCATGGAAGATACAATATGGCAACGCCACTTCCCTTGCCTCGGCCTCTGCCACCCTATTCCTTCTCCTCCTAGCGGCTGTCGTTTCCGCTTCTCCTCCCCTTCCCCTTCCTCTTCCTCTTCCTCGTCCAATCGCCATGGCCTGTTGGGGAGGGGGAGGCATTTGCATCGGACCTTGCCTCCACCCTAACTGGGGGGGCCTTCATTGACCTCCGACATGATTACCCCTTCCTGGGCCGTAACCCCTTCCCTGCCCTTGCATTCCTCCACCTTGCGGCCTCCATTCCCCCTCCGGGGCCCGGGGCTCTTCCCTTCTCCTGACCTCCTGCTGCCTCACCTCCGGCTCACTGAGCTTTGCTAGCCTCTTGGTGAGCTCCGGATTGGCTTCCTCACTTGCGACTTCCTCCGACACCCTCTCCATCAGCTCTTCAAAGGAGACGGGGGCTTTTCTCTTCAACGCCATCTTGAAGAAACTCTCTTTCAACCCGACCGTGAAGGCGAGTTGGAGTGCATACCCGGGCATCTCCTGAGTGAGTTGTACTTCCTCCTGGAACCGATCGGCATACTGAGCCAGCGACTCCCTGGGTCCCTGCTTCACTGCGAAGAGGGAATCAGCGTCCTTCTTCCTCTTTTTTGAGGTCGAGAACCTCAGCAAAAAACTTCGGCGCAAATCCTCGAATGAGTAGATTGACCCTGCAGGGAGATGATGGAACCAGTCCCTGGCCTTCTCCTTGAGGGTGACGGCAAAGAGCCGACACTTGAAGGCATCTGACATCGGCCTGATGGAGACCGAGTCTTCGAAACTCTGCAGGTGCTGGACAGGGTCATCTCTACCGTTGTAGTACACCCGGTCCCATTCTCCAAATCCCCCTGGGACGGGTGCGGAAAGCACCAGCTCGCAAAAGGGGCTTCCCCCTCCTGTCACTCTTCCTGGCTCCACTCGTCGCCCGAGCTCGCTCGCCAAACTCGAGCTCGCCGGGACTGTGCTCGCGAGGGCGGTGCTCGCCTGAACCACCCCGATAGTCGCCGCTTCCTCTTGGCGCGCACTCGCCTGCGTCGCGCTCGCTGGGACGGAGCTCGCCAGCACTGAGCTTGCAGGCACGGAGCTCGCCGGACTGGCGAACAACACTCGCCCTTCCTGGCTCTGACCTAAACCAACGGCAACTTCCTTTCCAGCCCTTCCCCCTGGTGCCTTCTCGCCGACTGCTGTTGGGGGAGGGGTCGCCTGAGGTGCTGGGGTCGCAAACTCACTTCGCAGAGCTGTGACCGTGAACCCCAAGGTGTCGAGCACCTCCTTTCTGAAATCCGCGAGCATCCTAGCCATCGCCTCCTGAGGAGTCTCGCCGAACTCCTCGCCCTGCTCCTCATCTCCCGCCATAACCCTTCTCTGGAACTTTCTTGAACCAGCCACGCTCCACGCTCACCACACCAAAATGTTGAAATCGATTTCTCGGTCTCTTGTGGAGCTCGGGGCCCTCAACGAATTGAGGGGCGACTAGCCCTTACTGGTCCCTCGGAAGAGATAGGCAGATAACCTGGACAAAGAACAAAGACCCTGGTCTCAGCAAGGAGGTCCCTCCACTAACCCGGAAGATCGTTGAGCGCTTCCCCTCCCAAGCCAAAGCTAAGACTCGGGCACCTTGGAGAGCTAGAGAGCCCAAACCAAAGCGACCTATGGAGAGAAGAAGGCTCAAAGATTCTGAAACCGGTCTTCTTCCAAGGTGCCCCTTAAGGTCTATTTATAGATTTTGGTTTTGTGGTCTGTCAATAGCCAACTCCCGCTGTCCCTTCTTACTATCCGCACCCCAAATTGGTCTGCTAACAGCCAAACTCCGTTGTTCGGAGGGGCTACCCGCAGACCACCAGGGGTTTTTTGGTAAAGGACCACCCCAGGCGTCGGCGAACCAGAGACCCCTGACCTGTTCAGCGAACACGGGGCTCGCCAAAAGATCTGGCTGTCTCGCCAAAGCCGCCTAGCGAGCTCCTCCGACCGGCTGGCTCGCCTGCCTCTACGGCTCGCCTGCCGAACCGCTCCTTAGCGGGCCGAGCTCGCCCAAATGGCTAACTGTACCCCAGAAATGGCTATTTGTACCCCAAGGTCCCGGACCTGCCTAGCGAGCTCCTCCGACCGGCTGGCTCGCCTGCCTCTACGGCTCGCCTTCCGAACCGCTCCTAGTGGGCCGAGCTCGCCAAAATGGCTAACTGTACCCCAGAAATGGCTATTTGTACCCCAAGGTCCCGGACCTGCCTAGCGAGCTCCCCCGACCGGCAGGCTCGCCAAAGCCACCTAGCGAACTCCTCTGACCTGCTGGCTCGCCTGCCTTTAGGGTTCGCCTGCCGAACCGCTCCTTAGCTCGCTCCTTAGGTTGTGCGAACTAGGGACCCTTCCTGGCGAACATCGGGGTTGTACAGATACTATGCAGGTGGAATCAAAGAGAGTGTTGGCCGCGGATGGGCCGTTGTTTCGTTTCTCGGGGGAGAGGAAGGAGGTCGAGGGAGGAGTCGGGATCCAGGTGACGTTGGGAGGGGTCCCAAGAAACTACCGGTTCATCATAGTCGATGCTTCGAGCAGTTATAACACCATTTTCGGACGCCCTCTCATCAGCACCTTCTAATGTGTTCCTTCTTCCTTCCATCAGTGCCTAAAGTTCCGTCGCGGAGGAGTTCAGGTCCGGATCCGAGGGGATGCAAAGGTGGCAAGGCAATGCTGTGTTACTGTCGTCAACACCATCTCCTGGATGACGGAGGCCGAAGAGGTTGATAGGGAGTTGAGGGGGACGGAGTGTAACATCCCGACTTTTATTGGGTCACTAGGCCCTAGTGAGCCCAATAAAAGTAGGCCCGAATGGTAGACATAACCCGATGAGGGGTTATGTGCTACGAATCTCGAATTGACCTCTATCAGATCCGATAGACTTGTATGAACAATACGAGTGCAACAGAATTCGTTGCACCTCGATCTGAGGTCGTTTGGAGAAAACGACCATTTTGACTGTCGTAGCGCGCCACTACCTCCTTATTATGAATAGTGGTCATACGTGTAAGACCCCATTTCAGAAAGTTGGATTTCTGGAATCCAGCGCTGTCGTTGGCGATATCGGCTATCGCCCGGCGACAGCGGTCTGGCATGAAGGCCTCTGTCGAGAGGCTATCGCGCGGCGGCAAGGCTAACGCAGGCGACACCGTGACACGTGTCATGCACTGTTCGCAGCGGTGGCGTTGACTGGTCGGAGTCGGTTCTTTACCGCTGTCGCCAGGCGACAGCGGCTATCGCCGGGGACAGCTCCAAATTGTACTTTGCAGTCGAAATTGTGGGCATTGATGGCACTTGGACTTTTGGGGCTGGTTTTGGGTTGATTGGCTCGGGAGTTGGCATAGGGAGGCCGAAACCCCTCTTCCCTTCCTTATTCACTAAGGGTTTGTTTTAAGAGAGAGAGGGAGAGCTTGGAGAAGGAGATCCAATAGTAAACCCTAGCCTAGAGCTTGGATTTGGTGGAGCTACACTACTCTGATTCCCTCGACGTTGGTGGCTACGCGTAGAGGAGGGCAAGACGCTCCTTTCCAACCGTGCCAAAAGCCAAGCCATGGCTTCGAAGCGGCGTCTAAGGGTAACGATCCTCTTTACCCTCATTTGGACATGTTCTAGTCCGTTCCGTGCATCGTTTAGGCCCCTACCCAAAAGGGTGAGGTCGTGGCCTCTGACGGGTCGATTTGTGTTATCCCCGTCAAATCTTGCATACATGTAGAGTCCATGCGTGAATGGACGTAGGCGCGCTGTGTGAAGCCCATCCGAGACAGTTCGTCCGGATTGGTGATGCTTTTTGATATTGTGCGTGCCGGGGGAAAAATCCTTGTTGATATCCTGCTTCGTAGGACTAGAGAGTGCTACTGCATGCGCAGCAACGCCTGGGGGTGTGCCCCGGGAAGCACCCGAAGTTAGAAGCAGAAAAGGAGTTCTGTTCACTGTCGCTGGCGATATTGACTATCGCCAGGCGACAGCTCCCAGACTTGGTTCTAGTGATTTTGTGCGTTCTGAGGCAGTGGGAGTGCTACTACATGTGCAGCAATGCCTGGGGGTGTGCCCCGGGAAGCACCCACAGCTAGAAGCAGAAAAGGAGTTATGTTCACTGTCGCTGGCGATATTGACTATCGCCAGGCGACAGCTCCCAGACTTGGTTCTGGTGATTTTGTGCGTTCTGAGGCAGTGGGAGTGCTACTGCATGTGCAGCAATGCCTGGGGGTGTGCCCCGGGAAGCACCCACAGCTAGAAGCCAAAATGGAGCTATGTTCACTGTCGCTGGCGATATTGGATATCGCCAGGCGACAGCTCCCAGACTTGGTTTTGGTGATGATTGCTGTGCCCAGCTTGTTGTGGGACTTGCGGCCTGCGTGCCTATGTTTTGTAATGTCCTGTTGGGTGGACCCGAGGCGCGTACGCCTTCCCTGTGAGGGGTCCAGATGAGGGAACCTAGTCGCCTTAGGGCCTGGCTAGTTGAGAATACCTGGGCTGAGGGGACGTCATACCCGCATTTCGTGTTGTACAACGAGTGTGTGAACAACGGGCATTTGGCGAACCCGCACCCGAACCATTGTGCGCCTGATTAGTAAGCCTCGCTCAGCATGTCGGGAAGCAATGGGGAAGATTCTTCGGACTATGGGGAAGTTCACAATTAAAGTACGGGGTACCCTGGTATTCGGGTCACCGACTTTAGCCTCGAAGGGCAAAACCATCAAGGGGATGGTGGTGGAAGGTGGAGTCCACCGAAGAGTGCCTTGCGAGCACGAGACGTCGAGACCTTTCTCACGTTTGTGATTTATTGCATATGTATGAACTGTTGTGGGCTTTGCTAGCCGCTTCATTCTGTTATATATATATATATGATGTGATGCTCTTGTAGGGATGGGAAACTGCCACCCCCTCGAAGGGGTGGGGTCATTATAATTTGGTTAGCTTTAGCTGACCGTTGCCCTGTTTTGTCACCGTTTTTGGTGGGCTTGTTGTACAGGTGCTAGACCGAGCGGGAACTTAGTCGGCTCTTAGCGGGCTGAAGCCCTTGTGCTGCTGCGGCCCTTGAAGGCCTTGTGATGTTCTTTTGCTTTTCATGTATGGCCGGCCTGCGTGCCGATGTTGGTAAATTGTAAGGCCGTCGCGCCAAAAAATAGTTGTTGTAAAACATTTCATTCTGAGCTAATAGAAGTGGACATACCCGGGTTCGGGTTTTGTGGTTTATAATTTTGTCTCTCTCTCTTCTGCTTCCGCATAGAATGCTCTGAGTTAGGTTCGTCGTTTAGTGTCATTTGGTATTTCAACTAAGTGACGTTCCCGTTTGTTTTGTAGTATATGGCGTGGGGCCCCGGCCGGACCTTCTGTCATATGCTTCTTAACCTATGGGGGTGTTACAAATTGGTATCAGATTCTAGGGTTCCGTATCCTTCTAAGGAATTCGTGGACGAATTCTTTTAAGGGGTGGTGAGCACGTGTGTGCGCTATCGTCGAGACGTAAAATAAACCCAAAAATGTCCACTTAGGAATGAAATGTAATAACAAACCAACAATTAATGCATGATTGTGGAACCTTAGTGTTCCTTTTGTGGTTAGTTTGCGACCATGCTTGTCGCCTAACTGTGCGATGCACTTGTGTAGGATACTCAAAGTGCCGCGGGATCGTCGCGTCCTCGTGAGATGATTCGAAGCAGTGGATCTGCTGAGGTGTCTACACCTCCTTCCCTGGTGCAGACGATCCGTATGATGCTGAAGTGGTCGTAGGCGTGCTCAATGCTCAATCAAGAAGGCCTGAACACCTTCCTTCTCCCGTGGTGGTCACGAAGCCAGCAGCAGTCGTTGAGCCAAACGTAATGACAAGAGACCTCAATCAGTGGTTCCACTTGTGTGTGGGGCAAGGTGAGCGCTCGGTAGACGAGTACTTATGTGAACTTATTAAGTTAACTCACTATGTGGGATCATC
This sequence comes from Dactylorhiza incarnata, assembly GCA_033032865.1. Lineage (NCBI taxonomy): Eukaryota > Viridiplantae > Streptophyta > Magnoliopsida > Asparagales > Orchidaceae > Dactylorhiza > Dactylorhiza incarnata. Next base: position 5,576,587 of record JAWHQI010000174.1, on the reverse strand, counting down.
GTCGGAGGAGGACGAAAATACCAAGGTGGATAGGTTCTACTTGGGGTTGCGAGATGACTTACGGTTGTTGCTTCTGGGCCCAAAGCTATTGGGCTTTCATGCGTTGGTGACCTCTGCGAGGGAGTTGGAGCGAGACCTCCAGCATGTCCAAAGAAAACAAGCCGTGAACGCTGAAAAGCTGGAATGTCATCAGCCCAATAAGGGAACGCGAAAGAGCAGGAGGAAGAAGGCTAAGCTTGTGGGACGAGCTCCCCTGATATGCTTTACGTGTGGTAAGGCGGGGCATATAGCTCGAGATTGTTGCAGTGGCCGGAAGAAGAGGAAAGTAGAGGAGCCAACTCCTCCTCGAGCTTCGGGTGCGATGACTAGCCGAGAGCTCCCTGTTTGTTATCGCTATGGCGGGTTAGGCCATAGCGCCTGCGAGTGTATTGTACGTCTTGTATAGACGAGGGGAAAGCTGGGTAGCCAGTATCTTTGGGTAAAACTATGATGGCAATGTATGCTTGTATATAGTTTGTACTGCTCTTTTTGCACACTTTGGTGGTAATGAGATGTTGTTGAAGCTTAACCATGTTGTTGGGTGCCTTTGTGGCCCCACTTTTCTGTTAATGTGTAGTTAGCTTTTAATATGTGCTTTAATGCGTTGGGCACTAAGCTGGTGCAAGAAAGTATAGAAATATGCAGAGGTGAAACACTTACGTGTTCAAACCCCACGCAAAGTCTAACGTCATGATGTTGTGATAGCATGTGTGGTTGGAGTCCGAGAACCTTCGTGCAAATACGTCTTAGGAAGTTAGGCAGGGGCGGAATACCGACCGCAAGACCGTTTTGGGGGCATGCGTGGAATGAGCAAGATGTTGATGTCTGCTCTCTAGGTGTCCAAGGCGGTGCGGTAGAGGGGCAGAGCTGCTCTTTTCCCTAGTTGAGGCTTCAGAGCCAAAGCCTAGCCTAGCTGACGTTCCGGTAGTGTGGGAGTTTGCGGGTGTATTCCCGAATGATCTCCCCGGTGCTCCACCGCAGGGGGAGATAGTTTTTACGATTGAGTTGTTGCCATGCGTGAAGCCTGTGGCCCGCTCGTCATATCGTATGGCTCCGAATGAGTTGGCGGAGTTGAAGCTGCAGTTGCAGGAGCTGCTTGAGCAGGGCTACGTGCATCCGAGTTCCTCACCTTGGAGTGCACCAGTTCTCTTTGTCAAAAAGAAGGACGGTAGCCTGCGGCTTTGCATTGATTATCGGGAGCTGAACAAGCTGACCGAAAAAAAAACAAGTATCCTCTTCCGAGGATAGACGACTTGTTCGACCAGCTCGTTGGTTCGACAGTTTACTCGAAGCTGGACTTGAAGTCCGGCTATTATCAGGTGCGGATCAGGGAGTGCGACATCACGAAGACTGCCTTCAGTACCAGGTACGGGCAGTATGAGTTCACCGTGATGCCGTTTGGGCTGTCTAATGCGCCTTCGGTGTTTATGGACTTGATGCACCGGACTTTCTGAGAGTACCTCGACCGGTTTGTGGTCGTCTTCCTTGACGACATACTGGTCTACTCTCAGTTTGAGGAGGAGCATGGTGATCACCTGCGAGTGGTCTTGGAGGTTCTGAGGAGGAACCAGCTGTATGCCAAGTTCTCGAAGTGCGAGTTCTGGCTACCTTCCGTGGCGTTCTTAGGCCATGTGGTTAGTGGAGCGGGTGTGGCGGTAGATCCGGTGAAGGTTGCGGCCATCAGGGAGTGGCCTGTTCTTTCTACTGTAGCAGAGGTCCGTAGCTTTCTCGGGCTGGCCAGCTATTACAGGCGCTTCATGGAGAACTTCTCACGGATCGCGCTGCCTCTTACGACGCTGACACGGAAGATGCAGGAGTTTATTTGGACGCCCGCGTGTGCGCAGGCTTTTGAGGAATTGAAGGCAGTGTGTATGTTGTGGCGACTTTATGTGTATGGCGTGAAGATCGACATCTTTACGGACCATAAGAGCTAAAGTACCTTCTGGTGCAGAAGGAGCTGTTTTTGCGATAGCATAGGTGAATGGAGTCCACGGGGGACTACACCTTCGAGATTCACTACACTCCCGGGAAGGGGAATGTTGTCGCGAACGCGCTTAGTCGCAGGGCTCCAGTGCAGGCCAGCAAGATTCAGATGCATGATGCGCACCTGATACGTGACCTGGAGGCCTTGGATATCTCTTGTGTGGAAAACAGAAGCAGTGTCGGTGCTTGTTTACATTGATCTGAGGTGCAGTACGACCTCGAAGACCGAGTCCGCCGAGCTTTAGAACTCGATCCGAGTTTAAAGCGCTTCGTGGAGGAAGCTACTGGTGTGCCCGATGCCCAGTCTCGTGTAAGTGACGGGCTGTTGTGGAGAGATGATCGTTTGTGCATTTCCAGGGTGGGTGAGCTGCGCGATGAGTTGATGTACGAGGCGCATCATACCAGGTATTCAGTTCATCCGGGGAGCACGAAGATGTTCAAGGACATGAAGGTCCTTTTCTGGTGGCCGGGTATGAAGAGGGACATCGCTCACTACGTGGCCAAGTGCCACACTTGTGCGCTAGTGAAGGCGGAATGTCAGAAGCCCGGTGGCTTTTTGAAGTCATTATCGGTTCCAGAGTGGAAAATCGATGACGTTTCTATGAATTTCGTGCATGGGCTGCCGAGGTCGCAGAGCGGGAACGATGCCATCTGGGTAATCGTTGACCGGCTGACGAAGGTGGCGCACTTTATCCCCAACTGGAGGGATGACTCGGTGGAGAAGTTAGCGAAGCTGTATGTTGATACAATAGTACGACTGCACGGGGTGCCCCGTAGCATCGTCAGTGACCGAGATGGACGCTTTACTTCGAGCGACTGGAGGCTAATCAACCGTCTATTGGGTACGAAGCTGTAGTTTAGCACGGCCTTTCATCCTCAGACGGATGGCCAAACTGAGCGTACCAATAGGACGATGGAGGACATGCTCCGGATGTGCGTCCTGGATTTCGGCAAGGGGTGGGAAGATCACCTCTTTCTTGTTGAGTTCGGTACAACAACAGTTACCAGGCGAGTATTCAGATGGCGCCTTTCGAGGCCCTCTATGGCAGGAAGTGCCGCACTTCCTTAGCTTGGGCGGAAACGGGCGAGACGAAGCTCTTCAAGAGGAAAGACGTCGAAGAGGCGACTTCAACGGTACGTATGATCCGGGAGAGGCTTTTGGTTGCGCAGGATAGGCAGGCGAAGTACTATAATGTGAAGCACCGCGACGTCCAGTTCGCCGTTGGCGATTGGGTTTACTTGAAGATCAGGCCGTTCAAGGGTGTATCCAGGATTCGACGCTTGAAAAAGATGAGTCCGAGATACCTTGGACCGTTTGAGATCATCGAGCGCGTCGGCGAGGCGGCTTATAGGCTTGCACTATCGGCGAAACTGAGCGGGCTACACGATGTATTCCACATCTCCGTGTTGCGGAAGGCAGTACAAGAGCCTACGCAGGTGGTCGCGGCGGATCAGGTGCCCGTGGATAGTGGGCTTAAGACGGCGGTCAGGCCCGTTAACATCGAGGATGCTGAGGTGCGTCAGTTGCGGAACAGGGCGATCCGTATGGTAAAGGTCCATTGGGACAACTGCGGTTGCGAGGAACTCTCATGGGAGCGTGAGCAGACCATGATTGAGGAGTTCCTCGAGCTGTTTCGGTGACGTTTATCTCTCTTTTTCCCCTTATGAAAAGACCTTTTTGGATATATATATATATATATGCCTGTTTTTACAAATTTCGGGTCGAAATTTTTATAAGGAGGGGAGGGTTGTAAGACCCCATTTCAGAAAATTGGATTTCTGGAATACAGCGCTGTCGCTGGCGATATCGGCTATCGCCCGGCGACAGCGGTCTGGCGTGAAGGCCTCTGTCGAGAGGCTATCGCGCGGCGGCAAGGCTAACGCAGGCGACACCGTGACACGTTTCATGCACTGTTCGCAGCGGTGGCGTTGACTAGTCGGAGTCGGTTCTTTACCGCTGTCGCCAGGCGACAGCGGCTATCGCCGGGCGACAGCACCAAATTGTACTTTGCATCCGAAATCGTGGGCATTGATGGCACTTGGACTTTTGGGGCTGGTTTTGGGTTGATTGGCTCGGGAGTTGGCATAGGGAGGCCGAAACCCCTCTTCCCTTCCTTATTCACTAAGGGTTTGTTTTAAGAGAGAGAGGGAGAGCTTGGAGAAGGAGATCCAATAGTAAACCCTAGCCTAGAGCTTGGATTTGGTGGAGCTACACTACTCTGATTCCCTCGACGTTGGTGGCTACGCGTAGAGGAGGGCAAGACGCTCCTTTCCAACCGTGCCAAAAGCCAAGCCATGGCTTCGAAGCGGCGTCTAAGGGTAACGATCCTCTTTACCCTCATTTGGACATGTTCTAGTCCATTACGTGCATCGTTGAGGCCCCTACCCAAAAGGGTAAGGTCGTGGCCTCCGACAGGTCGATTTGTGTTATCCCCATCAAATCTTGCATACATGTAGAGTCCATGCGTGAAATGGACGTAGGCGCGCTGTGTGAAGCCCATCCGAGACGGTTCGTCCGGATTGATGATGCTTTTTGATATTGTGCGTGCCGGGGGAAAACTCCTTGTTGATATCCTGCTTCGTAGGACTAGAGAGTGCTACTGCATGCGCAGCAACGCCTGGGGGTGTGCCCCGGGAAGCACCCGAAGTTAGAAGCAGAAAAGGAGTTCTGTTCACTATCGCTGGCGATATTGACTATTGCCAGGCGACAGCTCCCAGACTTGGTTCTGGTGATTTTGTGCATTCTGAGGCAGTGGGAGTGCTACTACATGTGCAGCAATGCCTGGGGGTGTGCCCCGGGAAGCACCCACAGCTAGAAGCAGAAAAGGAGTTATGTTCACTGTCGCTGGCGATATTGACTATCGCCAGGCGACAGCTCCCAGACTTGGTTCTAGTGATTTTGTGCGTTCTGAGGCAGTGGGAGTGCTACTGCATGTGCAGCAATGCCTAGGGGTGTGCCCCGGGAAGCACCCACAGCTAGAATCCAAAATGGAGTTCTGTTCACTGTCGCTGGCGATATTGGATATCGCCAGGCGACAGCTCCCAGACTTGGTTCTGGTGATGTTTGCTGTGCCCAGCTTGTTGTGGGACTTGCGGCCTGCGTGCCTATGTTTTGTAATGTCCTGCTGGGTGGACCCGAGGCGCGTACGCCTTCCCTGTGAGGGGTCCAGATGAGGGAACCTAGTCGCCTTAGGGCCTGGCTAGTTGAGAATACCTGGGCTGAGGGGACGCCATACCCGCATTTTGTGTTGTACAACGAGTGTGTGAACAACGGGCATTTGGTGAACCCGCACCCGAACCATTGTGCGCCTGATTAGTAAGCCTCGCTCAGCATGTCGGGAAGCAATGGGGAAGAGTCTTCGGACTATGGGGAAGTTCACAATTAAAGTACGGGGTACCCTGGTATTCGGGTCACCGACTTTAGCCTCGAAGGGAAAAACCATCAAGGGGATGGTGGTGGAAGGTGGAGTCCACCGAAGAGTGCCTTGCGAGCACGAGACGTGGAGACCTTTCTCACGTTTTTGGTTGATTGCATATGTATGAACTGTTGTGGGCTTTGCTAGCCGCTTCATTCTGTTATATATATATGCTGTGATGCTCTTGCAGGGACGGGAAACTGCCACCCCCTCGAAGGGGTGGGGTCGTTATAATTTGGTCAGCTTTAGCTGACCGTTGCCCTGTTTTGCCACCGTTTTTGGTGGGCTTGTTGTACAGGTGCTGGACCGAGCGGGAACTTTGCGGGCTCTTAGCGGGCTGAAGCCCTTGTGCTGCTGCGGCCCTTGAAGGCCTTGTGATGTTCTTTTGCTTTTCATGTATGGCCGGCCTGCGCGCCGATGTTGGTAAATTGTAAGGCCGTCGTGCCTAAAAATAGTTGTTGTAGAACATTTTATTCCGAGCTAATAGAACTGGACATACCCGGGTTCGGGTTTTGTGGTTTTTAATTTTGTCTGTCTCTCTTCTGTTTCCGCATAGAATGCTCTGAGTTAGGTTCGTCGTTTAGTGTCGTTTGGTATTTCAATTAAGTGACGTTCCCGTTTGTTTTGTAGTATATGGCGTGGGGCCCTGGCCGGACCTTCTATCATATGCTTCTTAACGGATGGGGGTGTTACAAATTGGTATCAGATTCTAGGGTTCCGTATCCTTCTAAGGAATTCGTGGACGAATTCTTTTAAGGGGTGGTGAGCACGTGTGTGCGCTACCGTCGAGACGTAAAATAAACCCAAAAATGTCCATTTAGGAATGAAATGTAATAACAAACCAACAATTAATGCATGATTGTGGAACCTGAGTGTTCCTTTTGTAGTTAGTTTGCGACCATGCTTGTCATCTAACTGTGCGATGCACTTGTGTAGGATACTCAAAGTGCTGCGGGACCGTCGCGTCCTCGTGAGATGATTCGAAGCAGTGGATCTGCTGAGGTGTCTACACCTCCTTCCCTGGTGCAGACGATCCGTATGATTGCTGAAGAGGTCGTAGGCGTGCTCAATGCTCAGTCAAGAAGGCCTGAACACCTTCCTTCTCCCGTGGTGGTCACGAAGCCAGCAGCAGTCGTTGAGCCAAACGTAATGACAAGAGACCTCAATCAGTGGTTCCACTTGTGTGTAGGGCAAGGTGAGCGCTCGGTAGATGAGTACTTATGTGAATTTATTAATTTAACTCACTATGTGGGATCATCGTCGGAGGAGGACGAAAAGACCAAGGTGGATAGGTTCTACTTGGGCTTGCGAGATGACTTGCGGTTGTTGCTTCTGGGCCCAAAGCTATTGGGCTTTCATGTGTCAGGCAGCCGGACCCCCGCCGGAGGTTTGCCCCTCCCCCTGCACCCTGACCAGGGGCGGCAGGGGAAGCCTTTCCCAGCGGGGAAGGTGGTGCAGCAAGCCTGCATGGCACATGCAGGATGCGCCACGGCTCCCGCCCCTCTCTTTGTCTATTTCTCGGTGGTAGCCGGCGGCGCCACGCCGCCGGACCACCACCGGAGTGGTCGCCGGCCCCCGGTGCACCGACCGGGGCGGCGGCAGCGGCCGCCTCCCGTTAAACGAACGGGAGCCGCACGATCTCCCCCAGGAGATCGGGCGGCTCCTATTACCTTGTTTCCCGCCTCCCGCCTCCACTTGTGTGCCCCCCCCCCCCCCCCCCACAGTGAATCCGCCGCAGATCCGATGTGGATGTCTTGAGATGGCGCGCGGTGCAGCACCCGCAGCCCCTCTCATTCCTGCTATCCGCACCCCAAAAGCCCCCTTTCCTATTTGATTTTCCTGAGGTCAATCAGGGCTTTTTCAGCAAAAACCTCCTAGATGAAAAATGTGTCCCACTCTGAGGGGTAGCTCCTGAAATTTTTTGGGAATTTTAGGAGCATATTTGCTATTTTTAAACCCTTTTATAAAGCTTATTTTAAGGAATAAAAAGCCCAAATGAATTCGTAAAAATCCCCAAAAATCGTAGGCTCTAATTAAGGGTATTTTACAACTACTTTTAAAGTTGGGGAGTGTGACATATTATTTTGGTCCTCTAAAAGCTTTTACAAGCAAAATAAAACGCCTGAAAGGGAGCGAAATTCAACGGAATAAATCGGCGTCCTTACGACGCGTATTTTAGCGGTACAATAAAATTACGCGTATCGATCTAAGGAATCGATTGGGTTTAAAATATCGACGCGAAAATTGGGATGAGATCGTGGCCGACGCCGCAATGCAGTAATGCCGAGATAATAAAAAGAACAAATCCATGGCAAAGGGAAAATACTAAATCTCATGGAACGTAAATAAACTCCTGGAAATGGAGTAGAACCCCTATGAACGGGGAGAAAGCAGAACCTCCTCCTAAGAACGGAGTCGACGTTGAAGCCTCCTGTTATGGAGTGATTGGACTACTAACCCTTTATTTATTTACTGCTTTCAGTACTTTCATTTCTCCAGTCTCGCACTGGTCCTTATTTACGGCTTTCAGTACTTTCATTCTCCAGTCCCGCACTGGTCCTTATTTACTGCTTTCAGTACATTCATTTCTCCAGTCTCGCACTGGTCCTGTTATTATGGCCCCCTGCTTCCGGCCTATTTTACTGCCTGATATTATGGCCCCCTGCTTCCAGCCTATCTTATTGCTTGATAATATGGCCCCCTGCTTTCGGCCTATTTTACTGCTTGATATTATGGCCCCCTGCTTTCGGCCTATCTTACTGCTTGATATTATGGCCCCCTGCTTCCGGCCTATTTTACTGCTTATATTGCACTTTCTAATTCAGCGCTAACTTCGGTCCTACGCTAGAAAGCGGTGCTTATCCTCCCTTCTGCGAGGCCTTAGTTGGGGAAAACCCGGAGTTGAGCCCCTCCTCCCAGGTTAGCCCCAAGTAAGGAGCCCTCATACCGCTGAGCCTCCCGGTCAGAGGTCGTATGACCGGTTGAGTAAGTTGCCGCGCGTCTTAAAGCGCTTATTTTGTATTTAAGCAGTTGAAGATTGTTTGGAAGTGGCGGGTCGGCCACGCCCGCAGACCGTTCGTACCGGTGCGGGTGGGTTGACGACTCATGGCGACAGGGAGATGTGCACAGCAGGTTATCACCACTCCGAACCTACAATTTTGCCTCCGCTGGTCGGCCTAAAAATCGGTTCGCTGGATGTCGCTCACATCCAGTTAGTACACCAAGTTGTACAGGAGGGCCTGGGTGATACGGTACGACTACACTCAGAAGTGGCAAGACTGGCCACTGTCATCGACGGCCACATCGGTGAGGCCCGCAGGGTTAGCTCCCCTGCTTGAAATAAAGCGGTCTAAATTATGTCGACACAGGGTCTTTTGTGTGTGTACAAGTTTGAATACCTGAGTGCGAGTATGTGCGAGAGAGTGTTGTGTATTTACTATACTGCGCGATTATGGATAGTAGGGCGGGAAGCCCTAATTATAGATATATATATATATGTGTGTGTATATATATATGACTAACTGCTGCTAACCCTCTTCCTTGCTTCGGCTATTTATTTCTGTCCTTTAGCCCACCCACTGGATATGGATCCGGGGAGGGGATGTGTTTTCTGCTTAGCTCTGTGACTAACGGTTATTTCTTATAACCAATCACAGGAGATGGGACAGCGCGGAGCCCTCGCACCGCAGGATGAGTTACCAGCCTTAGAGATGGCTCGATCAGACACTCCAGCCTCTCCCCCTATCTTCCGAGCCGTGAGTCCTAGAGTATAGGACTAGCCTAGGGTCTTTGTTATAGTCTATGTAGCCCCCGAGGCAGTGGTTATAAACATTAGGCTTCTGATACGCTATTTCGGCACTGCTAATTAGCAGGCATGAAATGCGATACGACGGCAGTGCACCGGTCGTTGTCAAGTAATAAAATAGGGAGAAACTCCCCGAATATCGATCTCTCAAGGACCGCAAGTTAGGTAGTACGATTTGCTCTCGCAGGAAATCAGTTCAAAGGATAAAATAGTAACGACGGGGGTTTTGATTGGGTTTCATATGCTATTGCAGAATGAAGAAAGATGCGGGTCTAAACTTCGCTTCGCACGGCGAGATGGGTGCAACGGCCGCGATGTCGTGCTTCGGAAGGCGCGTGGGCGGAATATCACTATGACGGTTGAGGGTCGCACACACCTCTTCTCAAAACATCACCGCTAGCTTTTGCTAGCGGCTTCAACCACAACGTAACACAGAAAATAGCAAGAAATAAAGGGGTTATTCATGCCACCACAATAACATTGCATATGAAAACAACCACTAATCCATAAGATCTACTTAACACGCATTCATAAAGCAACTGCAAACGAGTTCAAGCAACAAAGGTTAGAGAGGACCACAACGAAGAAATCACGTCTTGGGTTCACGGCCGGAAAGAGAGATTGTCGGGCTCTCTCCGGACTCGGCCCTCAGATGGTGAGCTTGGCTCGAAGGAGGCTGTCACCGCTCCTACGATCTTCAGCGCTTCCTTGGTCTCCTTGGCGAGGAGTGCTTGACCTAATGGTGGATGAAGCTTCCTAGTGCTCCTCGATGGAAGGATGGAGGTGGAAAATCACCGGAAATGGCCTTGATGGTGGAGGAGATGAAGGAGAAGACTTCACCCCTCAAGAGCAGCGGGAAGGAAGAGTTTTCCCGCCCTCAGAATCGCTCTCGCTCGTCCCCAGGTTGTCCTCCCTCTCGTCCTCGATTCCTGCAGCTTTTATAGGAAACAGGCTGAAAATTGGTCACGCACGGTCGAACGCACGATCGTGCGCAGACCGTGCGATATTAACGGAAGAAATAAGGCTTGGAGAAGACGCTGCGCCGCCCGTGCGATTTGTTCACGCACGACCAACGCCGCCCGTGCGTTAAGACGCACGGGTAAACTCCGATGCTCTGAAATCAGCAAGACACAGGTCGACCGTGCGTTTTGTTCACGCACGGGCGAATCCGCCCGTGCGTCAAAACGCATGAGTAAACTCCGATGCTCCGTTTTCTTGCCCAGACACAAACGCACGACCGCACAGACCGTGCGTCAAGGAAAACGCACGACCGTGCGATATGCACAGAAATTACTTATAGGAAAACGGGGCAATCAGGTCACCTGCACACAAGATATACTAGCTGGGAATACACATCCAGCACAGAAATACATAAAAGAAGGGAAGGGGAGCACAATGTGCTTACCCCCAACAACAAGGAATGCAATTGCACACCGAAACGGGCTTAAAAGTGCACCTAGCATGGAATAGTAAATATGAATGGAAATGTGCCTAAAATGTAGTGCAAACACTAGAATAACAGCCCAAATGAGTCCAAGAATATATATATAAATGGGACTCATCACACCCCCAGACTTAACCATTTGCACGTCTCGGGCAAACTACTCAGCTCTCCTGTCGGAACAATTGAGTGTTGGCATGAGTTTGAGCGGCAGAGAATTATGCGAAGTCGCATGCTCTCGTGCGTAGAAATATATTAGAACAGAATTAAACTCAAGGTTGTATCTAATTATTTCTAAAACAGTAGTTTGGAATTTACTTTACTTGGATGGTGAATCCAGGTGAATCTTTCGGTTGCGCAAAAAGGGAAAATAGTGTGACTAATGAGTAGAGTATTGCTTGAATCGAAGCTAGGGACAATCTCCTAAGAAATCCATCAAAGTCGGTGTCCATAGGCTTGCACATCCGCACTCTCTCTACTGCATGAGACAACTCGTATCTAAAATCAATTGGGCTTATAGGCAATTGTTAGGCTTAGGTTGAGTATAGGCTAGGTAAGTAGAAGGACGATGGGAATCGCACACAACACAACCGTCGCACTCAAGAGAATGATAATCACCAAAATAACATTTTCAGTACTTACACGACACCCCCGGACTTCAACTGAACACAAGGTGCGTGTTGAGCCAGAAATAAATAAAATTTTTGCCGAGAGAAAATTATTATTGCACAACTCTTTTATATTTTTTTTTCTTTTCTTTTCTTCCTTTTTTTTTCTTTTCTTTTTTCGGCAAAAGCACATTTTTACACAATAAAACAGCTCGTTTAGCTACATTAAAGCAGCCATACATACATAGATGACACCAAATACGATCGAGACAGAAATGTCTTTCAGCTCAGTGGTTGGTGCTAACATAGGTTCGGCTGTATGGACATGGTTACATTAATTAGTGGAGCTAAACAAAGAGGAGAGGTAGGCTCAAGTGGGCTTGCAATGGTGATTACGTAGGTTAGGATTTCAAAGGCACAAACGGATCAAGAGATGGCCTATATCACATTTCATGACGAGTATTTCAACACAATTGTGTCGAGAGTCGCCTAGTGCAAGTTCTAACCACCGAGAAAGGTTGTCCTTCCTTTCGACCCTAGTAAAAAGCTACTATTAGTCTGCTACACTCGACCTATTGCTACTGTTGGATTCACCGGATTCACCACTAAAGTAAAATAAATTTCATCTACTATAACAGAAATAAGTACATTACAACTCTGAATTTTATTCTACTCTAATCGAATTTCTAGGCGTGACGGGAGCACTTGACTAGAGCACTACTCGAGTCAACATTATTCTCCACTCCTCACTCACATGCTAATAATTCAATTCTTACGAGTGGGAAAACCTCGCAGCGATACCCAATAAGCACGCGTGATCAAGTGCGCGTGAACTAGGTGCACATGTATGCAACAAAATAAAAATCCTAACTCAGCACATTCTAGCATGTCATGCAACGTGTGTGCACTTGCACAGCTCGCTCTCTCCCCCAGAATAAACGATTCAAACATAAATAGGAGAGGGGTAGAGTTGACCTATGCTCACAAAGGAGCATGCCAGAAGTGCGGTAATCCCAATTTCTCTAAAAATGAATCTCCTTCCACGCGAGAGCAAAGCTTCACCTACAATGTTAGCAAAACTGAAATAACAATACACAAAAAGGATTAAAAAGATAGACGGAACCGGGTGGTTCCCCATGGGCTGTCTCCCAACAAGCCATTTTGTTTAACGTCCTTTCAGGTGGACCAAATACCTGTATTAATCATTGTTTAAGCAGCAGAGAATCTAAAGAAAAGTTTCGCAGACACAGATCAAAGCATAGGAAAAGGAACTCAGTTATACGCGCTCTTGTAGTGCACGTCCCCAGTGGCTTGTAGGCTGGAGGTGAAAGCTTTAGGGCCAAAATTGGTATTACCCAATTTTCCCCTAGCCTCTGCCAACTTGCCACTGGAAGCAGTGGAGCGAGCACTACGCTCTCTTCTTTCAAGTTTCAGCCTCTCCACGGTAGGATAGCGCCAGCGTTGGTAGCCGTCAGGTTTTCCCACCTTAGTGGTGGATGGCATCACTCCCATTACCGTAGTGGCAACTGGGTCAGCCCAAGAGACCGTCTGTTTAAAAAGTTTATTACAAAATTTATTGTTAGATAAGAATGGGACATTGTCCCGAGTTAAGTTCAGCAGAATGGGTTCAGACACCAGATCTTCCTTCCTTTCCGGGTCACAGTCCTTTCTCAAATCTATTTCTTCTCCTTTTTCGCATGATTGTTTCTCCTCCTTTTCTTCGTCCAACAATACAAATTCAACCTTGATTCCTGCATCACTAAGAGATATGTCAGAAGTACTTTGGGGAAAGCAAGGCAATGTTTCAGTCACAATTTTGGGGCAAGTAGGGATGATGACTTTCCCAGTGGAAAAATCCAAAGTGGCACCGCTCTCTTTCAAGAACGGCACTCCCAAGATTGGGATAAAGTTATTCTCCTGGGGTCCCAACACTTGGAAGTCAGCGACCACCACCGTCCCCTCAACCATGATTTTAACATTCTTCACTTCTCCCTCCGACTGAATAATGGTCCCATTAGCGAGCACCAAAGACTTTCGATCATCCGGGTTCATTTCGAGATGCAGTTTAGCCACGTCTTGCCATGCAAGGACGTTGCGGGACGATCCGGAGTCACATAAGGCAGCAGTTTGAACATTATTAATAGAACAATTGATCACTAATTCATTTGGGTCAACCACATCCGCGTCGGTGAGACTCTTCCCTTGATTTATAGGATTTTTTTCCGTGTTGCTAGGAAGGGTCCCTTGCGACCGCTCGGTTAACAATTGAGCCAATTGGCCCAATTGCGTCTCCAAGTTGCGCATGGACGCGGTTTGGTTAACCATGTTAGAGTTCGCGGCATGCATAAACCTTTCCATCATTTCTTCAAGGTTGCTCTTCTTAAAAGTTGGGGCACCTTGATTATAACTCGGTTGAGGCGGCCGCGGTTGGCTACCGGAGGCTTGAGAATCGTATTGATGCGAGCCTCCTTGCCATCGTTGGCCTGGAACATTTTGTTTCCAAGAGAAGTTCGGATGACTTCTCACGCCCGAGTTATAAGTGTTATTGAACGGTGCTCCTTGATTTTGATCATTTATATAATTAACACTTTCTTCAAAAGAAACTTCAGTAGGTTGCTCACCTGTGGGGCACTCATATGCATGATGCCCTGGGTTTCCACAACCTTGACATGAGATCATCATCACTGAGGCGGAAGGGAGGGTAGGCCTCTTAAGTAGCATGGCACTTTCAGCAGGTGTACCAGACGTGTTCACCTCAAAAAGACCTCGAGTGTTCCTTGGAGCGTTTCTTCCAGCAGTCCAAAAGGAACTGTGAATGGCAGTGTCTTGGACAATCCGCAAAGCTTCTTCAGGGGTGTGGTTCATCAAAGTTCCACCTGCAGCAGCATCAATCATGGCCCTGTAGTTAGGTTCAATAGCAAAATAAAAATTTTCTACTATGGTCCATGGTTGCAGCTCATGCTGGGGGCATTTCCGGAGTAGGTTCATGAACCTCTCCCAAGCTTCTGAGAGAGCCTCCTGATCGAGCTGTTGGAAGGTTGCTATTTCCCTCCGCAAGTTCACAACTTTGTCAACAGGGTGAAACTTTGCCAAAAAATTTTCTTGCAGGGCGTCCCAAGTGGTAGCTGTACGGCAGGGATCGTGTGGAGCCACGCCTTTGCCTTGTCACGTATAGAGAAAGGGAATAGCCTGAGCTTCACCGTCTCGTCAGCCAGCCCTGCATAACGAAATGTTCCACAAATTTCAGCGAATTCAATTAAGTGAAGATGGGGGTCTTCACTTGCTAATCCAGAGAACTGGGCCTGATTGCGGATCATGTTCAGGATGGTCGGCTTTATCTCAAAGTTGTTGTTGGTGATAGTCGGGCCAAATCCAGGGTACACACTCCCAACAGTGGGTGTAGTGTAATCTCTCATAGTCCTAGGTCGTGGCCTAGCTACTTTATTCTCGTCAGCAGTGTTGAAACCAGTTTCCCGGTTTCAGCGTTCGAAAGGGGGTTGCGACTAACCCTTACTTGACCTAAGCCCAGACCCTTGACCGGTTGCTAGGAACTAGGAGAACTTGCCCTTGAAGAACACTTGAATCTAGAAACGAACCCCTTAAGCTTCAGCGAGGAGGTCCCACCACATACCCGGAAGATCTTAGAGCGCTTCCCCTCCCAAGCCAATGCTGAGCCTGGGCACCTTGGAGGGCACTAAGGAACACCTCACCGACCACCTTCAACGTCAAGGGGAGGGGAGGGGTAGTGCTTGCTCACGCGCGAGAGAGGGGGTAGGAACCAACCCTTCCCAAGGTGCCCATGGGGGTCTATTTATAGACTTTCCCAAAAATGGACTGCGAATAGCCAAGATCCTGCTATCCGCAGTCCAACCATGACCACGAACGATCAACGCATGAGGGGGAGCGAGTGGGACTCGAGATGCCCACTCCCCCCCTCACGAGAGGCCATGCCGGTCTCCCCCCAAGGTACCGGGCGAGTGGGGGAATCCCTCCCACTCGCCCAAAGGGGGGTGGCGAGTGGGAGGGCCCCTCCCACTCGCCCCCAAGGTGGCCGGCGAGTGGGAGGGCTCTTCCCACTCGCCCGGCGAGTGGGAGTGCCCCTCGCACTCGCCCGGCGAGTGGGAGGGCTCCTCCCACTCGCCCGTCGAGTGGGAGGGCCCCTCCCACTCGCCCGGCGAGTGGGAGGGCCCCTCCCACTCGCCCGGGTGAGTGGGAGGGTCGCTCCCACTCGCCTAAGGGTGATTGGCGAGTGGGAGGCCCCTCTCACTCGCCCGAAGAGATTCGGGGGAGCGGGTGCTCCCCCCGCCTTCCCCGCGGCCTCTTTTTGCCTTGGTCGGTTTCGACCGCCCCACGTGGTCGTTTTGTCCGTCCTGGCCACCCTTGCTATCTTGGCTTCATCCGGGTCGGGTCGCACCGACTCGGGAAATATGAGGGTTGTACACAATCCCCGCTCTTTGCGAGCTTGTTCCAAGCTCGGAAAGAAAGTTCAACCCACCTATTTGACGAGTAGGTGGGACTTTAGGGGAATCTACGAAAGGATCTGTCATCGGGGAACCTCTGCCAAGCTTTTCAGCTGAAATTACTTTGTGACGAAGGGAAAACCCTTCTCCTATACACACCCCTCCTTTGAGCCGAGCTCAACTGGAGGTGGAGAACACTTGACACCTTAGGTCGAGCTAAACCCGACCGAAGGTGGAGGGAAACTCAACACCTCAAGTCGAGCTGAACTCGACCCGAGGTGGGGAACGATCCTTTCTCCACTAAACACCCCTCCGGCGAGCCGAGATCAACAGGAGGTGGAGAAAGCTCAACACCTGAGGTCGGACTAAGCTCGACCGAAGGTGGAGGGAGACTCGACACCTCTAGTCGAGCTGAACTCGACCCGAGGTGGGGAACGAACCATTCCCCACTAAACACCCCTCCAGCGAGCCGAGCTCAACAGGAGGTGGAGAAAGCTCAACACCTGAGGTCGGACTAAGCTCGACCGAAGGTGGAGGGAGACTCGACACCTCTAGTCGAGCTGAACTCGACCCGAGGTGGGGAACGAACCTTTCCCCACTAAACACCCCTCCGGGAAGTCGAGCTCAACAGGAGGTGGAGAAAAATCAACACCTGAGGTCGGACTAAGCTCGACCGGAAGTGGAGGGAAACTCAACACTTCTAGTCGAGCTGAACTCGGCCCGAGGTGGAAGGTGGGAAGTCCACACCTACCAGGGAGCCGAGCTCACCTGGAAGGGGAGGAAACTCCACATCTACCAGGGAGCCGAGCTCACCTGGAGGGGGAGGGAACTCCACACCTACCAGGGAGCCGAGCTCACCTGGAGGGGGAGGAAACTCCACACCTACCGGGGAGCCGAGCTCACCTGGAGGGGGTGGAAACTCCAAACCTACCAGGGAGCCGAGCTCACCTGGAGGGGGAGGGAAATCAACACTTTCTCGAACTATCGGGGGCGGAGGACCAGTTCACATCTCAGGTGCTTACCTTCACTGAGGGGCGGAGGGATTCAACCATCTTACCGAACCGATCGTCCTTCTTGAAATCTTACCTGCCGCGAGTCAACCTGATGAACCTCCCATCTGTCGGCATGACTGTGCCTGGAGGATGGTCTATAGTCAGGGATCTTACCGATTGGAGACGGAAGTACCCGTCCGCGTCCTAGGTGCTTACCTTCACCTGGAGGCAGAGGAACTCAACGCCTTCCCAACCTGACTGGAGGTGGAAGTACCCATCCACGTCCTAGGGGCTTAGCTCACCTGGATGCAGAGGAACTCAACGCCTTCCCAATCCAATTGGAGGCGGAAGTACCCATCCACGTCCTAGGGGCCTAGCCTACCTGGAGGTAGAGGAACTCAACGCCTTCCCAGTCCAGCTACCAAGTAGCGAGTCGACCCGATGAGCCTCTCATCTGCCGGCATGACTGAGCCCGGAGAATGGTCTCTAGTCGGGGATCTTACCGATTGGAGGCAGAAGTACCCGTCCGCGTCCTAGGTGCTTACCTTCACCTGGAGGCAGAGGAACTCAACGCCTTCCCAACCTGACTGGAGGTGGAAGTACCCATCCACGTCCTAGAGGCTTAGCTCACCTGGATGCAGAGGAACTCAACGCCTTCCCAATCCAATTGGAGGCGGAAGTACCCATCCACGTCCTAGGGGCCTAGCCTACCTGGAGGTAGAGGAACTCAACGCCTTCCCAGTCTGACTGGAGGTGGAAGTACCCGTCCACGTCCTTGGTGCTTAGCGCATCTGGAGGTGGAGGAACTCAACGCCTTCCCAGTCCCCTTACCGATTGGAGGTGGAAGTGCTCGATGCTTTCGCGATGCAATTCCTCTTCGTGGAACCTTACCAACCTGTGCTCCCATTGGCCAGAGTAACTATTTTAAGCTGGAGTAAGAGGTATGACCAAAGAGACAATCAACATATTCATTAAGGATAAAAACGTTTAAGATCGTCGCCACTCCAAGTATTACCAAGGGGGATTCCCTCAACATTCTGGAGGCGATACCCCCCTGACCTGAGGGCCTCCAAGATCACATAGGGCCCCTCCCAATTGGGTTGGAGCTTTCCTACGTTCGCTGACCTTCCCGCGGCGTCGACCTTTTTGAGGACTAGATCTCCTGGGATGAATTGTTTGATTCTAATGTTTTTATCGAAGTACCTGGCCATCCGACGCTTCACTTCCTCTTGTCGAACCGTGGCGAGGTCCCGGAGCTCCTCAACCATATCCAGCGAGAGTCGTTGCTCCTCTTCGTTGCCTATTCTCTAGTCCTCGTCCCCTTCCTCGGCAGCTATGACCCGGGGGGATCTGACCTCGAACTCCACTGGGAGAACGGCTTCTGACCCGTGGGAAAGTTTGAATGGCGTTTCGCCCGTTGCCGTGTTGGGAGTTGTTCTCAAGGCCCATAAGACCGAGGGAAGTTGCTCCACCCAGTTCCCTTTCAGGTTCTCCACCTTCTTCTTCAGCAAGTTGACGATGACTTTGTTGGCGGCCTCCACCTGCCCATTGCTTCGAGGATGGTGGACAGAGGCAAAGCGGAGGTCGATGCCCACTTGACCGCAGAAAGTGATGAGTTCATCGCTAGCAAATTGTGGCCCGTTGTTTGTTACAATGGCAAGGGGGAGTCCGTGTCTGCAGATTATTTCCCCCCAGATGAAATTCTTTATCACCTGCGAGGTCATCTTCGCCAAGGCCTTAACCTCCACCCACTTGGAGAAATAGTCAATCATAACCAGCAAGAATCTCCTCTGACCGCTAGCCTGAGGGAACGGGCCGACCAAGTCCATCCCCCAGATGGCGAAGGGCCAGGGCGCAGTGATCGTCCTGAGCCTCTACACGGGTTGAAGTTGGAGCGGCGCGAAGAGTTGACACTTCTGACACTTTTTTGCAAACTCCATGGCATCCTTCCGCAGAGTCGGCCAGAAGTACCCTTGCCTTAGCACCCTCTTTTCTAGGGTCTGACTTCGCGAATGGCTCCCGCATTCTCCGGAGTGGATTTCTTCTAAGACCCTCGGAACTTCATCTTCCGTCACGCACCTTGCGAGGAGCCCAGCCAAGGTTTTTCTGTACAGGCTTCCCTCGCGCATCACGTAGTATGCTGACTTGTACCTGAACCGCCTCTTATCTAGGTCTCCTTCCGGGAACTTGCCCGAGGTCAGGAAGGTGAGGATCGGGTCTATCCACGAGGTTCTCCGATCAATCTCCATCAACTCGCCTTCCTCGATGGATGGGCGGAACAGCTCGGTCACCGTTCCTCCTGCGCGAGGACCGTGCTTCACCAACTGGTCCGCTCGGGCGTTCTCCTCTCTTGGAATGTGTTTAATGGAGAAGGTGTGGAACCATCCGACGAGGTCCCTAACCTTCGCCAGATACCTCTGGAGGGTTGGCTCCTTTGCTTCGAACTCCCCTCGAACCTGGGAGGCCACCACCATTGAATCTGTGAAAACCTTCACGTCCCGGATCTCCAGTTCCTTTGCCAGACGGAGCCCTGCCACCACCGCCTCATACTCGGCCTGGTTGTTGGTCACAGGGAACCGAATGTGGATCGCTTGCTCGATCCTGGTCCCATGTGGGCTGACCAGGATCACCCCTCCGCCGAGGGAACTTTTTCCCGATGCTCCATCCGCGAACAGATCCCATGCCACCAACCCGGCGGGCTCTGGCCCGTCCACTTCTTTGACGTACTCTGCCAGGAAGTCTGCTACCGCTTGTGCTTTCATCGACAACCGGGGGATGAAGCTGACATCAAACTCGCTAAGCTCCACCGACCACTTCGCCAACCTGCCTGAATGCTCTACTCCCTCCATAATGTTGTGAAGGGGATGGTCGGTCACCACCCTGATCGAGTGAGCCTGAAAATATGGGCGGAGTTTCCGGGCCGAGATGATCAAAGCAAATGCTAGCTTTTCCAGGACAGGGTACCTCAGCTCCGCCTTCTTCAGGACTCTGCTAACATAGTAGATCGGCAGCTGCTTCTTCCCCTCCTCCCGGACCAGAACCGAACTCACTGCCTCGACCCCTACTCCTAGGTAGAGAAAGAGGTCTTCTCCTTCCCTCAGCCCCTGGAGCAAGGGGGCTCGCGTTAGTTGTTCCTTCAAGGCCTGAAAGGCCTTCTCACACTCCGGCGTCCATTCGAATTTTTGACCCTGGCGCAGGGCCTTGAAGAAAGGAGAGCACTTCTCTCCCGCCCTGGAGAGGAACCGACTCAGCCCTGCTAACTTCCCAATCAGCCTCTGAATTTCTTTCGCGTTCTTCGGCGATTCCAACTCCAAGATGGCCTTTACCTTGTCTGGATTGGGTTCGACCCCCTCCGGGGTGAGTAGATGGCCCAAGAACTTTCCTCGACTTGCTCCAAAAACACATTTGGAAGGGTTCAGCCTCATCTTGAACCTCCGAAGGGTAGCGAAGGTCTCCATTAGGTCTTGCAGGTGGGACTCCACATCCCTGCTTTTAACCATCAAGTCATCCACATAGACCTCTAAGTTGCGCCCCTTCTGCTCTCTGAAGACCCGATCCATCATCCTTTGATAGGTCGCCCCCGCATTCCTCAACCCAAACGGCATCATCTTGTAACAATAACACCCATCGTCCATGATGAACGAGACGTCCTTGACGTCGGGCGAGTGCATTCGAATTTGATGGTAGCCAGAGAACGCGTCCAAGAAACTCATCACAGGGAATCCGACCGCTGAATCTACCAACGCATCGATCCGGGGTAACGGGTAGCAGTCTTTAGGGCATGCTTTGTTCAACATAGTGAAGTCCACACACATTCTCCACCTCCCATCTCCCTTCGTCACCATTACTACGTTTGAAACCCACCCTGGGTATTGGATTTCTTCCACGAACCCGGCCTCGAGCAGCTTCCCCACCTCCTCTATGATAGGCCCGGCGAGGGTGGGCGACACCTTCCTCTTCTTTTGGCGAATGGGTCGGACGTTCGGGTCGAGGTTGAGGCGATGACATGCCACGTCCGCGTCAATACCTGGCATCTCCGCGGCGCTCCATGCGAAGATGTCTATGTTCTGCTAGACACATCTTCGGATCTTCTCTTGATCTGGCCCGCTCAGCTCCCGCTAATTCGCACCTTCTCCGGCCTTCCACTGCCGCTAATGACCCCTTTCTCAGTCACTTCCTCTGCCACCTCTAACTTGGTCAGGTCACCCAACACATGATCTGCCTCATCTGCCTCCTCCTCCCCCGTCAACGGCCGCAACATGCCGGGGGGAGGCGACCTCCCCGGTTCTTTGCTTCCCGCCATGAGACTCGGCTCGGGGCTTTCCGAATTAGCCGCCTCCACGCTCACCGCACCAGAATGTTGAAACCAGTTTCCCGGTTTCAGCGTTCGAAAGGGGGTTGCGACTAACCCTTACTTGACCTAAGCCCAGACCCTTGACCGGTTGCTAGGAACTAGGAGAACTTGCCCTTGAAGAACACTTGAATCTAGAAACGAACCCCTTAAGCTTCAGCGAGGAGGTCCCACCACATACCCAGAAGATCTTAGAGCGCTTCCCCTCCCAAGCCAATGCTGAGCCTGGGCACCTTGGAGGGCACTAAGGAACACCTCACCGACCACCTTCAACGTCAAGGGGAGGGGAGGGGTAGTGCTTGCTCACGCGCGAGAGAGGGGGTAGGAACCAACCCTTCCCAAGGTGCCCATGGGGGTCTATTTATAGACTTTCCCAAAAATGGACTGCGAATAGCCAAGATCCTGCTATCCGCAGTCCAACCATGACCACGAACGATCAACGCATGAGGGGGAGTGAGTGGGACTCGAGATGCCCACTTCCCCCCTCACGAGAGGCCATGCCGGTCTCCCCCCAAGGTACCGGGCGAGTGGGGGAATCCCTCCCACTCGCCCAAAGGGGAGTGGCGAGTGGGAGGGCCCCTCCCACTCGCCCCCAAGGTGGCCGGCGAGTGGGAGGGCTCTTCCCACTCGCCCGGCGAGTGGGAGTGCCCCTCCCACTCGCCCGGCGAGTGGGAGTGCCCCTCCCACTCGCCCGGCGAGTGGGAGGGCACCTCCCACTCGCCCGGGGGAGTGGGAGGGTCGCTCCCACTCGCCCGGCGAGTGGGAGGGCCCCTCCCACTCGCCCGGGTGAGTGGGAGGGTCGCTCCCACTCGCCTAAGGGTGATTGGCGAGTGGGAGGCCCCTCTCACTCGCCCGAAGAGAGTCGGGGGAGCGGGTGCTCCCCCCGCCTTCCCCGCGGCCTCTTTTTGCCTTGGTCGGTTTTCGACCGCCCCACGTGGTCGTTTTGTCCGTCCTGGCCACCCTTGCTATCTTGGCTTCATCCGGGTCGGGTCGCACCGACTCGGGAAATATGAGGGTTGTACAAGCAGCTTGAGCCACGGCCGGTGCATTTCCCACTCCGGGATTAGCCTGATTTCCATTAACATCCATGGTGGCAGCAGCACGTAGACGCGCCCGCAGTGTACGCTCTATCTCAGGATCAAATGTTGCGCGCTCATCGGGATCTCTTCTATGCATACACTTCTTCAACACGAAAGCAAAAAAAAATCAAAAAGAAACAAAAAGACCGTAAAACGGATCTCCAAAGAAAAACAAATCACACACGCTTGCAGTCCCCGGCAACGGCGCCAAAAACTTGATGCGCTATTTCGGCACTGCTAATTAGCAGGCACGAAATGCGATACGACGGCAGTGCACCGGTCGTTGTCAAGTAATAAAATAGGGAGGAACTCCCCGAATATCGATCTCTCAAGGACCGCAAGTTAGGTAGTACGATTTGCTCTCGCAGGAAATCAGTTCAAAGGATAAAATAGTAACGACGGGGGTTTTGATTGGGTTTCCTATGCTATTACAGAATGAAGAAAGATGCGGGTCTAAACTCCGCTTCGCACGGCGAGATGGGTGCAACGGCCGCGATGCCGTGCTTCGGAAGGCGCGTGAGCGGAATATCACTATGACGGTTGAGGGTCGCACACACCTCTTCTCAAAACATCACCGCTAGCTTTTGCTAGCGGCTTCAACCACAACGTAACACAGAAAATAGCAAGAAACAAAGGGGCTATTCATGCCACCACAATAACATTGCATATGAAAACAAGCAGTAATCCATAAAATCTACTTAACACACATTCATAAAGCAACTGCAAACGAGTTCAAGCAACAAAGGTTAGAGAGGACCACAACGAAGAAATCACGTCTTGGGTTCACGGCCGGAATGAGAGGTTGTCGGGCTCTCTCCGGACTCGGCCCTCAGATGGTGAGCTTGGCTCGAAGGAGGCTGTCACCGCTCCTACGATCTTCAGCGCTTCCTTGGTCTCCTTAGCGAGGAGTGCTTGACCTAATGGTGGATGAAGCTTCCTAGTGCTCCTCGATGGAAGGATGGAGGTGGAAAGTCACCGGAAATGGCCTTGATGGTGGAGGAGATGAAGGAGAAGCCTTCACCCCTAAAGAGCAGAGGGAAGGAAGAGTTTTCCCGCCCTCAGAATCTCTCCCGCTCGTCTCCTGGTTGTCCTCCCTCTCGTCCTCGATTCCTGCAGCTTTTATAGGAAACAAGCTGAAAATTGGTCACGCACGGTCGAACGCACAATCGTTCGCAGACCGTGCGATATTAACGGAAGAAATAAGGCTTGGAGAAGACGCTGCGCCGCCCGTGCGATTTGTTCACGCACGACCAACGCCGCTTGTGCGTTAAGACGCACGGGTAAACTCCGATGCTCTGAAATCAGCAAGACACAGGTCGACCGTGCGTTTTGTTCACGCACGGGCGAATCCGCCCGTGCGTCAAAACGCACGAGTAATCTCTGATGCTCCGTTTTCTTGCCCAGACACAAACGCACGACCGCACAGATCGTGCGTCAAGGAAAACGCACGACCGTGCGATATGCACAAAAATTACTTATGGGAAAACGGGGCAATCAGGTCACCTGCACACAAGATATACTAGCTGGGAATACACATCCAGCACAGAAATACATAAAAGAAGGGAAGGGGAGCACAATGTGCTTACCCCCAACAACAAGGAATGCAATTGCACACCGAAACGGGCTTAAAAGTGCACCTAGCATGGAATAGTACATATGAATGGAAATGTGCCTAAAATGTGGTGCAAACACTAGAATAACAGCCCAAATGAGTCCAAGAACATATATATAAATGGGACTCATCAGCTTCGTCCCTATTTAAATATGTAAATATAAGCAGTATGCTTGGTTTTGTTTATTTCGATTGCTTCCGCTGTGCGTTCTGATGTGATGTTGTGATTCTCGTGCCTGGCAAGGAGACCACTCAGTGCTTGAGAGGGTGGGTTGTTGCCATCCGGGAAGCACTAGTGGCCATCTTTGGGCAGTAAGATCCCCCCTCCCTGAACCTGGTTCAGGTTTGGGGAGGGGGGGTCTTACACGGAGGGGCTAGGAGAAGCGGAAGAGGAGGTCCGTGTTCTGGAGGAGGAGATGGAGGCGATGCAGGAGGAGCCTGCCCAGTTGATGGAGGTGGAAGTCGATATGGAGGAGGAGGCCCTAGCCGAAGGGAGAAAGGTAGGGTTAAATGGGAAGAGCCGTCCCTGCTTGAGGCGGCACAAGAAGTGGTTGAGATGGAGGTCATCACCCGGGAAGGGAAGGTGGAGAAGGTGCGGATCAGTGGAGGCCTAGGTCTAGAGGATAGGGAGAAGATGTTGGAGTGCATCCAGAGGAGTGTGGACATCTTCGCTTGGAGCGCGACAGACATGTCGGGCGTCGATGCAGACATGGCCTGCCACCGACTCAACCTCGATCCAGAAACTCGCCCCATCTGTCAAAAGAGAAGGACCATTGCCGACAAGCTGGAGCAGCCAATTAGAGAGAAAGTGGAGAAGCTCCTTAAAGCAGGTTTTGTATCGGAGATCCAGTATCCAGGCTGGATCTCCAACGTCATCAAGGTGAAAAAGGGGGATGGCTGCTGGAGAATGTGTATCGATTTCTCTCTTTTAAACAAAACATGCCCTAAGGATTGTTACCCTCTGCCTCGAATCGACGCGTTGGTTGATTCAGCCGTCGGTTTTTCTGTAATGAGTTTCTTAGATGCTTTTTCAGGTTATCGTCAGATCAGGATGCACCCACCAGACATCAAAGATGTCTCCTTCATCACAAGGGAGGGGTGATACTACTATAAGATGATGCCTTTTGGACTTAAAAATGCAGGGGCGACGTACCAAAGGATGATGGACCAAGTCTTTCAGGAGCAGAGGGGGAGGAACTTGGAGGTACGGTGTACATAGAAGACCTCATGGTGAAGTGCAAGAGCGTGAGCTCTCACCTCCAGGACCTCGAGGAAACCTTCGCCACTCTACGCAAGTTCAATATGAGGTTGAACCCCTTGAATTGTGTATTCGGGGCCAACAAGGGAAAGTTTCTAGGTCACCTCCTTACCCCGGCAGGGGTAGAGCCCAATCCTAATAAAGTAAAGGCTATAATGGAGTTGGAATCACCGTGAAATGCCAAGGAAGTCCAGCACCTAACGGGGAAGCTCGCAGGATTGAGTAGGTTTCTCTCTCGGGAAGGGGAGAAATGCTCACCCTTCTTCAAAGTGTTGTGAGGCAGTCAAAAGTTCGAGTGGTCAAAAGAGTGTGAGGAGGCTTTTCAAGCCTTAAAAAGTCAGCTCACCAAGGCTCGGCTTCTCTAGGGGCCTAAGGAGGGGGAAACCCTAGCTTTGTATCTCAAAGTTGGGGCAGAAGCCGTGAGCTCCGTCTTGCTCCGAGAGGAGGGCAAGAAGCAGCTGCCCATCTACTACGTAAGTAGGGTCCTGAAGAAGGCGGAGCTTCGATACCCGATTTTGGAAAAGCTGGCGTTCGCCCTGGTTGTCTCGGCCAGGAAGATCAGACCATATTTCCAAGCTCATTCGATCCAAGTAGTGACCGACCACGCCCTTCGCAAAATATTTGAGGGGGTGGAGCATTCAAGGAGTCTCGCAAAGTGGTCAGTAAATCTAAGCGAATTCGACATCGCTTTTGTCCCTCGGCTATCGATGAAGGCCCAGGTCGTCGCAGACTTTCTGGTAAACTATGTGGTTGGGATTGAAGAGGAGCAAGCCCTTCGTCATGTCCCATGGAAGCTGTTGGTGGATGGTGTTGAAACTGAGACTTGCGAACAAGACTTAGTCTCTGTGAAGTTCGGGGCCCTCAGCTAGCCGAGGGGCGACCAATCCTTACTCGTCCCAAGGGAGAGCTCTAGGTTGAAGGTGTTGGAACTAGGAACTGGACCAAGGGCTTAGTGGGGAGGTCCCGCCACATACCCGAAAGTTCCCTAGGAACTTCCCCTCCCAAGCCACTACTAAGCTTGGGCACCACTGGAGGCTCTCCTCACCCCCTAGAGAGACTTGGGGAGGGAGAGAGAGAGGGAGAGAGCTAGCCTAGAATGAGATCCCTCCAAATGGTGCCCCCTTGGTCCTATTTATAGGATTTCTGAAGTTGGGCTGCAAATAGCCGAAAACTGGGATGCCAGATTACCAAAATATATACCCTTGAACTGGGCTGCAGATAGCCAAATCTCGCTGCTCTTGGACTGCGAATAACCAAAACTGGACTGCGAATAGCCAAATCCCGCTACTCTTGGGCGCTAAACGCAGACCGCCTACCCGGCCTGGAGCTGGGCGAGCCGGAGGCCTCCCGGCCTCCCCGGCTCGCCCCCACAAGGCTCTGGGCGAGCCGGAGGCCTCCCGGTCTCCCCGGCTCGCCCCCACAAGGCTTCGGGCGAGCCGGAGGCCTTCCGGCCTCCCCAGCTCGCCCCCACAAGGCTCTGGGCGAGTCGGAGGCCTTCCGGCCTCCCCGGGTCGCCCCTACTAGGCTCTGGGCAAGCCGGAGGCCTCCCGGCCTCCCCGGCTTGCCCCCACTAGGCTCTGGGCGAGCCGGAGACCTCCCGACCTCCCCGGATCGACCCCACAACGCTCTGGGCGTGCCGGAGGCCTCCCGGCCCTCCCGGCTCGCCCCCAGAGGGCTCTGGGCGAGCCGGAGGACTCCTGGCCCTCCCGGCTCGCCCCCACAAGGCTCTGGGCGAGTCGGAGGCCTCCCGGCCCTCCCAGCTAGCCCTCACTAGGCTCTGGGCGAGCCGGAGGCCTCCCGGCCCTCCCAGCTCGCCCCCACAAGGCTCTGGGCGAGCCGGAGGCCTCCCGGCCCTCCCGGCTCGCCCCCACAAGGCTCTGGGCGAGCCGGAGGCCTCCCGGCCCTCCCGGCTCGCCCCCACAAGGCTCAGGGCGAGCCGGAGGCCTCCCGGCCCTCCCGGCTCGCCCCCACAAGGCTCTGGGCGAGCCGGAGGCCTACCGGCCCTCCCAGCTCGCCCCCACAAGGCTCTGGGCGATCCGGAGGCCTCCCGGCCCTCCCGGCTCGCCCCCACAAGGCTCTGGGCGAGCCGGAGGCCTCCCGACCCTCCCGGCTCGCCCTCACAAGGGAACAGTCCTGGGATGCGCCCCTCAGACTCGACTCCCTCCAAATGCTCGCCCCTCCTCCTCCCGGGGTCGCGCCCTTTGGAAATATTGGGCCTAAAAATATCTTGGGCCTCGGGGGCCCACTCGGCGAATACAGGGTTGTACACAATCCCCGCTCTTTTCGAGCGTGGCTCACGCTCAAAAAGAAATGTCCAACCCTGCATATTCGACGAGTGTCGCTGGGAATCCGGTTATTGGTGATATCTTGGAAAAGCCACAGCGCCTCCCCGAGAGGTCCCCCAACCTTGCCGGCTAGCGAGAGCCCAGCTAGCTGAGCCACCTCGGGGAAAACACAGCCTCCCCGAGAGGCCTTCCTACCCTGCCGGCTAATGAGAGCCCGGCTAGCGGAGCCACCTCGGGGGGAAAAATACTTAAGAGAATTTTCGGCCACTGAGTGGTTCCTGACCCTGCCAGCTAGGTGGGAGCCCGGTCAGCAGGTCAGCATGGGGACTAAGTACTTAGGACTTTCCTGCCACCGAGTGATCCTCGGACCTGCCAGCTTGATGGGAGCCTGGTCAGCGGGCCAGCATCGGGACTTTAACCAATATGAATCACCTGCCTCACCGAGTGAATCTCCTATCCTGCCAGCTAGATGGAAGCGTGGTCAGCGGTCTCTGCTCGGGGCCTTTACCAATATGAATCAACTGCCTCACCGAGTGAATCTTCTGTCCTGCCAGCTAGATGGGAGCCTGGTCAGCGGTCTCTGCTCGGGGCCTTAACCAATATGAACCTCCTGCCTCGCCGAGTGAATCTCATGTCCTGCCAGCTAGATGGGAGCCTGGTCAGCGGTCTCTGCTCGGGGCCTTAACTAATATGAATCACCTGCCTCACCAAGTGAATCTCCTGTCCTGCCAGCTAGATGGGAGCCTGGTCAGCGGTCTCTGCTCGGGGCCTTAACCAATATGAACCTCCTGCCTCGCCGAGTGAATCTCCTGTCCTGCCAGCTAGATGGGAGCCTGGTCAGCGGTCTCTGCTCGGGGCCTTAACCAATATGAACCTCCTGCCTCGCCGAGTGAATCTCCTGTCCTGCCAGCTAGATGGGAGCCTGGTCAGCGGTCTCTGCTCGGGGCCTTAACCAATATGAATCACCTACCTCACCGAGTGAATCTCCTGTCCTGCCAGCTAGATGGGATCCTGGTCAGCGGTCTCTGCTCGGGGCCTTAACCAATATGAACCTCCTGCCTCGCCGAGTGAATCTCCTGTCCTGCCAGCTAGATGGGAGCCTGGTCAGCGGTCTCTGCTCGGGGCCTTAACCAATATGAATCACCTGCCTCGCCGAGTGAATCTCCTGTCCTGCCAGCTAGATGGGAGCTTGGTCAGCGGTCTCTGCTCGGGGCCTTAACCAATATGAATCACCTGCCTCCCCGAGTGAATCTCCTGTCCTGCCAGCTAGATGGGAGCCTGGTCAGCGGTCTCCGCTCAGGGCCTTAACCAATATGAACCTCCTGCCTCGCCGAGTGAATCTCCTGTCCTGCCAGCTAGATGGGAGCCTGGTCAGCGGTCTCTGCTCGGGGCCTTAACCAATATGAATCACCTGCCTCACCGAGTGAATCTCCTGTCCTGCCAGCTAGATGGGAGCCTGGTCAGTGGTCTCTGCTCGGGGCCTTAACCAATATGAATCACCTGCCTCACCGAGTGAATCTCCTGTCCTGCCAGCTAGATGGGAGCCTGGTTAGCGGTCTCTGCTCGGGGCCTTAACCAATATGAACCTCCTGCCTCACCGAGTGAATCTCCTGTCCTGCCAGCTAGATGGGAGCCTGGTCAGCGGTCTCTGCTCGGGGCCTTAACCAATATGAATCACCTGCCTCACCGAGTGAATCTCCTGTCCTGCCAGCTAGATGGGAGCCTGGTCAGCGGTCTCTGCTCGGGGCCTTAACCAATATGAATCACCTGCCTTACCGAGTGAATCTCCTGTCCAGCCAGCTAGATGGGAGCCTGGTCAGCGGTCTCTGCTCGGGGCCTTAACCAATATGAACCTCCTGCCTCGCCGAGTGAATCTCCTGTCCTGCCAGCTAGATGGGAGCCTGGTCAGCGGTCTCTGCTCGGGGCCTTAACCAATATGAATCACCTGCCTCACCAAGTGAATCTCCTGTCCTGCCAGCTAGATGGGAGTCTGGTCAGCGGTCTCTGCTCGGGGCCTTAACCAATATGAACCTCCTGCCTCGCCGAGTGAATCTCCTGTCCTGCCAGCTAGATGGGAGCCTGGTCAGCGGTCTCTGCTCGGGGCCTTAATCGCTTACCTTCCCTGGGAGGTCAACCTGCCCTGCCGGCTAGTGAGAGCCCGGCTAGCGGAACCATCCGAGGGGAAAAATATTTACCCTCCCTGGGAGGTCAACCTGCCCTGCCGGCTAGTGAGAGCCCGGCTAGTGGAACCATCCGAGAGGAAAAATATCTCGAAAAACAAAACTTTTATTACATTAGTCAGCTGGTTACATGCAAGAAAACCAAGTACGGAAATGCTTCATCCTACTACACGGACTCAAAGAAACAAAACTAAGCACGGGGACCGGGACTCGGGCTTCTACTCCCAGGCACGGTCCTCCTCGACCTCCTCTGGTTGTTGACGCTGCGGCTTCTGGCCCCTTGCCTCCTTCATCTCCAAGAACTCGGGGCAGGTGAATGTCGCGTGACCCTCCTCCTGATGGAAGTCACAGTAAGGCAACTCTGCTCGGATGCCCCTTCTTCCTCCCGAGCGGTTCTTTCTTCTTCCTTGGCCGATCGCCTTAACCTGCCGGGGCGGTGGGGGAGGTGTCCTCTCCCCCTGCATCCACCTCGGGCGGTTGGATCTTTTCCTTTTGAAGCCTCCCCCTCCTTGCTCTCGCGGAGTCGAAATATTAACCCCTGTGCTCGCCGGGTTATTGGGTAGCCGATCCCCCGGGTGGCCTCGTCCACCAACGTTTTGACTCCTTTTGGGGTGGGGCGAGTGGGGGTCGAATGCCTCCCCGCTCGTCCCCCTTTGGGGCTGGGCTAGAAGAGTCGGGGCAAGCTGGGAGGGCACCCCCCTCTGGAGCTCGCCCCCTTGAAGGGGCGGGGCGAGCTGGGAGGGCGCCCCCCTCCTGAGCTCGCCCCCTTGAGGATGGGCGAGTGGGGGTATGGCACCCCCCCCCCCCACTCCCCCCTCACCGGTACTTCCTTCCTGGACTGTTGGCCGAGAGTTCCCTCGTCCACCTGCTCGGGTGGGACCTCCGGACCATCTCCTCTTCTGCCTCCGACTATCATGGCGAAGGTAACCTCAAAGGTCTGCAGGACCTCTCGCTTGAAGTTTTCGAACATCTCTAACGTCACCCCAGCCACCGGGGGCTGCGAGTGACCCGGGTCGGAGCTTCCTCCACCTCCGTCCATGGAGCTCAGCTCGAGGCTTTCTTGAATTGGTCACACTCCACGCTCACCGCACCATGTGTTGAAACCGAGACTTGCGAACAAGACTTAGTCTCTGTGGAGTTCGGGGCCCTCAGCTAGCCGAGGGGCGACCAATCCTTACTTGTCCCAAGGGAGAGCTCTAGGTTGAAGGTGTTGGAATTAGGAACTGGACCAAGGGCTTAGTGGAGAGGTCCCGCCACATACCCGGAAGTTCCCTAGGAACTTCCCCTCCCAAGCCCCTACTAAGCTTGGGCACCACTGGAGGCTCTCCTCACCCCCTAGAGAGACTTGGGGAGGGATAGAGAGAGGGAGAGAGCTAGCCTAGAGTGAGATCCCTCCAAATGGTGCCCCCTTGGTCCTATTTATAGGATTTCTGAAGTTGGGCTGCAAATAGCCGAAAACTGAGATGCCAGATTACCCAAATACCCTTGAACTGGGCTGCAGATAGCCAAATCTCGCTGCTCTTGGACTGCGAATAACCAAAACTGGACTGCGAATAGCCAAATCCCGTTACTCTTGGGCGCTAAACGCAGACTGCCTACCCGGCCTGGAGCTGGGCGAGCTGGAGGCCTCCCGGCCTCCCCGGCTCGCCCCCACAAGGCTCTGGGCGAGCCGGAGGCCTCCCGGCCTCCCCGGCTTGCCCCCACAAGGCTCCCGGCGAGCCGGAGGCCTTCCGGCCTCCCCTGCTCGCCCCTACAAGGCTCTGGGCGAGCCGGAGGCCTTCCGGCCTCCCCGGCTCGCCCCTACTAGGCTCTGGGCAAGTCGGAGGCCTCCCGGCCTCCCCAGCTTGCCCCCACTAGGCTCTGGGCGAGCCGGAGACCTCCCGACCTCCCCAGATCACCCCCACAAGGCTCTGGGCGTGTCGGAGGCCTCCCGGCCCTCCCGGCTCGCCCCCACAGGGCTCTGGGCGAGCCGGAGGCCTCCCGGCCCTCCCGGCTCGCCCCCACAAGCCTCTGGGCGAGCCGGAGGCCTCCCGGCCCTCCCAGCTTGTCCCCACAAGGCTCTGGGCGAGCCGGAGGCCTCCCGGCCCTCCCATCTCGCCCCCACAAGGCTCTGGGCGAGCCGGAGGCCTCTCGGCCCTCCCAGCTCGCCCCCACAAGGCTCTGGGCGAGCCGGAGGCCTCCCGGCCCTCCCAGCTCGCCCCCACAAGGCTCTGGGCGAGCCAGAGGCCTCCCGGCCCTCCCAGCTCGCCCCCACAAGGCTCTGGGCGAGCCGGAGGCCTCTCGCCCCTCCCAGCTCGCCCCCACAAGGCTCTGGGCGAGCCGGAGGCCTCCCGGCCCTCCCAGCTCGCCCCCACAAGGCTCTGGGCGAGCCGGAGGCCTCCGGCCCTCCCCGCTCGCCCCCACAAGGCTATGGGCGAGCCGGAGGCATCCCGGCCCTCCCCTCTCGCCCCCACAAGGCTCTGGGCGAGCCGGAGGCCTACCGGCCCTCCCCGGCTCGCCCCCACAAGGCTCTGGGCGAGCCGGAGGCCTCCCGGCCCTCCCGGCTCGCCCTCACAAGGGAACAGTCCTGGGATGCGCCCCTCAGACTCGAGTCCCTCCAAATGCTCACCCCTCCTCCTCCCTGGGTCGCACCCTTTGGAAATATTGGGCCTAAAAATATCTTGGGCCTCGGGGGCCCACTCGGCGAATACAGGGTTGTACAGATGGGGCCTCGGGAAGAAACTCTCTGGGAGGAGGGGCGGTATTGGAATGCCCCCATGGAGTAAAGATAGAGCAAGCCATAGTGATACATTTCCCCGTCACCAACAACCAGGCGGAGTACGAAGCAATGATCGCTGGCTTGTGTCTGGTGTAAGACCCCCCCCCCCTCCCAAAACTGAACCTGATTCAGGGAGGGGGATCTTACTGCCCAAGGACGTCCACTAGCGCTTCCCAGTGGCAATGACCCACCCTCTCAAGCAATGAGCGGTCGCCTTGTCAGGCACAAGAATCACAACAGCACATCAGATTCACATAGCGGAAGCAATAGAACAGGAAAACTAAGCACACAGCTGATATATACATAAAGCGGAAAAGGCCGAAGCCTATTGTTTAGTACATCTGCCTCGGGGGCTACACATGACTATAACAAAGTGCTCTTAAACTAGTCCTACACTCTAGGACTCACGTCGCAGAAGACAGGGGGCGAGGTCGGAGTATCTGATCGGGCCATCTCTAAGGTCGGTAACTCATCCTGCGATGTGGGGACTTCACGCTGTCACATCTCCTGTGATTGGTTATAAAAATAATCGTTAGTCACAGAGCTAAGTAGAAAACATATCCCCTCCCCGGATCTGTATCCTGGGGGCGGGCTAAAGGACATGAGTAAATAGCCGAAGCAAGATAGAGGGTTAGCAGCAGGTAAAACATATATACGTATATATATCTATAATACCTACCAACCATAATTTCCATGAGGTGACATGGACGTGCGGTACGAAACGACAAACAACACTAACTCACGCATACCCGCAACCAGGTATTCAAACCTGTACACACAAAACTCTGTGTCGACACAGCTTGGACCGCTTTGCTTCAAGCGGGGTTGCGAACCCCGCGGACCTCGCCGATGTGGTCGTCGGTGACAGTGGCCAGTCCTGCCACTTCTGAATGTAGTCGTACCGTATCACTCAGGCCCTCTCGTACAACTAGGTGTACTAACTGGATGTGAGCGACATCCGGCGATTCCGAGATTTAGGCCGACCAGCGGAGGCAAAACTGCGGGTTCGGAGTGGTGATAACTCATCGTGCACATCTCCCTGTCGCCATGAGTCGTCAACCCACCCGCACCGGTATGAACGGTCTGCGGGTGTGACCGACCCGCCACTTCCAAAACAATCTTCAAAAGCTTAAACACAGGTGCAAGCGCTTTAAAACTTAACGCAACATTCTTACTCGACCGGTCACTCGACTCTTGACCGGGAGGCTCGGCGGTAGGATGGCTCCTTATTTGGGGTTAACTTAGGAGGAGGGACTCAACTCCAAGTTTTCCCCAATTAAGGCCTCACAGAAAGGAGGAGAAGCATGCACCGCTTGCCAGCGTCAGACTGCGGTTAGCACTAAAATATAATTAAAGTGCAACATAAGCAGAAAGAAAGGCCGGAAGCAGGGGCCGAAATATTAGGATCAGTGCGAGACTGGAGAATTGAACGTACAGAAAGCAGTAAATAAAGGACCAGTGCGAGACTGGATTACTGGAAATGAACGAACAGAAATATAAGTAAGGAGACCAGTGCGTGACTGGATTTAAAGAATAAATGCCGAAAGTAAAAGCAGGGGGACCAGTGCGAGACTAGATTTAAAGAATAAATGTCGAAAGTAAAAGCAGGGTGACCAGTGCGAGACTGGATTTAAAGAATAAATGCCGAAATTAAAAGCAGGGGGACCAGTGCGAGACTGGATTTAAAGAATAAATGCTGAAAGTGAAAGAAGGAACAGTACGAGACTGAAGAGCATAATAAATAAAGGGTTAGTAGTCCAATCACTCCATAACACGAGGCTTCAATGTCGACTCCGTTCTTAGGAGGAAGATCCGTTCGATACCCGTTCATAGGGGTCTTTTCTTCGTTCATAGGAGCTTACTTATATTTCATGAAATTCCTTATTTCCGTGTGCCTTTGGTTCATATTTTAAATATTTGGACGCTTAATGAATTGGCGGTGTCGCCTCGCGATTGCGACCCGAATTGCGCATCGGCACTTTTACTTAATTGATTTCTTGAATCATTAATCATAACTTCGTTATGTAGCTAGAATACGCGTCGCGAGTCCGCCGATTTATCCCAATTAATTTCGCTCACTTTCGGACGTTTATTTTGCTCGTAAAAGACCTTTAAAGAACCAAAAGGAAAGATTACACTTTCAAACTTTTATAGTAATTGCAAAATACCCTATATTAGAGCCTATAATTTTTGGAGAATTTTCCCAACTTATTTAGGCCTTTAATTCTTTTAAATAAACCTTGCAGAGGGGTTTAAAAATATCAAAACATCTCCTAAAAATCCCAAAAAATTACAGGAGATGCCCCTCTGAGTGGAGAACATTTTCCATGTTGGAAATTTCTGCCAAAAATGCCCCATTTTCTTTCAGAAAAATGAGGAAGGGGGAGAGGCATTTGGGGTGCAAATGGAGGAAAGGGAGAGAACAGGGGGCGCCGCACCGAGCGCCCTCCTGGGGTCCCCACAGCGGATCTGTGGCGGATCTGCTATGGGGGGCACATATATTGAGGCGGGGGGCGGGAAAATAGGATAGAGGAGCCGCCCGATCTCCCGGGGGAGATCAGATGGCTCCCGTTATCTCAGCGGGAGGCGGCCGCTGCCGCCGCCGGGCAGCGGCCGGCTGGTGCCGGCGCCGCCCCCGGTCGTTGCGTCGGGGGCTGGCGAGCACTCTGGTGGTGGTCCGGTGACCTGTCGCCGCCGGCCACCACCGGAATATAGAAAGAAAGGGGGCGGGAGGCAATGGCGCAACCTGCATGCGCCATGCAGGCTCGCTGCACCGCCGCCTCCGCTGGGAGGGTGTCGGCGCCGCCCCCGGTCGGTGCGCCGGGGCCGACGATCACTTCGGTGATGGTCTGGCGGCCTGGCGCCTCTGGCCATCACCGGGATATAGAAGGAAACGGGGCGGGGCGGTGGTGCAGGTTGCATGCGCTATGCAAGCTTGCTGCGCCGCCGCCCCCTGCTGGGGGAGCCTCCCCTGCCGCCCATGACTGGGGCGTCGGGGAGGGGGCAATCCTCCGGCGGGGGTCCGGCGGGGGTCCGGCGGCCTGGCGCCGCCAGCCGCCAGCCGCCGCCGGGGGAGGGCTTTTTACCGTACAGGAAACGCAGGGAGGGAGGGGGAGAGTGCGGGTGCCGTAGGAGGCGCGTCCTCCGGCGGCCCTGCCGCTGTCCCTCGTCGGAGCAGTGGTCCCCCGGTGGGGACCTGCTCCCCCAGCACCACCACCAGCGCTGGGGGTGTAGCTCTCATGGCCAGAACCTCCACCTGTGCATATGCAAGGCTCGGGGTGGTGCTGGCGGCGCTCCGGCGACGGGAGAGGGCGGCGGGGTGCTTCCAGAGGTGGGGGAATTGGGAGGTGAAGGGTTCTGCCTATAGGGGAGGGGCTCGGGACGTAGAGGGGTGGCTCGCCATGGAGAGGAGGTGGTGGCGGCAGTTCGGCTGGGAAGAGCTCCGGCAGGGGTGGGGGAAGGCTGGCTGGTAGGGGAAGAAGGTGCTGGCAGGGGAGGAGGGGGCTGAGGGGGGTTGTGCATTCAGGAGAGGAGGCTGGGCCCTTCCTTTTATAAGGGAAGAGGGAGGCCTCCCCTCTCCCTCCCTTTATCCCACGTGGGTTAAAGGGAGGGATGGGTGGTGGGAGATATTTTCTCCCCCCCCCCCCCCCCTCCCTTGCCCTAACAGGGGGCTGCCTATTCATGGGCAGCCCCCCCCCCCCCCCACCTTGAGGGAGGAGGTTCTCTCTCCTCCCCCCCCCCCCCCTTTTTTCTTTTCTTTTCCAAAGATTTTCGTGCTTGGGGGGGGGGGGGGGGGGGGGGGGGGGGGTGACCAAGTGTTGTTTATTGGGTGTCAACTTATCACCTAGTGGGGGGTGTGAATAGGTTTTTCAAATTCTAATATCCCTTTTTGGTGTTCTTGATTTCTGGTTAATAGATCTATAAAGTAGAAAGCACAACACAGAAAAGCACACAAAGATGTATAGAGGTTCCTCAAGACTGGGTGTCTTGAGTAGTCCTCTTTCCCTCTGCGCCTACCTAGCAGTGTGCTAGGCTCAGCAAACGCCGCCACAAACTTCAGGCCCTCAAGCCTTACAACACGGACCCACAAGTCCTACAGCCTAGGCCCGCAAGCCCCTACTACACCCGAGCCCGCAAGCTCGACAGTCAAGCCCTCAAGCCCTACCTAGCCAGACCCAAAAGTCTAGCCTCTGCCCTGG
Source organism: Dactylorhiza incarnata (assembly GCA_033032865.1). NCBI lineage: Eukaryota > Viridiplantae > Streptophyta > Magnoliopsida > Asparagales > Orchidaceae > Dactylorhiza > Dactylorhiza incarnata. The sequence continues at coordinate 5,540,121 of JAWHQI010000174.1, read as the reverse complement.
CCCTCAAGCCTCGCAGGTCTCCATCCCTCAAGCTAGATGGTGTCGGACCCGCAAATCCACTGTCCTGGCCCTCAAGCCTCACAGCTCTCCATCCCTCAAGCTTAAAAATAGAGAAAAAGAACGAGAAAGAATCCCGCCGCTACACTTCAATAGAATAGTATTCTCGGCGGAGAAGAAGAAGATCAAGTAGAGAATAAGCATCAAGTGTTCTCTAAAGAATCAGTCATCTCCATCGACTGAAAAGTAGCTGATCAACATCAGGCAAAAGAAGTGAAGGCTGAAGAAGATCCAGTGCTGAAAATCTAGTTCATGCTTGCAGAGATCGACAATATGTCAAGTACTTTAGTTATTTCAGTAAGTACTATATCTTCAAGAAGAACAGGAGCTGTCGTCGACAAAGTATGCTTGTCGTCCTGATGATGAGCAAAGCAAACGCTGAGACTTGGCGTGTTCGTCGAACGCAGAAGGAAGATCGTCGAACTCAGAAGGAAGATCGTCGACCGCTGAGACTTGGCGTGTTCGTCGAACGCTGAGACTTGGAGAGTCAGTCGACCGCTGAGACTTGGCAAGATCGTTCGAACGCTGAGACTCGGCAAGACCGTCGGAATGCAGAATGGAGTTCATCGAACGCAGAGACGGGACAGAAGAATGAAGCTCATCGAACGCAGAATGTTGTTCGTCGAACGAAGATTGTCGTTCGTCGAACATAGAGAAGAGTGAAGGCAAAAGAAAGAAATGTCGTCAAGAAGACGTGGTATCGTCGACTTCACCAAAGTGGCCTTGTCGTCGAGAAGAACAGACATCATTGTAAAGAAGGCTTGTCGCGAGAGAACAAGGTGATTACAACGACACAGTCAGAGACAGCATATCATCGTATATGCTGAAGCACCAGAATGTCTCGTATCGTCGAGATACCAGCATCAGAGGCAGAAGCTAGAAGAATTGAAGGTCTACCTAAGCTCAAGGGATCGACAAAGTCTTGTTGTCGAGATACTGTCCATGTCGTCGTAACAATGGAAATATCGTCGAGACATATTCAATGTTGCGGACGCGGTGTCAGCATTTAATGTCGCCGCCTGATTGTCCAATCAGCGCGTGCTCTTATGGAATGGGCGTCTGACATTAAAGGACATCACATGTGACTGTTATGCGGCTCATCTATACTATAAAAGAGAACAGTGATGCCCTAGAAAAAAAAGGCTCCGAAGAAAAAGAAAAAGAACGAGAAAGAATCTCGCCGCTACACTTCAATAGAATAGTATTCTCGACGGAGAAGAAGAAGATCAAGTAAAGACAAGCATCAAGTGTTCTCTGAAGAATCAGTCATCTCCATCGACTGAAAAGTAGCCGATCAACACCAGGCAAAAGAAGAGGAGGCTGAAGAAGATCCAGTGCTGAAACTCCAAATCAAGAAGCATCTTCTTCAACCTAAAGAAGCCGATCTTCATCAGGCTAAGTTGCCAATCTTCATCCGGCAGAAGATGTAACACCCCCATCCATTAAGAAGCATATAGCAGAAGGTCCGGCCGGGGCCCCACGCCATATACTACAAAACAAACGGGAACGTAACTTAATTGAATATACAACGACACTATACCACGAAGCCTAACTCACAGCATTCTATGCGGAAGTAAAAGAGAGAGAGACAGAATTATAAACCACAAGACCCGAACTCGGGTATGTCCACTTCTATTAACTTGGAATAAAATGTTTTACAACACGAAAGAGGCACGACGGCCTTACAGTTTACCAACATCGGCGCGCAGGCCGGCCATACATGAAAAACAGAAGGAACATCAAAAGGCCTTCAAGGGCCGCAGCAGCGCAGGGGCTTCAGCCCGCCATGTTCCCGCTCGGTCCAGCACCTGTACAACAAGCCCACCAAAGACGGTGGCAAAATAGGGCAACGGTCAGCTAAAGCTGACCAAAAATATAACGACCTCACCCCTTCGAGGGGGGTTGGCAGTTCTAACCGTCCCTGCAAAATAGTCTCAGCAGCATATATATATATAAGAGTGCGACTAGCAAAGTCCACAACAGTTCATACATATGCAACATCACAAACGTGGAATGGCCTCCACGTCTCGTGCACTCAGGCACTCTTTGGTGTACTACGCCTTCCACCACCATCCACTCTAGATGGCTTTGCCCTTCGAGGCTAAAGTCGGTGGCCCGAATAACAGGGCTCCCCCGTGCTTTAATTGTGAACATAACGTAGTCCGAAGACTCTGTCCCATTGCCTCCCGACATGCTGTCCGAGACTTACTAATCAGGTGCTGCAATGGTGCGGTTTCAGGTTCGCCAAATGCCCGTTGTTCACAGCTCTCGTTGTACAACATGAAGAGCGGGTTATGGCGTCCCCTCAGCCCAGGTATTCTCAATTAGCTGGCTCCACGGGCCGCTAAGTCATCCACCAGGACACCCCCACAGGTCGGGTACACCGGCCTCAGGTTCCCTCAATGGGTGGGCACAACAACATCACCAGAACTCAGTCTGGGAAGCTGTCGCCTGGCGACATTCACTGTCGCCAGCGACAATGCACAAAACCCCAATTTGGCTTCTAGCTGTGGGTGCTTCCCGGGGCACACCCCCAGGCATTGCTGCACATACAGTAGCACTCTCACTGCCTCAGAACACCCAAATTCACCAGAACCCAATTCTGGGGAGTTGTCGCCTGGCGACAGTCACTGTCGCCAGCGACAGCTGGACAGAACTCCATTTCTACTTTTTAACTTCGGGTGCTCCCCGGGGCACACCCCCGGGCGCTGCTGCGCATGCAGGAGCACCCTCTAGTCCTACGATGCAGTATAACACCCAGAGTTTTTCCCCCGACACGCACAATACCACAAAGTATCACCAATCCGGACGCACCGTCTCGGATGGGCTTCACACAGCGCGCCTACGCCCATTTCACGCATGGACTCTATATGAATGCAAGATTTGACGGGGATAACACGAATCGACCCGTCGGAGGCCACGACCTCACCCTTTTGGGTAGGGGCCTCAACGATGCAAGGGTATGGACTAGAACATGTCCAAAAGAGGGTAGAAAAGTTCGTTACCCTTAAACGCCGCTTCGAGCCCATGGCTTGACTTTTCGGCACGGATGGAAAGGAGCGCCTTGCCCTCCTCTACGCGTAGCCACCAACTTCGAGGGGATCGGATGAGTGTAGCCTCCACCAAACCCAAGCTCCAAGCTAGGGTTTACTATTGGCTTCTTCTTCTCCAAGCTCCTCTCTCTCCCTCCAAATTAAAATCCTTAAGGAAATAAGGAAGGAAGGAGGATTTCAGCCACCCTATGCATCCACTGAGCCACTCAAGCCAAAACCAGCCCCCAAAGTCAAAGTGCAATCAATGGGCACGATTTCGGATTGCAAAGTATAACTTTGAGCTGTCGCCCAGCGACAGCCGCTGTCGCCCTGGCGACAGCGATAATGAACCGACATTGACCAGTCAACGCCGTCCGACAGCTCACGACAGAACCTTCTCAACAGAATGCTATCGCCGGGCGACAGCCACTGTCGCCGGCAACAGCTCTGGATTCCAGAATTCTGATTTTCTGTTTTGGGGTCTTACAACCCTCCCCTCCTTATAAAAATTTCGACCCGAAATTTGTAAAAACACACATATATATATATCCAAAAATGTCTTTACACAAAGGTGGAAAAACAGATAAACGTCACCGAAACAGCTCGGGGAACTCCTCCATCATGGTCTGCTCACGCTCCCATGAGAGCTCCTCACGACCGCAGTTGTCCCAACGGACCTTTACCATACGGATCGCCCTGTTCCGCAACTGACACACCTCAGCATCCTCGATGCTAACGGGCCTGACCGTCGTCTTAAGCCCACTATCCACGGGCACCTGATCCGCCGCGACCACCTGCGTAGGCTCCTGCACTGCCTTCCGCAACACGGAGATGTGGAATACATCGTGTAGCCCGCTCAGTTCCGCCGATAGCGCAAGCCTATAAGTCGCCTCGCCGACGCGCTCGATGATCTCAAATGGTCCAAGGTATCTCGGACTCAGCTTTTTCAAGCGCCGAATCCTGGACACGCCCTTGAATGGCCTGATCTTCAAGTAAACCCAATCGCCAACGACGAACTGGACGTCGCGGTGCTTCGCATTATAGTACTTCGCCTGCCTATCATGCGCAACGCAAAAGCCTCTACCGGATCAAACGCACCGTCGAAGTCGCCCTCTTCGACGTCTTTCCTCTTGAAGAGCTTCGTCTCGCCCGTTTCCGCCCAAGATAAGGGAGTGCGGCACTTCCTGCCATAGAGGGACTCGAAAGGCGCCATCTGAATACTCGCCTGATAGCTGTTGTTGTACGCGAACTCAACAAGAAAGAGGTGATCTTCCCACCCCTTGCCAAAATCCAGGACGCACATCCGGAGCATGTCCTCCATCGTCCTGTTGGTACGCTCAGTTTGGCCATCCGTCTGAGGATGAAAGGCCGTGCTAAACTGCAGCTCTCGTACCCAAGAGACGGTTTGACTAGCCTCCAGTCGCTCGAAGTAAAGCGTCCATCACGATCACTGACGATGCTACGGGGCACACCGTGCAGTCGCCACTATAGTATCAACATACAACTTCGCCAATTTCTCCACCGAGTCATCCCTCCGGTTGGGGATAAAGTGCGCCACCTTCGTCAGCCGGTCAACGACTACCCAGATGGCATCGTTCCCGCTCTGCGACCTCGGCAGTCCATGCACGAAATCCATGGAAATGTCATCAAACTTCCACTCTGGAACAGGCAATGACTTCAAAAAGCCACCGGGCTTCTGACATTCCGCCTTCACTAGCGCACAAGTGTGGCACTTGGCCACGTAGTGAGCGATGTCCCTCTCATACCCGGCCACCAGAAAAGGACCTTCATGTCCTTATACATCTTCGTGCTCCCCGGATGAACTGAATACCTGGTACGATGCGCCTCGTACATCAACTCATCGCGTAGCTCACCCGCCCTGGGGACGCACAAACGGTCACCTCTCCACAGCAACCCGTCACGCAGCTGAAACTGGGCATCCGGCCCACCACCAGCATCCTCCGTTGTAGCGCTTTAAACTCGGATCGAGCTCTAAAGCCTGGCGAACTCTATCTGCGAGGTCGTACTGCACCTCAGTCCAACTCAAACAGGCACCGGCACCGCTCCTCTTCTCTACGCAAGAAATACCCAAGGCCCTCCAGGTCACGTATCAGGTGCTCATCATGCATCTGAATCCAGTTGGCCTGCGCTGGAGCCCTGCGACTGAGTGCATCAGCAACAACATTCCTCTTCCCGGGAGTGTAGTGGATCTCGAAGGTGAAGTCCCCCAGGAACTCCATCCACCTCTGCTGCCGCATATTCAGCCCTTTCTGCGTCAGTAAGGTACTTCAGGCTCTTATTGTCCGTGAAGATGTCGATCTTCAAGCCATACACATAATGCCGCCAAAGCTTCAGGGCAAATATCACGGCCGCCAACTCCAAGTCGTGGACCGGATAGTTCCGCTCGTGCACCTTCAGCTGGCGAGAGCCATTACGCTATAACCTTGCCATGCTGCTGCAGAACGCAGCCAAGGCCGCTCCCAGAAGCGTCGGTTGTAGATCTCGTAGCCCTCCGTGCCGCAAGGCAAACATAAGATCGGAGCCGTCGTAAGCCGCCGCTTCAACTATCCTCGAAAGCCTGCGCACACTGCGGGCGTCCAAATGAACTCCTGCATCTTCCGTGTCAGCGTCGTAAGAGGCAGCGCGATCCGTGAGAAATTCTCCACGAAGCGCCTGTAATAATCCGGCCAGCCCGAGAAAGCTACGGACCTCCGCTACAGTAGAAAGGACAGGCTACTCCCTGATGGCCGCAACCTTCACCGGATCTACCGCCACACTCGAACCTCTAACCACATGGCCCAAGAACGCCACGGAAGGAAGCCAGAACTCGCACTTCGAGAACTTGGCATACAGCTGGTTCCTCCTCAGAACCTCCAAGACTACTCGCAGGTGATCACCGTGCTCCTCCTCGGACTGAGAGTAGACCAGTATGTCATCAAGGAAGACGACCACAAACCGGTCGAGGTACTCTCGGAAAGTCCGGTGCATCAAGTCCATAAACACCGAAGGCGCATTAGACAGCCCAAACGGCATCACGGTGAACTCATACTGCCCGTACCTCGTACTAAAGGCAGTCTTCGGGATGTTGCACTCCCTGATCCGCACCTGATAATAGCCGGACTTCAAGTCCAGCTTCGAGTATACTGTCGAACCAACGAGCTGGTTGAACAAGTCGTCTATCCTCGGAAGAGGATACTTGTTCTTCTCGGTCAGCTTGTTCAGCTCCCGGTAATCGATGCAAAGCCGCAGGCTACCGTCCTTCTTTTTGACAAAGAGGACGGTGCACTCCAAGGTGAGGAACTCGGACGCACGTAGCCCTGCTCAAGCAGCTCCTGCAACTGCAGCTTCAACTCTACCAACTCTTTCGGAGCCATACGATACGGCGAGCGGGCCACAGGCTTAGCGCCTGGCACCAACTCAATCGTGAAATCTATCTCCCGCTGCGGTGGAGCACCGGGGAGCTCGCTCGGGAAACACATCGGGGAACTCTGCTACTACCGGAACATCCACTAGGCTGGGCCTCGGCGTTGAAGCCTCCCACAAGAGCAAAGAATAACTCTGCTCCCTGTCGCACTGCCTTGGACACCTGGAGAGCAGACATCAGCATCTTGCTCGATCCACGCATGCCCGCAAAGACCGTCTCACGATCGGCACCTTGCCCAAACCTCACCTCCTTGGTGGTTGCAATCGATACACGCACGTTTGTTCCGACAGCCAGTCCATACCGAAGATAACATCGAACTCAACCAGGGGGAGTAACGATGCCTTCAGGTCATACTCCCGACTACCAATTAGAACCTTTACGCAGCAACTCCTCTCCACACGCATCGAATATCCATTCGGCAGTAGGACCTTCAGTCCATCTGCAGAAGCAATCGACGGCGCACCAATACGTTGACGAAGTCCGACGATAAGAAGGAGTGCAAAGCTCCAGTATCGAAAAGCGCTCTCGCAGGAACGCCTAAAACATTTACATAGCCTACGCCGCCAAACAGGGTTAGCATGAACATTTAAAACAAGTATATAAAACAGTAAAGACTGTATCTTAAATTGTACCTGTCACGACGTCCTTGGCTTTGATAGACTCCTGCTGATCAAGACTAAAGACTCTGGGCTGCGGGGGAGCCATAGGGAGGCAGTGGACTAAGCTGCCTTCCCCTTCTCAGAATAAGCTGGCCCAGTCTTCTTCTCTGGCCTTGGAAGCCCACTGCGGCAATCCCGAGAGAGATGGCCAGGCTTGCCACAAGTGAAACAAATAAGAGGGTCACGTCCAGACGACGCGCCCGAAGCAGAGGGAGCTGGCCCAGATACTCGAGCCTTCTTCCAGCGACTCAACCTCCGCAACTTCGTCGCACTCGGCGCTTTGCCCTCCGGCACTGCCTCGACCACAGCCACCTTGCCCTTCTCCCTGAGCATGTCCTGCTCAATGTGCTCGGGCTTGAACCCACGAGGGTCGTGAAACCCTGCGCCAACGGCCCTGTCAGAAGGTGCCGCAATTCAGTACGCAAACCCCCATAGAACCTGTTCACCCTTCTCTCCTCATCATCGAAAGAAGTTCCAGCATAACGCCCGAGGCGGGTGAACTCATGCAGGTAGTCATCAACCAGTCTACCACCCTGTGTTAGAGCCAAGAACTGGTTCTCCATCGCGATCTGCTGCGACTGAGGCACATACCTTGCGAGGAAGATTCTCGAGAACTCTTCCATCGGCACATCAACCAGTCGCCTTCCCGCCAAACTGGCGCCTCTCTACCTCATCCCACCACCGCCTAGCTTCCTTTTCCAGCAAGTAAGAAGCAAAGGTCACTTTCTGCGCTTCCTCCGACTGTGTCGCTGTCAGAATTCGCTTCACATGCGACAACCAGTCCTCGGCCTCAGCTGGGGATTCAACCCCGGTAAACGGAGGAGGTCGAAATCCCAGAAAGTGCTTTCTGTTCTCACGGTTGTGGGTTTGAATTTTATCCCCACTAACTCCATTCTCTCTTGGTGGGGCTTTCTCTAAATGCACCTCAAGACTATGGATGAACGTCGTCTTTACGGGTGCACATCAACTTATTAAAAAAAATGCAATACTTATTTAATTAATTACATCATATTCTCAAATTAAAAGTACAGATGAAAATCCACAAATTGAAAAAGTTTTTAGTACAGCTCCTATACATAGTATGATAGATTGTCATTAGGCCTGCCAACTTTATTAAAATTGATTTGGAAAAATAATTATGGAAACACCATAAATTTGATTTGGAATAATAATCATAGAAAATTAATTATGTGTGTGTGTGCGCGCGCGTGTGTGAACAAGTTAATATATGCTTGTCTCCAATATCTCTGTATATCAATATGTATAGAGTGTTGTTAAATGCAGGCCGGTTTTGGTTATATGCAGGCCGCGGATATATGCTTGCCAAAAAATTATTCATTCTGGCCAAATTTCATATTTACATACCATATTCAAAAATCAAATAAATATTTTCCTAAATAAATCACTAAGCAAAATATCATCATAAAATAAGTAAGTAAAATACCATGCGTGCGAGGTTACGTTGAATGTCACTGTTTCGTCAGTAAATCTGGGAGAGCTATTGATGGACTATCCCTAAAGGCGCTAACCGCACCCCATCCATGGGGGTGCGGTTATCCAAAGAACCCTCACTAGCGACGTAACTACCCGAAGTATAACCATCGCCGCCATCGCCGCCGACGACATCGCGATCGGCGTCATCGCCGTCGTCGCCATTGCCATCGCCATCGCCGTAGCAAATACCCATGAATAGCTTTAGACCAGTTGTAATTTAAAAACACATCGGACTCGAACAAACGAGTAAACTCCTTGGGGACACGTTGCTTGGAAGGAAAAAAACATATAATACATGAAGTATTAAACTACTAGAATCATTTTTCCTGAAATTTTTAAAGGAAAAATGATATCTTTTAAAAAAACGGTGGTCTGCATATAGCTAAAATTGGTCTACGTTTAACATCGCTATTTTTAAAAAACGGTGGCCTGCATATAGCCAAAACTGGCTTGTGTTTAACATCACTCTATTTATATATGAACAAGTTAAAAGGTGAACATCAGCCAATGTGGTTCACGGGTGGGCTGCAGCTGGGATACTAATCTTTCTTAACTTTTATCTAATATTAGCATCTTCGCAAGGGCTACATACGTGCTCGTTGCTCCCATACAGGCCAGCGGGCTGCACCAGCATGCACATTCGGCTGGCGACACATTCAGCCGACTGTAACATTAGGTGGGAAACATTATTTTCGGCGGGCGGAAGACCAAATTCATTGAGCTGCGCCCTTGCTCGATGCCCACAGGCAAGCGGGATGTGCCCACATCGTCCAAGCAGGCGCAGACCAGCCAACACCCGTGCTCAATGCTCTCTTGTGGGTTGCGCATGCATACAAACAGGTCTCCGCGCCGTGCTCGATGAATTTGTTCTTCGCCGATGCTCGCAGGCTGCTCTGCTGCGGCGGGCTATGCCGCATGCGAGCGCTCTGTCGTCCGTGCTCGATGCATTTGGTCACAATAACCAATCAAATAGATAAACATAGATAGTTTACAACAACCAACTAATTTTTGAGAAAATTGATCCCTTATAATTTGACATATCATATTATTAAAGTGATATAAGTTTAAAATGTTTGTATGTATAGATGACATCTTGTCTACTGTAAGTTCAGTCATGGAGTGGTCAGTCAAAGAATCAGTACACTCGAGAAGTCAGAGTAAGACTAAGTAAAATTCTGTGCTTTGAAGAGATCATGTCGACGTACGACGAGAAGTATATAAGGAGATGTCGACATACGACGAGAAGTATATAAGGAGATGTCGACATACGATGAGATGAGTTTACTCTGTGCTAGCTTCGACTAGTAGTCAACACATGAAGACAAGCAGTTATACTTCCCTGTGTCGAGATCTTATAGATAAGTCAATGCATAAGTATGATTGCACACATTGAGATATCCTTGTTCTATATATCTCAGCTTACGACGAATAGTTGTCAACTTCAAAAAGTCATGCCTCAACTTCTCTACAGAATAATTTCAAATGAAGATGAGTAGATTAAAGCAATGATTCAGATCTGATTGTGACCGTTGATGATCCAATTAAGGAAGGTCTTCGTTCTGTCTTCGGGCAAATTGACCGCCTTAGCCCGCTAGCGCCTCCGAACGTGCAAACAGATAAGGGGGTCTCCGGGAAGACCGAGTCCAAGAGCTGATGACGTGGAAAACCCACAATCAGGGTGAAAAATCACGCGGTCGGAGCTGTGTCGGCCTAACCTTCACTATGCTTTGAGTTCTTCTACGGATTCGTCCTTGAGAGAGCGAGGGCGACAGACCGCGCCTCATCACAATGATAAAGGATAGCGAGAGAGTCTGCTGCCTTGCTCCAATATGGGTTTGCCTCCCAGGTCCAAGCTTCGTGCATGCCACTGCGGGCCTTCGGCTCCTTGATTGGTCTGCCAATAATGAGCTCCAAGCCTCCAAGCGGTCTGCCGATAGCGAGCTCCAAGCCTCCAAGCGGTCTGCTGATAGCGAATTCCAAGCCTCCAAGTGGTCTGCTGATAGCGAGTTCCAAGCCTCCAAGCGGTCTGCTGATAGCGAGTTCCAAGTCTCCAAGCGTGTCTGCTGATAACGAGTTCCAAGCCTCCAAGCGGTCTGCTGATAGCAAGTTCTAAGCCTCCAAGTGGTCTGCTGATAGCGAGTTTCAAGCCTCCAAGTGGTCTACTGATAGCGAGTTCCAAGTCTCTAAGCGGTCTGCTGATAGCAAGTCCCAAGCCTCCAAGCGGTTTGCTGATAGCAAGTTCCAAGCCTCCCAGCGGTCTGCGGATAGCAGGCTCCAAGTCTCTCTGCGGTCTGTGGATAGCAGGCTCCAAGTCTCCATGCGGTCTGCGGATAGCAAGCTTCAAGTCTCTAATCTGTAGAGAGAGAAAGAGAGAGAGAGTGAAAAGAGAGAATTCCTCCTCCCTCCAAAAGTATCCAAATGAGAGAATAAAGTGGTCTATTTATATGCTTTTGAAGGGGCGGTCCGGTAATTACACCCGTTAATTACTGGACCGACCAATGGGATCGCTCGGATTCTATCACGCGGATCACCGAATTTCCGGAAAAGACGGTCCTACCCCCAAACCCTAAACGGGTTGTAGCTGGAAGGAGGAGACGGCAGCCGGCTTGGCCTAGGGCGGCGGCAGCCTAGGGCAGCGACGTCGTTGGCGGCCGGGGCCAAGGGAGGCAACGCCCTTGGCGGCCGCGACCAAGGGCGGCGACGCCCTTGGTGGCCGCGACCAAGGGAGGCCGCGCCTAAGGCGGTCGCGGCCTTGACGGCCGCGGCCTGGGCTGTCCGCGCCCAAGGCCGGGGCGGCCCTGGACGGCCCTGGGCAGCCGTGTTGCGAGGCTGGCCGCGAGCGTGAGGGGCCGCGCGGGGATCCCAGCCTGCGCGTGCGATTCGGTGCGCCGATCATGCGTGCGGGGCAAACTTTCCATGCGGGGAGGATTCCATGTACGTCATTTGAATGTGCCTTGAATGATCCACATCTCCGAGTCAGTCGCCGATGTGCACATTTATCAATTCATGTAAATGAGAAACCTCACAACCTAGGCACGACACAATTATCAAGGGCACACTCTAGGAATAAGCTAATAGCACATGGTGTGGGCCTCCTTGAGGGACGGCTGCAATACCAAAAGCCTTTGTAATAGTATTTTAATATCATGCATATCAATTCTGAGTAAGAACAAACAATGTAAAAGAGTTACATTTCATAAGAAAAAGTGACAACAATACATTCATCATATTAAAGCTATCGAGATCCCCATACTAATTTATTACATTCAAGTCAAATTATTGGGTTTTATAAGGTCTGTCTACATTAGACCATTGATTTTTAATGAGCCCTTCAGGTTGTTACTATCCATATATAGAATAGTTATTTACTGGTGTGAAGTTCGTGTGAGGCGAGTGTGATACTCTCCGAGTGCCCATATTGGAAAGATGTTGCGATATGCTGCATAACCCATTGTTATGTTTCCAGTTGAAGCTCCTATGATTTCCTGCTAGAGTCCAACAATGTAAGGGTAAAAGGATTGCAAATTAAGAGCTTTCCAATTTACATTTAGCATACAATGAAAATAAGTCGAATATGTTTTCAATAGGGGAAATTTCTAGGTCTGGGGCCATTGAGATTGTGACATGTGGACTGCAAAACATTAAATTTCTTCCAACTTTTGTGCTCAGAGCTCTGCAAACTGAAAATAATCTCTTTGGGAGACAAAAAAATATATCTCCGAGTCATCAGTGGTTCTCTCCGAGAACTTATTTGGTTATCTCTGAGGATCATTATAATCTTCCCGAGAGATCGTTTTGATTTTGCAGGACTTGGCACACAAATGTTAAGAGGAACTTTTTGTTCCGCAAGCTCCCGAATCCAAACCCAAAAATTTTGCTTGCAATAGAGATGGGAATTTGATTTACCTGCTGAGGGAATTCGCCGCTGTCCATTTGCATATTAACCAAAACTTTTGCAGCACGTTGTAAAGGCTTTGGGTTCACCTCAGCCTGCTCCACAAAGTGAAGATAAGTTTCACAAACCTCAAAGAAAGAGCTCGGTAATATGTGCTTGACATTGGAGAAGAGTTATCAGAAACCCAAAAAAGAGAGAGAGTCTCTGTCATAGCATCAGAACTGTTATCTGTTTGATTCGGCTGGGTCGTTTAAGTCTAATTGCATAACTCGGGTGGAAGCTTCTAAAACAAATTAGACTTGAATAACCCGGGTTGGGAATGAAGTATAAATGGTGTTCTCTATGATGTGATTGTTAGCATGGTGTTCATAATATAAACCATAAATGATATATATGTGTGTGTGTGTGTGTGTTTTAGAATGTTCGGGGTTGTCTTACGAACATTCTCTATCTTTGTTAGCCTCTTGCTATTATGCTTGAAAAAGAAATCATGTTCAGGCTCAATACAAAAGGTAGATTAGAAAATTGTTAAGACAAAAAGAAAATTCACAATTTTTTAGAAAATGAAAGTTCAAGTTTTAACTGAATCAAGATTCAAAACAAACCTGTCCAGCTTCTAATAAAGCTAACATCGCCCAAGCTGTGTTTACCGCATGCGGACGGCCACCCCGAAGGTTCGTATAAGTCTGTTAAACATCATGCATTAGCTTTTATTATTTTCATGAAAAGTTATCCAGAAATCTCACTGGTGCTTAGAACTATTTTACTGGTAATTCCAATATTTTGACAATAAGAGGTGAAAAAGCAATGATAACGGTTAAATCACGGCACCCATTTTCCATTCTAAAACCCGGGTCAATGATAGGAGAGGCGGGATCTATTATAAGCAAGAGTGGACAGTCTAGGTAGGCGGTGTGGGACTAATCTTGGCATACCTTTTTTTTTGTTCATGATGTGGACCGTCCAACACGCCCCCTAAGCGTGAACCTACCTCTGATATCATGTTAAACCACCGCACCCATTTTTCATTTCAAAACTCGGGTCAAGGATAGAAGAGGCGGGGCCTATTATAAGCATTAGTAGACCGTCTAATAGTAACATCCATAGTAGAAAGGGTCAGAAAACTATACTTTGTTTTGGTAAGAAAGATAGCTTTCTCCCCAACCACCTGAAGGTTGTTGTTTTGACAATAAGAAGTCGCAAGCTTTACGTATGCAAGGGCTACTTTCATATGTCCGTCCAGCCGCAACCAATCCGCACACTCCAAACCATGTTCCATATGTGAAGCAAATACCCCAAGTACCATACCTGTGAAAAAACATACATATTGTTACTTGCAACATGTCAAAATTAACTCTTTTTATCCATGCATTAACATAACCAAGTTTAACCATACCACGACCCATCTGATCTTTGCATTTTTTCGATGTACAAAGCGGCTTTCGTAATGCATTTATCTACTTCATTTCTTCGATGATCAGGGTAAAGCTTCTTAAATGTTGCCAGAGCTTGAATGGACGATGATGTGCATTCTACGCATCTGCAATGTGTAACGAACATATTATATGCATCTTAATTATACTATCAGAGGTATATCTTTAACTATAATTGTCTTTGAATCTTACTGGTGATCAACTAATATGTTCTCGAATGTTTCTGAAGGATTAAACAGCTGAAAGATAGAACTATCATCATTAGAAAAATCATTCATTGGGAGATTAAAATATGCAATTATAGAATATATTTGTTGGGGGCACACATGCAGATAGTGTTTTTTCAAGGATAGGCTTGAATTTTATGTAGTTTCAGGGCTAAGCGATGTTGCTTCACATCAAAGAGTAGCAAGTGGCGGTTTATGAGAAAGATTTGGCATATTAAGGTGCAGATGTTGCTATAAAAAATGAGAACTACACAGTATGCATAGAGTGAGACTAACCTCTAACCAAGAATAGTTTTTTTGTAGTCCATATGATCCAAAACCTCCATTCTTATTCTGCGTTAGAAAGGACGATGAATTTCAAATTGTTATGTATGCAATAATCTTACCATGTCATATTGGAGTTTAATTATATAACTCAATCTTAACTTTTAATAGCATTGGAAAGGTCACCTGCTACGCGAAAAAGTAGTTTCGAAAAATAAACAATAATTCACCTAATCACACTATTACTGTCATATCCAGGTGTATGTTGTGTTTCATATTCTTATATAAATATTAGTGTTTCATATTCTTATAAATTGTGAAAAATAGGGTTTTTTTTGTTATTCACCTCAATACCTCATACAACTATATATACCCTTCTTTACAAAAACACTCCTAGTTTACTATCTACACACCAATACACATATTCTACTAAATGCACACCAACAACACTCCTCCTCAAGGTGGGTGAAATATGTCTATTAAACCCAGCTTGTTCACGTTCCTACTCATGTCCTTCAAGCTCAGCCCCTTTGTCAAACAATCCGCGGCTTGATCTTTACTGGCAACATAACTAAGTTCCAGTAGCCCACTATCCAGTTTCTCCTTTATGAAGAATTTGTCAATTTCAATGTGCTTAGTTCTCTCATGTTGAACTGGATTATTTGCAATACTGATCGCTGCCTGGCTGTCACACAACAGCTTCATCTTGCCCCCTTGATCAAGACTTAGCTCCGTCAGCATACTTTTCAGCCACAAAAGTTCAGCCACTCCCGACGCCATGGCTCTGTATTCTGCCTCCGCAGTCGATCGTGCCACCACTGATTGTTTTTTGCTCCTCCAGGAGACCAAATTCCCTCCAACAAATATGCAATAGCCTGACGTGGATCTCCTGTCATCTATGCAGCTTGCCCAATCAGAATCGCAGTAGCCTTCGATCTTCATGTGCCCATTTCTTTGGAAGAGCAATCCCTTCCCCGGGGAAGCCTTCAAATACCGTAGTATATGGTACACAGTATCCATATGCCCCTTTCTAGGATCATGCATATAACGACTCACTACACTAACCGCATAGGAGATGTCTGGGCGGGTGTGGCTCAGGTAAATCAACTTTCCAACCAACTTCTGGTACCTTTCTCGATCAACGTGTCACCTGCCTCAGCACCCAGTTTACACTTCTGATCGATCGGTGTTGCGGCTGGTTTACAACCCAACATTCCCGTCTCTGTGAGGAGATCCAAGGCATACCTCCTCTGTGATAGGACAATACCTCTTCTTCCGTATGCGATCTCAATTCCAAGGAAGTAACGTAGTATTCCCAAATCTTTTACTTCGAACTCCTTGCCCAACGCTGTCTTGAGCCGGACGATTTCCTGTTCATCATCCCCTGTGATGATCATGTCATCCACATACACTGCAAGGATGGTAACATGATGACCTTCACTTTCCCTGAAGAATAATGTGTGATCAGCGTTGGTCTGTCGGTATCCCATCCCAATCATGGTCTTCCTGAATCGATCAAACCACGAGCGGGGTGACTGCTTTAGGCCATAGAGTGACTTCTTCAGTCTACATACTTTGCCTTTGGTCTCAGCGGTCTCGAACCCCGGTGGTATTTCCATGTACACTTCTTCAGTTAGCTCTCCATGGAGGAAGGCGTTCTTCACATCTAGTTGATGCATTCTCCATCCGCCATTTGCTGCCAAGCTTATCAGAGTTCTGACCGTGCTCATCTTGGCCACGGGTGCAAATGTCTCGTCGTAATCTATGCCATAGGTCTGACAGTATCCCTTTGCAACTAGTCGAGCCTTGTAGCGTTCGATAAGTCCATCCGGGTTCTGTTTCAAGGAGAAGATCCACCTGCATCCGACGGCCCCTCTTGTTGTCAGGTAGATATGTCAGCTCCCAGGTTTTGTTCTTCTCAAGGGCTCTCATCTCCTCCTTCATCGCTGCTTTCCATTTCGGATCAGTCTTGGCAACCTGCCAATTGTTAGGTACAGTAACACTATCTAACGAGGCGATGAATGCTCCATGAGAAGGGGAAATATTATTATAAGAGACAAATGACGCAAGGTCCCAGCCGTATCTGTCCGGAGGATTGCCCGCATTGCTGCGTATACTCCGTCGGACAGTGACGGTAGGGGAAGGGGGTGTAAGAGAAACGATCTCACCGGAACAGGACTGTGGAGGTGGAGGTGCTTCGGAGTGAGAGACTGGCGTTATACAAGGGATTGGGCACTGGCATTCTGGGCATCGGTTACTGATTCCGCAGTCTGTTTCTCCCTCCTATGGTAGGTAAGCAGTTCCCCTTGAGCCGTAGGACGCACGTTGCTCACTTCCTCCTCCTGCGTCCCATCGCTCTCAGATTCCTCCGCTGATTCCTCATCACATACCTCCAGTTCGGTCACCAGACTTTCTCTCTCTCTCCTAATCCATTCGGAGTTCGTCGGTTCTAGTGCGCGTGAAGTTTCTTCATGACGGTGGTACTGTTCCAATTCACGAAAGTGAACATCCATGCTCACAAAACTTCTCTTTTCGACTGGACTCCAGCAAACATACCCTTTCTGGGTCCCAGAGTAGCCTACGAAGATGCATCTCAGTGCCTTTGCATCGAGTTTTCCGACACCCGGTCTGTTGTCCTTTACATAGCATGTACAGCCAAACACCTTTAATGGAAGCATCCCGCCATTATTTCCTTGCAGCTTCTGACATGGAGATTTCCATCGAGAATACGTGATGGCATTCTGTTTATCAATTGGGTTGCGGTTAGAACAGCGTATCCCCACAGACTTTGCGGAACGTTCATGTGCAGCATCATGCTCCTAGCCACCTCCATTAGATGTCTGTTTTTCCTTTCCGCAACACCATTCTGTGCAGGGGTGTACGGACACGACGTCTGATGCAGTATCCCATGGGCAGATAGGTATTCTCCCAGAGCTCGGTTAGTGTATTCCGTCCCATTGTCCGACCTTAACACTTTTATCATCTTGCCGTACTGCGTTTGAACATATTTGTGAAAGTCTCGAAAGCAGGTGGAGACTTCACTCTTATTCCTCATTAAATACAGCCAGGTAACGCGCGATGCACAATCAATAAATGTTACAAAGTATTTGTAGCCATTCAAAAAATTCACCGCACATGGTCCCCACACATCAGAATGCACCACATCAAAAACGGCAGAGCTTAAATGTCCAGTACTAACATAAGAACTCCTAGTGAGTTTTCCCAAATCACATGCATCACAGGTAAGATTACTTCGATTCGAATGTTTATACAGCACAGGATAAATTCTAGCTAAAGTATCAAAAGATAAATGGCCCAGCCGCTGGTGATGTAGGAGAAGAGTGTCCTCTGAACTCATCTTCGCTCCTCCTTCACCTGACTCCCTTGACTTGGAGGCGAGGGCTACATCGAGTTCCCCCCGATCCAAGTACCATAGCCCATCATGCCAGGTCCCAGTCCCAAGTATCCTGCCCGTCTCTTTCTCCCGGAAGGTTACCTTGGGAATGTCAAAACAAACAATACATTTGAGTTGAAGGATTATGGAACTTATAGAGAGAAGACTAACTGGAAAGGATGGAGCATGCAAGACGTTAGAGAGTTTTACCGAACCTGTGCAATTGACAGTGCCCTTACCGATCACGGATTGGAAAGTCCCGTCTGCTGTCTGTATGTTATCAGTCTTACCAAGGCGAGTGTAGGACGAGAACTCACCAGCATCTCCTGTCACATGCTGAGAGGCGCCCGAGTCAGCAATCCAATCCGACGTCTTGGAAGGGTGAGCATACGACGCCAAGGCAGATGCCCCGCTTGTTCCACTCTTGCTGCCCTCTCCAATCTTTTCTTCCCTTGAGTCCTTCCATCATACTCATCATACTGAGTAGAGTCTGCTCCTCCTCAGTGCTGATACCGCTACGATTGTCATCACCTCTACCAATGCCCAGATTGGCACGATGATTGCTTCTGCCACTGCGACCCTGGCCACGCCCACGACCAGGTCCACGACCACGGGGACCCCTCTCCTTGGGTGTCCTAGAACACACAGCTGCTATATGTCCAATTTCCCCGCAGTTGTAGCACTGGCGAGTGTCTTCTTGAGTTCTGTGGAAGGGCAAGCCAGTTGCCGCCAAAGCCGACTTTGCCACAGCAGCATCCCCTGGTCCCGCCTGGAGTTTGAATCGAGTCTCTTCCTGAATCATGGCCGAGATGGCCTCTGACAAAGTGGGAATCTTCGTGCTTGACAGAAGTAATGCCCTCCTTTGATCAAACCGTTCATGTAGCCCTTTAAGGAATCTCATAGTCCTTTCTTCTACAATCAGTTTGGATGCTTTGCATTCAGGGTCCTTGCAACTCACCCCACCAGACGCCGTGGTCATAGTCCACCCATAGTCGTTCTAACTCCGAGGCGTACTCCTGCACGGTCTTCTCGCCTTGGATAGTATCGTCCACTTCTCCCTTCACCTGGAAGACTCTGAGAGTGTTCCCCACTCCATCATAAGTACATCTCAGTCGGCCCCACACCTCTGCAACTGTCTCCAGACCATCCACCGTGGCAGCGATCGATGGGACAACCGAGCTGAGAAGCCACATGAACACCGTCATGTGGGTTGATTCCCACTCATCTCCTCCAGTCGGGTTCTCTGGTTTCTTCAACTCCCCTGTTAAGAGACCTCCAACCTTCCGCGCTGTAAGTGTTTTCTTCACGCGGCGCGACCAACCTAGATAGGTGGTCGGCCCATCAAGTTTCAGGTCAACCGGAGGAAGGTCCAACTTCACCGGTCGGGATGATGAACCCAACAACTTCAACAAAGTGACCACCTCTGCCGGATCCAGCTTCTCGAAGATGGCCTCCATCCGTTCCTCGTCGACCCAGCACCTTCAACCACAGTCCACACCAATAGCCGAATCGGGTAAGCAATAGTCGAACCTCCAAGCGTCTGAGCAATAGCCGAATCGGGAATCGGCAGCAGCAATCGTCGAAGATGAAGCGGTTCGGCTAAAGCAGGTTTCGAACCGGTTCGGCTATAGAAGGTAGCGAATTGGTTTCGACGGATTCGGCAATAGCAGGTTCCGAATCGGTTCTGAATTGGTTCGGCGATATCGGGAATCGACGGCAGCTACTCTTCCTCTCCAGCGACGACAGCTTGCCTCCTCTCCAGCGACGACAGCAAGCCGCTCTAAGAAGGAGGGGAATCGACAACAAGACAGCAACGACGGCCTCTTCCTCTCCAGCGAAGACAGCGACGGCGGCTGCTTCGACGGCGGCTGCTTCCTCTCCAGGCGACGACGACTGCTTGCGACGACGGCCTCTTCCTCTCCAGCGAAGACAGCGACGGCCTCTTCCTCCCCAGCGAAGCCAGCGACTGCGGCTGCTTCCTCTCCAGGCGACGATTGCGGCCCCTTCCTCTTCGATTGCGGCCTCTTCCTCTGATCGATGGACGCCGCCCCCCCTTGCTCTGATACCAAATTGTGAAAAATAGGGTTTTTTTTTGTTATTCACCTCAATACCTCATACAACTATATATACCCTTCTTACAAAAACACTCCTAGTTTACTATCTACACACCAATACACATATTCTACTAAATGCACACCAACAACATTATATAAATATTAGGCGATGCATTCATTTCATCCTTGTAAAAATTCATTTCATCTAAGAGATGCACTAAGCCCGTATGGTTAAGTAAATTGTGTCAAAATTGTTTGCTCACCATGAAAGAAAGAACGACATTCACAGCATCATAAATTCGCCTTTCTTCCATTTTTTCACCAACAATTTCTGGAGAAATCTTTGATAGCAAAAGAGCAACCTTCAACAAAGTAAACATGATATATCAATGATGATGATCTTATAACATTGTGCAATATAAAACACATAAAATACCCGACCTTCAATCCTTCGGCGGTGCAATCTGAAACTGGATATCCGTTATCTGCAGTTGAAAAGGACCATGCACCTTTCGAAATGTGACGATACCAAAAGTTCAGGTTGCCCGGGCTATCTTCTAGAATTTGTGTCTGTTTAATGAAATCATGTGCCTTTCTGAGAGTTGGACCATGTTCCTCAGATATTTTTGTTGATAGTATTGCTTGAATGGAGAAAGCTGCGTCCCACAGTTGAGTACCATTATATGCCTGCCATTCAGCAATCATATTCAGCTAGCAATATATACGAATTTTTTGATATAAGCGGAATTAATGATTAGATGGATCAAAAGTAAATTTGAACCTGCATTTTCATTCCATCTTCAGCAACCACAAGTAATCGTCAACTCTTGGGAGGTGTAGCTTAAAAGCCTCTGAATTTTGATTCTCAACCCAACAACAAAGCATATCTAGTGCCTATAACAAAGATGAATTTACTCACAATCTATCATTGCTTACACATGCAAAACATTGTGCTGATAGGAGCTATGATTGATTTCGATTTGCTACTCTAAAACAAAATGTTTTATGTTTGAAATTTCATCTTCTAAATTCCAGGAGCCCATTTGGTTTTCACGTCGTTTCGAATGGGGACCCTCCGACCGAGAAGGACATTGCGCTGTGGGCATTTGGGTGTCGTTTCACACACCTCTACCAAACTAAAGGAAAACAAATATCTAGCTATTTATAGAGCTAATACATCATTAATACATAATAAGAATTTCATGCTTTACCTTGTTTACAGGGCCTATACAAATATATTGACTAGCTTCATCTTCATAATGAATATGCTCCATTGCAACACGCAAAGCCTTCTCTCTCAACTTGTTGCAAGGCCATTGATGAAAGATGTGCTCTATCTTTTGTAGGGTTGACCATAAGATATCTTGTATTAGCGGATGCCTAACATATAAATCCTCCTTTCACACACACACACAAAATTTATAATGTTAGTTTTTGTCACAAAATGTAGCTACACAATGAGTTAAATTCATTGGGTGAAGATCTTCAGTCTATTAATTATTATTAATAGAAAATTGAATGAAAGAGCTTTGGGCTTAATCTGCAGAGATATTTGCTTGAAGATGACACTAACCTTCGCACACTGATTTCTGGCAAGATTCCAGTTAATTTGCTCGTACGGAATTGGAAAAAGCTCCTCCCGCAGAGATAAAACTATTGGCGTCAGCCGGCCCACAAACCTCTTCCCATATATGTAGGACATGGGCAAATATGTCGTGCGAGCTAATGTCCACAGACGTCCTGTGTAAATATTTTTAAATATATAAATAAATGTATATTCGTTAGTTGGAAATTTGGAATTTAAATTAAACCATTAAGAAATATACACAGTCAGGAGTGCGAGGAAGGAGTTTCACATTTGTAAATATCCTCCTATTGTATTTACTTTTCAACTTCATCCAGCTCTAAGCCTCTAACTATAGCATTGAAACTAGGCCTGTAAACGGTTTGGTTCGATTTTAGGTGATACCGAATGATCTTGGTTTTTACACACCCCAAATAGAAACCGAACCGAAATTGCACGGTTCGGTTCGATTCGATCTTTAGCCCTCGGCTCGGTTTTTCCACATCACTAACAGCATGCATAAACAATATTTGTTCAGCTTGGGTTTTCCTTGCATTTTGTGATGGGAGGGCTACAATAATTGAATGTATGTAATTTTCAGTGAACACCAATCAGGTATTGCTAACTTCCAATGTACACCTTCATTGAAAAATGCATGTTTGTATTACTAATTACTTCACATTGTCTACCAGTTTTTCTCAAAATCTGAAGAATCGCCAATCAGGTAAAGAACAATACCAGGTGTTGCAAATACATATTCCTAGAAGAATCAATAAAGCTTCCCAACATCGTAAGAGGAACTAACATGAAATCTGCAGAGAAATTCACTCCCTGACACATTTAATTTGCGGGACCTGGGAGGATCAAACCAAAATGAGACCGGTTTTCAGCCACTCGAAACCGAATCAAATCGGTCGGTTCGGTTTGAAAATCCATTCGGTACGGTTCGGTCGATTTCGATTTTTTATGCATACACCTAATTGAAACTCTAAGTAGTTAAAGTTTTTGGTTGAGCATTCCAGGTGGTGAGGGTGCTAAAAGAATAGGGAAGTGGGCGCGCAATGGTGGATGCGACTACCGGAGCCACTACTGGATCCCAAGACGAACTGGCCGGTCCCACTTTCTCTTCTATCATCACCATGGTTTTTGACTTCACAGCATCTCGCTCAACATAACAATTAATAACTCCTTTCTCGACCTTACACCGTGACCACTTGGTTCGTGATTACTCCTTTCTCGACCTTACATTTGACTACTTGTTTATCATATATTGATAACCTCCCCTCTTTTTTCCAAAATTACTAAAATCTCCCCT
The DNA here is from genome assembly GCA_033032865.1 of Dactylorhiza incarnata. NCBI lineage: Eukaryota > Viridiplantae > Streptophyta > Magnoliopsida > Asparagales > Orchidaceae > Dactylorhiza > Dactylorhiza incarnata. The sequence goes on along the minus strand of JAWHQI010000174.1, from coordinate 5,517,309 downwards.
TCAAATTTACATTGTTAACATGTAAGCACAAAAATAACTCATGCACGAAATATTTTGATAATTTAGAACATTAGAAGGGATCGTGGATCCCTATAATTGTGTAAAGTTCGATGGAAGATCCCAGTAAATGAGCCTAATAGTAATAATAAAATGCCATGAGTGAATATTAAGATTATGTTTATCTAATAAATATAATGCAATATTCTTGAAGAAAAATGAAGAAGAATGGGTCACAGAATATATAAAGAAAAACCTGGGTGAAAAGGGAGAAATTCTGGGAGTAACAACATCTCTGGTAGTAGTGGATTGTTTCCAGCCCAATCAAACACTCCAAGTACCTTAAAGAAAAAAAATACATATATGCATAATTATCCAACATGAATTAGTACATATTTTAACTCTCGATCACACACACGAGCAGTCGTGCATCACCCGCTCTTGATTAATGCGCACGGGCAACACCCAAAGTTGTAGGTCATGCCATTAATCAAATTCATTTGTTCTTTTATGTATGGCATGGTATAAGGTCTCTACAATATGGTCTGCATCCTTTTAAGATAAAACTTTTTACATGAATTTTTTATAAATTTCAATAAATACGTTAAAATTCTGGGACATTTCGACTAGAATCATTCGATTCTCTCCCAAAGGAATAAGAGTAAACTCTTTTATGCCGATATGACTTATGCTTCGTTTGGCACGGTGGTGGCGGTCGTGAACGCGGGTGGTCATGAACCGTCGTTCGTGAACGCCCGACCTTAACTAAAAATTCCATGCATTTTATACTCAAAACTAGTTTATTTTCTTGGTAGCAGTACTCATAACCTTACATTTGAAACTGAAGCAAATAAGCTTTAATTCCAGTCAAACCGTAACTTTGACAGTGTTCAAGTCAAATGCAGGAAAACTAAAGGGAGGAATAAGTAATAATAGGTCGCACACATATATGCCTTATATGGAATTTACAATTCCATTATTAAATAAAAATATATAGGACTGTTTAAAATAGTAATTTCTTAATTGGGCCTAGGCCTGGGCCTGGCCTTACGAAAGCCTAGCCATCAAGCCCTCCTAGACCTCCCTTAGGAAGGCAAAAATTTTCTGTGCGTGTAACACATGGGGAGGATCGTGGGGGAAGTACAAATTTCTCCTATATTTTTTTATATTTTTACAAAATAAGTCACAAAATATCTATGTATTTTTACGCTCATTTTAAGTACCATATGACTATATTTTGGGACAAAAATACAATTGTAAAAAGGTCCTAATTTATCTTAGGAAGACCTGAGCCTAGCTTTTATGAACTTTTGTGCATGCCTAATATTTTACAACCTGCCAAGTATAGTAAGTCTGGACTAGAAGGGTTGTCTTTTGACAGAATATTTTAGGAAGAAAGATGCTGAACTTAACATGCATGGAAGGGCAGAAGGACAAGTGATAGTGAATGCTTTTCTATGTTTTTATTTTATTATTTATTTTAACTATAAAAGAGTATTGAAAGCGTTCCCATGCACTTGATAGGTTGTCATACATTATGTAGAGAAATCCGGGTTGCATTTAGCCAAAAGCCCTACTACCCCACTAAGATGGTAGAGGCATGGGCAAAAGAGGGGAACGAACCGCTCATAACCGCATCCGCCAACCGCCAACCGCAGCCGCGCAAGGCCGCGCGACGCCGCGCCCGGCCGCGCGGCACCACGCCCGTGCGGCACCGCGCACGGGCGAGCAACACCGCCCGGCCGCGCGGCACCACGCACAGCCGCGCGGTACCGCGCGGTCGCGCGGCACCGCGCTGGCGGCCACGCGACACCACACGACCGCGCGGCACCGCGCACGGCGGCGCGGCACCGCGCAAGGCCGCGCGACACCGCCCCAGCCGCGCGGCACTGCCGCACCGCGTGCCCGGCGCTGCGCGGTACCGCGCGCCTAACGCCGCGCGGCACCCGCGCGCCTAACGCCGCGCGATATCGCGCTGGCGATATCGCGTGATATCGCGCTGGCGATATCGCGCGCTAGCACGCGATATCGCCCGGCACCGCACGCGGTCGTGCGGTGGGCGCGGTGTCGGTCGGCCTCCCTCGCCGCCGGGTGCATTCTTCGGCCCCTCTTGTCTCGTCCCCAGTCGGCCTCCCTTAACCAACGGACGCGCTCGTCCGACCTCTCTCGCCTCATTCGGCGGAGAAAATGAGGGCGACCAAGTCAAAACCTCCCTAAGCCTGTAACTCCACATCATGGGGTGCAAATAGTAAAACTCCACATCATGGGGTGCAAGTAGTAAAATTCCACATCATGGAGTGCAAATAGTAGAATTCCGCATCATGAGGTGCAAATAGTGAAAATCCTCCAACATGGGGGTGTAAATAGTAAAATCTTTCAATACGGTTTGCATATAGCAAATAATATGGTTATGGTGTGCGCATAACCATATCCATCATATGAATGCATATTATCCCAAAACTATATAAATTGGTGTGCGCATAGTCATATTCATGATAAGTGGGCATACGGTCTGCGTCTAGCAAATAGTATGGTTATGGTGTGCGCGTAACTATATCCGTCATATGAATACATATCGTCACAAAACTATACAAATCGGTGTGCGCATAGTCATATTCATGATAAATGTGCATATAATACATAAATTGGTTATGGTGTGCGAGTAGCCGTCCTAACCACCATAACCACCCTAACCACCCTCAAAAGCTATAAAAGGAACCACAGGGCTTCATTTCAAAGGACTTGGTTTTTCTGGACTGGAGAGAGCTCTCTGGAATTCCGTCGAAGATCTCCTTCAACATTCGAAGATCTCCTCCGGAACCCGAAGATCTCCTTCGGAACCCGAAGATCTCCTTCGGAACCCGAAGATCTCCTTCAGCATTCGAAGATCTCCTTCGAAACCCGAAGATCTCCTTCAACCTTCGAAGACCTCCTACATCGCTTGAAGACCCTCATCGTCGCTTGAAGATCTCCTGCGGACTTTGAAGACTTCCTGGCCGAGAAAAGTACTTAGTTTTTCTGAGAGGTGGTCTGTCACCCTCATAGACCTTCATTCAACTACAATTGTAACGGGAGCGGCCCGTCGCTCCCGATTCTCGCACCATTACTTGTAACGTTCCACCACATAGTGAAATTTGGTCGGCGCTGATCCGACCACGTGGTTTTTCACCCTTTCCGGGTTTTCCACGGTAAAAACGTCTTCTTGCCACCTGTTCGTTTTCTCTGTGACTGCTTGCGCGCTCGGTTCACTCTCGGGCTAAGACGGTTCGATTTGCCCGGTCTGAAAGAACGTTGAGCGACCCGCAACACCACTAAAGCCTTTCGAGTCAAACCGAATCAAAGCACTCAATTAGCAAGTTAACCCGACCAAGTGAGCAGTGCGCACGAGCCCGCTCACTCGAATGACCCAAAACCGCCCCCAAAGGCGCACACGCGAACGACACATGCGAGTCCGAAGGAACCCCGCGCACAGCGCGCGCACCCCTTCGCACGTGCGCACTATCTTGCATTTTTGGAAAATTAGTGATACAGGTGGCCGAAACCGAAGCAGCGTCATTCATCAACTTCAGATTTAGTCGGGCGCAATTACCAACACGTTCATTCAAGAAAGCTATAAAAAATGCCCCAGACCCTCATTTGAGAGAGAGGACCAGAGAGCTATATAAGGGAGAGAGCTTTGAGGTTTTCAGACGAGGACGTGAGGCTTAGATCGTTCCTTCACTCTGCTCGCTCTCAAGTCTGTTCGTGCTCAACGCTCACGCGGACGCGTCAGCAGACGCAAGAGAAGATTTAGAAGAACGCACTCGTTGACGCTCTCGTCAAAGCTCCGTGAACTTAGTCATTTTCCCTTCTTTTTCTGCATTTAAAGCTTTTAAACGGAGAGATGATTTTTCACCCTCCAGGGAACTCAAACACTTGTAACCTTACAGAATATATAGTGAATTTTGGCCCGGCACCATACAGGTCACGTGATTTTTTACTCTTTACGGGTTGCGACGCTAAATCACCTCGCGTCATTGCTTTTTGGTTTACTTTTAACTATTTGTGCGCCCAGTTCAACTTGGAGCTAAGGCGGACCGATTCTCCGGACCGGAGAAAAATCGGGTGACCCGCAAAATATTAATTTTTTTTAGTTATTTTCAAATTACTTATGGTGATTGTTATCCGCACTACAGTTTTGGCTATCCGCACTCTTTTTGCATGAGTTATTACGTGTATTTGGAAATACGCATTGTACATGCATTTTAAGGAAGTGTTCAACACGAAAGTTGTAGATCTAGTCGAGATCTACAACTTTCGTGTTGAACCCTTTTCCTAAAAATGCATGTACAAGGCGTATTTCAAAAAATTAGCTATAGTTACGTCCATGTTTCAATCAGGGCGGCAATGTGTCTTGTGCGTGCCTTTTTAGGAAAAGTGTTCAACACGAAAGTTATAGATCTAGTCGAGATCTACAACTTTCGTGTTGAACCCTTTTCCTAAAAATGCATGTACAAGGCGTATTTCAAAAAATTAGCTATAGTTACGTCCATGTTTCAATCAGGGCGCCAATGCGTCTTGTGCGTGCCTTTTTAGGAAAAGTGTTCAACACTAAAGTTGTAGATCTCGACAAGATCTACAACTTTCGTGTTGAACACTTTTCCTAAAAATGCATGTACAAGGCGTATTTCCAAAAGACGTGTAATAACGCATACAAATAAAGTGCGGATAGCCAAAACTGTAGTGCGGATAACAATCCCCCTTACTTATTCCAGCAGAGTGCATTTATTAATACAAGTAAGGGAGTTGTTAAAAGCACCGCAGTTTTGGCTATGCGCACCGCAATTTGTACGAGTTATTACGCGCCTTTTGAAAATACGATTTGTATATGCATTTTTAAGAAAAGCGTTCAACACGAAAGTTGTAGATCTCGTCGAGATCTACAACTTTCGTGTTGAACATTTTTCCTAAAAATGCACGCACAAGGCGTATTGCCGCCCTGATTGAAACATGGACGTAACTATAGCGAATTTTTGGAAATACGCCTTGTGCGTGCATTTTTAGGAAGACGGGCAGAGCGTGGAGCCTTCCTGAAGACGGGCAGAGCTCGACTAATCACGACTGGAGCCCATCCGATCTCGGCCTGCGTGAGTACTATCGCATGAGGCACTAAGGATCCTCCTCACTCATGTGTTTATATATATATATCAGGAGTACTATCGCATGAGGCACTGAGGATCCTCCTCACTCATGTGTTTATGTATATATCAGGAGTACTATCGCATAAGGCACTGAGGATCCTCCTCACTCGTGTGTTTATGTATATATATATATATACGAGTCGAACGGCACGGGCCTCCGGCCCTACGTGAGGGCAATCGGCACGGGCCTCCGACCCTACGTAAGGGCAATCGGCGGGCTTCGCCCACATCCTACGGGCTTCACCCGCCCCCGACCATTTGATCTCCAACATAGCACCTTATTACCATTGCCCTCATGTGGGATAATATATATATAATAATTTATTAATATATATATATATAATTTTATATTTAATAATATATATATACATATATGTATTTCAGTATTTATATCTATACATATATAGATATATAATATTTTAAACCAAAAAAAAGGTCCCGCGGTCATCCCTCCTCCGCCGCCGGCAGCCCGAAGCTGCCGGCCTTTCCGGAGACACCGACAGGTTCGCCGTACTCCGGCAAACCTGTCGGAGTTATTCCGGCGGTGCTCCGGCAGAGCCACCGCCGAAAAAATCGCGTGCCCCCTCCCCTCCTTCTTCGCGCCGCCCCATTTGGGTTGCAGCCGCCGGCTGGCCGGCGTGAGGCCACCGACCGGTTCTCCGGCGAACCTGCCGGTGGTATATAGTACAGAGGGGCTCCAGCAGGGCCACCGCCGGCGATGGCCCTTCCCGTGGAGCCCAGATACAGTAAAGTGTTCAGCTTGACCCAAAAAACGTGCGCCCGAACCCAAATTAGTTCTACCCCTCAGGCGGATTCTACATTGGTCTAGTGCGCAAGCTGCAGCTAGAGAGCGGAACGTCGTGCTACGCCCACTTTAGTAGCACGACTTTGAGCGAGTAAGCCACGGTGGGGAGCTCCTGTTAGGAAACTCAAGCTCAAGGGCTTTCTTTAGAGCTTCTTATCTCGCTACGCTCTATTGCGAAGCTCTCTTAGCGTCTCGAGCTGGAGCTCAAACTCTCCCGAGGGAGAAGGCGAAGCGAAGCTAAGACAAAGGGGCAGCGTTCCTAGGATTGTTCTCCCTGTGTTTGTCGTGATCGGCGAACAAAGGGGAAGATTCCCCCTTGTATCCCCTACCCGGAGGCGAAGGAGGGAAGATTCCTTGTGTTTGCCGTGATCTGGGCTCCACGGGCAGGGCCACCGCCTGCGGTAGCCCTGTCAGAGCCCCTCTGTACTACCACCGGCAGGTTCGTCGGAGACCGGCGAACCTGCCGGTGGCCTCACGCCGGTCAGCCAGCGGCGGTAGCCCAATGGGGCGGCACGAAGAAGGAGGGGAGGGGGCACGGGAAATGACTGGTAGGGAGTTTTGAGAATTCTATTAAATTGGATATTCGCAGGCCCATATGCTTATTTGATTATGAGATCAAATGGTGGAGAATAGACCAATGTCAACACTATTTCTTTTTTCATATGGTATAGATATATAATGGAAAACATATTTCATAAAACATTAATATTAGAAGTTACCGAGAGCCAGAATTTTCCCCACTGTGTGGTAAACGTTGCACCGCCGTGATTCAAAATCCACCCTCTCCCCTTTCTCACTGCTCCATCGCCATCATCTTCTTCCTCACCGAGCAATCTCAATGCAACATACGACGAAACAGAACCAAACATAGTACTGTGCCCTTCTATGTGAAATCCCCAACCGCCATCTTCATTCTGCAGCATGTCCCAGAATCATCAGAATTAGAATAGAGGAGAAATCAGGGGGGGGGGGGGGGGGGGGGGGGGGGGGGGGGGGGACAGTCCTCAATTCTCACTTGATGATTGTATATAAAACGAAGAATTTCCCTCTGATGCTCCGAACCTAAAACAGTGCTCAATGCTCCAGTAACATACAGAGTTATAATCTGCTTCGAAGAAAATTCAAAACAATTGGTTAAATCAATCCGCCATCCAAGGAAGAAATCGGCCACAGACAAGTTTAATCAGTTTTGCTGAAGTGGGATTACCAGACCAGGCATGAGAAACATCGGCGAGCCAAAATCCGCCGGCCAATGCCCGTCATGAGCCTGAAAAGTGCCGAAACGATACAGCGCCCTTCTTAAAGAATTGGACAGAATTTCCTCTGTAATCTGGCCATTTTCCACCATGATTTGGGGAAGATTTATTTCCATGGGGTTTTCCTTTGCAAACTGCACAGAAATAATGGCAATCAAATGAAACTTGTTCAAAAATCAGAATGGATGCATAATACGTGATGCTAATTACCTGCAACTTCATGAGCGAATCGCAGCTGTTTTTCTTATTGAATCGGTTCTTTCGAAATTCCTCGCGAGCTCTCTCGACCTCAGCGATCTCCTCCGGCGTCCCGAGTTCGGGGTCGAACTCCCAAACCTGTCTTCCGACGTGATTGTTCGTCGTCCTCAACCACGGGTTCTCGCCGCCACCTGCGATCTTGAGCTTCCACATCTGTCTCAATTTAGCTGCTTCTAATCAGAGATTCCGGCAGCTTCCAGCACAGCTGGATTAAAGAAACTCGTCCAGCAAGCCAAAGAATTTATACAGACGCTTCATTGCCAAAAAGCGGCAAGGGAGAGTACTTCTCCGTCGTACCAGGGACTCTCCAGGTGGGACTGGGTATAATCATAAAATATTAAGCATTTTTAATATTTTAAGATAAATATGATGACCTAAGCTGCACCTCAAAAGTCCCTGATAGCTGCAGCCAGCAGCCCTCACCTGAAAACCTGTGCCAAGATAGAGGCAAATCGTGTGAGGGGATATATTAAAGAACTTTGTATATGAACCTATCTTTGTGACACATGTTATGGTGACACTTATAAAATATGTTGTATAAAACAAGCCTTATAAGGCTGCTAAACTGAATAATAAAGTAGAGTTTTTCTGTTTTAGTAATATTGGGGTGTGCTTGTTCCTCTTCTTATATTTTGTTGATCCTGAGCTCTCCTCAGATCCTGTTTGACATCACGTTCAGCCTCAAGTTCCTCATCATCTTCACCTCTTAGAACAGAATTAGCCTTGCTTACTACAACTCCAGTGACATATGAAGAAGCCTCAATGGATCCAAAATGGCGGACAACAATGAATGAAGAATGAGAAACAATCCAAAAGAATAATACTTGGTCTCTTGTTGATTTACCCTCAAATAAATTTCTCATTGGACTTAAATGGCTCTTCAAGACTAAATATACTGAGACTGGAGCTATTGCAAAACATAAGGCAAGATTAGTAGTGAAAGGCTATTCCCAAAAATCTGGTGAAGATTTTGATGAAACATTTGCGCCAGTAGCACGTATGGACACTATACGCCTAGTGCTTGCATATGCAGCTCAAATGAAGTTTCCAGTTTATCATCTTGATGTTAAAGCAGTCTTCCTAAATGGAACAATTAAGGAAGAATTATATGTCGAACAACCAACCGGCTATAAACATGATGGTGTTAATAAACATAAAGCCCTCTACGGTCTTAAACAAGCCCCTAGAGCATGGAACACCAACATTGATCATTACTTCATTCCGCAAGGCTTTCGTAGATGTGGAAATGAACCCTCACTGTATACTAAGTGGGAAGGAGACAATCAACTTATTATTAGACTCTATGTAGATGATATGCTGATCACTGGAAATTCACTTACATTGCTTGATGAATTTCGAAAACAAATGCAAGCCACTTATGCAATGACAGATCTTGGATTGATGAGATATTTTTTGGGGTTACAAGTCCAGCAATCTACCACAGGTACTTGCATTTCCCAACAAAAATTCATTGCAGATATCTTAAAAAGAACACAGTTTGATAAGTGCAATCCATCCTTAACCCTAATGCCCATGTACAACCCCGATATTCGCCAGGACGGGAGAAAGACGAGAAAAGGCCAAACGGTCAAGGTTCCCTCAAAAAGGGGCAGGCGAGACGGGTGCTCGCCGACGGCATGCTGGTAGGAGGGCGAGATGAGTACTCGCCGAGCTCCCGCGAGATGACCTATACTCGGCGACATGGAGGTTTGCGAGGTCGGACCCCGGCATGTACCCTCCCAAAGGGGGACTCGCTGACTGGCGAGCGAGGCACGCGAGGAGACCAGCGAGAGCTCTCGCGAGTACTGTCCTCGCAGACCCTTGGCCCCTAGGCCCATGAGAGAGATTATCCTTTTACCCTCGTGGCCTGCCAATAGCCCCTCCGAACAGCAGAGATTGGCTATCAGCAGACCAAGTTTGGGGTGCGTATAGTAAAATCGATAGGCGGAATCCTGCTATTTGCAGGCCAGATCAGAAAATCTATAAATAAGATCCAAATGGCACCTTTGGAGAGCAGTTCTTCCTTTTGGAGCTTCTCTCTCCTCAGGCCTTCCTTGGTTAGCCTCCCTTTGAGCTATCCAAGGTGCCCGGGCTTCAGCTTTTGGCTTGGGAGGGGAAGCGCTCTAAAGATCTTCCGGGTGTGTGGTGGGTCCTCCTAGCTGAGCCTAAGGATCAGTGTCCAATTCCGAGGCTTCGGTCTGCTCTCTCGCGAGATTAGTAAGTGTCAGTCGCCCCCCAACCCGTTGGGGGCCCTGAACTCCACCGAGACCATTTATTGGTTTCAACATTTTTGGTGCGGTGAGCGTGGAGTGTGACCGATCCAAGAAACTCTCAAGATGAGCTCCATGGACGGAGGTGGAGGAAGATCCGGCCCAGGTCACTCGCAACCTCCGGTGGCTGGGATGACGTTGGAGATGTTTGAAGGTTTCAGGCAAGAGGTCTTACAGACATTCCAGGTTGCTTTCGCCATGATAGTCGAAGGCAAAAGAAGAGATGGTCCAGGGGTCCCGCCCCGGCAGATGGGCGAGGGAACTCTCGACCAACAGTCCAGGGAATAGATACCGATAGGAGGGGAGTGGGGAGGTGCCATACCCCCACTCGCCCATCCCCTTCAAGGTGGCGAGCTCAGGAGGGAGGCGCCCTCCCAGCTCGCCCCGCCCCTTCAAGGGGGCGAGCTCAGGGGGGAGGCGCCCTCCCAGCTCGCCCCGCCCCTTCAAGGGGGCGAGCTCAGGAGGGGGCGCCCTCCCAGCTCGTCCCGCCCCTTCTAGCCCAGCCCCAAAGGGGGGCGAACGGGGAAGCATCCGACCCCCACTCGCCCCGCTCCAAAAGGAGTCGAGTGAATGTTAGTGGGCGAGACCACCTCGGGTGGCGGCTACCCAATAGCCCGGCGAGCGCAGAGGTCAGCAATTCGACTCCGCAAGGGCAAGGAAGGAAGGGCTTTCCGAGGAGAAGAGCCAACCGATCGAGATGGAGGCAGGAATCGAGCACACCCTCTCCGACACCTCAGCAAGCCATGACAATTGGTTGGGGAAGAAGGAGGGGAGCCAGGAAAGCAGAAAGAAGAGGAAAAAGAAGGGATATGATTGAGTTACCTTACTGTGACTTCCACGATGAGGAGGCGCCATGCCCCCACTCGCCCAGTTTCAAGGGGGGGGGGGTAAGGAGGAGGCTTTCCCCCACTCGCCCGGCTCCAAAGAGATGAGTAAGGAGGAGGCTTTCCCCCACTCACCCGGTCTCCAAGAAGTTGGGGGGTTTGTTTCCAAACTTAATTTTTTTCTTACATACAATATTATGACCTACAAGGTTACAAGTTCTTTATGCCGGATTGCCCCGGACGATCCCGTTACTGGGCTCTCACTAGCCGGTGGGTCAGGTTGATCTCGTGGAGAGCCTGGCAAGGTGACAAACTCTTTATGTTGGATTGCCCCGGACGATCCCGCTATCGGGCTCTCACTAGCCGGTGGGTCAGGTTGATCTCGCGGAGAGGCTGGCAAGGTGACACGTTCTTTATGTCGGATTGCCCCGGACGATCCCGTTGTTGGGCTCTCATTAGCCGGTGGGTCAGGTTGATCTCGCGGATAGGCTGGCAAGGTGACAAATTCTTTATGCTGGATTGCCCCGGACGATCCCGCTACCGGGCTCTCACTAGCCGGTGGGTCAGGTTGATCTCGCGGAGAGGCTGGCAAGGTGACAAGTTCTTTATGCCGGATTGCCCCGGACGATCCCGCTGCTGGGCTCTCACTAGCCGGTGGGCCAGGTTGATCTCGCGGAGAGGCGGGCAATGTGACAAATTCTTTATGCTGGATTGCCCCGGACGATCCCGCTACCGGGCTCTCACTAGCCGGTGGGTCAGGTTGATCTCGCGGAGAGGCTGGCAAGGTGACAAATTCTTTATGCTGGATTGCCCCGGACGATCCCGCTGCCGGGCTCTCACTAGCCGGTGGGTCGGGTTGATCTCGCGGAGAGGCTGGCAAGGTGACAAATTCTTTATGCTGGATTGCCCCGGACGATCCTGCTATCGGGCTCTCACTAGCCGGTGGGTCAGGTTGATCTCGTGGAGAGGCTGGCAAGGTGATGAGTTCTTTATGTCGGATTGCCCCGGACGATCCCGCTGCTGGGCTCTCACTAGCCGGTGGGTCAGGTTGATCTCGCGGAGAGGCTGGCAAGGTGACAAGTTCTTTATGCTGGATTGCCCCGGACGATCCCACTGCTGGGCTCTCACTAGCCGGTGGGTCAGGTTGATCTCGCGGAGAGGCTGGCAAGGTGACAAGTTCTTTAAGCCGGATTGCCCCGGACGATCCCGCTGCTGGGCTCTCACTAGCCGGTGGGTCAGGTTGATCTCGCGGAGAGGCTGGCAAGGTGACAAGTTCTTTATGCCGGATTGCCCCGGACGATCCCGCTGCTGGGCTCTCACTAGCCGGTGGGTCAGGTTGATCTCGCGGAGAGGCTGGCAAGGTGACAAGTTCTTTATGCTGGATTGCCCCGGACGATCCCGCTACCGGGCTCTCACTAGCCGGTGGGTCAGGTTGATCTCGCGGAGAGGCTGGCAAGGTGACAAGTTCTTTATGCTGGATTGCCCCGGACGATCCCGCTACCGGGCTCTCACTAGCCGGTGGGTCAGGTTGATCTCACGGAGAGGCTGGCAAGGTGACAAATTCTTTATGCCGGATTGCCCCGGACGATCCCGTTGCTGGGCTCTCACTAGCCGGTGGGTCAGGTTGATCTCGCGGAGAGGCTGACAATGTGACAAGTTCTTTATGCTGGATTGCCCCGGACGATCCCGCTACCGGGCTCTCACTAGCCGGTGGGTCAGGTTGATCTCGCGGAGAGACTGGCAAGGTGACGAGTTCTTTATGCCGGATTGCCCCGAACGATCCCGTTGCTGGGCTCTCACTAGCCGGTGGGTCAGGTTGATCTCGCGGAGAGGCTGGCAAGGTGACAAGTTCTTTATGCCGGATTGCCCCGGACGATCCCGATGCTAGGCTCTCACTAGCCGGTGGGTCAGTTTGATCTCGCGGAGAGGCTGGCAATGTGACAAGTTCTTTATGCTGGATTGCCCCGGACGACCCCGCTGCTGGGCTCTCACTAGCCGGCAGGGTAGGTTGACCTCCCAGGGAGGCTAAGTTCTTTTCCTCTCAGATGGTTCCGCTGACCAGGCTCTCACCTAGCTGGCAGTGCCGGGAACCGCTCGGGGCAGGAAGGAAAAAAATATCCACCTCTAGTTGAGCCGGGCTCCTAGATTGTGTCGACTCTTCTCCACCTCTAGTTGAGCTGGGCTCCTAGATTGTGTCGACTCTTCTCCACCTCTAGATGAGCTCGGCTCCAAGAGTGTGTCGACTTTAGCCCCGAGCAGAGACCGCTAACCGGGCTCGTTGATGCCGGCAGGGCTGGAGACTCACTCAGCGGGGCAGGTGATTCATGTTGGTTAAGGTCCCGAGGTGGCTCCACTAACCGGGCTCTCCCTATCCGGCAGGGATGGAGGACCTCTCGAGGAGGCTTTATGTTTTCTCTCAAAGAAGCTCCGTTGGCCAGATTCCCAGCGACGCTCGTCGAATATACAGGGTTGGACGTTTCTTTCCGAGCGCGTACCTCGCTCGAAAAGAGCGGGGATTGTGTACAACCTTGAATTCGCCGAGCGAACCCCCGGGACCCAAGAGGTCTTTTAGACCTGTTTTTCCCACAAAGGCCGAGGACAAGAATAGGGGGAGTTCCTATCGCCCCGCCCCAAGGCAAGGGGGCGAGCTCCTCTCGCCCCCATCCCCTCCAGGGGGGCGAGCTCCTCTCGCCCCCGCGCCCCCAGCGGCAGGGGGCTAACTTTTCTCGCCCCGCCCCAAGGCAAGGGGGGCGAGCTCCTCTCGCCCCCGTCCCCTCCAGGGGGGCGAGCTCCTCTCGCCCCCGCGCCCCCAGCAGCAGGGGGGCGAGACCCCAGGGGGGCGAGCTCCTCTCGCCCCGCCCCAAGGAAAGGGGGGCGAGCTCCTCTCGCCCCCGTCCCCTCCAAGGGGGCGAGCTCCTCTCGCCCCCGCGCACCAGCAGCAGGGGGGGCGAGACCCCAGGGGGGGCGAGCTCCTCTCGCCCCGCCCCAAGGCAAGGGGGGCGAGCTCCTCTCGCCCCCGTCCCCTCCAGGGGGGCGAGCTCCTCTCGCCCCCGCGCCCCCAGCAGCAGGGGGGCGAGACCCCAGGGGGGCGAGCTCCTCTCGCCCCGCCCCAAGGCAAGGGGGGCGAGCTCCTCTCGCCCCAGGTTTTCTTATAATCTTTTAAGCGGGGAATGCGAGATGTTAATGTCTTAAATATAAAATTATGGTTGCGTAGGGTAAATGCGAGAGGGCGTTATCGTTTCGTGAACGTCGTCGTCGTCCGGCGAGTAAATTCTAGTTCGAGTCATATTTGCAATATTATATATATATGTGTGTGTGTATGTACAAAAAAAAGAGAAAGAGGTTTTATACAAACTATATATACATATATACATTCATTATTTGTGCTTATGGTGGTGTACAGGTGATATAGGAAAAAAAAGAGAGAGGGGGGAACTTATATGAATACATACATAATATATATGTTTAATGGTGCACGATTTTTATTTTTATAAAAGTGCACATAAATTTATGCAGAGGGATGTGACGTGGGGCAGCTTCTCCTTATTCTCATAGCTCTTCTTTTTCTCCCGGGTGCAAGCTTCGAGCGGTCTGAGAGAGAGAGCTAGGGCTTCATCGCTGTCGCCGGAGGTCGGAGTGCTAGGCCGTCAGGGGGAGCTTGGAGTCGCCGGGAATTTCTGTCTTAGTCGCCGGGGCTCGGGATCCGGGCGGCTTCTTTCCGGCTCGTCTCGATCCGGCGGATCGCCGTTATTTTGAGGCAAGGAAACTCTTCTCCCTCTCCTCCTTCATCTCCTTCCGCTCTTTTCTTAACTGCTCTTGGCTTGAAGGGTTGGGTTGTTTTCAAACTATATTGTAGGGGGCTGTTTTTATAAAACCTAGCTCTGATACCAACTGTCACAACCCGTATTTTCCCGAAATATATTATAATATCAGAGTAAAGGGGGAAAACACACGTCGTGATGCCACGTCCAGTAGGGGACAACTACGGACGTTCAGGCGAGCAATCAAACGAACGTTTTCACGATAAAAGATGTGAATTAAATAAAGGATTATCTTTTAAGATTATTTTCATTAGATTAGGAAGCCGTGTCCCTCGGCCCTACGGTTTATCTAGCCGCACCTTGTAAAAGACAAGCATACGCAACGGAAGAAAATAAGTTCACTTTATACCTAACGGCGCTGAAGACTAGAGACGTCTCCATGGCGATCGTCGATCTACATTTAGTATATAATAAAGAATCATCATTTTTACTTAGGTTTACGCCTTGCAAATATGTGATACTTAATAGTAAATGCAACAAACAGTTAAAAGGCTAACTTTTTATTATGCTAAAAGAACTGTTTTAATATACATCAAAATCGGCTTTTCCCAGAGTGTACGAATACAAAATAACTAAGTAGCAGTAAAGGAAGCTAGCAGCAGCATCAGCAAGTAAACCAAACAAAAGTCATACGGGCGTCAACAACTGACACGAACCCACAGGAAAAGAGTCAACAGCCCAAAGGAAAAGCTACAACAAAAGAAACTGAATCCTTACCTACAAGAGAGGAAGGCCTCGACAGGGAACTGATCGACCCCGCTCAAACTCCGGCGGCAGCTACAAACCTGAATCTGAGGCATCCATAAGAAAAGAATGCCTCAGCCCAAAGGGTGCAAAAAAACAGCATGGGTAAAAGTAAGAGCAGGAGAAGTAACAAGTGACGTATCCAAGCTGAAAGGGGTATATAAATACATATATATATATACATATACACATATATATAACTATATATATACGCTTATATAAAGATTTCAGTAAGAGCATGACTAAACTTGGCATATAATGCAAAAAATGGACCAGTGGTGGCGGACCCAAACAATGTCACTAACCACTCACATAAAGAGGATGTTCAAAACGAACCAGTGGTGGCGGACCCAAACAATGTCACTAACCACGCACATAAAGGGGATGTTCACCCAAAATAAAAAGGCGCCGTGGTGGTGGTCTCATCGCCCTACCAACCACTATTAAAAGATCTGTGATGGGGGAACCCAATGTTCCCTGTACCCATCCTTCCAGTGCAAACAAGTCCATTAATATTTAGCCAAGTAAATATGCAGAAGTAGCCAAGTAGAACATGATCCGGAACAAAATCAACCAGAATAAACCGTCAAGGATTGGCCCGGGATCGGAACAAAGCTAAACATATAGCAGCTAGCATATAAAGAGGGATAGAATGATTCACCCAACCATAGCAGCTAGCATATAATAAAACAGGGCCAATTAAGTGTGCCGAGGAGTTAGCAAATAGAACCACCATAATATTGACCATTTCTAGTTACTTGTAATCGAAGCGCGTAGAATTATTTTGCAAGTAATGAAACCCAACAAGAGTGGTGCAAGGCAGCCCAAAAAGAAAAGAACATAGCATCAGCCCTTGCTTAGACAAGAATAAGGTGCAGCCCCCAATATTTGACCAAGATAAGAGGCAGTACCCCAAATTAACAAAGAACCCAAGTAGGAAGGGTGTAAATCTATGTATATATAGCAGCCCTTAGCCGGGATTTATACCACCATTCGGGACTAGCATAACCCAAGCAAGGAGCAGCCCCAAAATGAATTCACAAAGCAGCCGCCCTATGTAGACAAAAGAAAACAGTCCCAGCAAAATCTATAGGAAGCAGCCCCCAATTAACAAATATGAGAAGCAGCCACCAAATACCCAAGATAAGAAGCAGCCCCCCAAGAAAAGCAAACCAACAGGGCAGCCCCAAGCAACACAAGCAACAACAGCCCCTCACAAAGGCAGCAGCAGCCTCACAAGGAAGGCAAACCAACAGGGCAGCCCCAATTAACACAAGCAGCAGCAGCCCCTCACAGAAAGAACACAAGGAAGGCAAACCAACAGGGCGATGCCCTACTGCGACTTCCATCAGTTGGAGGGCCACGCGACGGCCACATGCCCTGAGTTCTTGGAGTTGAGGAGGGGAGCTGGAGGAGCCCAGGAAGGGCATGAGAGGCGAGAAGGAGACATGTTGAGAATCGAAGGGGGAGGAGCCCCCGCCCCAAGGAGGTGTGAGGACACGGGAGATCTGGGAGCCCATGGGGGGATAGGGGTCATCCACGGAGGGGCAGGGTTGGAGGCGACCCGGAAGGGGAGCCTCAACGCCGTGTATCGGAAGAGTGTGGCCTCTACCTCCCAGATTCCGCCACCGTCAGGAGAGATCACTTTCTCGGAGGAAGATATGTTGGGGAACGAAAACCCTTTCCACGACGCTGTGGTGATCAAGATCGCGGTAGAGAACTATACGGTCTCTCGCATCCTGGTGGATAACGGGAGCTCCGTCAATGTCGTATTCAAGAAAGCGTTTGATGCCATGAAGGTGGAAGAAAAGAGGGTTATCTCCACGGAGGGACCGGTCTTTGGGTTCGCGGGAGAAAGAAATGAAGTAGAGGGAGGTGTGGAGTTGGTGGTGACGTTGGGAGGGACTACCAAGTGTTGCAAGTTTGTCATTGTAGACGCCCCCAGTAGTTACAATGCCATCTTCGGCAGGCCACTCATCAGTGCCTACAAGTGTGTGCCCTCCTCCTACCATCAATGCCTGAAGTACAACCAGGGAGGCGTGCAGATCCGAATCCGGAGCGAACCCAAGGTGGCAAGGCAGTGTTATCTTAATGTTGTCAACGTGATCAGCTGGAAGGAGGAGGCAGAAGCGGTAGAACTGGTGATGGAAGAAGTGGCGAGGCAGGAGGCAGCCGAAGAAGCGGAGGAGACGGCAAGGCTGGAGGCAGCCGAAGAAGTGGAGGAGAAGGAGATCCTATCTGAAGGCGGGAGGCCGGGAAAGGTGAGGATCAGTAGGGAGCTGGAAGAGGAATACAAGGAGAAGATCATGTCCTGCATCCAGAGGAATGCAGACATCTTTGCGTGGAGCGCAGCCGATATGCCAGGCGTCGACGCGGACGTCGCCTGCCATCATCTCAACTTGGATAAAGGAGTCCACCCCATCCGACAGAAGAAGAGAGCAAACGCCACCACCTTGGCCGAGCCCATCAGGGAGGAGGTCAGGAAGCTGCTGGAAGCAGAGTTTGTGTCGGAGATCCAGTACCCAGGCTGGGTCTCCAATGTTGTAATGGTGAAAAAGGGGGAGGGGAAGTGGCGCATGTGTATTGACTTTTCTATCCTTAATAATGCTTGCCCCAAGGATTGCTATCCCTTGCCTAGAATCGACGAGCTAGTAGACTCGGCCGTCGGATTCCCTGTCATGAGTTTTTTAGATGCTTTTTTCTGGTTACCATCAAATCCGCATGCATCCACCCGACGTAAAGCACGTATCCTTCATTACCAACGACGGGTGCTATTGTTATAAAATGATGTCATTCGGACTTAAGAACGCAGGAGCAACCTACCAGCGCATGATGGATAGGGTGTTCAAAGAGCAAAAGGGGCGAAACTTGAAAGTCTACGTCGACGATCTTATGGTGAAAAGCAGGAGCGCCGAAGAACATTTTCGTGACTTGGAGGAGAACTTCGCCACACTGCGAAAGTACAAGATGAGACTGAATCCAACTAAGTGCGTGTTCGGGGCTGGAAAGGGGAAGTTCTTGGGACACCTCTTGACTCCGGCCGGAGTAGAACCGAACCCAGAAAAGGTGAAAGCGATTGTGGAGATGGAAGCGCCCAGGAATGTCAAGGAAGTTCAGCGCCCTGACAGGTCGTCTAGCAGGGCTGAGTAGGTTCCTCTCTAGGGCAGGAGAGAAGTGCTCGCCCTTATTCAAAACCCTCCGAGACAATAAGAAGTTCGAGTGGACGGCGGAGTGCCAGGGGGCCTTCGAAAGCCTGAAACTCCAGTTGGCCCAGGCACCCCTGTTGCAAGGGCCTAGAGAGGGAGAAGACCTCTTCCTATACGTAGGGGTAGGGTCGGAAGCGGTAAGCTCGGTCTTGGTCCGCGAGGAGGGGAAATGCCAACTCCCCATTTACTACGTAAGTCGGGTCCTGCAGAAGGCAGAACTGCGGTACCCCATCCTGGAAAAATTGGCGTTTGCCTTGATTGTATCGACACGGAGACTCCGACCTTACTTTCAGGCCCACTCGATCAAGGTAGTGACCGATCACCCTCTCCGCAGTGTCTTAGAAGGAGTAGAGCATTCTGGCAGGATGGCGAAATGGTCAGTGGAATTTAGCGAGTTCGACGTCACCTACCTGCCCCGACTGGCCATGAAGGCCCAAGTGGTGGCGGACTTCCTAGCCGACTACACCACAGAAATAGGCGAGGAGGAGACCCCCCGGCAGGTGGCTTGGGAAGTGTTCGTGGATGGAGCGTCAGGAAAGAATTCATGTGGAGGAGGCATGTAACATCCCATTTCCTACTAGACCCCTTAACTTCAATTAGGGTAGGACATATGGTGAGTGAGGTGAGTTTGAGCTTGGTGGTGACCTTGGGATGCACTGGGTTGAATGAACTCACATGTGATCCACTATAGGAGGCAGGTCAACTTAGGTCAAATTAGCTCAAATTGGACTTACACTTGTGAATTAACCCCACCACAATGTCCCTAAACCTGAAAGAGACATAATTGACCAAAAGCCCCATCAGTTGGTCAACCAATTTAGCCAAATTGACCAAAGTCAAACTTAGGTCAACATAAGCCAATCCTTCCCCAATAAGTTCAATTGAACCCCAAAGCATGAAATTGACTTCACCCCCTAGTCTTAGAACATCATGGGGGACCTAATTGACTCAAAAGCCCCATCATGGAGTCTTCAATTTGGCCAAATTGACCAAAGTCATCATGCCCCCAATTTTGGTCAAAATCACACTTATTGGTCAAATTAGCCAACCTAGGTCCTCACCATGACTCAACCAACCTTGGGTGGTGTCAATAGATCCAAAACCATCAATTGGACCAGTCAATTCATCATTTGACTAAGTCAAATCCTAAAGTCAACCCTAAGTCAAATTTGGGCTAAAATTAGATAAGTGTTTGAATTAATTCAAGCCAAGTGGGTTAAGGCCCTCATCCAAGGCCCACTCTGAAGCCCATAAGCCTAATGACCAGCATTGACCCCTAATTCCAACATGCAATGGCATGCATAAGGGCTAATCCTTTTGTTTATTGGATTAGCTTGGTACCAACTTGGATTTCCTAGACCTCACATACAGGAAATGGTGTGCATATAGCACCCAAATTGAACTTAGTGAATCTTGGAGTTCTACAACTCCAAGTAGGATGAAATTTTAGTCATGCATAAGTAATGCCCAAATATATACACTTCCCAAACATGGGAATCTTTGGAAAGACTTTTCTGTAACTTTCGTGATAATTTCACAAAACACGCATGGTATAAATTTCGGACTATATGAAATCAAATCACTCCAAATTCCCTTGGTAAGGTGACTATGTGTATATTAGTCTAGGGTAAAGTCTTGACTCAATTGGATCCATACATATGAGTAGACCTATGTTTAAACGATCGATTAAAAAAAACCTTTACTTAGGCCACACCAAAAGGTTGTTTTTACCCTAGTAAAATAGACCTTTTGCTCCCCAATTTTGAGGCCCTTAGAGCCCATAAAATAAAAAGTAGGCTGAGATAACTTTTGTAGGCATTTGTGTCTACTGTCCTTAGAAAGTGAGATCACACCATTTGGAGCCCTACAACTCTCAGTAGGTTAGAATTAGTAAGGTTGGTCCTAGTGAAGGACATACCTCAAAAATGTGAATAACTTTTACATAATAAATGATATGAGGTTGATAATTTTTTTAAGTCAATTGGACCTCTGAAAGTCAGCTTACTCCACAAGCAAGTGCAAGGAAATTGGTGTGCTTATGGTATGACCATGTAACACTAGGTCTACATGAGAGTTTAAGGGTTTTCCCTTTGGCCAAATCCTATGAAATTTAATCCATGCACTTAGGATCATAATACAATACTTTATAGCGGAAATCATTATCCTTTTGGGTTGATTTCCTTAAGAAATTTGGAATTTATGTGAATTGTCACATAGACCTTAAAGGAGAAATTTTAGGGTCAAAACTTTCTGAAAAGACATAAAGTTATGGGATTCACTTAAAAGAGCGAGATCACACTCTGTAGACTTTTGGTGGAATTTCGATGATAATATAGTTTATTAATCATTAATTATTCAATTATCTCAATTTACTCCATCCCATAATTAAGTAAGCTAATGGATTTAAAGCTGCATGAAACTGGATAATTGGAGTTATGAAACCACCTACGACCCCTGGAATTTTGTTAGAATTAATCCTCAAGTAAATAACGAGCTTCCTTCACAAAGTAGTATATGGACCTATAGTTTGAGAAATTAATTCCTCAAATTATTGATATTCAAATGCTAGGAAATTTGGTACAAGGTCCTTTTATATCAGTATGAAGCTATGGAAACTTTATTTGATTCAATCTCTGAGTAAACTTCATACTTCAGTTACAATGTGCAATTTGAGTGATAATTTAGGATATTCATATCTGGAATAATTAACACTGGAATATTTTAAAGATCTGGACATAATCTTGTGATAATATCATACACCTCTGATAATTTCCTGGAATTTATGTTCATATATATATGGTACTCTCTTCACAATGTAGTGTTTGAGGTTATAACCTAGGAAACTCAGATCTCGAATTATTGATACAGAATAGCTATAAAAACTTGTGCAATTACTGAGTTTTTATTGGTCTGATAAATTTGAGATAAATCACAGTAGGTCATGATGCTAATATAAGCCTATGGTAATTTTATCAGAATTTATGAGTGATTATTTCTGTATTTCTTTTGTAATTTCATAAATATGTGCATTCAAAGATAAATAGAAATTGTGGCTTTAAAATGATTGGAAAATTGTGATCTTCTGGAAATAGTGTTTTTATGTCAATATGAAGCTACTGTAATTTTTCCAGAATTTTAGGAAGTCTAATTCCAGTACTTGTAATGTAAAGTCATTTTGTCTCTCCTTTAAAGATAAATAGATATTGTGGGTTTAAAATGATTGAAAAATTGTGATCTTCTGGAAATAGTGTTTTTATGTCAATATGAAGCTACTGTAATGTTTCCAGAATTTTAGGAAGTCTAATTTCAGTACTTGTAGTGTAAAGTCATTTTGTCTCTCCTTTAAAGATAAATAGATATTGTGGGTTTACAATGATTGGAAAATTGTGATCTTCCGGAAATAGTGTTTTTATGTCAATATGAAGCTACTGTAATTTTTCCAGATTTTTAGGAAGTCTAATTTCAGTACTTGTAGTGTAAAGCCATGTTGTCTCTCCTTTAAAGATAAATAGAAATTGTGGGTTTAAAATGTTTGGAAAAATATGATCTTCTGGAAATAGTGTTTTTATGTCCATATGAAGCTACTGTAATTTTTCCAGAATTTTAGAAAGTCAAAATCTTGTACTTGATGTGTAAAATTATTTTTCCATTCATTCATTAAAAATTAGGGATCATGGTTATTTAATTGCTGGAAAAATATGAAATATTGAAAATCTTGTTATCATGTCACATTTAATCTCTGGAAGGATATTTAGCAAGTTTGAATTCACTAGCATGATACCTCCTTCACATTTTAGATTCAGATTAGTAATTAATGAATTTTTATAGAGGTCAAAATTATATGAAACATGCTTGGATTTTGATCATCCCTTATTTTATCCACTATGAACCTATGATAAAGATTAGAAGTCATTTGGAAGTAATTTGACCAAGGTCCCATCATAGGAATCTAAGTTAGTTATATGTTGTGGTATGCTGATAGTAAAAACTCATTATGAAGATTAGGTCAATAGAATCACAAAGGAAATCAGTGAGAATTGGATTATAACAAGAGATGAGTATAGACCACTTAGAGGACTAAGAATTATTATAGTTGAGTCCAAAAGAACGATTGCTTAGAAGCGGGATGAAACATAAGGCGTGAAAACACTTAAGTTATAAAGAGTAATGAGAGGGTGGAATGTTAGGTCAGGGTAGTCACCAAGAATATTAATTGTCCTGAAAAGGGGTTTGGTATCATCTCATCAAATACCCTAGTACCTTGCGAACCCTTCACCGGGCAACCCTCGGGAAGTCCAGGATCCACCCTAAACTTCCAAGTATAATAATAACTAAACAAGAGTAGTCTAAATAGGAGTTTAGGCGATGGGAGTGCTTGGTGAGCTATGGGTAAGGCTGTGCTCGGGATTTACGAAAGATCATCCTTCCCCTTAGAGGGTTATAAAGAGCTGAGGTTTAATTCAAGTGAAATGATAAGAGGGTAATCTTATGGGTAGATACCAATAATACTAAGTGTCTTGAGAAAGGGAATTTTGGGGTGTCATCCCATTGTAGTTCCTAGTACCGTAGCGAGCCCCTTACAGGGTGATCCTCGGGGAGTCCAAGATTAACCGTAAACCGTAGGGATAAGATGTTATACAAGAATAATTTAATAACACACTCGCCCACACCCCGTGGTTACGGGAGCTTAGTCGGTTTGGTGCTCCGAGCAGTAAGCTCCGTGTTTGTAAGAGCGGATTGATAAGTCAGGTGAGCTTGTGACTCAGTAGTGTTTGTTGGTACGGACGGGTTGGTTCGGAGAGCCGGTGGCTCGGAAGGTTATTAATGACAGGCAGGTTAGCCCGTGGAGCTTATGGCTCAGAGGTAGTTAGTAGAACATGTTATAAATAGTCAAAATTACAAATACACCCCCTTATGAATCTAGTGCAATATCTTTTAAATGGCTTAACCAAATCCATTGATTTTTCTACCATGCATGTATGGTATGACGATACACCTAGGGTTTAAATTTGAGAATTTATGGAGGTATATTCATTGAGATATTTCAGTTATTAGCAATAGTAAATAATTGGTATTTGTGGAGTCGTATAACTCCAAACACCCCCAATTTTGGGTGGTAAGCTATTTATATAGCTCTAGACCACTGGTAGAAATTTGAAACCATTTGGCCTTGTGCATGTGGAGTTATGAGCCATGCAAGAGCTAGGCTAAAGACCTTAAGGGTGTGCCTTTAGCAAATTTGGGGTGGAGTGAGCCCCAAGCCTTGGGGCTTGACCCAATGGTTTTAGATGCTGGACATGGGTCCATGGCAGCAATATGACTGCCCAAAAGTTATTTGGGGATTTTGGAGTACAAAAATCCCAAGATGTGGATATTACTAAATTACCTCTAATTTAGGTTATAAGATGAAAGGGGGGTCATATGATGTCAGAATGAAGTGAAACTTAGGGTTTAGTCTCTGATTTCACTATTGAGGCAGCATGAATTTTCTGAGAATTTTTTTTGAGAATTATTTCATGTACTGGGCATAAGCCCCTTTTTCTCTTTCATTTCGTACTCATTGATGGACTTGTATACTATTTTGTCATGTATACAGATGCGTGTGATTGTGGACTTGTTTACTTATTTTCTTCTTATTCTTGTTGGCCTAGTTGACCGTTCTTGCCGGCAGGATCGACGTCTTGCGGAAATGGCTAACTCGTGTGTTAGCGTCACCGTAAGGCGGTGGTTCTGGGCATAAGATCCGGGAACTCTCCTGGTGCAGGAGAGGGATCTTACAAGGCATCATCATGATCAGCCCTCAGGGCACTAGAATTGAACAGGCCGTCAGCATTCACTTCCCCGTTACCAACAATCAAGCAGAATATGAGGCCGTAATCGCGGGACTACGCCTAGCCCAGGAGTTGGGGATCCAGGACATCAGAGTCCACTCCGACTCACTGGTGGTCACCTCCCAAATCCGAGGAGAATTTGAACCGAGAGAGCCGGTACTGTAGCGCTACCTAGTAAAAGTCAAAGACCTGGTGGGCGCCTTCAAGTCTTTCTCCATACAACACGTACCAAGGGAGGAGAACGCCCGAGCGGATCGACTGGCCAAATATGGCCCCCTAGTCGAAGGAACAATCACTGAGTTGTTTCGGCCTTCGATCGAGGAGGGAGAGGTGATGGACATCGACCACCCCACTTCGTGGATGGACCCCCTGGTCACCTTCTTAACCACGGGATGCTTGCCTGCGGAGGTTCGGGATAAGAGGCGGTTCAGGTACAAGTCCGCTTATTATTTACTAACTGACGGTGTACTCTACAGGAAGACTCTATCCGGTCCCTTGGCCAGGTGCCTGTCCGAGGAGTAGGCCTCCCGGGTCTTGGAGGAGATTCATACAGGCGAGTGCGGCAGTCATTCGGGAAGTCGAACCCTGGAGAAGAGAGTACTCCGAGCGGGGTACTTTTGGCCCACCATCAGGAAAGACGCGGAGGAGTTCGCGAAGAGATGCTCAAAGTGCTAACTCTAAACTCCGCTCCAGTTACAGCCAGCCCAACGTCTCCGGTCAATCACCACCCCCTGGCCCTTCGCCATTTGGGGAATGGATCTGGTGGGACCATTCCCCCCGGCAAGTAGGCAAAGAAGATATCTCCTGGTAATGATCGATTATTTCTCCAAGTGGATGGAGGTGAAGGCCCTGGCAAAAACGACCGCCCTAGTGGTGAAGAACTTCATTTGGGGGGAGATCGTGTGTAGACATGGTCTACCCCTCGCCATCGTCACCGACAACGGTCCGCAATTCGCAAGCCTCGAGCTTACCGATTTCTGTAGTCAACTTGGCATCGATCTCCGCTTCGCCTCAGTTCATCACCCACGAAGCAACGGCCAGGTTGAAGCAGCCAACAAAGTCATCCTCAACCTGCTCAAGAAAAATGTGGAGAACCTGAAGGGAAACTGGGTGGAACAGCTCCCCTCGGTCCTCTGGGCCCTAAGGACTACCCCCACCACGGCAACCGGCGAAACACCATTCAAGCTATCACACGGCTCGGAGGCTCTCATCCTAATAGAGTTCGAAGTCCGGAGTCCCCGGGTGGTGGCGGCAGAAGACGGGAATGAAGGGTGGAGACTCGAGAACGAAGGGGCGCAATGACTCGCTTTGGACTTCGTGGAGGAACTTCGCGACCAGGCCACGGTCTGACAGGAAGAGATCAAGCGAAGGATGGCAAAGCACTTCGACAAGCAGGTCCGAGTCAAGCAGTTCGCCAAGGGAGACCTGGTTCTCAAAAAGGTGGACGCCGCAGGAAGATCCGCCGCGGTAGGTAAACTTCATCCCAATTGGGAAGGCCCCTACATTGTGTTCGAGGTATTAAGAACTGGCGGGTACCGCCTGCAGAACGTTGAGGGAGAACTCCTGGGAAACACTTAGAGTGGAGACGACTTGAAACGTTTCTACTCTTAAAATCTATGTAATATCTAGTTCATCCTTTTTGGTAGAATAAAACGAATACTTTCGGTCCCAAATATGTATCACTCCACCCCGTAGGCGACAAGCATCGAACGGCGAAACTGTTCCAAGTCCTCGAGATGTGTTGTTGCCGTAGACCAGGCCGTAGCACTGGGCTCCTCCCATGCAGGCTGGCTACTTGCCCCCTCGAGTGAGTTGTAAGACCTCGAGATGTGTTGTTGCCGTAGACCAGGTCACTGCACGAGCTCCTCCCCTGCAGGTTGGCTACTTGCCCCCTCGAGTGAATTGTAAGTCCTCGAGATGTGTTGTTGTCGTAGACCAGGCCTTAGCACTGGGCTCCTCCCCTGCAGGCTGGCTACTTGCCCCCTCGAGTGAATTGTAAGTCCTCGAGATGTGTTGTTGTCGTAGACCAGGTCACTGCACAAGCTCCTCTCCTGCACACCGGCTACTTGCCCCCTCGAGTGAGTTCTAAGTCCTCGAGCAGAGTGTTGTCATAGACCAAGTCACTGCACGAGCTCCTCTCCTGTATACCGGCTACTTGCCCCCTCGAGTGAGTTCTAAGTCCTCGAGCAGAGTGTTGCCGTAGACCAGGCCGTAGCACTGGGCTCCTCCACTGCAGGCTGGCTACTTGCCCCCTCGAGTGAGTTCTAAGTCCTCGAGCAGAGTGTTGCCGTAGACCAGGTCACTGCACGAGCTCCTCTCCTGCATACCGACTACTTGCCCCCTCGAGTGAGTTGTAAGTCCTCGAGATGTGTTGTTGTCGTAGACCAAGTCACTGCACGAGCTCCTCTCCTGCATACCGGCTACTTGCCCCCTCTAGTGAGTTGTAAGTCCTCGAGATGTGTTGTTGTAGTAGACCAGGCCGTAGCACTGGGCTCCTCCCCTGCAAGATGGCTACTGGCCCCCTCGAGTGAGTTCTAAGTTCTCGAGCAGAGTGTTGTCGTAGACCAGGTCACTGCACGAGCTCCTCTCCTGCACACCGGCTACTTGCCCCCTCGAGTGAGTTGTAAGTCCTCGAGATGTGTTGTTGCCGTAGACCAGGCCGTAGCACTGGGCTCCTCCCCTGCAGGCTGGCTACTTGCCCCCTCGAGTGAGTTCTAAGTCCTCGAGCAGAGTGTTGTCGTAGACCAGGTTACTGCACAAGCTCCTCTCCTGCACACCTGCTACTTGCCCCCTCGAGTGAGTTCTAAGTCCTCGAGATGTGTTGTTGTCGTAGACCAGGTCACTGCACGAGCTCCTCTCCTGCACACCGGCTACTTGCCCCCTCGAGTGAGTTCTAAGTCCTCGAGCAGAGTGTTGTCGTAGACCAGGTCACTGTACGAGCTCCTATCCTGTATACCGGCTACTTGCCCCCTCGAGTGAGTTGTAAGTCCTCGAGATGTGTTGTTGTCGTAGACCAGGTCACTTCACGAGCTCCTCTCCTGCATACCGGCTACTTGCCCCCTCGAGTGAGTTGTAAGTCCTCGAGATGTGTTGTTGCCGTAGACCAGGTCGTAGCACTGGGCTCCTCCCCTGCAGGTTGGCTACTTGCCCCCTCGAGTGAGTTCTAAGTCCTCGAGCAGAGTGTTGTCGTAGACCAGGTCACTGCACGAGCTCCTCTCCTGCACACCGGCTACTTGCCCCCTCGAGTGAGTTGTAAGTCCTCGAGATGTGTTGTTGTCGTAGACTAGGCCGTAGCACTGGGCTCCTCCCCTACAGGCTGGCTACTTGCCCCCTCGAGTGAGTTCTAAGTCCTCGAGCAGTGTTGCCGTAGACCAGGTCACTGCACGAGCTCCTCTCCTACACACCGACCACTTGCCCCCTCGAGTGAGTTCTAAGTCCTCGAGATGTGTTGTTGTCGTAGACCAGGTCACTGCACGAGCTCCTCTCCTGCACACCGACTACTTGCCCCCTCGAGTGAGTTCTAAGTCCTCGAGATGTGTTGTTGTCGTAGACCAGGTCACTGCACGAGCTCCACTCCTGCATACCGGCTACTTGCCCCCTCGGGTGAGGCCCAGATCTGAGGGTATGTTAGGCCCTACCCTGAACCCAGGGAGGGTGAGAAAAGAAGGCGAGGCGAGTATTATCGATCCCCAGCGGGAGAGAGACCGACACTGAACCTGTCCCACCGCCTCGCCCAAGTTCGTAGCGCCGATACACGTGAGCTCAGCGTAGCCAGCCCCGACAACCATCTCGCCGCCTAGGCAGGGGAGGGAGGCCTAGTCGCCGCACCCATGAAATAAAGGGCCCTAGGCGAATCGCGGCTATGGGCGAATATCCCTTAGAGGCGAGTACGAAAAGGAAAGGGAAAGCGGCCACACGGCGAGAACAGACAACACAGTCACAGAATAAATTGAGGGAAAAACACATATCCACAAAATATAAAAGACGAGTACGTCGAAGATGTTCACACAAACACAACAACAACAACAACAACAACAACAGAACCCATATAGTCCCCAATCATTGGGGGTATGGGCGGGGGAATATTGGAAACAGACCTAACCTTTGGCACTATGCACAAAGTGGCTTCTCTCAGAGGAGAAAGACCTAACCTTTGACAATAAATGCACAAAGTGGTTGCTCACAGAGTACCACTGAAGATGTTCACACAAACAAAGCTAATTATTACAAATGATTCATGAAAGACCGGTAAAGAGGGGAACTCAAACGTTCTGATCTTCTTCCTCTGACCCACTAGAAGAGTCCTCGCCTCAGGTCCCCGCTGGGGGTGGGTTCACCGCCTCGCGATATAATTCGGGAAGAAGGGTCGCGAGATTAACTTGGGCCCCCTCCGCAGTAAGCATGAACCGACGTCGGAGACGCTCCCGCACGAACACGGCGGTCGCGATCGCCAGCTTTCTGCACGTCTCGGAGACTTGAGCGGGAGTAAACTGGAGGAGGGCTGGCGTGGTCGACGACTCCCCCCGGCTTTGATGGCGGAGCTCCTCTATCTCAGACTCGGCCTCAGCAAGACGATTATCGAGATAATCAACTTGACTCTGCGAGGCGACCAGCTGCTCCTCTAACTCTGATATCCGAGTCACCAGCGCCACCGCGGCCTCCTGAAAAGTAAAGCGTGAACCAATGCCACAGGGTAGGCGAGAAAGATGGGGGCGAGTAAGACCCCATACCTCGGGAGGGGTGCCTCCTTGGCACGGAGTTGGGCGAGTTCCTTGTCCTTCTCGACTACCAGTTTCTCCAACTCCGCGTAGGTGACGCCCAGGTCGCGGAGTCGCCTGTTTGATTGGATCCCCCGCCGCGCGGTCTGATGAATCAACTCGGCCGTCCGGAGGACGGAGCGGAAGCTGAGATTGGCCAACTCGCGGATGGGAATCTCTGCGAGTACCTCGGCGTCATCGCGCCCATACAACCCAAAGATCAGGGTTGAATGCCTCGTCGCCGACCTCCTCGAAGTCTTCCCAGGAAGGGAGGAGCGAGCTAACGGATATCCTGTTCGACTCAGGATCCCATATCATCAGGGGATCCCCCCGGGAGTCCTGGCCCCTCATCCGCAACCCATAATGTGTATGGGTGGAGGGATCCGGAGGAGGACTCGCTGGGGGGAGAGAAGATGAGCCCTTTGTCTTCCGCTTCTTTTGCCTCGGCTTGCTGACTACGACCGCTTCTGGATCGACCCGACCCTTGCCCTTGCCGGTGGACGGAGGGTTCCCGCTGTCCACCGCGACCACCACCCCCGCGGGAGGTCCCCCGGGACGGGACTCGCTCGATCATTGTCGGGAGGCATAGTGGGGAGGAAGGGTGGGGACGACACGCTCCCTTGCAAGAAAAAATGAAAGCATTAACCGCAGACCCTATTGAGAACGGGTAACTGAGATCGCGCGGCGAGTCTAACTCAAGAATTACCTGCTCCCGGGTCTACGAAGGTGAGTTGGTCCACGCCTCGCCGCAGGTAGACGACGTCCATGACCTTGCTCTTCATATAGAGGTAGAGGCTCAGCGCGTCACCCCTCAGACGAGGCGGCCTGTACTCAGCCTCGGTCTTCTGGAGCGGAGCGAACGGAATATTGCCGAAGTCGCCTCGCACAAGAACGAACTTGTCGGTCCAATGATGGACCTTATTGAGCGTCTCGGCGACCTTGACGCACACGCTGGTGAAGAACATAGTGTCGTCGCTGGTCGCCTTTAAGGTGAGCACCTTGCAGAAGACAGAGAGGTCGAACTCGATCTTCTCCTCGCGCAGGTAGCACGCATAGGCGATAAGAACGCTTATCGCGTTGGGGTTAACCTGCGCGGGGACCATCCCGAAGTACCGAAGGACCTGACGCACCTCAGGCCACAGAGGAAGCCTCAACCCTACGTGGAAGTGGGCGAGGGGAAGGGCGAGTTCCCCGTTATAGAGTGAGTTGAGGAACTCGCCGGGCTCTGGCCGCCTCGCTGTGTAGCTAGGCGGCAGGAAACGGTTCTCCACGTCCGCCAGTTCCTCGCCCAGGGTCTGCGAGGAAGGGAAGTTGTGCACCTTGAAGTTGCGCGCGCAGAAGGCGCGGCCCTCCTCAGAAGGTTCTTTCACCATTCTCGACAGGGTGCAGGAGGAAGCCGGCGGGGAAGGTTAGGAGGAGGAAAGGGAATTTGAGAAGCTAAAGGAGCGTACCCCTCCACCTCTGGAGGGGGGGTCCATATTTATAGCCCCCCCCCCCCCCCCCCCCCCCCCCCCCCCCCCCCCCCCCCCCCCCCCCGCTCCCGAGCCTAATCGAGCGCGAGTAGGCCTATGAGCGAGGCGAGTACGCCCTAAGCGAGAAAGCATTCTAAGGGCGAGAAGACAGGTAAAAAGCAGAGACACGTGCATAATAAACGTAAAAAAGCGCATGACAAAAAGTAGCAAAATGTACGCAGGAAAACCCTTAAGGCGCATAGCGCGAGTACAGTAAAAAGGCACAAAACGGTACCCGTCAGTTACAAAGGCCCAGGCACCTAGGCTCAAAGAAATCAAAAAATCAAAAAATGGAGATCACCCTAGGACCTCAGCCGCGATGCACCGGACCGCGGCCTCGGCGACGCGTACGCTGAGGGTGGCGAGCCCTCCAGGTGATGCTGCGGGCTGCGCGCAGATCTTCGCGAGCCCTCCCCAAGCTCTCTTCACCCTGA
Source organism: Dactylorhiza incarnata (assembly GCA_033032865.1). NCBI lineage: Eukaryota > Viridiplantae > Streptophyta > Magnoliopsida > Asparagales > Orchidaceae > Dactylorhiza > Dactylorhiza incarnata. The sequence goes on along the minus strand of JAWHQI010000174.1, from coordinate 5,486,415 downwards.
CGGAGATTATCCTCGCCTCGCCGAATATGTTCTTCCAACAGGGAGGCTTCCCCCACGGTACCGGCCACCTGCGCGAACTGATGGAGGTCATCATCGGTGGCCTTCTGGCGAGTTTCCATCTCGTACAGCCTTGCCTCCAAGTCGGTCATCCGGTCAAGTAAGTCTTCCTCGCCCTGCAACTGTTGCTAGAATTCCTCCACACCGGCGAGGCGATCCCCTAGATCCACCAGCTGAGCATTCACCTCGGCAGGCGGCATAGCCAGTAAAAAGGAGTCATGGGCTCGGAGAACAGCAATTAGGCGAGTCCACGACTCTTCGCCAAATGTCGGAGGATCAGCAAGGAAATCCCTCATAGGGTGGACATCACAGGCGGCGGTGATTCCGGAAGAGACTCCAGAGATAGCTGATGGCTGGAAGAGGCGGACCTCTGATTGCCTGGACACGAGAAGGAGAGTTGAGACGGCGAGGCGGAATAATGAAAGTAAGAAGAAAGGGGATTGAGTAGAGCAAGCACCGGCAGGAGAGAGGCGAGTGTCTACAAGGGCACCGCCTTCCCCTTGAAGCCGTGATGGATTGACCCGTGGCGCGCCGACGGAGCCGGATAACCGAAGGACCACACCCGCGCCCCCAGGCCTGGGGCTGATGGTTATGGACTTCCCTCCGGAGGTAAGACGAGAAGACGGGGTGATGGTCACCCCCGCATACCCCGGAGCAGTAGATGATGCGGTCGTCCGGTCTCTGATGGGCGCCTCGCCCCTTCAAGATGGCGGGAGAAGACGATCGGAAGGCGCTGCAGAGCGAAAAGATCTCGATGAGCGTTCCGATCCGAATAAAAGGGATACCAAAATAGAGTGGTTCGGTAACCCTACCCGGCATTTCGGTATGGCGAGCCGGAGAAGGAGGCAAGACACCCGTATTGCTGGGAGGCCGTCCCGTCTCGCCAGCTCCCCGGATCGTGACCTCAGTCACGCCCCCACCTTGTCGCGAGACCAGGTCGAGATTGGACTCTTCCGGGATGGGCGAGGCGGCCACCCTCTTCGGCTTGGATCCGTCCCGCGCGGTAGACTCGGGATCGGTAGAGGACCTTTCACGAAGATCGGGGTCGATTCTTCTCTTCTTGTGCTTTTTCTTCCGCGCAGAGCCTGGAGGACAGGGCGTCAGGAACTCGCCAAGAATGCCTAAAACCTCGGCCGCCTCGGGCTCATCGTCAGCGAGCTCCCGGTCAGCGGGCGCGGTAGAACCACCTCCAGAAGACACCTCAGCTTGCAGTAGGAAAGGCACCCCCCCCCCCCCCCCCCCCCCCCCCCCGCGCTCTATTTATAGAGGAAGAGCTTGTGGACTCGCAGCTCCGCCGAATAAGGGGTTGGACTCTTCTTTCCGACCTCTGGCGAGCTTGCAAAGAGCGGGGATTGTGTACAACCCGCATTCGGCGAGTAGGCAGGTACGTACTCGGCGAGTATAATCGAAGCTGCCTGGCGATTAGGCAGGTACGTACTCGGCGAGTAGAATCGAAGGTACCCGGCGAGTAGGATGGTATCTACCTCGGCGAGTAGAGCCGAGGAGGCCTGGCGAGTAGGCAGGTACCTCCTCAGCAAACAGACCCAGATTTCGGGGAATGGAATCATCTGGGCGCCCGTGGTGGTCTGCCTATAGCCCTTCGGGACTGCGGAGTCTGGCTACTTGCAGACTAACTTGGGGTGCGTTTAGCAAAATAGTAAGGCGGAGTTACGCTATCCGCAGGTCATCCGGACCATTTTACCCCTGGGAATTCTTTCCCTATAAATAGGACTCATTATGTCTCAGATCAGCACGGATCGTCATTTTTCGTAATTGACCATCTTGCCCCTCGGGCAGTTCGGGCAGTTCGGGCAGTTTTGTTGGAGGCGAAAAAGGCGACAAGCTGTTCCTGAAATCTGAGAAACTGGAAAGACAAAAAGTGGGCATGCTAGGAAGACAAAATGTGAGAAGTCAGAAAAGATAAAAAGTGAGCTAAGCGCGCTCAGAAGCGTTCTAAGCGCGTAACGAACGAGGAATTACTCTGAATGGAGTCCGGAGCCTGAAAAGCAGGCGGCGAGCCGGAAGAGGGGGGGGGGGGGGGGGGGGGGGACTCACCCCAACCTTGCTACGGGGGAGGGCGGTTCATCCGCCCCTAAAGGCGCGCGCGGCGTGGCCGCGCCCGAAGGAGGGGAGCGACTCCTCTTGGCCGCACCCCACATGGGGTGCGGCGTGGCCACACCCCTCATGGGGTGCGGCTTGGCCGCACCCATGCCGCACCCCTCATGGGGTGCGGCTTGGCCGCACCCCTCATGGGTGCGGCTTGGCCGCACCCCTCATGGGTGCGGCTTGGCCGCACCCCACATGGGGTGCGGTTTGGCCGCACCCCCCACTATGGGGGGTGCGGCTATTCGCACCCCACTAGTGGGGTGCGGGCTAACCGCACCCCAGTAGCGGGGTTCGGTCATGGCGGGGCGCGACGCGCGCTTCGTGCGTGCTTGCGTGTTGGCGCTGAAAATGGCGGGTTCGGCCTCCTCAACTCGGACGATCATGCGTTGACCGTTGACCCCACCTCCTTTTAGTGGAGTTTTTCCTAGACGCACCCCAAGGCCTCTACTGATATATAACAATTATTATTATTATTATTATTATTATTATTATTATATTGTATTATTATTTTATTTATTGTCGTTTATATAAACGTTTATTAAGTTTATATAACTTATTTTTGTATATAATTTAATTTTTATTTATTTTAATTTAATTTTAGTTTTTATTTATTTTAATTTAATTTTAGTTTGGTTTTATATAAACGTCTGTCTATATATAAATGTAGATAGATATATAGAGAAATTGGAGACCGGCAAATGTGGTGACATGAGGAGCTACATACAAAATACAAGGTAGCCGCTCGCCCATGAACCATTAGATACAAGTAGGTAGTATCGTTTATACAACTTATGTTCACCTTGTAACTTTTTCACATATATAAATAGAGAAATTGGAGATGGGCAAATGAACAGGTCACATGAGGAGCTGCATGCAAAATATATGTGCCATATGGAGAACCAGCGGGTACAAGTGATTTTTTTGTCTAGTGCTAAGAGAATCAACTTTAATCAATCTAAGTAGTTTACCCGAATCTTGATTTTTTGTCTGAGCTTAAATTGACTAATTATTGAATTGATGACGATAATCCATATGGAGGCCGTCAGCTTGAATTGAACTTAATGCATAGCCGAGGCAGGATATATATATATATATATTTATATATATTTACGAGCAGTTCCGCACGGGTTTTACCCGTGCTCGCTGACTCTTAGCGGGCTGCGCCCGCATTTGAGCGGGTTGTGCCTGCATACAACAGTACCCGACCGGCGACGGCGGGCTTCCCCAGTAACTTATACATATGAGTACTCAAAATGAACGTAAAAAAAATTTTATAATTATTTTTTTCAAAAATATTTATATTTTAACAAAAAATCATTTTAAAATAAGTATTATATTTCAAAATTAATTTTTAGAGGCATAATGATTACCTACGATAGTAGGTGTAGGAGGTCTACTAAATTTTTTTTAGATTTTATAAATTTTCATCATTATTTTTATTATAGGGATATTGTGTAATTACACAAATAACTATTATATTTTATGAATTTAAGTTTTTTACATAATATAAGTTAAGTCATTTGAGTAAAAGAATGAGATTATATTTGACACTTTTGAATGTTGCACCATATAATAGTTAAATATATATATATATCAGCATCTTCGAACGGGCTACGCCCGTTCTCGATGCGTCGCAGTGGGCGTCGCCCGTAACCAAGCGAATTTCGCCCGCTTGGCATTCAAGCGGGATGCGCCCCTATCCTTGTCAATTTATCGTGGGGGCAACATTCGTCGTGGGGGCAACATTCGTCGTGCGGGACGATATTCATCGTGGGGGGCAACATATGTCTTGGGGGGGCGACATTATATTTATCGTGGCGGCGACATTAGTCGCGGGGGCGTCATTCGACGTAGGGGGCGACGACATTCATCGTAGGGGACCCAATGAAATTGACATATGTTAATTTAGTATCATTCAGTAGCATTGCTAAATATGTGAATTTTTGCTAAATGAATAAAAATATGTATTAGCATTCAGTTTAACCAATTCACATCTGGTAACTAGAAATTGTGATATTGAATGCTGAGTTCAGTTTAACCAATTCACATCGGGTAAAATTGTGATACTGAATGCTAAGTTCAATTTATGTAGCCTATCACAATTTATTGTTAAACTGAATTAGCATTCAGTTTAACCAATTCACATCAGTTTAACCAATTCAGTAGCATTGCATTCCAGAATAAATAACGGAGTTCCATATAAACACAATAAACAGTTCATTATCAGCACATCTCATCATTTCATTCCAGAATAATCGTGAAATTTATACAGCATGCACTAAGGCAATGACATGGAAGCATACATCAGTTCCATATCCATCTCAAAGGGATTGAAATTTAATTTCAGAGCAACGTCCTCTCCCAGATGAAGAATCTGCTTTGGGAGCATCCAATTATATACAACCTCTTCTATGCACAATCCACCCAAAGTACATTCATAAATTTAGACACTAATAGAAGTGAGTACTTTCATACCGTGAACCAAATAAAACTTCCTGCACAATCCACACAAAGTAGCTACAAAAATTAACGGAATACATGCATAATAGACAAACATAAAACTATATGTTTTCAACTTTAATTAGCACAAAAGTAAAACTTTACATGGCATGCAAGAAATGATGGAAGCTAAACCTATATTATAATTCATTAAATTTCAAATGATTTGAGTACCTCAAAACCAAGAGATAAGAAGAAACAACAGAACACTAAAAATCAAACCTAAAAAAGATGCTTGATATGGAAGTAATATACAATTATATATGTTTCCAACCTCTCAGGAATCTAAACCACCAAAAACATTAACAAAGAATTCTTGAAATAAATAGTCCAAAGATATATTATCTATACTATTCTATAAAGAAAAACCTTCCTTTGGTGCAACATTTTTAATGACCATAATAACCATCTTCATTATATTTAATGACTTCTAACTTTTCTAATCATTTCAAAATATTAAAAAAAGGGCATATACGAAATTCACTTATTTCTCCTTGATTCCCGCTCAAATTCTTGGTGGTTCACTGCGTGAAGGGCTCTGCTTTTCCTCCTGCCACATGCCTTCGCTCTTCCCGATGTGAATGTCGCTGCTTTTCGCTTGCGCTCTGCCCGATGCCCAACCTGCTTCGCTTCCTTTTCACTTGCAATAAATAGTCCAAAGCTATATTATTAATATTATAAAGAACACTTAAAATGAATAATATGCTACTTGAATGCAATCATCCAAGCATCCATAGCCATGACTTAACAAATGTGTTTGCAGGGCTATACCGTCATTAATAGAATCGTATATAGCTATAGGTCCAACAACAGGAAGTAGTATATAGCAACAAATGTGTTTGAATGCAATCATCTAAGTTAATTCTTTATAGAATCGTATATAGCTACAGGAAGTGGTATTTGAAGGGCTCAACAACAGCTACAAGTCTACAACACAATTAGAATAACTTAACAAATGTGATTTACTCGACAGTAAACGTAATCGTAATCAAAACCTCACTCTACTGGGCAGCCTCATGGAACTTACAGTAAATGGTAGGAGGATGAAGAAATCTGCCTTGCCCTCACATAACCAGCACACCAACAATCATAAAACCTCCAAAGAATTGAAGACTCGAGTTGCAAATGAAAAGAAAGTCCATTAATAATATCAGATTCAAAATATCAGATCAATGGATAAGCAACATGTATTAGATGATATCTCATAAGGATAATTAAATAGAAGACTATCTATTTTCATGGTTAGTGCAAATGATCTAAAAATAACATGGAAGACAACTTAAACAGAACTCAAACCCTGCCCTCGTTTAAGAACTCAATCTAGCAGTAAATATATCATACCCATTTGTTTATATAAGGAAATTTATCCATATAACGCCATCTAAAAGCCTGCATATTTGTTCGTATACAGACATGCACAGGTAAGCAAAGCGCGACTTAATAAATTTGTCAGGATTCTATGCTCTCGGGCAAGTTCAAATTAAGTAGAATGAGTGAGCTCACATACTAAAATCATCATTGAAAGAGAGATTAAAGTTTGAGAATTATTACAAAAATAATAACCTACATATAACTAAATAAAAGAACAAAGAAATCATATATAATTTCTCAAGCAAAAGTTGTCACATGGTCTGAAATATGTTTGGAACAAAACAAATTCATCTTGCTTATATTTATTAGAACATGTGAAAATTTTGATAGCAGCAACTAAGTACTAAAATTGAAAGACACATTGAAGGTACCAAAAAACACATGCCATAAGAACTACCAATACAATCAACGCCAAGGATCATATAAAGAGGTGTGTTTGGGGAACCCTTATGCTTATTTGAGATCTTCTGCAGCTAAATATGGGGGAGAAACCGCACAAAGTAACTCCAAGAATATGGATCTTCTCTTATCCATGACACTAAAAACCATTGTAAAGAGGAGATGGAGAAAAAATGATAATGTTACCTACTCGTATTGGAGCTCAGTGAAGGTGTGCAAGAAATATCTTCAGCTTCTTTTATTTTTGCTAAATTGGAGTGCTATGGATTTGCTTTTTCAACTGAGTGCTCCACTTTGATGTTCCTTGCACTCTTTTAATGAACAGAAAATTAAACGAAGGTAAGATGTCGTAGCTCGGAGTAATTCATTAGTATTGCCTATAGATTTCACATTTCATGCTAGTACATATCAAAGATCTGATCAAAGTACTTTGTTATATCATCAATGAAAAAGAGTAGAACATTTTAGGTGGCAGCAAACCTTTAAAAACAGAAAAGTCCAAGAGTTTGCGCGTTCAATGCTTAGAACACCCGCACTCCTCCAGCAGGCAACAATCGAAGCACCAAAAAGCTTTTGCATTCATCCAAAACTATACATGCTTTATTTACACATTTTAACATGAAGATGCACATCACCGTGAAAATAGCAAAAAAAAACAACAATAAAAAATTTGCAACAAATATAAATTTTTTTGGCAAACCTAATCAAAGCATGATTTCATTATTATTACGAAACCTAATATTTAATGAAATTCACCAAACCCAAGGAGAAGCATGCCTATATATTATTGTAAACCAAAAATGATATTAAAAAAAAGGATAAGAATAGGAAGGAAAATTTTACCTCAGCTGAATGGGTTTGATCTTTGCGGTTGCGATAATTTTACCTTAGCTGAATGGGTTTGATCTTTGCGGTTGCGATTGGAAAATGAGTCCTCACTGAAAAAATTGAAAAACAGAACAAACTTATTAAGCATTAAATTGAGATTAATTAGTTTAAACGAATGCGAAGGATGCCCTTGGAAATAATGTTGTGGCAGTTGAGTGGCTCAAGATGCAAATTGTTGTCTGACTGGTTCTATTAACATGTTCTTTGTTTGATTTTAGTATGAGTTTCCATCTTCAATTTTTGGGGAGAAGAACTACCTGAGTGGTGGCTTCAGGCGTTTGATCACAGGACCACCAAGGAGCTCTCTAGATGAGGAGGAATATAAATGAATGAAAAACATACAAAACATGATTTCAATATAACTCATTTAGTAGAGGGCAGGTTTTGACCAAACTCCTCTTCGATCTACTTCTCAAGTAAACAAATATTCCAACGATTTCAAAAAGCTGAGATGAATAAAAAAAGACACATGAGCCGTTTGGCAACATACATAAGTACATATCCATGAAGTTATATATATACTTATATTATGTACATATATATTGAAATCATTTTTTGTTGGCAAAAAAATTGAAACATACATTCTAGAATTGTGCCGTTTTTGCCCAATATCCATGAAGTTAACAACTGCTGCATCAAAAAAAGAACCACCTGTTTGGTAACAATTTTTGCAAACTGCAGCCGGCAGTTGGTAGCATGTAAATCATCCACCTGCTACATGTACATCAATAAGAACTGAATGAGAAAAAAATTACCGAAGAGGAAGAAAGCATCTGAGCGGTCTGCAAGCCGTAAAGAACAAATCTGGAACCTTGAAGGATCGACAACATATGGAACAGGGCAATCTAGCTTGCGAAAGTTTTCCTGCTTCTCTGGCGTCTCTTTACGGGGCTTAGCTTGTCGGGCGTCCAAGAGCTGAAAGGAAGGAAGAACATCAAAACCAAAAAACTTTCACAAAATAGAGGACTGCTGAAGGTTGGAGTGCAGCTATATTTATAGACTCTGAGACCGCGAAACACAAACAATAGAAAACTACACAAAAAAATAAAGGAGTGCAGCTATTTACAGCCTTTGAGACCGTAAAACACAAAAAAAAGAGCAACCCGGTAAAGAGATTAGAGAATAGGAAGACAAATGAAGAGTACCCATGGGATAGGCGAAAGCAGCAAGCTTCAGTTGGAGATCGCCGCAAGTTGTAAGGACCCGATAAAACCTGGAATGAGACTTTTTAGTAGGATCTAAAACAGCAAACAGATTTAGAAACACAGAGGTAGGATCTAAAAGCTGGAATTAAAACATTTAGGCTTCGTTTGGGGCGGCGTTTGAGCGCCGGTGCGGGAGCAACCGCCACCACACAGCGGGAAAACAAACGCGCGCGCGCCGGCGGTGGCGTTTGCTCCCGCAAACCCATTGCAAAAGCCGCGGACCGCAGCGTGGGGGCGATATTTATTGTGGGGGGCGGCATTTGTCGTGGGGGCAACATTTATCATTGGGGGCGACATTTGTCGTGGGGCACGGGCCTCCGGCCTTATGTGAGTGCAATGGCACGGGCCTCCGGCCCTACGTGATTGAAACGGCACAGGCCTCCGGCCCTACGTAAGTACAACGGCACGGCCCTCCGGCCCTACGTGAGTGCAGTTAGTGCAAGTGCTGAATTTTTTAAGTGCAAAACATAATGTTGGGTAATGAAATAAGATCATTAGCATGCGCAGCAGTGCGCGCACATCCACCCACCCACCTACACACACGCTCAATGTACATGTACTTGGTTGATTTAGTTTCTTGCCGGCAAGGAAAATAAGTACATTCTTGCTAGTAAAGAAAAAAGTCTGAACATCTTTTTATCAAGCTATATTAAGGTACACCTTAAGAAATAGCAAGTACGAGAAGCATGTTCAAAGATCAAAGTAGACATCTTGAAAGAAGGTTGCTGGCACAAAAATGCAAGTCAAGAACAAATTTTTTTTGATGGGAGGATAGTGAAAAAATTGATTGCACATGTAGGAAGTTGTCTCTTAGGAACACAAAAGTTTTCCATGAGTAAAATCACGTAATCATAATTGAATGATCAATAAGTACCTCCACCGGCGGACCCACGTTAAGACACGGTCGAGCAAGTGCCTGACCGTGTTTTTCGCGAATTTCTGCTAGGGCACGTCGATTTCGCGAGCAAGAGCGGGCACGTCGAGGCGATTTCACGAGCGAGCACGGCGATTTCGGCATTCGGCACCTGGTTCCTTCGCGCGTCGGGCTGGTACGCTTCTTCTTCTTCTTCTTCCTTCTTTCTGATTTTTGCTTCTGATTTCTGCTTCTGATTTCTGTTTCCTGCTTCTGATTTCTGCTGCTTCTGATTTCTGCTGCTTCTGATTTCTTCTGATTTCTTCCAACAATGCTTCTAATTTCTTCCAATTTCTACCAATGCTTCTTCTGATTTCTTCCAATTTCTTCCAATTTCTGCACACCAATGCTTCAGATTTGGTTTCCAATGCTTCAGATTTGGGCTAGGCACACAATTTCGGCACACCATTTCTGCACACCATTTGTTATTAATTTTGCAATCTTCTTCAAATTTGACAGGACATTCGAGCACTTTTTCCATCTGATTGCAATCATCTTCAAATTTGACTGTTTTGATGAAGTCAACACAGAATTGCTGATGTGTGTTGCTTGTCTGGACCCAAAAAATCAATTTGCTGTTTATGATAAATAAAAACTAATTCATCTTGCTGAATTATACCCATATGATTTTACTCCAATAGAGTTGCAGTCACTTGAAGGACAACTTGACATGTATATTTTTGACATGCGATCTACATCGCCGGACATATTTTCAGAAATTAAGGGAATCAGTGGACTTCTTCAAAAATTAGTGGAATTAAAAAGAGAAGATACTTACCGGCTAGTTTTCAGATTGTTAAAGTTAGTTTGCCTCCTACCTGTTGCAACAGCTAGCGTTGAAAGAACATTTTCTACAATGAAGATAATAAAGAATCGTCTGCGAAACAGAATGAGAGATGAATGATTGTTTGGTGACGTATATTGAAAAAGACGTTGCAGATACAATTACAAATGAAGAAATTATTTCACGTTTTCAGAGTATGTGTCAACGTAAAGCATCATGTTGATCTGTAAGTTTTTATAATGTTTTGTTTTGAATTTTCATGTAATTGCATTTTATTGTAACATTGTGTTGAATATTTTCCTTACATAAATATTCCTGCAAAAAAAAAATTCGGGGGCGCTGCCCCCGAACACCCGCTCAGGGGGCCCTGCCCCCCGAACCCCCCGATCGACAATACTTACATTGTGCCCGTGCGACTTCAAAATCCTAGTTCCGCCACTGAGTACCTCTTGTAAGAACCATAACAGGCCGACCTCTCCAACGCTTTGTTGATTTTAAATATCCGTTCCTGCCAGCACATGAAGTGGTAAATATGAAGAAATGACTTGATGTCTCTGGCAATTGAAAAGAAAACTTCAAATAGAATTATTTTCACGCTCTATCAAATAATTTCAACATAGAAATTAAAGGTAAGTACTTCCAGTAAAAATAATTAAAAGTTGAACAAAGAACAGTTATAATAGTTACATATTGGAAGAGCTTGATGCCATGTTCATTTGAAGTGCTTGTCACTTGGAGGTAGGAATTGCTGGAGTGTGTTTTGAAGGCATTAAAGTCGGGTCATCCTTCCTTTCAATGCAGCTGCGCTCCCAAATGAAGTCCTTGGAATGATTTCTGATGTGAGGGCATTTAATCCTCCAATTTTGAAGAGAAAATATTGCGATAATTGGTTATCCCAATGTTTCCCATCACATAGTGCCAAATCTTGAGTCCAAGGGCCAAACTCATGGCCTCCAATGACAATTTTAACTCAACAAAGAATGCATGCCAAAAAATTCAAGCCATCACATGTGTAGGGCATCTTCACCAACATGAAACCAATTGAGTTGTTAAAGTAATTAGCCAAAAATTTAATTCAATAAGAATAAAAACTGATACATAATTAAAAACAAAATTAGCTTTTATTAGCTTTGTGTCTTTTGGGCATTTAATCGAACACCTTATGAGCATTTTATAAAATAAAATTTGCAAATCATACAAATCCATTTGCCCATAAAATGATAGAAATGATGAAACCGATTGCTTTGAAGGGCTTGACGTTAGAGTCAGTTAAGCAGTTATAAGGACATCTACGATAACCCCAAATTGATGTATGTCTGTGATAATGAAAAATCCAAATTAGTGTTATCTTACAGTTACCAAAAATAAGAGTTGAAGGAGGTAGGGTAGAAGATGACCAGCGTGAATACCGATGGTTGTTGCTCTGGTTCATTGAATCGCATGATTAAGACATGAGAGGTCGTGGTTCTTTGCAGGCGTCTCGCGTAGCTTGAGAAAATTGGAGATAAAAAAACCAGTTCTCTTCAATATCGAAGGATTCAACTGAGAAAACCCCGGACTCAAAATTTACCTAATTCAGTACTTCTTCAATGCTTCTAACCCCAGTCTCTGTGTAATGCAGGGGGTTGCATGGTCGTGAAGGTAGCTGGGGAAGACAGTGATGGGTTGAGTAAATCTAGGAACAGATTGGAATGATAAAGAGAGACAGGAATATGGATTGCACGGTGTGGGGAAAAGCTTACGCGATGCACTCGGAGGAGTCGATGGCAGTTGGCAGCGTGATCTCCATGGAGGTGCGGCATTAAGCTTTTTTTTAAGCTTCACACAGCAGCACCTGATTCCCTTGTTAGCCATTCATCCGCCAGGGTGTCTGGTCGTGACGCAGTTGATGCCGCAAGTAACGGAAAAGGGGATCATCTCTCGAGTAGGCGCAGAAGAGCGCTCCGAGGGCCGGCCGAGTGGGAAGAGAAGCTACAGATCTTGTATGAGGAGACGTTGGATAGAGAGCGGTGGATTTCGAGGGGATTTGAGAAATGTCGAGGTAGGGTTTCGTGAGCGTGTGTTATGATATTTTATGTAGCCGGGGGGCACTTAAGTCTTTTTATATTGTCTTGTTGTTTTAGGGTTTTGGTTTTAATACCCGGTTTGTCTGTGTGAACCGGTTATGAAAAACTTTGTGTGTTGTATGATGTTAGGGTGGCTGCTTCGGGAATCTTCCCTGCGCCTCCTTCCCAATCCTTTCAGGGACCTCCCTTACGATTGTTTTCTATTTAATTCCAGCAAGTTGGTGATTATCTTGGATCTCTTGTGTGTTGGCATTCTTGACAGGACTGTCCGCGGCATGGGAGGAAGGTAGAAACCGCAACAGGGTATCAGAGCTCCGATAGGCGTCCATGTCGGTGGCCGACGCCACTCGATCCAAGGAAATGCAATCGGAGATGGAGGCACTCAAGCACAGTCAGGAGGAGTTAGCCCTGTCGGTGCAAGCCATGACGGCGGAGATGCGTGCGATGTTTGCCAGTTGGAAAGGGGAAGGGTCGGGAGAACGCCGCGAGGGACAGGCACAGGAAGTTTCCGCACCGGCAGCATCGGATGGTCGAACGACAGCGTCGGCGTCCCCAGCTCCCCACATCAACACCCGATTTTCAAGATTGGAGTTTCCGCATTTTTTTGGCGAAGATTTAACGCAATGGATCTATAGGTGTGATCAGTTTTTTGAAATTGACGGCACGCCGGATGACATGAAGGTGAAGGTTGCTTCCATTCATCTGGAGGGGAAGGCACTCTTTTGGCACCAAGCCTACATGAAAGCGCGCCTCACGCTACAGTGGCCGAATTGGGAAGATTACAGTCAAGCATTACATGGGCGGTTTGGGTCGGTGCTCTTCAATGATCCCATGAGCGAACTGAAAAACCTGCGCCAAGTGGGCTCGGTTGAAAGTTATTTGGATGCGTTTGATCTCCTGTTACATCGCGTGCTTATTTCGGATGAACATGCCATCAGCTTATGCCTAGCCGGACTTCGCGACGACATCCAGTATGGGGTGAGGATGTTTCGGCCAAAGTCCTTACATGAGGCGTTTTCGTTGGCTCGCCTCCAGGAACAACAACTCGCTTATACTAATAAGCGATCAGCTCCCGTGATAGAAGACAGTCGAGTTCGCATAGAGAGAACAGGCTACACCATTCGTCCGTCAGTCAAAGCAACCGACAACTATACTACCACGCCTCAACGCTCGAGCCCAGTGGGGGCGCAGATTTACATCATCGGAAATGGATGAGAAGCGACGGAAGGGGTTGTGTTTTTGGTGTGATCAAGCATACACCGCCGGCCATAAATGCCCTAATCGGAAACAAGCATATTCCTTGGAGGTGGTAGTCGAAGCAGTGGGGAATGTCGAACCCGAGGAGGAAGATGGAGAGCTGTTGGAATTAGCAGAGGAGGGGGATGATCAACAAACACCCCAAGTGTCCGTGCATGCGCTTACGGTATTACGCACTATCAAACCATGCGGGTGACGGCATCATACCACGGACAGCCCATCAATGTGTTGATTGACTCCGGCAGCACGCACAATTTCTTGGCGGAGGGTGCGGCCAACCGATTGCAATGTTCGTTGAGCCCGATACCGGCCTTCGCCGTGGCGGTGGCAAATGGGAAGACAATCACAAGTTCATATAAAGTGCTAGATTTCCAATGGAAGATGCAAGGGGCGGTTTTCACTTCGGATATGTTAGTCCTTCCGTTGGGCGGGTGCAATGTGGTATTAGGAGTTCAGTGGTTGGTCACGTTGGGACCGGTAAATTGGGACTTTGGCAACTTGCGAATGGAATTCTCAAGCCAGGGTAGAAAAATCGTGCTTCGAGGTTCAAAAATAAGCAACAACCCGGGAAATAAGGAGAAACGCCTACAGAAATCAATGGCAAAGGGGGGGCAACTCAACATGTTAGCACTCTGCAGTATTCAGGAGAGCCCGAGCTCACCAATGGCAGAAGGGGCCGGGAAATTTCGGTCATGGCAGCTACAAGGGCCGCTGTCCTCGCCAAACGAACAGCACCAACTACAAGAGCTATTAGCTCAGTTTGCTGATCTATTTGTGGAGCCACGTGGACTGCCCCCACGACGGGATCACGGGCATCGAATTGTGCTAACAGATGGGGACGCCACTGTTAACCTACGGCCCTATAGGTACCCCCCACTACAAAAATCAGAGATTGAGAAACTCATTGGAGAAATGATGGACACCGGTGTGATTCGATATAGTTGCAGCCCCTATGCTTCGCCAGTGGTACTAGTCAAGAAGAACGACGGGTCATGGCGGTTATGTGTCGACTACCGTCAACTGAACCAAAATACGGTGAAGGACCAATTCCCAATTCCCCTCATTGAAGAGTTGATTGACGAACTACATGGTGCCGTTTATTTCTCAAAGTTGGATCTCCGCGCCGGTTACCACCAAGTGAGGATGGCAGACGATGACATACAAAAGACGGCGTTCCGCACCCACCAAGGGCACTACGAATTCTTGGTGATGCCGTTCGGGTTGACCAACGCGCCGTCGACCTTTCAAAGTCTCATGAACCGCATCTTTCAAGGTCAACTTCGAAAATTTATTTTAGTATTTTTTGATGATATTCTGGTTTTCAGCTCAACTTGGAAGGCCCACTTGGATCACCTCGCTTTCACATTCGGAATTTTAAGAACCAATCAGTTGGTGCTTAAGGCAAGTAAATGCGAATTTGGTTTGCTACAAGTCCATTACTTGGGACATGTTATATCCGGGCAAGGAGTTGCAACTGATCCCATGAAGATTCAAGCTATGCTCGAATGGCCTACTCCCACCAACCTCAAGAAAGTGTGCGGCTTCTTAGGCTTGACGGGATACTACCGGCGGTTTATTCAAGGGTATGGAGCGTTGGCACGACCACTCACGGAACTACTCAAGAACCGCAACTTTGCGTGGTCCGAGGCAGCAGAGGCAGCATTCCAGGCTTTAAAAGTGGCGGTATCAAGCCCAGCGGTGCTACAGTTGCCGGACTTCCAGCTACCGTTTGTGGTAGAAACCGATGTCGCGGATACCGGGGTGGGGGCAGTGTTATTACAAAGGGAGCGGCCAATTGCCTACTTTAGCAAGGCATTGGGGACAAAAAATGCCGGTCTATCTACGTACGAGAAGGAGCTCTTAGCCATTGTCCTTGCGGTGCAGAAATGGAGACATTATTTGGTGGGGTGCTCGTTCGTGATACGCACCGATCACCAAAGTTTGAAATTTATGTTGGATCAAAAGCTAGCAACGCCGGCACAACAACGATATCTCTCCAAATTAATGGGATATGACTTTAAGGTACAATATAAGCGTGGCAAAGAGAATGTGTGCGCCGACGCCCTCTCACGGAATCATGAGTCACCGACCGCCTCCCTACACACCATGGTTACGTTACACTCAGAGCTGCTTTCATTAATCAAGCACTCTTGGACAGCGGATCAGCATCTTCAGAAGATTATCACCGCTAAGGAAGACTCAGGGGCAGCTTATCCAAAGTACTCATGGGCACAAGGCATACTTAAGAGGAAAGGGAAACTGGTGGTTGGGAATGACACGACCCTCAGGAGGAGGCTGCTTCAATGGTACCACGACAGCATCATGGGCGGTCATTCGGGCATCACCGCCACTTACAAACGTATGAAAAGACAGCTCTATTGGAAAAACATGAAACCAGATATCTATGAGTATATTCAACGGTGTGAGGTATGCCAACAATGTAAACCGGACAACCAACGACCAATGGGGTTATTGCAGCCCCTACCCATTCCGGAGAGGATATGGTAGGAGATCTCGTTGGATTTCATTGACGGGCTTCCGAAAAGTAATGGCAAATCTACAATTTTGGTGGTGGTGGATCAGTTGAGTAAACATGCCCACTTCTTAGCATTGCATCATCCGTACACGGCAGAAATAGTGGCACAAGTTTTTCTGGACTCGGTTGTTCGGGACTCAGTTTTTCTGGCAGCAAACGCGATGGTATAGGGGGCCACTATTTCAGTGGTACTCTGTGAGCAGCCACTTTGTGCATTTATTGTCAAAGGTTAGGTCTTTCTCCTCTGAGAGAAGCCACTTTGTGCATAGTGCCAAAGGTTAGGTCTGTTTCCAATCTTCCCCCGCCCATACCCCCAATGATTGGGGACTATATGGGTTCTGTTGTTGTTGTTGTTGTTGTTGTTGTTGTTGTGGTTGTTCGTTTGCATGGGTTGCTGACGTCCACTGTGAGTGACCGTGACGTGATATTCCTTAGCAAGTTCTAGGAGGAATTATTTCGGGTGCTCCAAGTGCAACTCAACATGTCTACCGCATACCATCCCCAGTCGGACAGCCAGACGGAGGCCGTGAACAGATGTGTGGAGAGCTACCTGCGGTGCATGTGTTTTGAGAAGCCACGAAGTTGGACTAATTGGCTCCCCTTGGCCGAGTGGTGGTACAACACCACGTACCAGAGCGCCATCCAGTTGACGCCGTATGAAGTGGTTTACGGACAGGAACCAACATCATTACCGCAATATGTAGAGGGCTCGGCAATGTTGGAAACGGTAGACCGATCACTTGCAGCAAGAGATAGAGTGCTACAGCTACTCAAGGACAATTTGGCGAAGGCTCAGAACCGGATGAAGGAGTTGGCCGACCGGAAGCGCCGGGAGCATGTGTTCGAGGTGGATGATTGGGTGTGGGTACGACTGCAACCGTACAGGCAGGTTAGCCTACGGGCACATCGGGTTCACAAGCTATCCCCTAAGTTCTTCGGTCCGTTCCGAGTGATGGAGCGAGTCGATGCAGTGGCGTACAAGCTAGAGCTACCGGAGGAAACCAAAATACACTCCACGTTTCACATTTCTCAATTGAAGGCATATAAGGGACCCCGGGAAGGCCTGATTCATCCATTACCGTCAACAATTAACGAGGAGGGAAACGTGCTGGTGGAACCACTTGCTACATTGGGAAGGCGCATCATCAACAGAGGCGGACGTCCGGCTACCCAACTACTCATCCACTGGAGCAACGCCCCCCCCCCCCCCCCCCCCCCCGAGGAGGCCACATGGGAAGATCTGTGGATGCTACGTCAAAGGTGGCCCAACTTTGTTCCTTGAGGACAAGGAACTTTTGAAGGGAGGAATAATGTTATGATATTTTATGTAGCCGGGGGGCACTTAAGTCTTTTTATATTTGTCTTGTTGTTTTAGGGTTTTGGTTTTAATACCCGGTTTGTCTATGTGAACCGGTTATGAAAAACTTTATGTGTGTTGTATGCTGTTAGGGTGGCTGCTTCGGGAATCTTCCCTGCGCCTCTTTCCCAATCCTTTCAGGGACCTCCCTTAGGATTGTTTTCTGTTTAATTCCAGCAAGTTGGTGATTATCTTGGATCTCTTGTGTGTTGGCATTCTTGACAGGACTGTCTGCGGCACGGGAGGAAGGTAGAAACCGCAACAGCGTGCTTAGCAGTGAGCGGGTGAGCGAAATGAAAACTCGGGAGGGCCTCGATCATTTTGGAAGCGCCGCGTGAGAGATAAGTTTGATCAGAAGGTTATCATTTTGAATGAACGGTAGATATTCTCCCAATGGCTTTTAAATTCATGGCTTTAAAAAGCTATTCATATTTCTTTTTAAATAGTACGAGTGACAGGCACGGGGCTCCGCCCCGATCCAAGGCGACATTTGTTGTGGGAGACGGCATTTGTCGTGGGAGGCGACATTTTGTCGTGGGAGGCGACATTTTGTCGTGGGAGGCGACATTTTGTCGTGGGAGGAGACATTTGTCGTGGGAGGAGACATTTTGTCGTGGGAGGCGACATTTGTCGTGGGAGGCGACACTTGTCGTGGGAGGCGACACTTGTCGTGGGAGGCGACACTTGTCGTGGGAGGCGACACTTGTCGTGGGAGGCGACATTTGTCGTGGGAGGCGAC
Source organism: Dactylorhiza incarnata (assembly GCA_033032865.1). NCBI lineage: Eukaryota > Viridiplantae > Streptophyta > Magnoliopsida > Asparagales > Orchidaceae > Dactylorhiza > Dactylorhiza incarnata. The sequence goes on along the minus strand of JAWHQI010000174.1, from coordinate 5,468,238 downwards.
ATTTATCGTGGGAGGCGACATTTATCGTGCGAGATGACATTTGTCGTGGGAGGACATTTGTCGTGGGAGGGGACATTTGTCGCGGTAGGGGACTTTTGTCGTGGTAGGGAACTTTTGTCGTGGTAGGGGACTTTTGTCGTGGTAGGGGACTTTTGTCGTGGTAGGGGACTTTTGTCGTGGTAGGGGACTTTTGTCGTGGTAGGGGACTTTTGTCGTGGTAGGGGACATTCGACAGGATACCACTTCAACCCCCTCTTCCACGGCAGCCCGGCCTCACTGCACCCTTTCTCACATCGACTTTCTTCTCATATGCCTAAATATGTCCTTTTGTTTGTTTGGAGAATGTGAAGTGAAGTATGAATTCACACAAAAAAGTTGTAATGCAATGATAAGAACTGCATATGCATGAAAAATTATAACTGAAATAAAGAAAGCATGCTTCTCATTATCAGAACTACACATGCATACAATTAATGGCTTTAAATTTCCTTTCATCCAGATATTTGAAATCAATGGCTTTACATGTTGGTATGTTGATGGTCATAAAAGCAACCAATTAAAGCTTGTTAGTCCAATCAAGATGTGGTATGTTGAAATGTACTTCATATACCCCTAAAGAAGTAATAGAGAGAACAACATTTCAAGAGAAAGGGATGGAGGATAATGTAAGAGAAGAACAAAAAAACTTCTATTTACTTCAATCTGCTACAGTTCTATTTTTATGCAGAATCTAAGAGACTATTTTTATGCAGTTTCTATTTCAGCATTTTTTAGAGCTTCCCATGTATTGCACCATAGATGTTCTTGATGACTTATATGGAGGAATTCATTATTTGTGTTACTATTCACTAACTCATTGATCACAATAGAGCAGTTTATGTATTTTAAGAATTTATTTTAGTTTTCTTGGTCTGTCCTTTTATTTTGTTAGGCTGACATTAATTTTGGAACTGCGGAATTGAATCCTGGACTACTGCAATTGATTCCAGGCGCTGGCAGGTTTTCCGGGTGGATGAGTGGGTGAGGAGAAGAGAAGTAGGGTGGCTGTTCCAGAGGGCTGCCAATAATTTTGCCTCTCCTGGATAGTAATTTAGGCGGTGGACCTGGCTGGGAGACTGTTGGGGACCTATTCAGCATGTTTCAGGGGGCGAGGGTGGCTGGGGAGGGGAAACAGGCATGTTATCTATGAAAACTTAAAGGGTTTTGAGTTCGAAGACCGAAGTATAATTATGTAAATGTAACCATGAATATACCGAGAAGACCATTCATGTACTAAAACTACCCCCTGGAAGACCGTTCCGAGGTATGTTATCAATAGAACTTATAGGGTTTTATGTTTTTTGTCATTCTCGATGAGGTCGTGAATTTTGCTGTGGTGACCTGAAAGAGTGGTAACAATTCGTTGTGTGATAATGGCTTGAGTGTTGTTTTTATAGTTCGTGGTTTTAAAAAGAAAGCATGTTATATTCAACCAAACATAAAACTCAACAATTGCTCCAGACACTAAAAAGTTTAAATATCAAGCCATTTACACTAAAATGCAATTTCTAAAATGCAATTTTTCAACATTAGGTTACATATAAATTAACCTCTTGAAATTTAAATGGGTTTAGAAATACCTATCAAGAAGATGAGATCCAAAAGCCCAAAAACAGCGAATCAACCATCTGAAAGATGGCAGTTCCTCTTGATTTTGTAAGACCAGATCCCTCTTGAGCAGGCCGGTGATCTGGATGCAGGCAAAATGAAAATGTAGATAGCCTCGTTGTTGATATCATTCATTCACTTAATTAAAGTATGCAGATCTACAGTATATTCTTATGGAATTTAAATGCAGGTGTTTGACGTGAAATAATATTCAATATAAATATTTTTAATTATTGTAGTAGTTTGAATAAGAAATCATTTGTTATCATTGTATGCAAATAAGGTATTTGTTATGAACCAACAAAGAATTGTAATTTTATATATGATAAAAAAAATAAGCCTCGGGCGTTGACCTTCGGCATGCGGCGACCTTCGGCGGTCGGAGACATTCAATCTATTCCTAAATGAAGACTTGGGGCTTGTAGACTTAATGCTAGTTCCATGTTCATTTATTTTGCATGTCCTGAAATATAATCTATTCCTGTACAAAGAATTTCAGGTTTGTAGCAAAAAAGGGACGTAAGATACATGTGCATTTTTCTCACCCTCATCCCTCTCTCACTTTCTGCATCTTGGGTATGAATAACAGAAGATGAAGCCTAACATAAATTAATAAATCTTAAACTATATTATTACAAACTAACCTACATGGTGTCTAACATAAATTAAATGAAATAAAATTCATGTGCATAATGGAATATCATGTTCAAAAAGTTGAAAAAGTTGTAACCTAGAAGAAATTTTCACCGCTAAACTTAAAGTTCGGTTTGATTTCTCCATTTATGCACTAACGGCGAACAACAATAGAGAGATGATGTCTAACATAACTTAAATAATTTGTAATAGATAAATAGATAATAATGAAAAACAAAGAAAGAGAGTAAGGCATACCCCATGTCCATTGAAATCCTTCAAATAATTGTCATAAGCCATAAATGTCCGTGGATGCCAGATTGAGGCATCAAACGCTCATTGGTTTGACTCTGTTGTGTAGAAGTACAATACTTGAATCCCAAAACAGCAACATAATCCTAAAACAACAGCATCGCCCTAGCCCACATTTCATCCTCTCAAGCAGGTTGTGCCTGCAGCAAGGTGATGTCCATCATTGTAAAATTATTCTAACAACTAGATGATGAACGATGAGGTAAATATGTACCAATCTCAAACAATTCAGGATTGTGATCCAACCCAATTATCTTGGTGGCGCCATGAAGCCTATCCCCTTCAACAATATGAGGATGTTGATTTTGTATTGAATGGAAAGAAGCACTTTATGGATGGTGTGGAGAGATAAATCCTGGAGTTGTGATTTTGTGGGCAAACAACAGTTGGTGTAGAGCAAGCACTGGAGATTTTATATGGTTTTTATATTTATAGTATATATTAAATAAATCTAGTAAGTTGCATCTAATATACATTGAAAAGAAAAAAAACTGGAATGGAGAATGACTTTTCCGCAGCCTGCCCGCCCTCCCTCTGCCCAAAATGCATGCGCTTACGGTTTTACTGTAGCAAAGGCTGATGCATCGAGACTGTTGGAGGCCAATTCGGCTCTTGTGCTTCCCACCATTTCATATTCCAGCAATCAGGGAAATGATGTCCAAATTTAATTTATATGATCACAATCCCCTTATGCAATCTAACACTGTTACGGACACGCATGCCGAGGAGACACCATGGCGGGTTTACACGCGCAGGAAGACGCCCGCGGCCACGGGCACGGGGGCCGAGACGGCGGTGGATGCATGATGGACGCGGAATGTTTTATGCTTATGTTTAATTCCTGTTTTATTTCCTGTTTTGATTATGGTTGTGTTTTGGACTGGTTATACGCACCCCGGCAGTTATAAAGGGGTGTGGCTGGATTTGTAAGTTTTTATCTTTGGATCTATGAAATTAGGGCCGCTCCCTAAGGTTCCTCCTCTCTAACTCCTTCCTCCTTCTCCCTCCCTCGCCGGCTCCCTCTCCCGGATTCCTCCTCCCTAGTTCGTAATATTTGGTCCGACCTGCCGCTCCGCCCACTACCCTAGCCGCCGGAGTCTTGCTCTCAACCGCGGTTTTCCCCTCGCTCGTCCAGAACCATCGTTCGTCGCCGCTCTGCTCCTTGCCAGCGATCGACGGCCCGCCTGCACTCGATCTCTTCCGCTCTGCATCCCGCCAGCACGCCCCGATCGGCGCTTCCGTCTCCTGCGGTCTGCGACTCGCGCGTTTCTTCCGCCGTCTGCCGCATCCGCGATCAACGCCGTTGCTTCCTATCCGCGATCAACGCCGTTGCTTCCTATCCGCGATCAACGCCGCTGCTTCCTATCCGCGATCAACGCCGCTGCTTCCTATCCGCGATCAACGCCGCTGCTTCCTATCCGCGATCAACGCCGCTGCTTCCTATCCGCGATCTACGCGCCTGTCCGCATCCGCGATTTCCGCCGCCCTGCGTCCCGCAGCTGCCGCCACAGCCCCCTCTCCAGCCAGGCGTCTCTATGGCTCCTACCCTTCGCTCCAGCAGCGACTCAGTGGCGGATACCGCCTCCGAGGCCGTCAACCAGCGCCTCGAGGCCCAGGATCAACTCATCGCCTCCATGCACGCTTCCCTCCTTGCGCTCCATTCCAAGATAGATTCTCTCCACGCGACGACCACCCCTTCCGGCTCCGGCTCCGGCTCCGGCTCCGTAACCGATGGAGCCTCCATCCTCGGAGCCCCTCCGGTGCGGCCACCCGAGCAACCGGCCCCCTTGGCCCCAGCGCGGCTCGGCCTCTCCCTCGACCTTCCGTCCTTCGTCGGCGTCGACCCGATGGGCTGGATCGCGAAAGCGGAACAGTATTTTGATCTCCACCTCACTCCGGAGCACGACAAGGTGTCCACGATACTTGTGGGGTTGGACGGCTCGGCCCTCCATTGGGCTCGGTGGATCCGTCAGTCAAACCCCACCCTCTCCTGGTCGGAGTTGAAGCAGGAAATGATTCGCCGTTACGACGACCGCTACTCCGGGTCGTCCGCCATCGAGCGTCTCTGCGGGGTCCGCCAGACGACCAGCATCGATGACTACATCGACGAGTTTGTGGCGTTGGTAACCCGCGTTCCGGGTCTACCACCGGACCACTACTTGGGATTCTTCATGCAGGGCCTGCTACCTCATGTCCGCTCGCGGTTGCGCACACACCATCCCAGGACAGTTTTTGATGCCCTGGACTTGGCCCGCCTCGTAGAGGCTGACCTCTCCTCTCGACGGCCGGCCCCGCCTCCTGGGCCTCCTCTCCACGCGCCTCGGCCCCCGTGGCGGCCACCTGCTCCAGCTCAGCCGACACGGCCTCCCCCTGTGGGCAACCGCCAGGGGCGGACCGCGCCACCCCGCCGCATTTCCGACCGCGAGTCAACGAGTGCCGCTCCAAGGGCCTCTGTTTTCGGTGCCGCCAACCCTATTCCCCGACCCATGAGTGCTCGGTGAAGGAGTTCCATGCCATCTTTAGCACCTCAGACTCGGAGATTACCGCGGCCGACTTCGAGTCCCTCGAGCTTTCGGAGGAAGATGGGTGCGGCGACACTCCCACAGGCAACTTCCACCGTCTGGAGCTCCCCTGTTTTTCGGTGGGGGCATCTCGGGCCCCCAGACCATGAAGATTTCGGGCTCGATTGGCGATCGTCCCATCGTGATTATGGTGGACAGCGGGGCGAGCCACAACTTCATCTCCTCTCAGTTGGTACAGCAGCTACAGCTACCGTCCGCTCCTTCTCCAGATTTTACGGTCTGCTTGGGCGATGGACGCCGACGGCCCACCGTGGGGTGCTGCCGTGACGTTCAGCCCTCCTCCGCTCTCCTGTCTCCCTCTGTGCGATCCATCGGACGACCGACGTGACTTTTGCGGCTTGGCTCTGGCCCATGTCCGCAGCCACGCGGGACCCCCCCTCTCACCCGGCAGACCTTCAGGAGCTTCTCACGGAGTTCGCCGACGTTTTTGAGGCACCGACCGGCCTGCCTCCAGCCAGGACGTCTGATCATGCCATTCCCTTGCAGCCGGGCACCGCCGCCGTTTCAGTACGGCCTTACCGCTACGGCCACACACAGAAGGACGAGATCGAGAGGTTGGTACACGAGATGTTGATGGGGGGACTCATCCGCCCTAGTGCCAGCCCCTTTTCCAGCCCGATCTTATTGGTTCGGAAGAAGGACGGTAGCTGGCAGTTCTGCGTCGACTACCGGGAACTCAACAAGGTCACAGTCCCCGACAAATATCCGATCCCGGTGATCCAGGAACTCCTGGACGAGCTGCATGGGGCCATCTTCTTCACCAAACTGGACCTCCGCGCGGGCTACCACCAGATACGAGTGCGGCCGGAGGATGTGGCCAAGACGGCTTTCCGCACTCATGACGGCCACTATGAGTTCTTGGTCATGCCTTTCGGGCTGACGAACGCACCCGCTACCTTCCAAGCTACGATGAACGACATCTTCAGGGCAGTTCTCCGCCGTCATGTACTTGTCTTTTTCGATGACATTTTGGTCTACAGCTCTTCTTGGCAGGATCACATTCAACATGTTCGTCAGACTCTGTCCACCATCCGGCACCACCAGCTCAAACTGCACTCGAAGAAATGCTCTTTTGGCGCGGCCGAGGTGTGCTACCTCGGCCACACCATCTCGGCCCGCAGGGTCGCTATGGATGAGGAGAAGATCGCAGCGGTTCTCCACTGGCCGACCCCGGCATCACTGCGGGATGTCCGCGGGTTCCTTGGTCTCACAGGCTACTACCGTCGATTCATCCAGGGATATGGAGCGTTGGCCAAGCCCCTCACGCAGCTCCTGAAGAAGTCCGAAGAGGGCCCATTCCAGTGGCCACCCGCCGCCGCCGCTTTCGCCGCCCTTCAGCAGGCCCTTGTGCGGGGGCCGGTGCTGGCCATGCCAGATTTCTCCCGACCCTTCCTCGTCGAGTGCGACGCGTCCGGCTCGGGCGTGGGAGCGGTCCTCATGCAGGCCGGCCGACCGATCGCCTATTTCAATCGCGCCTTCTCCAGCACCATCCGCAGCCGCTCCGCCTACGAGACCGAGCTCATGGGCCTCGTCCTCGCAGTTCAGCACTGGCGCTCGTACCTTCTGGGCCGCCCATTTGTGGTACGCACCGACCACCATAGCCTCCGCTACCTCCTGCGGTAGAAGATCGCCACCCCCGCACAGCAGGTGTGGGTCGCCAAACTTTTGGGCTATGACTTCACCATTGAGTTCCGCCCCGGTAGGGCGAATCGGGCAGCGGATGCTCTCTCTCGTCAGAGCCAGGCTCCAGAACTCACGGCCATCTCTCGCCCGGTGTGGGAGGATGTTGCGGCCATCCAGAAGGAAGTGGAGGCCGACCCGCTCTTGAATGGGATTCGGGCGGCGCTCATCGCCGACTCCAGCGCCCATCCACCATACACCCTCGTTGGGGGCCGCCTACTCTTTAAGGGCCGCCTCGTCCTCGCTCCGTCGTCCCCCAGCATCCCGCGCTTCCTCGCAGAGTTTCACGCTTCCCCGACTGGCGGTCACGCCGGGACGTTCCGCACATACCGTCGTTTGGCGGCTTCTCTTTATTGGCCCCACATGTTCCGGCAGGTCAAGGCCTTTGTGGCCGCTTGCCTCGTTTGCCAGAAGGCGAAATATGAGGCGACTTTTCCAGGAGGCCTCCTACAACCCCTTCCAGTTCCGGATCGAGTTTGGGAGGACGTGGCCATGGACTTCATCACCCGCCTGTCGCGTTCAAAGGGGTACGATTGCATACTGGTCGTGGTGGACCGCCTGTCCAAATACGGACACTTCCTTCCCCTGCGCCATCCCTACACAGCCGCCACCGTTGCAGAGAGCTTCATCAGCGGCGTCGTCCGCCTTCACGGATTTCCGCGGTCGATCGTGAGCGACCGGGACCCTCTTTTCTTGAGCACCTTCTGTACCACACTTTTCCGACTCCAGGGGACTCGCCTCCGTATGAGCACTGCGTACCACCCGCAAACGGATGGCCAGTCCAAGGTCCTCAACCGCTGCTTGGAGACATACCTTCGTTGCTTCGTAGGGGAGCAACCTCGCACTTGGGCGAAATGGCTCAGTTGGGCAGAGTATTCCTACAACACGGCTTACCACAGTGCGGCCGGAACCACTCCCTTCGAGGTCGTCTATGGCCGGCCTCCACCCTCCATTATCCGCCATCTTCCGGGGGAGTGTCAGATCGAGAGCTTAGCCACCGCCCTTCAAGACCGGGATACGATCCTGGATCTCCTCAAGGATCACCTCCGACGTGCCCAACAGAAGATGGCCTCTTTTGCAAACCGAAGGCGGCGGGACCTTTCCTTCCACGTGGGGGAGAAGGTCTTCATCAAGCTTCGGCCGCACCGCCAGTTGTCCGTAGCCCGCAGACCCTGCCCGAAGCTAGCACCCCGGTTTTTTCGGCCCCTTTGAGATTTTGGCACGCATAGGCCCGGTCGCTTACCGTCTCCGCCTTCCCACCGGCAGCCGCATTCATCCGGTCTTCCACGTGTCCCAACTACGTTGTGTGGTCGGTGACCATGCCACTACCGATCACATCCCAGCCGATGTGGATCTCTCCGGCGAGCCACCCTACTACCCGGCCCAGATCCTCGATCGACGCTGCATTGTACCAGGGGACCCCACCTCGGAAGAGGTCCTAGTCGCCTGGGCAAATCATCCGGACTCTGACGCCACTTGGCTACCCCGGGAGGACTTCCGTCGCCAGTTCGCCGATTACTGCCTTGAGGACAAGGCAAATTTTCCAGACGGCGGCATTGTTACGGACACGCATGCCGAGGAGACACCATGGCGGGTTTACACGCGCAGGAAGACGCCCGCGGCCACGGGCACGGGGGCCGAGACGGCGGTGGACGCATGATGGACGCGGAATGTTTTATGCTTATGTTTAATTCCTGTTTTATTTCCTGTTTTGATTATGGTTGTGTTTTGGACTGGTTATACGCACCCCGGCAGTTATAAAGGGGTGTGGCTGGATTTGTAAGTTTTTATCTTTGGATCTATGAAATTAGGGCTGCTCCCTAAGGTTCCTCCTCTCTAACTCCTTCCTCCTTCTTCTCCCTCCCTCGCCGGCTCCCTCTCCCGGATTCCTCCTCCCTAGTTCGTAATAAACACAGTGAAGATATATGGAATATAAAAATTCGCTGAAATCCTACAATGCGCCACAAATTCAAACTAATCACCTAGATAAGATAATGATCAACCTATAGAAATCAAAGATCAGCAGTTCGCTGAAATCCTACAACACGCCAAAAATTGAAGCTAATCATGCATATAAGATAATGATCATCCTATATAAATCAAAGATCGGCAAACTAACACACCTAAGGCTTTTATTTCCGGGCTGACTTTCTTCAAATAAATACCACCCTGGCCGACTCCAGTAATAACAAAGGATCTAAAAGCCACCCTATTCAATCTCAACAAAGGAAGACACTTGAGTGCTCTCTGAATCAAATCATCGAACACATTGTGTACGACCTCAATATTCAGTAGCTTCATGACCTCTCGCCTCTGCTCCTTGCTCTGAAACAGCGCCAGACTTCTCTCTGCATCTCCTGGAACAGGGAGAAGCGCTAAACTTCTCTGCATTCAATAGGTGAAGTGATTTTGCAAAATGGGGGTGGAGGAGCTTACAGAAATACACCAGGAGATGGCAGTTATGTCTAAGCGCTGCCCTAGAAGGAGATCTACGGAGGAGGGATACGCATCGAGCGTGTGAGGAGACAGTCCCTGCTTGTCGTGAGTGTGTGAGGAGGAGATGCCCGATCTCGTATAAGAAGGAGAGAAAGAACTCACCAACTTCGCCTCCCTTGCCATTTCCGCCTCCCGATCGCACGCTCCACCTCCTTTTTCTTCGTTCGGCTGGGAGGAAGCATCGAGTGAGAACGGGATCGGGTATGAGGAGAGAGAGGATATAGGGTTTCTGATGCGTGATATGGAGTGCCAAATAAACCGCGATTCTTCCGTCTTGCGATGAACGACTTGATTTGTGTTATTCACTTTTCAAAATGATTAGCTTTGTTTATGTTTAACTCTTTAAGCATATGGATGATTGAAATATTATGTTTATCAGGTATTTAATGTTTAAAAATCTCTTTGTTCAATCGAGCTTTCAAACAGGAAAACACTCCTGGAGCACCGGGTACTCATTTGAGTTCATCAGATGAGTTGTTTCTTATGATTAGAGCATTTCAAACTCTTTTCTTAAATTCTCAAAGTCATGTATGGTGTAAAATTTTTATCCTACTTAATGGAACCTTTGCAAGGATATCGCTGGGAAATTTATTGGACTTTCACGGTTTAGGTCCAATAAATTTCCCGGTGATATCCTTGCAAAGGTTCCATTAAATAGGATAAAAAATTTACACCATGCATACAGGTCAGAAATTGTAGAGCCGTTGATTCTGAGAGTTCAACCTTCTATTTTCCCTGTGCAGGTATCAAATTTTATTTATGTTGATCAGCTAACTGGAATGAATTTTAGCTATAGTTCAGACAGTGACCTCTAACATGATGAAAATGGTGTTAGTAAAGGTCTCTATGATTTCTTACAGGTATAGTCTCTTCAGTTCATTGTTCTTTATGTATCATTGGTATTTTTCATAACGGTTATATTTTGGTTGGCACCGCTTTTGTTGCTTATTGTCATTCTTCCCGGATTAAGATTCTTTGTTGGAATAAATTCACAGTTCAAAGTGTTTCTGCCACCCACGACAATTGTCGCCACCCACGATAATTGTCGTCACCCACAATTGTCGCCCACCACGACAAATGTCGCTCCCACGACAAATGTCGCCCCCACGACAAATGCCCCCCCCCCGCGACAAATGTAGCCCCTACAATAAATGTCGCGCCCACGACAAATGTCGCGCCCACGACAAATGTCGCGCCCACGACAAATGTCGCGCCCACGACAAATGTCGCGCCCACGACAAATGTCGCGCCCACGACAAATGTCGCCCCCACGACAAATGTCGCCCCCACGACAAATGTCGCCCCCAGGACAAATGTCGCCCCCACGACAAATGTCGCCCCCACGACAAATGTCGCCCCCACGACAAATGTTGGCCCCACGACAAATGTCGCCCCCACGACAAATGTCGCCTTGGATCGGGCCGGAGGCCCGTGCCTATCACTCGTGTGTGTCTATATATATACACACGAGCATCTTTGCACGGGCTACCGCCCGTGCTCGATGCTCTCCGCAGCGACAGTACCCAGCAGCGACGGTACTTCCGCCCAAAGTCGCTCTCTCTCGGACACTCGGTCAACTGACAGTGCACAGGGAGCCCATGTGCCCAGCGCGACAGTTCCCCGCCTCGACAGTGTCCCGGCGCGACGGCGCTCCTGCAGCTCGCAAACCCTCGTTGGTACTGTCTGCGACTGTCGCAGCCAGGGTACTATTCTGACCGGGTTACAGTCGCGCACGGGTGTTTACGAGTTGCAGGAGCGCCGTCGCGCCGGGCACGGGGGCTCTCTGTGCACTGTCAGTTGATCGAGTGTCCGAGAGAGCGACTTTGGGCGGAAGTACCGTCGCTGCTGGGGTACTGTCGCTGCGGAGAGCATCGAGCACGGGCGGTAGCCCGTGCGAAGATGCTCGTATCCATATATGGATATAGATATACATAATCATATAATAATTTATGTGAAATCAAGGGGAAAATGAAATAAACCTTCGTGTGTGCTAGATCTAATACACCCGCACGAATAAATGTGAATGTGGATAAACTAATCTAGCCTCCATGTTTATGGAAATTTAAAGAGAGGGTTCTATATGTAAACCATGTTAAATTAATATTCAAATCTGATTGCATTCGAAGTAGATAGATTTATCATGAGAAAACTACTTAATTTTTGGGAATGGCATTCTTCTCCTCGCACGCTCGAGACATAGACTAATGCTAATACAGAGCTAATAATCATTTTTTAAGCTCAAAATCACAGTAATCTTCGTCAGTTTCATTTGCGAACAATAAAAGTAGATCAAGCACAGAGAATCGCAGATGAATACTGACCGGTGCCGGAGATGGGGGAATTCCGCAGATGTTTTCTGAGAAGCCACTGGGAATTTCGACAGTGAGGTCAGGGGGGATCTGAAGTCCGAGTCTGCGGCAAGCCCTCACCTCTTCCAACGTGAGAACAACCAAAAACTTCATTTTGAACAATTGCATCCATTTGGCGGGGGCTGACGACGCGCAGATGCCGTCCGTGCGAGCGCAAATCTGCGATTTTCCTTAGATTAAGAGGATGCTCAATCGTATACGTTCAAAATAATGAAATTTTTAATGTGAAGAATTGAATTTTAAAGACTTATATAATGCTTCTTATCAGATTAATTGAGGGTTTAAATTCTAAAAATGAAAATTTAAAAATCTAAAGTGCAAATAAAGAGTAACCAATGTGTCAAATGACCTAATTTAAGTTATCGCAATTAAAAATAAATTTCGTAGATATTTCTTAAATTTTGAAATAGATTTTTTAATTTTGTCTAAAATTAATTAAGAAAATATGCCTCCAAAGTAGATCCATCATGCAAGCTTTGTACCGAGCGATAAAACTCCACAATGTAATCGCAAACACACATAAGGTCATCCATCTCTCTCGTCCACATAACATTCTTCTCCGGCATCCAAAACTGCCCAAAAACCGTGGCTTCACCAATACAGAAAGTAAAACCAATTCAAACACACGCCAGAGTTTACATTTCTTCATTCATAAATCGTGTTAAAACACAATTTTTGGGAATTGGAAGTTGTACCGTAGAGATTAGTGATGTTGTTTGAGATTGCCACGATGCTACACACGCCTTTTCAGCCACCGGACATGTCTTCTCCGAGAAGAAGTTTGGAGAATCTCTCCCTCATCATTTGAAGAGCCACCACCATGAAACTTGAACTAAGGTTGCATATGCATGGATGATATGCAATAGCCATTGGGAAAACATGCGGAGAACATTATTGACTGCAAACTAACTAAATAATTGATTGTGTTCCGCAACTGAAGACGATGTCACTCAATCTGAAAGAAACATATGATCGGATTAGTCGATTGCATGCAGTGGCGAGAGCCGATTGCAAATTTCTTCTGGTGCATCAATCTTCTAAAGCAGCTTCTTGATTTTTTTCTCATACAACCTTCACAGTGAATGCTGACTTTTAGCACACAGGTCTATAATGACAGCAAATCATAAAGCTAACAAATTGTAGGAGGAGATAAATATAATGACAATATAATTTTGTGGTGAAAATTTAAACCAAAACATGAAAGTGAAATTTAAAATAATAAATTCCAACATATAAGTAGAAATCAAATGGCGTGCAATTGAGTGTTTAATAGCAATTTATGAAGGCATCGACTAACCAATAACGAAGACATTGTCGTCTAGAGCAATAATAACCTTGATCAGTTGCCGTCTAGAGCAATAAAAAAACTGCATTAATATTGCAATTGTGCTATGAAAAACTGCAGGGGGGTAGGGGGAGTATTTCGTGGGGGTAGGGGGAGTATTTCGTGGGAGGGTACATGGATGAAAATCGGGGCACTCTACGTAGCACGGCCGGGATACCGTCGTGCGGGGCACGGGGATGCCTCTCAAGTGACATTCTTTCAAAAATGAACGAATGAAACTTAGGCCTACTTATACTCTCATTTCAAAATGAGATGCAATGCTTCAAATACTCCGTTCAAAATCTTCATACTTATACTCTTATTTCAGTACCCCTACATGTAAGAAAATGAACCACAAAAAAATGAATAAGCATCTATAAATAAACCACAAAAAACACAAACTAAAATAGAGAGAGATTAAGATTTGATTCCAAACAAACCAAGATTCTTTAAATGCCCTTGCTACTGAACACATAATTAAGGAAGCATGAGGCATTTGTTGCACCTATAAACTATGATAAGTTGGATCAAAAACCATTCATTATATGATATTAATATATTTGACGTTAAAAATATAATTTACATTCAACTAATAGGAACAACAGATGTTGTAAACATGTGATAATAAGCTAAAAAGAGACAAAAAAAATTCCTCATATGTTAACACCTGGACATTAACAAATCTTACACCTCAGTCTGTCAAACTGCCCTTTGACAATATTCACAGAAGTACAAAGTAAAAGCATTCATTATATGCTAAGGATCTCCGAGTCGGACCCTAAAATGAATTTAGAAGTACTTTGTATGGTACAACTAATAGCAATCCAAGAAAGAGTGGAGACAATTTCAAATGATCCATAGTGGATCAAAGCCCTAATCAGTCCAAGTAAGATCACGTCTATGAGACATTGAATTAAATTATTCTACAGAGATTCAAAGACATGCCCAATCCAGGAACTCAGTCTATGAAAAATCATCACATGGTTTACTTGAATATATTTCATTCATACATTCCAACGTATCAGGTGAATGCTCAGAAATCAGACGCTTAGAAATCAGATAGGAATTTCTTTGTGCGCGGGCTATAATTTGCAATGTCATAAATATCCCGTGCGATTATAGGCCATGCTTTATTTGCACTTTGGATTTTTCTTTAGATTTTTTTTTCATTTTTAGAATTTAAACCCTCAATTCTAGTAATTATAATAGCTTTGAGTAAAATTATAATAATTATAGCAAATTATAATAAATATCCCACCGCTCGCGAACCCACGCGCGCAAGACAAAATCGGGACAGGGGAGAGCAGACACATCCACTTTAAGGAAAGGAAGGAGGACGATATTGTTGGAATATTATAGCAATGTCATTCTCCTTCCATTCTTACATTTCAAAATTCTGAGATGTTTTCTTTTAGTGAAGGAGCAACTTTGTGGTTTTATCACTCAAGAATTCTATCATACATGTTGTGAGCATGTGGAAAAAAATTTGTGTAGGAAAGTAAAGGATGTGGCTTAATATACAAACACAGAAGAAATCAGCTTGCACTCCAAAACTGAGAGAGAGGAATTTGAAAAAAAAACATACAAAATTACAAATTTATGCATAGTGGAGGCAAGCAACAATCGTCCAGACACTATGAAGCCGAGTTACAGGGGAAAAAAATGTCGTGGAGTTTATAAATTGCGAAGATGCTTACCAGAGCTGTCGTAGATGCGCGCACTGCCGTCAATGGAGCTGTGGGTCGGAGGAAGTGGGAAGCAGACGGTGAAAATGGACCCCCTACCCTGAGAATCATCGACGGAGGTGTGCGAGAAGTTCCAGAGCTCGGCGAGGAGGAGCACGGATTGCATTGATGGTGGAGAGGCGGAGGAGGAGGTTCAGCTCGCCGAAGGAGGAGAAGAACACGATATTTGTTTGCGATCAGCAAGCAAAATTAGGGAGCAGCAGGGATCTAACGTAAATAGAGCTTGTCGGCGATCCATAGCGAAATCTAAAGCCGAAGTTGCGGCACGGGATCGGCTTGAGGAGAAGAGGAGGGATAAATTTTCCGCAGGCGAAGAAGGCGAGACGTGGCATGGCGAGACGGAGAGCAAGATCTTTATTATCGACGGGCACCCGATCTTTTGTTTGCGACATACCAAAACGACACTGTAGAAATGAAATGAGGAAATATGTATGTACGGAAATATGTATGTACGGAAATATGTATGTACACACGCCGCATTTTTAAGTTATATATGCGCAAATTGAAAATACGTCTAAACGGTGCATTTTTAGGAAAAGTGTTCAACACGAAAGTTGTAGATGTCAACGATATCTACAATTTTCATGTTGAACACTTTTCCTAAAAATGCACCGTTTAGGCGTATTTTCAATTCGCGCGGAACTGGGTGTAACTATTGCGAATTCGCAATAGTTACGCCAAGCTCCGCGCGAATTGAAAATACGCCTAAACGGTGCATTTTTAGGAAAAGTGTTCAACACGAAAGTTATAGGTATCGTCGAGATCTACAACTTTCATGTTGAACACTTTTCCTAAAAAATGCACCATTTAGGGGTATTTTCAAAATGCGCGTATATATGCTATATACACACTGCGTGTATATTCAGCAAACCCATATATATATACGAGTGACAGGCACGGGCCTCCGGCCCTATGCAAGGCGACATTCGTCGTGGGTGGGGGTGGGGGGGGGGGGGGGGGGGGGGGGACATTCGTCGTGGGGGCGCCATATTATTGAAATTGGAAATGTGATGTGTGAATTGGGCTGACAATGAACAATGTGAGGAATTACTGTATTGATTCCTTTTATAGAATGCCTAGAAAATCAACTGATGCATTCTTCCGTTAGCCTATGGAGAACACAAAAGAAAGAAATGTTTGTATGAAACCTAATAAATTGTAGTCAAAAGGAACACCTCACTTGAGAAAATTGATTTCAAACATAATAAATTAGTAGCTTCAGTATTTTGATATAAGAACATAAAGGAACACCTCACTTGAGAATATAATGCATCAAACCCTTCCATAAAGAAAATAGATCTGCAAGGGGAAGAAGGCATGAGCATAAATCATAGAAGAGATCTCAAAAACTGCAGGAATTCCAACTTAAAGTTAATAGAAACACCAACCTCAAGTTTTTAATTCTTGGATCATAACCATATTCAACTTCATGACTGAATCTAGCACATTGAAAATAAAATTTGGATCATCGTCATCCTCTATTTCTGATTTTTGCTCAGTTTCAAGAAGAATTTGTATAGGGTGGCGATATTTGTCGTGGGGGGTGGCGGTATTATTCACGGATACGTTGGAAAAAGAAGAGACGATGTGTGAGAGAGGCGGAAACTAATCGAAGAATGAAGATGGTGAAAGGATTAGATTTGAGGTGGTCATAGATTTCTGCGATCAATTGGGTCCGACACGTGCAGCATATCATGAAATACATTGAAGATAGCGAAATATGGAAGCAAATTATTCATACCGGTGAATGATAACCCAACAAAAAAGAGCATTACATGAGCATTACAATACCAATCAAGAGCAGGATATTTCAATATAGGTGCAATGGATTCCATCTGAAGGCAAACCCCAAAAACTGCAGCCTTACATTTTTGTGGAAATGCGTTTAAGAACTTAACCTGCTAATTGCAACAAATATCAATCTAATCAAAGCATATCATACCTCCACAAACTCCAAAATGGAGAAGCCCTCTTCCAAAATCAAGCGAACATATCCTCCCAAACATCATACAACATAACACCGGCTAAGAAAATCAAGAACATCTGTTATAGCATATTTCAATTATATAAAAGCAAATATCTTAGCTAGCTGTGTTTAAACTTAAACTTTACTTGCAACAAATATCAATATAATCACAGCATAACATGAATCATACCTCCACAAACTTCTAAATGGAGAAGCCCTCTTCTAAATGGAGAAGCCTGCTTCGTGTGGTGGCTGTAGTATTTACATAATGCTAGGAGAAGAACAAACTATGCAAATTTGTACATAGAACACACATAGAACACACAACACATACACACGTATATGTGGAATCTTTGAAGGCAGCTTTGGAAGATTTAAAAATATATAAATATATTTTATAATTCATTTTATCACTTTGAATGATATAAATTGACCATAGCAGTAAATTACCTCAGGTTTTTTAGATTTCTCTTCTGCAATGGCGCTCTAAAGGTTCACCCAGGCCTGAATCTTTGCTTCTTCTCTTTGATAAAATAGAGAACCGTGGAGAAGTAAATGAAAGAAAATGATGTTAATACAATCAAAATTCATCTCAGGAACTCATAAGATGGAAGACATCTAAAATGAAATCAAGAAATAGTTGTCATGTGATTTATTATGAACATTCATACGATATAATTATTATATAATACTGCAAAGCCAAGAATACGTGGATCATTTTAGTCAATATTGGATTTTATACCCCCTGGGTTTGTTTATCCGATCAATATTGGATGTGAATGTATCATAACACAATCACGTGGTGACCGAGTGATGAAAAAAAATGATGACAGAAATGAGCAGTGGGTGAAAATGTAGGAAATGAATTAAATTATCTCATTCAGACAATAGATCAAACACATTAAATGCATAGTTCAATGGCTAAGTAAAAAGAGGGCAAAGACTTTAGGGAGTTTACCTTCTCCAGAGTACATAATTAATGAAATTGGGGGAAAAATCTGATTGAAATATATGAGGAAGATAAATTGATATTAGTAAATACAAAAAATGAACAAATTTTTTCCAGAAGCCGAAGGAGAAATGGCGTAGTAGTCGGTGGTACCTCTTGGTGAGGTGTTCAACCTCCTTTGGCGTGGTGAGGAGAAGAACGACCCAAAACTGCAGCAGTGATGATGAGAAGATTGCCATGTAGCAGAGATGGCTTGTGTAGATGGCTTAACACTTAGTAGCATGTTCAGCAACGGGTATAAAAAAATTTCATTTTATTTTGTAGATGGAGGACGATGTTGGAGTCGGGGAAGATTCCTGGAGGAGTTGCTGTTTCACGGGATGGAAATGTCGGTGGTGGAGGGCAACGATGGCGTAGTTGCTGGAGCGGCCCTTTGTGAGGCGTTGATGACGGAGTCGGCGAGCTTTGCTCCCTGATAAAAGGATTAATTTAATCTTCCTAACCAAGACCTGATGGAAATGGCGTAGATGGAGGACGATGTTGGACTCGAGGAAGATACCTGGAGGAGTTGCTGTTTCACAGGATGGAAATGTCGGAGGTGGAGGGCGATGTTGGAGTCGACGATGAAGAAGTTGCAATAGGCTGGCTTCGCCCGATCCCAGCGGCCTTCGCCCTACCCCGGCGGGGGACCGTGCACGCACCCAGTTATTATTTAAAAAAAAAAAATTTATATATATTCATAATCTATATAAAATTATATATGTATCTCTATTATATATATTAATAATTATATATGAATTATTATATATATATAATAATTTAAAAAAAATCCAGTACGTATGGAGGGGTCACGGGTTTTTCCTGCGAGAGAGGGATGAGGTTTAAGGCTATTTGTTTATTCGCAGACCATTTTGATAAGATCCAACGATGTAGATTTCTCTGGTGTCTCAATTACCTTGTCATCCATATTTCTTTTTATAATAGTATATATATATAAAGATATTCTTGATTTGCACAGTAGCCGTCTGTCGGTCGCAAACAAAGATCTGCAGTGCGTGTTAAAATCGCTTATGTCGTTCTCCTTTTCATTTTCTTCTCCGGTGCGAGGGCTTCCGGCGACGGATCAAGGAAAGATATTTGTGTCCGTCACAAACACAAGTTTCGTCATCAATGCCTTCCTCGGCGAACATTTAAAGCTTGGCAGTGGCTCATTTCCCCGCTTCCTTCTTTCTTTTCGCTCTGCTCGCTTGCTCGGTAAACACATTCTTCTCCCTATTCCACTCGATCGCCGGTCGTCTCTCACTCGAGGGCTTCAGATGTCACTTGTGGGCTCCGCCTTCCGTTCGGGATTGCTGCTTGGATCGCAAGCGCCTCCTTTATAAGTAACGTATCTTTTATATTAGCCCCTAAAAGTTGTGGAATTTTTGGAGTACGTTAGCACTATGGTTTAGGGAGTAATTTTCACATTATACACAAAGGGGCAAGGATTACGTTATGAGTGCATAGTAATCACACGGGATGGTAAGGTGTTCATGATATATCATTAGAGTGTGATTAGGGATATTGAGAAACACATAAGGCCCACACCATTTAGAGGATGAGAGATCTTAAGTGTGGAGCATCGTTCAAGAGAATGTTTGCTTAGAAAAAGGGTGAAGGTTAAGTCTTAAAACATCTAAGTCATAAAGAGTAATAAGGAGAGTGGGACTTTAGAAAAGGATAGCCACCAATAAAAGTAATTACCTTAGAAAGGGGAATTTGGGTTTCAGCCCATCGTATTCCCTAGTACCGCTGCAAGCCCTTCACCGGGTAGACCTCGGGAAGTCCATGATTCACCCTAAATTTCTAGTATAACATTAAATAGACAAGAATAGCTCAATTAAATGAACTAAGAGATATGGTGAACTCCATCCCTAGTTAGAGGATGGAAAATAGTAAATCAGGACGAGTTGGTCCTGCGAGCTGGAGGCTCGGGAGGTTGTATATCAGGACGGGTTGGTCCTGCAAGCTGAAGGCTCGGGTGGTGATAACTTGCATGTGCATAAGAACAATTTAGTGGCTAGTCTTCGGTAATAGACCGATCGTCACACCGACGGCAGTGCGTTGACTTAAGCGGGTATGAAGGTTTGGGGGGCCAGTAGGTTGTTTATACTGCGGTCTGGAGGACTATCCCCAAAGATGCACACCCGGACTCAAAGACTGGTGGAAGAGTACGCAAGACTCTAGAGTGCACCTAGGACGTGTACAGAGGCGTACGAAGGGTCTAGGCCTGGTAGTGTGTATACCCGCCTAGGAAGTGGAGTTGCCCGCTCCACTGCTGTCGTAGCCACAACGATGGTACCAGAGAGTGATGCTAGCTCCAAAAATTGGGAACTAAAGGACTGTAATCACAGAGTCGTGTGAGTGAGTTGCACTTGTGTGAATCATATCATAACATGCATACCATAACATACATAAACCATAGAATTTTAATGCAGACCCTTATCATATAAATTAGTATGTGCTATTTTATATGATAAGTTATATTTCCAGAAATCTTAACTTATAAGCTTGTATAGACATTCATATAAGTTAAGATACTTACGTATGGTAGATTACTTTACTTGCTTACTATACTTGCGCGCACTGCTTACTTACTTCTTTACCGCTCTTTACTGCTTACCTGTTTATACTGCTAGAGTAGTACCTTGCTATATATATACTTGCTAGCATATTTCCCTTGTCACCTGCTTTTAATTATTACACTTGCTGTCCTCTGCTTCCTTCCTCCCGCTCGGTGCCTAGGAGTCGCGGGGGGAGGCGGGGACAAAATCGGCTTAATCTTTATGACTAACGGTCGGTTGTGACCGTAGGTGCCCGAGGAGCTGGAGCCCCAGCTGGAAGAGGAGGCAGGACCTGAGGAGCAGATGCCGCGCATTTCTGCCACTACGAGACAGGTGCCGGATGATATGAGTGTTTAGCTTCCGCTTAGAATTGTAGTGAGAGAGAGAGGGAGTTTACTTACTGCTTTCATTTGATTATGTATTGGGCACAAGCCCTTCTCTCTATTTTGTACCCATGCTAGACTATCTGTTTTATTTATAACATCTGTGATGTAGACTTATTATTTCAGTTTCATATTCTTGCGGTGGCGACTAACCCGTGTGTTGGTGTCATCCGTAAGGCGGCGGTTCTGGGCATAAGATCCGAGTAACCCTCCTAGTAAGGGGGAGGAGGGTCTTACAGGGGGAGGAGGGGTCTTACATTGCTCCGCCTTTATTTTGATACTTATAAATCAATTGTGTGACGCTCTGGGAACTCCGGACGACAAGGATCCCACGAGTGAATAGAAAGTTTGATCTCCATTGGATCTCACTTGAATCGCCTCATTTATCATCCTGAGGAGAAGTTTGGTTTCAAACTCTGATTCGAAACATGAGTACGCCATTCTAATGTGCTTGGATGATACACATCTCTGGGTTAAACGTCTATAAGCAAATCGAACTATTCATATAGCTGAGAGCCCTCACAGCCCAGGAACGACACAATTATATATGAGTGAAAGTGCACGGGGGCTTCCTGTGCGGACAACGACAGTACCCCAGCCACGATAGTGCCTCAATGTGACAACACTCCCGCCACTCGCAGCCCCTGAGCGCACGATTGCAGTCCCAAGGGCATCTTGAGGAGGGAGTGATTTCTTTTTAATGAAATAAAAAAAATAAAGAGAGAATGAAATGATATGATTGAATGAAGGGTTGAGACTGCTTTGATGGTCCACACCATTACTCCATTACACTATAAGGGGATATTTTTATATATTAGTATAGATATATGTATGTATGTATACACCCCCCCCCCCCCCCCCCCCCAAAAAAAAAAAAATCTATAAAAGGGGTCTAATCCGTCATTTGAAGGGTTGGATTGTCACAACCCGCATTTTCTCCGAATTTAAGAAAATCAGAGTGAGAGAAAATACGCGTCATGATGCCACGTCATGCAGGAGACAACTGCAGACGCTCAAGCGGAAACATATTACCTACATAATCAAAACATGTTTACATGATAGATCATCATTTGAAATCATTTATTAGAGTTTGGGGTAAGAACTGTGTCTCTCAGTTCGTGGATCAACTAGTCCACCGAGAAAATATATGCAATTGCAGCGGAAAGTACTTGATTTAATTTACTTAAGGTCCTAAATGTATGTGATGACAGGACATAAAGTAAATGATATGCACATATCTAGGCGTAGTATAAGTATAGAAAAATACCTTTAGGCGACTTTAAAGATAAAGATTTCTGCTTAAAAAGAATGCAATGAGGATGAAAGGAAAGCCATTTTATAACTATAGTGCACCTAACAAAAATCATTCCCAGAGAGCAAGATACACAATATCTAAAAGTAGTGGCATTTAACTGACAAATAAACTATAAGTATAAAAAGGGCACAATGGGCGTCAACAACATGACACTAACCCATTGACTCCAACTAGTATGTCTGAACGCAAGAAGAAAACTAAAGAAAACTACCTCGCAGCAGCGGGGTAAACAACAACTAAAACTCCGAAACTCTGGGCTACACCTCTAGCCGCTACGGCTCTGAACCCGAGGCATTCAATAAAACAAAAAATGCCTCAGCAAGGGAATTACAAGTGGCAGAAAATGAGCAGAAAAGAGAACAAAGCATAAGGGGTACCAACCCAAGCCAGATTTACCGAAGGAGAAGCTCTAAACAAAGAACTAACAAAACACCGAGTGCACCAATATCTTAAAGAGGAACAAGCATAGTTCAATTATCTTGTAAATTTTAAATAAAGAGACTGGCCAGCTCAAATTAAACGGGTGGCGGACCTTTATCCTCTGCCAACCCAAAAGGCCAAAAATAAACGGGCAGTGGTGTTTTATCCACTGCCACCCAAAAAGCCAAAACCAGGTGGTGGTACTTTATCCACTGCCACACAAATATAATTAAATTAAGATTCAGTTAAGGCACAGGACGTAACCCGAGATATCAGCACCATAACATCCTAAGAATAGGGTCACAGTGAAATAAACACTACTCAACGATTTATAAGGGTCCAGGGTTCTCACACAAACACATGGGCATAAAGAAATAAGTAAGGGAGAATCAAGATACGGAATACCACAACAGCATGGGTTGAAACTTGGGCAATTCTTGAGAAACAGGAGAGCATCTGAACAGGGATTTCTCGAGAAAATTAAAGGGTCGGGACAACACTTCTCGAGAAATCAAGGGAATCGGGACTAAGCATCTCTCGAGAGATTAAAGGTCAGGACAACACTTCTCGAGAGATTAAAGGGTGACTAGACTTAGGATTTTCGAGAAATAAAGGAGCAGACAAGCATTTCTCGGGAAAGAAAATAAAGGAATCAGAACAGCACCTCTCGAGAGATTTAAAGGTCAGGCAGGCACTTCTCGAGAGATTAAAGGTCAGGCAGGCACTTCTCGAGAGATTAAAGGTCAGACGGGTACTTCTTGAGAGATTAAAGGTCAGGCAGACACTTCTCGAGAGATTTAAAGAAAATCAGGACAGCGCTTCTCGAGAGATTTAAAACATACAGCAAAGACACTTTTCGAGAACTTCTAAGCATTTCTCGAGAAAAAACAAACAGCGGGAATAATTTCTAAGAACTACAGGTTCTCCAGCGAATACTCCAGACATCTCGGGGGAAAATCAAGACAGAAGGGAGGAGATGTTAACTATACAACAAACACCCAAAATACATGTCAAAAGCACATCCAGAACCCATAAACAAGGAAATACTGTGCTGCAAGAAATAAGAAAGAAGGAGGAGAAAACCACTTGCCTCAAAACTTGCAAAAACTAAACTTCACCGCTCCGAAAGCTAAGGATCCGCCAAGAAATCACTCGAGCACGAAACCTGAAATTTTTCGGATAAAAAAGAGGAGTTAGGTCACTACCTCGAACCCCAAAAATCCAAGAATAGGGAAAAGCTTACCTCTAAAACGAAGATCTCGCCGAGAGCTTTCCAAATCTACTCTCCAAACGCGATTCCGACTACTACATCCCTAGAAATCGCCGGAACTCCTCGACAGGCCGCTCTCGCTCTCTCGCCCGTAAGAACTCTAGGTCGGTCGATAGGGAGGAGATGAAAGAATAAATCCTAAACTTAAAGTATATATACTAAGCCTCCAGGAAAAACGTCGAACCCAGACAACAGTTCGTCGAACGCAGCAAGCCTGCAGTTCGTCGAACGCAGGCTGCCCGACGTTCGTCGAACGCCGGGCTGCCCGACGTTCGTCGAACGCCGGGCTGCCCGACGTTCGTCGAACGCAGACAGGGAATTACAAAAACCACATCCCTTCTACTTAAACTACGGCGGCGACTAAAACACCTCGGACTTCTACGAAATTCGCACCTAAACTGAAATTCAGCGGTACGAATCCAATGGCGAAGTACGAATTTAATTCCAACGAGCCAAACTCGGGGTAAAGCTTCCCGAAGCTAAGATCTCAAAACTAAACCTGACGAGTTGACGTAACGCCCTTACGCCAAAATTACGCCACAGCGGCCACGTAAATAATTAACGAAAATCAGGGACGTTACATGGATGGTGAGGGATGACGCAAGCTTTTCTAAGCTATGCCCATTTTCTTATCATTGGAACCCCACACTCTTGTACTTTCTTCACCGTTAACCTTGTCGAGCTGTGCAGAGTGGGGGCATAAGCACTGCGGAGAACCTCAAACCCACACCATGGCATAAAGTAGAGAGGATGTTGGGTAGATGTTAAAGTTGTGGGTGTTGAGGTTTAGTGGAACACGATCTCCTTCACAGCCTCATGACATTCCTTTTTTATCAACATATTTGGCGCAGCGGTCGTGATGACCCTAAAAAATAATTGCCTCATGATGATCACTTTGTTGAATATTTCACTAATTGTATGTCTACACGTGTCAGGACCGACTCAATAGTGATCTGTTGGTGGTGTGTCTACCTAAGGCACGACTGTACGCTGGAGATACTATATATAACGCCCTCAACACACTTCTCCCCTGACATGCATGTCAAGGTGATGATGTCTCATGTAGGCCTATTTTGAGTTTACTTTTTGATACTTTTATTGCATTTCAATTTTGAGGGACAGAGAAAAAAAAAGAAAATTAATTTTGAACATAAAAGTGGATAAAGTTCCTTGGATGAGGTCCGACATTCGCGAACAACGGTTCGTTCATGACCGCCGCGCCAAGCGGAAGCTAAAGTTTTAATGATGATACAAGTACTTTAATATCATGCATATCCATTAATCTGAGTAAGAACAAATAATGTAAAAGATCGAGTCACATTCCATAAGAAAAAGGTGACAACAATACATTCATCATATTATTACATTCAAGTCAAATTAATGGATTTTATAAGGTCTACATTAGACCATTGATTTTCAATGACCCCTTCAGGATGTTACTACCCATATATATAATAATTATTTACTAGTGTGAAGCTCGTGTGAGGCGAGCGTGATACTCTCCGAGTGCCCATATTGGAAAGATGTTGCGGTATGCTGCATAACCCATTGCCATGTTTCCAATTGAAGCTCCTATGATTTCCTGCTTGAATCCAACAATGTAAAGCTAAAAGGATTGCAAATTAAGGGCTTTCGAATTTACATTCAGCATACAATGAAAATAAGTCAGAATATGTTTTCAGTAGAGGAAATTTTTCGGCCCGGGGCCACTGAGATTGTGACATGTGGACAACAAAACATTAAATTTCTTCTAGATTTTGTGCCCGGAGCTCTACAAAATGAAAATAATCTCTCTGGGAGATATCTCTTCAGAGTCATCAAAGTGGTCAAATAGGTACAATTACAAATGATCACTCTTTGATCTCAGATAGGTCATTTGGTTCTCTCTCTGAGAGCTAATTTGGCTGTCTTGGAGTATAATCTTCCAGAGAGATTATTTTGATTTTGCAGGACTTGGCACACAATGTTAAAAGGAACTTTTTGTTCTGCAGGCCACCAGCAGAATCTTCGGGATCCTGAATCCGGACCCAAAATATTTACTTGAAAAAAAGATGGGAATTTGACTTACCTGCTGAGGGAATTCGCCGCTGTCCATTTGCAAATTAACTAAAACTTTTGCAGCGCATTGTAAAGGCTTTGGATTCACCTCAACCTGCTCCACGAAGTGAAGATAAGCTTCACATGTCTCAAACAAAGAGCTTAACTATTATCTGTTTGATTCGTCTAGGTCGGTTTAGTCTAATTGCATAACTCGGGTGGAAGCTTCTAAACAAACTAAACTTGAATAACCCGGGTTAGTAATGAATCATATATAAATGGTGTTCTCTATGATGTAATTGTTAGCACAGTGTTCATAATATAAATCATAAATGGTATATATATGAATGTATAAATACATATAGTGATTATATTGTTTTTATTATGCTTTTTCTTACAAACATCCTCTAACTTTGTTAACCTCTTGCTATTATATGCTTGAAAAAGAAATCATGTTCACGCTCAATGCAAAAGGTAGATTAGAAAACTGTTAAAACAAAAAGAAAATTCACATTACTGAATCATGATTCAAAACAAACCTGTCCAGCTTCTAATAAAGCTAGCATCGCCCAAGCTGTGTTTACAGCATGCGGTCGGCCACCCCCAAGGTCAGTATAAGCCTGATAAACATCATACATTAGCTTTTATTATTTTCATGAAAAGTTATACAGAAAGTTGATCACCTGTGTTTAGAACTACTTTACTAGTAATTCCAATATTTATAAGCATGGATCAAAAAATATTGAGTTTCTTTCTTAGGGTCATTTACATGTAAGAACTTTGCATTATTTTTTAGGGTCGTTTACTAGGACCTTCCCCCCTAACTTTGCCTAATTATATGGACTTCTCCTCTATCTTTCAAAATTACTACAACCTCCCCTCTAGGCATGCATTTTTAGCATACATGTGCCCCCAAAAAAAACCTTGTGGGGTTTTCCATGGTTATATTTGTTCATGAATGTTAACAATGTAAATTTAGATGAGTGGTTTTGGTAATTTTGAAATGTAGAGTGTACAACCCTCATTCTCCGAGGGTAGGACCCACCCAAGGCCACGTAGGCAGAAGTCAAAGTCAAAGAGTCAATACGGCAGTCAACAGTTCGAGATACCAAGATAAAGTCGGCCAGCAGGATACTGGGAGAGTTCATCAAGCATAGGAGCAGAAGACAGCCTAGGCGAGTAAGGGTGCACTCGTGCGAGTAGCCCGGATACTCGCCAAAGGTGGGCGACCATAGGTGATACTCGCCCATTTGCCCGGGGAGATCGCCTCAATGTCGCTAGTCGCCGGGCAGGGGCTGGGCTATAAAAACCCCCCTACCCCTTGGTTTTACTATAAATAGGACCCCAGGGGTACTTGGATTGGCACCTGGACTTGAGCTTTCGAAACCCTGCTCTTGCATTCTGGAACCTGTCGCATTTGGCCGTTACTCCTGGTACTAGCCAAGTCGGTGCCTTCCTCGTACCCTGCTCGGCCATTTTTGGTCTTGGAGGGGAAGTCTCTTCGGAGCTTCTGGGTACGTGGTGGGACCTCCCTGCCGCAGCGACCTGGGGTCCTGTTGTTGTTGCTCACCTAGTTTCCTCATAGTCGCCAGCTTAGTCATCTCGTTGGACTGCTGGGCGAGTAGCCTCCGGCTGCATTTGTCCGAATCTTGAGGTCAGGATTTTTCTGGCGTCAACACTTTGGTGCGGTGAGCGTGGACAGTAGACAGAGAAAGAAAGCTTAGTGGGAAGAAGAGATGGTTGTAGTAGGCGACCATGAAGATGTTGTCGGCAACTCGGCCTGTGGTGACGAGTTTGTGACGTTAGCAGTCTTCGAGAAGTTCGCGCGGCGGATAGACGAGTCCTTGCGAGTAGTCCTTCAATCTCGCGCGGAAGGAACGACGACCTCGCCTCATCGCCCAATTCTGACCGAAGAAGGTGCTCATCCTCGGCGAACAGGGAAGGAGCATGGAGAGGAGCTGGAGCGACCAAGGAGGTCGCAGTTCTACTCGCAAGTCTCGCGGGGAGCTGGTAGAAGCCGATTCCGCGAAGAGGAGGAGCAGGCGAGGTATCAGGATACTCGCCCATATGACGAGTATAGTTATGATAATCGCCATGTGGAAGATCGTCGCCAGATTGGGGGTAGGAGCCCATTCTGCGAGGAGATCGTCGCTGCGCCAGTACCGGAGGGGTCCAGAGATTCCTCGAAGAATTACTACTCAGGGAGGAATCGTGTTAGGCAAGAAGTGCGTAAGGAGGAAGGATGCATGGAGTCAATGGTTGTTGTCCGTCGAGGGAAGAGGCGTAACCGGAGGAATAGCCGGAGGAGGAATAAGGACCGGGTCAGCCAAGAATGTCAAGGAAGGATCAGGGCCGGGGAAGTAGGAGTGAGTTTTGGAGAAGCGGAGCTCGGATCTTTCCGCAAAACGAATTTCCACCAAGCCTACCGCCAAGATGTCACTCAAACCTCTCAAACGCCATCCCCGCTAGAAGAAATCACTTTCTCGGGGGAGGGCATGTTAAGGGATGAGAATCCCTTCCATGAGGCCCGTGTGATTGATGCAATCGTCGAAGACTTCACCGTCAACCGGATCCTGGAGTGCAACGGGGGATCTGTCAGTGTCATCTTTACGTCATTCACGCGGACACGTTTGACGACCTGGAGATCAAGGCGAGAAGGATGACGATCTTGGATGGCTCCCTTTTTTGATTTCTCAGGTAAGCGAAAGAAGGCGGACGCGACAGGAAGAGCAGCCACCGTCGGGAAGCTCAATCCAAGACGGGAAGAACCCTTCATCGTGAAGGGGAGCTGTTAGAAAACACCTGGGAGGGCGACAACTTGAAAGGGTTTGGCTCCTGAACGGGAGTATGTACACATCTCACCCCTGTAAATTTATTGTCCATAAATAAAACCATCACCTCCCTGAAACATGGGAACTGGTGAGTCTTTTGTCACTTCCAGCTATGCGTTTTCAAGTGAAAGAAGAAAAGCAGGTAAAGCCGATCTCCGCGTTAGGTTGGGAAACTGGCCTCCGACTTGATTCTCGTAAAAACCCAGAACGGGTGATGGGACAATGCCTCGGTATACGTCCCCCTAAGTCCAAGCCTCTGCAATGACGGTCGAGATCAGCTCCCCCCTTGCACGTTGGCCGCGGTTCCCACCGACTGCATTTCTCATCCGACTGGTGAGATTATCAGGAAGAAGTCTGGACGCCGACCTCCCAACTCGACGAAAGGATGATCGACTTAACCGATCAGGGGACCCTTGAATAAAGGTGTCGTGTACCCTCGAGGGCTAAAAGCCCGTAACAAAGCGATTTGTTTCTGATTATCTCCTCCAATCGTGTGAGTTAATGTGCTTAAGTGTGCTTAACTCCCCGTTTACTTGTTGAGCAACAGGAAACAGGTTGGGTCGACATTCAGCACCCAAGTGGGATGGGGAACTTAAGATGCTATGATCCCTTGGAAGGTGCTCCATTGGAATCCCCCTACTGTCATTCCCTACCGGACGATCTGCTTGTTAATATCCATCACCACCAGTTGGGAAACGAGCCTCCGACTTGTACCTCGTAAAAACCCAGAACGGATGATTGGACAGTGCCTCGGTTCAGCAACCCTCTAAGACCAAGCCTCTGCATTGACGGTCGAGATCAGCTCCCCCCTTGCATGTTGGCCACGGTTCGTATCGACTGCGCTTCTCATTCGACTGGAGGGATTACCAGGAGGAAGTCTGGACGCCGATATCCCGACTTGGACAAAGAGGTGATCGATTCGACCAACCGAAGAACGAAGACTTCAAACATCCAAGTAGGATGGTGTCCTAAGGACGGTGTGTCCCCCTGGACCTGTCCGGCTGCCATGCTGTACTTGACGTCATCCTTTGAAGACATCAGACTTTCAAGTAGGAGAGAGGCCTCAGGATGATATGTCCCCCCAGGCCTCCCCAACTGTGCAAGTCAAGGCCTTGGGAGCAAATAGGCGGTTGCGAGTATGCAGGTGCGAGTATGAGGGCGCGAGCATGTATGGCCGAGTATCTACCCAGCGAGTAAGGTATGATCGTCGTCCACAACATCTAATCTCGCTTATGCTTAGTCGCCTAGCAAAGCACTCAACCTCGTCTCAAACCTAAGAACCTACTCGGCATGATCACGAAAAGAAGAAAAGCAAAGGTAACTATAAAAGGCGAGCAAAATGATTGTATTCATTTACTTCCATAAGTACATATATAAAAATGATGGTACAGATTTGCAAAAAGAAGACAGGAGACTATGCATCATCGCCACCATCCTCGCCGTCAGGATCGACATCCTCGCCATCATCACCCTCGTCCTCAGAATCGTCATCTTCGGAATCGGTGGATGAGGATGGAAGATCTCGCATGGGGGAAGTGGACTCTTCGGCGAGTAATGCCGGGATGATGTCCATGACCGTCAGGTGCATTGCCTCCGGCTTCAAGAAGCCATCGGCCTTCAGGCTGCTCAGGACCACCTTCCCGGTTGCTCGCGTGATCTCCCGGCGAATATGCGTCATATCTTCGCCGACTATCCGGATCTGCTTACCCACCCTGGAGGGGCCCGCCGACGAAGGCTGTTGCTCGGCAGGCCGAGTTTCCAACTCGGCGATTCGCACTTGGGCGGCCTCCAAGATTTGCCGAGTATCCTCCAGCTCCTTCTCCAAGCTGGGACACTTTCTTCGCCATTTCCAGCTCGGCGGCCTGTACAGATAAAGACAGAGGTTAACGAACATCCGTTGGCGCAAAAGGCGACTATCTCCGAGATCAGAAAGGCGACGAGCGAGTACCTCCTGGTCTTTCCACTTGGCGGCCTCCAGCCCCAAAGTGATGAGCTTCTTGCTCTGCATCTTGACCATCTGCTCATATTCGAGCAGTTTCCTTGACGTCGCATGCCCAAGCTCGACAGCTCGCAGGTTGGCTCGCGAGCTCTGATGGGCGAGATATTCGGCCGAGACTTCTTGCAAAGATTCGACGTCCGCGCGACCATAATGGGCGAACAAAACGTCGAACGCCTCGCCCGCGTCCTCCCAATCCTCCGACCAGGCGGGGAGGTTGGTGCTCAAAGTCACTTCATGGTCTCGCTCAGCCCAGGACACCAGAGGGCGACCATAAGCATCCTCGCTGCCCACACCTTCGCCGAAGTGCGGATGGCCACTAGGCTCGCCGGCCTCCGATGGATCTGCCGTCGCTTTCAGGTCTCTTTTGGCGACCTCCTTCTTTCTCCCAGGCTCGGCGGACTTCGCTTTGACCTTCCTCTTCTTCGAGGGCCCAGCATCATCGCCGGCGACCTCCTGATCATCGCCGCCGGGGGACAAATCGACCAAGGCAGGAGCCCCTGCCTTCGGCACCAAGGGAAGAAGCTCGCTTGGTAGGGAGCGAGTAGCTGCATCAAGACATAAAAGGCAAGAGCATTAGACACCGGCTAAAGACAAGTGGCGAGTATGGCCAAATGCTCGCTTAGACAACTACCTTCACCAGGGAACACCTCAGCGAGCTCATCTACTCGCTTCCTCCAGAAGACGACATCCAGCCGGCGACCTCGGAAGCTGTCGAGCAGCTTCTCCCGGCTCTCCTCCAGGTAAGGGGTAGCAAAAGCGCTCTCTGCCGGCTGGAAGGACGAAGTCGGCACGACGCCAAAGTCGCCCTTGATGACGACTATTCGCTCCGTCCAGCGATGGTTCTTGTTCGCCGTGCCGATCAGGGTGCAGACATGGCTGCACAAGAATACGACGCCTTCACCGGTAGCGCCGAAGTGGAATACTCGCCGGAAGACGGAGAGATCAAAGGCGATCCCCTGATCGCGCAGGTAACAGAGGAATCCCACGATCATCGCCACTCCGTTTGGGTTGATTTGCGTCGGGACTATCCCGTGGTAGCGGAGGATCTGGCAAACCTCCGACCACAAGGGTAGTCGCAGGCCGACTTCAAAATGCCGGATGGGAAAAACCAGCTCGGTTGGCGAGAAGGAGTTCAGGCGTTCATCCTCGCGAGGAAGCCTGCCGACATACCCCGGCGACAAAAACTTGGCGGAGAACTCCTTCAGGTCGCTCGGCCGAGTAATCGACTTCTTGAAAGAAGTCGCCTCAAAGTTCTTCGCATGACTTGCACGGCGAATAGCTGCCTCGTCAGCCATTCAGAAGAAGAAGGATTGGAGAAGCGAATATCGAAGTGGCGGGAAGAGAAGTAATCGGAAGATAGTCGCTGGAAAGAAAGGGAAGATCGCAAAAAACGTAATAAATACGTATCCACCCCCCCTATTTATAGTACTCGACAAAGCTTGGCTTCCCGCGAGCGCGAGTTGGAGGTGGCGCGTACCGAGGAAAAGTCGTCAAAACCCAGGGTGCACATCAAATCACCGGTGTCGAACGAGCGAGCATCTGCGTCAAATCTTTAGGATACTCGCCACATCAACGCGATATTTAACAACTACTCGCGGAAACAAAAAACGAAGAAGACCATCAAGACATCACAGAAAACAAGAAAGGCAACAAAGGCGATATCCATACTCGCCAAATATCAATTTACTTCAAGAAAATAGTTCAGCATTACAAGAAATTGCCAGAAGGCTACAAGCAACTATAAAGCAAAAAGAGCCAGGATCCTAGGGGTTCGGCTGAGCATCGGGAAGCTGCGGTTGTCGCCCAACCCAGCCCATGCTGCGAGCTCTCTTGAAGTGCTCGAAGGCCACGGACATCGCATCCTCGCCCTGTCGCAGCTGCTCCTCCATCCTCGCCAGGCGACCAACGGAGCCCGTGCTCGCACGCATCCCCACCAGCTCGTCGTGATGCAACTGCTGGCGATGCTCCATCCTCCCAACCCGGCGCTCCAGATCGCCGACAGCCTGAAGGCGAGATTCTGCACTAGCCAGGCGAGTATCTAACTCTTCCAGCCGTAATACTCGCACCTCCAGCTCGGTCAGGCGACGCTGGGAGTCAGCAGCCGCCAGGAGCTCCACTCGCGCTTCCACCGCGGTCAGGCGCCGATGAGATTCGCTGATCGCCAGTCGCTCCAGCTTCGCCTCCAAGTCTAAAATGGCGCGAGTAGCCCTCTCCTGATACTCGCGAGAAGGAAGCCCTACGGCGTCAATCAGAGCCCCGATCGGAGTATGAGCGCGAGCTGCAGAAGACAAAGAGACAAAGTCTTAGTGGCGAGTAACGAGAAGACCCTTCTTTGAAGATGATCGGGAAGACAACGACTCCATTTACCAGGCCGATGGGCATCACTCCGCGAGTCACGGCGAGGACTCCGAGATGGTCGGCGAGGAGAGCCCCTTCCCCGATGCGGGGACATACTGCGACGAGCGCCATCTTGCCGGTTCGAGTGCGACCCACCGATGTGTTCCCTGCTGGAAGGCGCATCACCCCGACCGCGACCATCCACTGGTCGCCCTCCCCCTCTGGGAGCGAAGAAGCCAGAAGATCCCGCCATCCCGCCTCGGCGCGAGGACTCGGCCGGATGAGCGGTGAGAGCCGAAGAAGACAGGAGGCGGCGATCATCCTGCATGTCGGCCGGAGGAGGAAACGGGGGAGGTGGAGGAAGTTGGTCCGCAGGCAGTTGCGAGCTACTCGCCACCTCAGGTCGCTGCAAAGGCGGTGGCGGTGGAGGAGGATTGCTCGCTGCAGGAACCCTCTGCTCGCTCATCGGCCTCTTGTCTACCGCGGAGCTATGAAGGATCCGCACCGATCCGCCCCGGCGAGTTCCTCCCCCAGTCGTGTGCGGGATCATAGGCGAGGATCGCAGAGGAATCGCGCTCAAAGGCCCCCGCCCCCCCCCCCCCCCCCCGAGCATCGACGAGAAGCGGATCTGCGAGATAGCATAGAAAACGTCAGAGACCAGCCGACACTTAGGCGACTAATAAAGTGGCGAGTAGATAGCTCTCACTTTGCAAAGGAGGAACTTCGGTTTGAACTTGGACCGAGATTCCAGCAGTACTCGGCTCAGGGGCAACCTCCGGCGAAGGAGGAGCGGGAGCGGGCGAGCCGCCTGACTGACCAAGACCCAAGTCAGCGAGTACCTGCTGGGTAGTGCCGACCTGAGGATCAGCGACATTCTCAGGATCGTCGGTAGTCTTCTTCTTCTTCTTCTTGCTCTTCTTTTCCTTCTTCTTCTCCAGACGCTTCCTCTTCCTAGAAGCGAGAAAGTCTTCAAGCTCGGCGTCGCGAGCAGGCTTCCGCAACGGTGGCAACAAACTGGCAAGCTCGGCCAAATCAGCGGCAGCTTCCTCGGCAATACTACGCGACATCTTGAAAGCGGGATCAAAAACGCCTCGCCATCAGAGACCCCTCCCCCTCTATATATAGGGCCATAGCGTCAAAACAGCGGGATGCCGACTATCAACCAATACTCGCCCAAAAGATAGCTCGTCGAATAAGGGTTGGATGATTCTTTCCGAGCAACTACGTTACTCGCAAAGAGCGGGGATTGTGTACAACCCTCATTCTCCGAGGGTAGGACCCACCCAAGGCCACGTAGGCAGAAGTCAAAGTCAAAGAGTCAATACGGCAGTCAACAGTTCGAGATACCAAGATAAAGTCGGCCAGCAGGATACTGGGAGAGTTCATCAAGCATAGGAGCAGAAGACAGCCTAGGCGAGTAAGGGTGCACTCGTGCGAGTAGCCCGGATACTCGCCAAAGGTGGGCGACCATAGGTGATACTCGCCCATTTGCCCGGGGAGATCGCCTCAATGTCGCTAGTCGCCGGGCAGGGGCTGGGCTATAAAACCCCCCCTACCCCTTGGTTTTCCTATAAATAGGACCCCAGGGGTACTTGGATTGGCACCTGGACTTGAGCTTTCGAAACCCTGCTCTTGCATTCTGGAACCTGTCGCATTTGGCCGTTACTCCCGGTACTAGCCAAGTCGGTGCCTTCCTCGTACCCTGCTCGGCCATTTTTGGTCTTGGAGGGGAAGTCTCTTCGGAGCTTCTGGGTACGTGGTGGGACCTCCCTGCCGCAGCGACCTGGGGTCCTGTTGTTGTTGCTCACCTAGTTTCCTCATAGTCGCCAGCTTAGTCATCTCGTTGGACTGCTGGGCGAGTAGCCTCCGGCTGCATTTGTCCGAATCTTGAGGTCAGGATTTTCCAGGCGTCAACATAGAGAGAGATCCATGTAATTATGCATAGATAGAGGGGAGTTTTTTCATAGTTATTGAAGAAAAAAAGTAACCATAACATCCGTAGTAGAAAGGGTCGAAAATTTATACTTTGTTTTGGTAAGAAAGATAGCTTTCTCCCCAACCACCTGAAGGCTGTTGTTTTGACAATAAAAAGTTGCAAGCTTTACGTATACATGGGCAACTTTCAAACGTCCGTCCAGCCGCAACCAATCCACACACTCCAAACCATGTTCCATATGTGAAGCAAATACCCCAATTGCCATACCTGTGAAAAAATTACATATTGTTTACTCGCTACTTGTCAAAATTAACTCTTTTTATCGATGCATTAACATAACCAGAAGTTTAACCATACCACGACCCATCTGATTTTTGCATTTTTTCGATGTACGAAGCGGCTTTCGTAATGCATTTATCTACTTCATTTCTTCGATGATCAGGGTAAAGCTTCTTAAATGTTGCCAGAGCTTGAATGGACGATGATGTGCATTCTACGCTTCTGCAATGTGTAACGAACATATTATATGAATCTTAATTATACTATCAGAGGTATATTGATAACTATAACTGACTTTGAATCTTACGGGTGATCAACTATGATGTTCTCGAATGTTTCTGAAGGATTAAACAGCTGAAAGATAGAACTATCATCGTTAGGGGAGAAAAATTCATTTTGTGAGAGATTAAAATATGCATTATAGAATATATTTGTAGGGGGGCAAGCATTAGGAAAAGAAAGAGTTCTCAGTATTAACCAACATGTGATGTTTCTTCACATCAAAGATGAGCAAGTGGTGGTTTATGAGAAAGATTTGGCATATTAAGTTGCTGATGTTGCTATAAAAAATGAGAACTACACAGTATGCATAGAGTGAGACTAACCTCTAACCAAGAATAGGTTTTTTGTAGTCCATATGATCCAAAACCTCCATTCTTATTCTGCGTTAGAAAGGACGATGAATTTCAAATTGTTATGAATGCAATCTTACCACATCATATTGGAGTTTGTATAGCTCTGTATCAGAAACGAGAGAAGAAATATAAACAAACAGAAAATCACAATACATAAGACAGATATTTACGTGGTTCACCCCAAGACGGGCTACGTCCACGGGCAGCAGCAATCCATTTTTCACTAGATCAAGAACAGAGATGGTTACAGAAAATGGGTGGATTTCTGAATTTCGGAATTATTCAAACAAGGAGTTTATATAACTCAATCTTAACTTTTAATAGCACTGAAATGATCACCTGCTACGCGAAAAAATAGTTTCAAAAAATAAATAATAATGCACACCTAATCATACTAGTACTGTTATATCCAGATGCATGTTGTGTTTCAAACTCTAATATAAATATTAGGCGATGCATTCATTTCACCCTTGCAAATATTCCCTTCTTCTAAGAGACGCGCTAAACCTGTATGAGTAAATTGGGTGATCAAAATTGTCTGCTCACCATGAAAGAAAGAACGACATTCACAGCATCATAAATTCGCTTTTCTTCCATTTTTTCACCAACAAATTCTGGAGAAATTTTTGATAGCAAAAGAGCAACCTTCAACAAAGTAAACATGATATATCAATGATGATGATCTTATAGTATCATGCAATATAAAACGCATAAAATCGCCGACCTTCAATCCTTCTGCGGTGCAATCTGAAACCGCGTATCCATTATCTGCAGTTGAAAAGGGCCACGCACCTTTCGAAATGTGACGATACCAAAAGTTCAGGTTGCCCGGGCAATCTTCTAGAATCTGCGTCTGTTTAATGAAATCATGTGCCTTTCTGAGAGTTGGACCATGTTCCTCAGATATTTTTGTTGATAGTATTGCTTGAATGGAGAAAGCTGTGTCCCACAGTTGAGTTCCATTATATGCCTGCCATTCAGCAATCATATTCAGCAATATATACAAAAATTTTTATATAAGCAAAATTTATGAGTAGATGGTTC
Source organism: Dactylorhiza incarnata (assembly GCA_033032865.1). NCBI lineage: Eukaryota > Viridiplantae > Streptophyta > Magnoliopsida > Asparagales > Orchidaceae > Dactylorhiza > Dactylorhiza incarnata. The sequence goes on along the minus strand of JAWHQI010000174.1, from coordinate 5,431,446 downwards.
AAATGTGAATTTGAACCTGCATTTTCATTCCATCTTCAGCAATCCACAAGTAATCATAAACTCTTGGGAGATGTAGCTTAAAAGCCTCTGAATTTTGATTCTCAACCCAACAACAAAGCATATTTAGTGCCTATAACAAAGATGAATTTAGTCACAATCACTGCTTACACATGCAAAACATTGTGTTGATAGGAGCTATGATTGTCTTCGATTTGCATTTATATTTTTGTATGAAAAATGCTTCGCGTTTCAAAAGTATTAACAATTGAGCATTCTCTTCATCAATACTTTGAGATATTTGCCACAAGATATGCTACTCTAAAAACTAAGGCTCCGTTTGGCACGGCGTTGGCGGTCACGAAAACGGTGGTTATGAACTGTTGTTCGTGAACACCCGACCTCACCTAAAGAACTTCATCCACTTTTATGTTCAAAACTAGTTTCTTTTTTGATGGGAATCATAATCGTAGTAATGCCAAACATACATTCTATGACGGTGAAGTTTCTGTCCAAACTCACTGGAGCAAAAAAAAAACATGCCAAATGGAGCCTAAATGTTTAATGTTTGAAATTTCATCTTCTAAATTCCAATGACCCATTTGGGATGCTGATTAAATCTTCTGTTTTCATGCCATAGGGGACCTCCGACTGAAATGGACATTGCGTTGCGGGCTTTTGGGTGCCGTTTCTATTTATAGAGCTAATACATCATTAATTTTCACAATTTCACCTCTACCAAATTAAAGGAAAACAAAAAAACCCAGCTTTAGAAGCAGGATATGCATTTCTATTTATAGAGCTTGTTAATATTAATGTAATTAATATTTTATTCTATTTTCAGTTTTAGTCTCATGCCGTCTGTGGTATTTTTCGGGCTCCCAATTTGTTTTATATATATGACCCATTGGGTCCTTCTTTACAGTTGAATATACATACATTTACTTGTTTCTCCAAGTCTAACATGGTATCAGAGTTAATTTTTTTTTTTGCAATCTGTAACCTCCTGCCCCGCCCGCGAGATCACTCGCCTGTCTGCTCCCGCGTGGCCCGTCGTGCCCCTGCTAACCCCTGCTCGCTCACACCCATGCTCTCCCCTGCTCTCCCCCTTGCTCGCCCCCTACTCGTGCCCCCTACTTGCGCCCCCTTGCTCGCCCGCCCCCGGCTCCCCGCCCCCCAGCTCGCCCTCCTGCTCGCGCAACCCACCTCAGGCCTCTCGCCCCCCCAGCTCGCGACCCCCCTCTTGCTCGCGCAACCCACCTGCCCTCCCTCCCCTGCTCGCGCCCCCCCCAGCCCGCCCCCTACTTGCGCCCCGCCCTGCTCGCGCCTCCCCCCTGCTCGCCCCCCCAGCTCGCCCCCTGCTCGCCTCTCCTGCTCTAGCCTGCTACCGCAACCTCCGACAGCAACCTGCCAGATCACCAGTCCCATGTCATCTTTCCGCTTAGCTCCATGGCTACCGCTTCGATCTCGTCACCTCTGAAAGTCACATTCTTCCAGCTCGCCACCGCCAGCGACTGGTCTAATTGGGCTCTTACTGTCGAAGCCGCCCTCTCCTCCCGTAATCTCTGGGATCACATCACTGGTGCTCCTCCCACCGCTGCGACCTCTACCGCCACTGCCAGCTCTGACAAGACCACCTTACTTACCACCACTCCAGATGACGGCACCATTTGGCGGCGTCGCGATCAATCCATTCGGGCTTACATCCTGGAGTCTGTTGCTCGTCCGCTCCTCACCTCCATCGGTCGTCTGTCCTCAGCCCGCGCAATGTGGGAATATCTTCGGGATCGGTTTGTCCCCCGCGGTGGAGCTCAGCGTCATCGTCTCATCTGTGACTCTCAGTCTGCTCGACAGGAAGGGCGCTCCATTCAGGACTTTTTCACCATGATGAGCGCTCTCTGACACGAATTGGACTCCATGATCCCTCTCCCATGTGGTAGTCCTCGTTCCTTAGAGTTTCAGCGCCACCTCTCTGAGGGCCATCTCCATCAGTTCCTCGCTGCTCTGAATTCCGAGTTTGCACTTCTTGCAGCCCAGCTCCTTCATCAGGTTCCTCTTCCTCTGCTTGTATTGTGCAGGATTCACGGATGGCTCAGAGGATTGGACAGGGCCGTAGGACTGGTGACCTATATTAGATGGAGTATCTTCACGTTCCACCCTCCTCATCTTCGTCAGCTTCTGCTCTCTCTGTTACCTATGATGCCGACTTGTGGCACAGACGCTTAGGTCATCTGTCTCATGACCGACTCTGAAGTGTTATCCGTTCCGGAGCTTTGGGTCGTGTGTCTTCCTTCCCCCTCTCTGTTTGTACGGGATGTCGTTTGGCCAAACACCTTGCTCTACCCTTTTCCAGCAGTGTTTCTCAAACAACAACCCCCTTGACTTAGTTCCCTCTGATGTTTGGGGTTCGGCCCCGATTGCTTCTCATTCTGGCTATTTGTATTATGTGAGTTTTATTGATGATTTCTCCCGCTGCTCTTGGGTTTATCTTCTTCGACAACGGTCTGAAATACCAACTGTTTATTGCACTTTCATCGCAATGCTTCACACCCAATTCGTGCGTTGGATTAAAATCTTTCGCTCCGATTGTGCTCAGGAATTTCTTTCCTCCACCATGCGCGACCTCACTCAGTCTCATGGCACCATCCATCAACAACCTTGCCCGCACACCCACGAACAAAATGGGGTTGCTGAACGGAAACATCGTCACATCATCGAAACTGCCCGTGCTCTTCTCATCTCTGCCTCTGCTCATCACTCCTTCTGGGCCGAAGCTGTTCTCACCACTGTTCACCTTATCAACATCACTCCCTCCTCGGCCATCTCTAGCGTCACTCCTTATGAATGATTGTACTCACGCCCACCAACCTACGCATCTCTCCGCACGTTTGGATGCGCCTGCTTAATTTGTTCTCCTCCCTGTTACTGAACACACCAAACTCTCAGCTCGCTCAGCTCGTTGTGTTCACTTAGGCCTCAGTGCTCACCACAAAGGATATCGTTGTTACGACCCGGTGACTCGCCGCATCCACATCTCTCGCCATGTCTCCTTCCTTGAACATGAGATGTTCTTCTCCTCCGCGCAAAATTTAACAACATTTCCTGCCCAAACCTCCGCTACCCCATCGCTCTCCCTTCCGCTACTTCCCCCTATACCCACTCGTCCCAGGAACCAAATTGCCCCTCCTATCCCGGTCCCAGCTAATCCTCCGGCCGAGGATCCTCCTTCCACTACAGCTACCCCTTCCGCTCATGCTCCTACTGATACGGTATTGTCTGACGCTCCTCCGTCTGCCTCTCCGCACGTGGATCCTGCTCCTCCTCGGCGTAACTCTGCCTCTCCATCAGATGGACGTCACTAATGCTTTTCTTCATGGTGATCTTACCGAGGTGGTTTACATGACTCCTCCCCCGGGTCTCTCCGTTCCCACCGGTCACGTATGTCATCTCTGTCGGGCTCTCTATGGTCCCAAACAGGCTCCAAGTGCCTGGTTTGAGCGCTTTCGTACTGCTGTTCTCAAGGCCGGCTTCATTGAACGACAGACTGATCATGCTATGTTCACTCGCACTTCTGGTCAGGGACGTGTCATCCTTCTTCTATATTTGGATGATATGATTATCACTGGCGACGACCATGTCATCATTGCCTCTCTTCAACAGCACCTTCGTAGTCAGTTTGAGATGAAGGACATGGGCCCCCTTCGCTACTTCCTTGGGTTGGAGATTTCCAGGTCCAAACGTGGCATCCTTGTATCTCAACAGAAGTATATCTCTGACATCCTCTCTGCTGCCGCTCTCACTGACACCCGCACTGCCGATACTCCCATCGAGCTCAATCTAAAATTTCTCCCAACTGACGGTGAACCTCTCCCGGATGTCTCCCGCTATCGGCGCCTTGTTGGGATGCTGGTCTATCTTACTATGACTAGGCCTAACATTGCGCCGATGTCCTCCGAATTCTCCGCTATCTTCGCACCTCCGTCACCCGCTCATTGTTTCTCTCGCCACTTCTCCACTCACCCTCAGAGCATTCTAAGATGCTGACTGGGTGGGGGGATGCCGCTACTCGCCGCTCAACTACTAGCTTCTGTATCTTCCTGGGTGACCCTCTTATCTCCTGGCGTAGCAAGAAACAAGACTCCATTGCGCGCTCCAGCATTGAGGCCGAGTATCGTGTCATGGCCTCCACCACTGCTGAAATCGTTTGGCTTCGTCGACTACTCTGTGATCTTGGTGTGTCGATATCCGAACGCACTCCTTTATTTTGTGATAATTGAAGTGCTATACAAATTGCCTCTAATCCAGTTTTTCATGAACGGACGAAACACATCGAGATTGATTGTCACTTCACTCGCCAGGAGTTCCTCGCCAACACTATCTCTCTACCGTTCATTGCATCTGAAGAGCAAATTGCGGATTTCCTAACCAAGTCTCTCGCATCCGCAAGATTCCAATATCTCATTAGCAAACTCTCGGTTCATGATTCACCGTGAGTTTGAGGGAATGTGTTAATATTAATGAAATTAATATTTTATTTTATTTTCAATTTTAGTCACACACCGCCTGTGGTGTTTTTCGGGCTTCTCACTTGCTCTATATGTATGACCCTTTGGGTCCTTACAGTTGAATATACATACATTTACTTGTTTCTCCAAGTCTAACATAGCTAATACATCATTATTTTTTTTTTCTAGCTGACAGGTGGCCTCTTGTTATTCTGATTCTTCCCAATGCAGGTGATTAATAGATGGATGGCAGAGATTGATTTCCAATACAAACAGACTATGAGCTATATGGCCTGCTGTATTTGTAGCAAGAATTGTAGAAATACCAAAAGAAAGTGTAGAAATTAACCGTGTATGATTTTGGGATTTTAAATGAGTTTTGCCGACTCAAATTCTTAAGGGTCCGTTCGTTTGAACGGAATTGGCTTTCTGGAATTGGCATTGGAGATTAGAAATCCAATTCTAGTGTTCGGCGCAACGAAATTTAAGCGGATATTGGCTTTCATGTGAAAACACATGGTTTTTACTATGAACGAAAAAATCAAATAGCAATTCTTACCTCCGCCCATAGATTTTCCGCATAATCAAATGTTTACACTAGAGTTTTTCAACCTATGCGCGAGTTTTTCGCCCGAGCGTGCGTTTTCCTGCAGGGTGTTTTTCGTCCGGGCGAGTTTATTTCACCCGGGCGCATATTTTCGCCCGGGCGCGATTTTTTCGCCCGGGCGCAATTTTTTCACCTGGACTTTCGCCCGGGCGCGTTTTATTTCGGCCGGGCACATTTATTTCGGCACGCGATTTTTTCTCCCGGGCGCGATTTTTTCGCCTAGGGCGCGATTTTTTCGCCCGGGCGCGATTTTTTCGCCCGGGCGCGATTTTTTTTTGCCCGGGCGCGATTTTTTCGCCCGGGCGCGATTTTTTCGCCCGGGCGCGATTTTTACGCCCGGGCGCGATTGTTTCGCCCGGGCGCGATTGTTTCGCCCCGGGCGCGATTGTTTCGCCCCGGGCGCGATTTTTTCGCCCCGGGCGCGATTTTTTCGCCCGGGCGCGATTTTTTCGCCCCGGGCGCGATTTTTTCGCCCCGGGCGCGATTTTTTCGCCCGGGCGCGATTTTTTCGCCCGGGCGCGATTTTTTCGCCCGGACGCGATTTTTTCGTCCGGGGCGCGATTTTTTCGCCCGCCCGGGCGCATATTTTCGCCCGAGCGCGATTTTTTTCGCCCGGGCGTGTTTATTTCGCCCGGTCGCGTTTTATTTCTCCCGCGCGCGATTTTTTCGCCCGGGCGTGATTTTTTCGCCCGGGCGCGATTTTTTTGCCCGGGCGCGATTTTTTCGCCTAGAGCGCGATTTTTTCCACCGGGCGCAATTTTTTCGTCGGGGGCGTGATTTTTTCGCCCGGGCGCGATTTGTTAGTCCGGGCACGTTTATTTCGCCCGGGCGCATATTTTCGCCCGGGCGCAATTTTTTCGCCCGGGCGCGTTTATTTCGCCCGGTCGTGTTTTATTTCTCCCGGGCGCGATTTTTTCGCCTAGGGCGCGATTTTTTCCCCCGGGCGCGATTTTTTCGCCCGGCCGCGATTTTTTCGCCCGACAGCGATTTTTTCGCCGGCCGCGATGTTTTCGCCTTGGCGCGATATTTTAGCCCGGGGGCGCATTTTTTGCCCGGGCGCGCGCTTTTCGCCAGGGCATGCGCTTTTAAAAATTTCAATTCTAGAAAGCTAATTCCATCGTGCAGCCGAACAACTTACAGATATCAATTCCAATTCTGTTCACTGAATTCCATCCTGCAACCGAACAGCAGAATTGGTTTTATGCACAAAACCAATTCCTGCAGATATTGGTTTTCTGGCCAAAGCCAATTCCAAAAAGCTATTACCTGCGCGCCGAACGGACCCTAATGCATTTTGACTACATCAAATAATGAAAGTCAGTAAATCCACTGCTAATTTTACTCTCATAATCCAAAATAATTTCTATACGGTTAACTTAAGAGCTCATATTTAGAAATTTAGGCTCCGTTTGGCGCGGTGGTTGCGGTCACGAACGCGGTGGTTATGAACCGTCATTCCTAAACGTAACGTCAGACCTCACCCAAGGAACGTCGTCCATTTTTTATGTTTAAAACTAGTTTTATTTTCTTGGTGACGATCGTAGCCATTTTCATGCCAAACATACATTCTATGATGATGGTTTTTTTGTCCAAACTCACCAGAGCAAAAACTCCGGAGCCTTAATTACCTAAGAACTAAGAAGTAAGAACTTCATACTTTACCTTGTTTACAGGGCCTGCACAAATATATTGAGTAGCTTCGTCTTCATAATGAATATGCTCCATTGCGGTACGCAAAGCCTTCTCTCTCAACTTGTCGCAAGGCCATTGATGAAAGATATGCGCAATTTTTTGTAGGGTTGCCCATAAGATATCTTGTATTAGCGGATGCCTAACATATAAATCCTCCTTTAACAAAAAAAAATTATAATGTTAGTTTTTGTCACAAAATGTAGCTACACAATGAGTTAAATTCTTTGGGTGAAGATCTTCAGTCCATTAATTATTATTAAATAGCATTCATAGATGAAAAAGAAATTTGAAAAATCAAGGAAAATATCGTGATTTTCAAATTGTTGTGATAATTATAAGCAATCCATCAATAGTACAAAATACAAGTCAATATAAAAAGGAAAGAAAATAGATTTATAAAATATAATTTTGAATGAATGAAGGGGAGGGAGCCTTGGCGCACTGATTGAGGTGTTGCCGTGTGACCAGATCACGGATTAGAGTCCTGGAAGCAGCCTCTTGCAAAAATGTTGGGTAAGGTTTACTTGTTAATGTATATTTAGTCAAATAACGTGTTCGAAGGTATAACGGGTCAGTTGGGTACACGGATACCCATCCCCGTAGACACTCCTAGGGTTTTACCTATAAATACTCGCTAGGGGCAACGGGGAGTGGATTCCACTTCGATCCTCCTTCGGATGCTTCGAGCAAACTCTCACAATCTCGAATCACGCCCCTTAGGGTTCGCTCGTCCGAAGCAGACGCAGTTCGCGATTTTCGGCCGTGCGGTTACTGTTCTCAAGGAGGAATCGCGATCTGCTCGCGAGCTCATCGTTCTCGTCGCCGCTAGCAAGCAAGAGGAAGGAGATCGTCCTTGCCGTCGCTCGCTAGAGGAGAAGTCGTCGCTCAGGGAGATCCCGTGTCTGCAGTTCTCGCTCGCTGTCGCCGCTGCCGTTCACGTACAAGGTCCCAAGCAGCCGCCGCTCGCAAGGGAGAGGAAGCTCCCGCTGCTGCCGTTCGCGAAAAAGGAGATCTGCCGGTTCCCTGTTCTCAAGAAGGAATCGCGTAACTGCTTGGTGCCGCCGCTCGATCTCGTCGATCCAGTTCGTCGTTCGATCACGAGTCCTCATCGGTGCTGTCGAGGAAGTTCTTATAAGTCGGTTATGCCGCCGTTCGCCGGAATCGCCGGATCCAAAGCCTCCCGCCACAGATCCGCCGCGCCGCCGCCTCCGTCGTCCAGATCTGCCGTCGACGCTTCCGTCGCTGCTGCCCTAGCCCGCTGACCATGCGTCCAGTTCGCGCACGACCGCTGATCGTGCGCTCGACAGCAGCCAGTGCCCGTGCGCTGCAGTTCTCCCGTGCGCCGATGTTCTCCCGTGCACCGCCTCCGCTGTCCAACTTCAGTTTCCTCCCAACCGCTGCCGTCAGTTCTCTCCCGCCGCCGCCGTCTCTGATCTTGGAAGTGCAGCCCTATTTTTTCGCTAGCGACAGAACACTCCAAGTTCTGTTTCGTGGTCAGAAACTCGTCGGGCGCACAATGATGAAGGGGAACAACATGGCGTCCCCCGTTCCGATGATAAAGATGGAGAAGTTCATGACAACTGAGTTCAACGACTGGAAGTTGAATACTCAGTTCGGGATGAAGTTTCTGAATGTGTTCTACACAGTTCAGTCTGATGGTGCTGAGGTCGTAGAGACTGCTGACGAGGCACAATGGGTTTTTGATGAAGACTTCTGCAGAGATTACCTGCTGGACTGTCTGTCTTCCAATCTGGCGAAGACATACATGAAGATGAAGACAACTAAGGCAATCTGGGATGCGTTGCAGGAGCACTTCAGGCAGGAGGAGGACCTGTCCAAGGCGCACTTGGTGGATAAGTTCCACTCGTTCACCTTCGACGAGGAGAAGGTCATTCTCCCTCAGGTATCAAACTTTGAAGTTTTAGTAGATTCTTTACATAGTGAGAACATTGCGTTGCCAGATAGCTTTGTTGCTGGCACAATTGTGTATAAATTGTCTTCCACGTGGTACAATTTCAAAACTGAAATGTACCGCAAAAAGATGCAGATGGGTTTAAACGAACTCAAGCATTTTATACGCATTGAGGACGAAAATAGGAGTCGACACGCTCTAGAAGTCGTTAGCAAGCAGAAGACTGCTGCTAACATGATTACGAACTCTAGACGCGCGCCGAACCCTAGGAAGTCAAAACCCAACCCTAGTAACTCCCAGGTTGCAGGCCCAAGTAAACAAATCAAAAAGTTTAAGGGCAAGTGCTTTAACTGTAACAAGTGGGGACACATTGCATCTGATTGCAGGCTTCCTCGTAAGGAAAAGGGCAAGACACCACAGGAAGGAAACCATGCTTACATGGTTAGTCTCACTGAGCCATCCGACTTTGTTGCCATGGTCGGAAACGGAAAAGGCCAGTACATAGTGGTTCCTTGACTCGGGGGCAACGTGACATGTTTGCAACAATTGTAATCTGATGACAGGTCTCACTGATGCGAGAGAATCTGTGACTGTTGCCAACGGTGAGACAGCTGACGTGGTGAAGGTGGGGAATACAACTTTACTGCTATCCTCATGTAAGACTTTAACTTTAAAGAATTTTAAGTTTATTCCTTCATTAGCTGCTAACTTAGTGTCTATTAGCTTACTATGTGATGCTGGTATGTCTTTTACTTTCTGTAGGGGTAGAGTAACACTGTCAGTTAACTCACACTATTTTGGATGTGTCTACGTCCAAAATAGGATGTACAGACTAAGTCTAGCAAACGAAATAGTTCAACAAGTTCAAACAAACTTAGTTAGCCCTAAGACTCTACACGAGAGACTAGGACACATAAACTATAGGAAAATGTTCCAAATTGCTAGAACTCACCAGATAACTTTAGACACTGCAGTCAAAACTGATAAATGTGAAGTATGTGCTCAGACTAAGATCACTAGGAAACCTTTTAGTGCGGTTACTAGGAGCACAATACCCTCAGAACTAATACATTCCGACATATGTGACTTCAAAAGTTTTGTCACTAGAGGAGGCAGGAAGTATTTGATCACCTTCATAGATGATTGTTCTAGGTTTTGTCACATTTATCTCCTTAAAACTAAAGACGAAGCGTTTGAAAAAATTTGTATTTTCAAAACCAGGGTAGAAAACCAATTATGCAAGAAAATCAAAAGATTTAGAAGTGATAGAGGAGGAGAATATATGTCCAGTGAGTTCAAATGTTTCCTTGCCCAACATGGAATCATTGCAGAAACCACTGTTCCTTACTCGCCCTAGTCTAATGGCATAGTTGAGCGAAAAATCGTACGTTAACAGAAATGTTAAACTCTATGCTCTTGATTGCAGACATGCCATCCGCTTATTGGGGAGAAGCAGTCTTAACTGCAAATCACATTTTGAATAAAGTTCCTCATGCCAAGTTAGAGGTTACACCCTACGAGCTTTGGTATAAGAGACCCCCGTCTTTTACTAGGCTTAAGACCTGGGGATGTATAGCCAATGTCAGGGTCCCTGACCCTAGACGGTCTAAAATTGGACCTAGGACCAATACATGTGTCTACCTAGGTTGTGCTGAGGATAGTGCTGCAGATAGGTTCTTAGATATTTCTAATAACGTCGTTATAGAATCTAGGGACGCAATGTTCTTTGAAGATAAGTTCCTCAAGAATAAGAACCTGTCTCTCTCAGGTATGCAAGTAACTATTATTGAAGATGATCCTACTTCAGTACCGAGCACCTCCTATTCCGTTCTGGTAGATAACTCTGGCCTAGAGTCAGGAGAACTTCTCTAAGAGAGCGAATTCCCAGAACCTTCGGTAGTTGTGGCGTACCCGTAAAGGCCTTGGGGTGCATCTAGAGAACCCCGCTAAAGAGAGGAGGGGGAACCAGTCGAACCCCGGGTCGCGGAAGTAGAGGGCCCACCGCGCAAGAACGACGCGCTAGAAACAGCGCCAGGTAAGCACAAAACCGCACCCCACTGCCGGGGTGCGGTTAGCCCGCGCCCCACTAAGTGGGGGCGGCTAGCCCGCACCTCACCCGCATGGGGTGCGCGCGGGTCGTCCAAGCCGCACCCTCCCCCATAGGAGGGTGCGGCCAAGCCGCACCCCCCATGGGAGGTGCGGCCAAGCCGCACCCCCCATGGGAGGTGCGGCCCAACCGCACCCCCCATAGGGGGGGTGCGGCCAAGCCGCACCCCCCCTTGAGGGGTGCGGCCCAACCGCACCCCCCTTGGGGGGCGCGGTCCAACCGCACCCCCCCCCTTAGGGGGTGCGGCCCAACCGCAGCCCCCATAGGGGGGTGCGGCCAAACCGCACCCCCCCCCCCCACCCCCCCCATGGGGGGTACGGCCCAACCGCACCCCCCCCCCCCCCAGGGGGAGGGTGCGGCCCAACCGCACCCCCCCATGGGGAGGGTGCGGCCAAACCGCACCCCCCATAGGGGGGTGCGGCCGTAGAAGGGTGCGGCCAAACCGCACCCCCCATAGGGAGGTGCGGCCGTAGAAGGGTGCGGCCAAACCTGCACCCTTCCGTGCAAGGTGCGGCCCGGTCCCCCTCTGCGGAGGACGTAGCCGAAACCGCATCCCCGCGTCGGAAAGGGCCGGAGTCCGCTTTTCTCGGCTTCGCTCACTTTTTCGCCTCACCTCGCTCGCTTTTTGGCCCTGCTCACTTTTGCGCCTCGCCTCGCTCACTTTTTGTCTTTTCAGTTTCTCACTTTTCAGGAACAGTTTGTCGCCTTTCCTCAAAGGGCAAGACGGTCATTTATGAAAAATGGTGATCCGAGTGCCCCAAATCGAGAAATATGACTCGTCAGCCAAGGTGGTTATGGTGGTTACGACGGCAAAAATTACCGGGCTACCCCCGACAAAAGCTATAAAAAGGCCCCCAAGGCTTCATTTAAAGGGATCCGGACTTTGAGACCAGAGAGAGCTCCTTGAAGATTTCCACGGATTTCTCCTTCGGCGCTTGAAGATCATCTTCGAGGACTTAGAGAAATCCTTATTCGCGAAAGCGGACAAGGTTCTCGCTTTCGTTCCCAAGAAAGCGGACAAGGCTCCCGCTTTCGTTCTCGAAAGTGGACAAGGCTGTCTCGCTTCCATTCTCAGGAAAGCGGACAAGGCAGTGTCACCTCTGCCTTCTCAAAAGCAGACAGGGCAGTCTCAACTCTGTCCTCTGGAAAGCGGACACGGTCTTCTCACTTTCATTCACCACTGTACTCATAGGAAAAGTACTTAGTTTTTTTCCGAGAGGTGGTCTGTCACCCTCGGAGTGCTCTCTCTCTTTCTCTCTCTATTGTAACGAGCAGCGGCCTGTCGCGCTCGATCTCTTAGCATCTAATTGTAACCTCTCTGGAGATAGTGAAATTTGGTCGGCACAGCTCCGGCCACGTGGTTTTTCACCCTTTCCGGGTTTTCCACGCTAAAAGGTCCCTGTGTACTCAGCAATCTCAAATTGACTGTTTGCACGCTTAGACCGCTCACGAGCTAAGGCGGTTCAATTTAAACCGGTCTACCAAGAGCCCTAAGCGACCCGCAACAGTTTGGCGCCGTCTGTGGGAAAAGTTCCCAAAACTCTCTGAAGGCCAACTGCAATGGCAAGAAAGAGTGCTCGCACTACTGAAGGATCAATGCCGGAGGGGCGCGTCGACCCAGCCCCCTCCCACTCGCTTATCAATGCGCCTCCCGGGGAGGAGGCGGTACCTGCTCCCGTAGCTAGGCTGGAAGTACGCATGCAGCAAATTGAAGAACACCAAGCCGAGATGTTGGCTCTCGTAAGGAATCTCGGGGTACCTCAAGTCCCGATCCAACCGCCGGCCCTGAACGCACCGCCACGCCCAGTTCCGAATCACGCCCCAAACGAAGAGGTCGTTCGGGAGGACGAAGCCTCGGAAGGATTCTCCAACGCAGCAAGCTCCGCTCACCTCGCCCCGCCAGCTAGGGCCCCAGAAGCTGACCACCATCGCAATCGCCCGAGAAGAGATGCCCCTGGTCAAGCAACAGGAAGAACCACGCGAGAAGAAATACACGACATGATAGAAGAGGAGTACGTCCGAGCAGGGCGACGCGCAGTTCTCGCCCGTCGTCCCGCGCACCACGGCTCCCCACTGTCACCGCAAGTCCTGGCCCATCCAATCCCGAACGGCTTCAAGCTCCCCAGCATCGAGACATTTGACGGAACGGATGATCCGTTAGAGCATGTCAATCACTTCACCACCGTCATGAGGATTTATAGCGCCCCTGATCAGCTCCTCTGTCAAGTATTCCCGGCAACCTTGAAGGGACAAGCACGCACTTGGTTCCACTCCCTACCGAATGGGGCCGTCAGCAACTTCACGGAGCTGGCACAACAGTTCGCGGACCAATTCATCGCCAACCGCAGAATTGTCCGAGATCCCTCCCACCTCTCAGGGATCTGCCAAAATGACGGTAAAACGCTCAAAGATTTCTTCAGACGCTTCACTACGGAGGCTCGTCAAATCCCAGGGGTGGACCCTGAGCTCCTGCGTGGAGTCTTTCTTGGAGGACTCCGCCCAAGCAGCTTCTACTCAGCTCTCATGAGAGAAACCGTGCCAAGTTACCCCGACCTCGTTCGCCGAGTTGAGGCTCAGATAGCCGCGGACGAGGCCATCGAGGCCCATCGCCGGCAGTTTGAAGGTAATCAAGGGAGGAAGAGAGGATCCGATCAAGCCCCCCGCGAGCGAGAGGAGCGACGCGACGAGGAGCGCCGCGGTGGCGAACGCCGTCGTAATCCCCAAAGGGACCAGGAACCGTTGCCACCCCGAATCTATACCCCATTGAACACCACTAGAACGAATGTACTCTACGCCATCCAGAACAACCCAGAGCTCCGCATGCCCCGGGCGCAACCCCCAAATCCAAGGGGTGACCAATCCAAGTACTGCGAATTCCATCGAGGGACCGGGCATACCACCGAGGAATGCACCAGACTTAAAGACGAGATCGAGCGCCTCGTCCGCCAGGGACTCCTGGGCAGATTCTTGCAAGGCCAGATCCCTAATCAGCACCAGCAGCCTAGGGAGGCAAGGGAGCAACCTCCCGCTCCCCGAGGCGCAGGAGGAGGAAGACCGATGGTAGGAGAGATCGAGACGATCGCCGGACCCTCCGTCTCAGCGTCACAAATCCTCTCAATTGCCCAGTCCGGGAGGGACCACGAAGACAAGAAGCTCAAGCAGGACGTCACGATCGCTTTCGGAGAAGAAGATCTGCAGGGATTATGGCTCCCACACCAGGATCCGCTCGTAATAAGTGCAGGGATAGGAGATCCTTGCTTCAAGGTGAAGAGAATACTGGTCGACAATGGAAGCTCAGTGGACGTTCTGTTCCTCTCCACTCTGCAAAATATGAAGCTCACAAAAGATCATCTCAGCCCTGCAGCCGGGCCCGTCTACGGCTTCGACAACAGACCTGTCCCGGTGCTAGGGATGATCACCCTCCCCGTCACGTTAGGCGAGTTTCCAAGGCAGTCCACATATAACATCCAATTCGTGGTGGTGGAGTCTACCTCCGCCTATAATGCCATCTTCGGGAGGCCGCTCCAATCAATCTTCGGAGCAGTCCCATCCATTCCGCATCTGGCTATGAAGTTCCCAACTGCCGCCGGCATAGGAATCGTAAGAGGAGATCAAGAGGCAGCCCGAACCTGTTACTTAAAGCAGGCTCAGCCAGTAAAGGCGACCGCTCTGAACATCAATAACTTCGACCTCCGGGACGAGGCTACTTTACAGCGCGGAGCACCTGTTGAGGGGCTAATAGAAGTACCACTCTCCCGGCAAGACCCGGCTCGAACTGTTCAAGTCGGGTCACTTTTATCGAAAGAAGAACGAGAGGAGCTTACGACCTTCTTACAAAGAAACGGGGTCATCTTCGCCTGGAGCCCGGAAGACATGCCAGGAGTAGATCCGAATGTCATCTACCACTCTTTAAACATCAACCCCGCCTGCCGACCTGTGATTCAAAAGAAGAGAAACTTTGCCCCCGAACGGTTGAAGGCGATCGAGGAGGAGGTAGCCAAACTTCTGGAAGCAGGATTCATACGAGAAGCAGAATACCCCACGTGGCTGGCTAACATAGTCATGGTAAAGAAGGCCTCGGGAAAGTGGCGAATGTGCGTCGACTATAGCAACCTGAACCAGGCATGCCCAAAAGACAGCTTCCCCCTCCCAAGGATCGACCAACTCGTCGACGCGACAGCCGACCACGAGCTTCTTAGCTTCATGGACGCTTACTCAGGTTATAACCAGATACGGATGAACCCGGCGGACGAAGAGCATACCGCCTTCCGCACCGACAGAGGAGTCTATTGCTACAAGGTAATGCCCTTCGGCCTTAAAAACGCTGGAGCCACCTATCAAAGGCTAATGAACAAGGTCTTCAAGAGCCTCATCAGAGAGACGATGGAGGTTTACGTGGACGATATGTTGGTGAAGAGCGTCCACCGTTGCGACCACTTAAAAGACTTGGGAAAGTGCTTTCAGCTTCTCCGTCGTTTCCAAATGCGGCTCAATCCCAGCAAGTGCGCATTCGGTGTGACGGCCGGAAAATTCTTGGGCTTCATGGTAACCCATCGAGGGATTGAGGCTAACCCCGAAAAGATCAAGGCATTAGAAGATATGTCACCACCTCGTTCGATTAAGGAAGTGCAACGTCTAAACAGGAGGATCGCTGCGTTATCCCGTTTCCTATCACGGACAGGAGACAAATACCTCCCTTTCTTCAAAATCCTCCGGGGAGCGCGCCACTCCGGTTTCCAATGGACTGACGAATGCCAAGCGGCCTTCGAACTCCTCAAGCAATATCTGGCCTCACCGCCGCTTTTGTCAAAACCCACCCCGGGAGAGACCCTGTTCTTGTACCTAGCGATATCACCTACAGCTCTCAGCTCGGTACTCGTAAAGGATGAAGGGGGGGGGTGCAACGACCGATTTACTACATCAGCAAAGTCCTCACTGACACCGAAACCAGATACCCCGCGGCAGACAAGACGGCCTTGGCTCTTGTCTTCTCAGCCAGAAAGCTTCGGCCCTACTTCCAGGCTCATACCGTAAAAGTGTTGACACAACTCCCGCTACGGGCAATCCTTCAGAAACCAGAAGTCTCGGGGAGGCTAGTAAAGTGGGCTGTAGAGCTCGGCGAGTTTGACATTAAATTCCTACCGCGACCTGACATCAAGTCGCAAGTACTCGCCGACTTTGTTGTGGAATACACCATTCCACCAGAAACGAACCTAGCCAAAGACGCCCCTAGCCCCCGGTGGACTCTCTATGTCGACGGTGCCTCAGGAACAGAAGGGGCAGGAGCAGGAGTACTCCTTGTAAGCCCCGACGAGATCACCTTGGATTACGGGCTCCGGTTAAAGTTCCCCGCAACAAATAACGTTGCAGAATACGAGGCGCTAATCGCCGGTCTCCGGCTCGCCATCGATTGCAAGGCGGAAAACCTGACGGTCTACGCCGACTCCCAACTCGTAGTCTCGCAAGTCGAAGGAGACTATGAGGCCAAAAGCGACCAGATGGCAAAATACCTCGCGCTTGCAAAATTGCTCCTTCAGAAAATCTCGACGCATCAAATCTTGCACATCCCCCGAGAGCAGAACTCCAGGGCGGATGCCCTGTCTAAGCTCGCCACTTCACCATCCAGCTACCAATCTCGAAGACGCCGGATTGAAGAGATCGTGGTCCCAAGCATACAGGGACCATGAGAGATCGCCGCCATCCACCAAGAAGAGTTATCCTGGATGACTCCATTGCGAGCTTACCTTGAACACGGACACCTCCCTGAAGATAGCTTAGAGGCGCGAAGGTTACGGATGCGGGCGGCATCATTCACCGTAATAGACGGAGAACTTTACAAACGGGCATTTTCGGGCCCATATCTAAAGTGCCTACCGACAGACGAGGCAGACTATGCCCTCCGAGAAGTACACGCGGGAATCTGCGGAGAACACCTAGGCGGGAAGGCATTGGCGCGGAAGGTACTACGCCAAGGATTCTATTGGCCAACAATGAAAAGGGACGCAATCGAGCTAGTTCAAAAATACAGGAGCTGTCAACTGCACGCCAATACATCCCATCAGCCCCCGGTTTCGCTTTCCGCACTCCAAGGTGCGTGGTCGTTCGCGCAGTGGGGAATCGACCTTCTCGGCCCACTGCCTCTAGCATCCGGGCAAAGGAAGTTCATCATCCTGGCCATCGATTACTTCACCAAGTGGGTAGAGGCGGAGCCCCTGGCCAAAATCACGGAAGAAAACGCTAAACAATTCGTCTGGAAGAGCATCGTCTGCCGCTTCGGCATCCCAGCAACAATCATTGCCGATAACGGCACCCAGTTCACCGGGAAATCCTTCACCAAAATGTGCGAAGACCTGAAGATCAACCTCCGTCACACCGCAGTAGCACATCCACAAACCAACGGACAAGTAGAAGTCACAAATCGCACCATCCTCAAAGGATTGAAGACGCGTTTAGAAGAAGCTGGGGGACAATGGGTGGACGCACTCCCAAACGTACTATGGGCGTACCGCACAACAGAGCGGACCCCCACGGGAGAAATGCCTTACAATCTCTGTTACGGTACCGAAGCTATCATCCCCGTCGACGTCGGCGTTCCAAGCACTCGAGTGCTAACCTTCGATCCCAGCGAAAATGACGGACTGCTTCGGGAAAACCTCGACCTAATTCCCGAGGTTCGGGATAACGCTGCCCAGCGCGCCGCATCCTACCAAAGGTGCATAGCCCGAGGCTATGACAGAAGGGTGAAACCCAGGCCAATCAGCGTAGGAGATCTCGTCCTACGCAGCATCGAAGCAGCCGGCAAAGGCCCTCAAGGAGATAAGCTCTCACCAGCCTGGGAAGGCCCATACGTTGTCACTACGGTCGTAAAGCCCGGAACATACAGGCTCAGAACGGCAGAAGGAAAGACTCTACCACGTACCTGGAACGCCCAGAACCTGCGCCGCTTTTACCAGTAACATAGTCGTCTATCGTCAACTAAGTCGCGAGCCCCGACTCGTGCAAACTTATCTTACCGTTTATTATGTAAAAGCCGTGAGTTTAGGCTCGTGCACCTATCTTCTGTTATGTACTAAGCCGCGAGCCCAGACACGCGCAAACTGGTTTTATGTTAGAAAAACTATGTTTAAAAAAGACTTCTTGCTATAAAAATAGACGCGTACCTCGTCACCTATATTTAATAAAGGAAAAATCTTTACTTCAGGGCCCTGCCCCGGGGACTTTGCATCGCCGTCGATTGAAGGCTCGCCCTTCTCCTCCGCCGTCAAAGTCCCGGTGTCGTAGGGGCCTGCCCCCCTTACGTTCACCCTCGGTTTGAATACAAACGCTATTCACCGGCCAAGCCACGAGCCAGACTCGTGCAAAAAGCCGCGAGCCAGACTCGTGCAAAAAGCCGCGAGCCAGACTCGTGCAAAAAGCCGCGAGCCAGACTCGTGCAAAAAGCCGCGAGCCAGACTCGTGCAAAAAGCCGCGAGCCAGACTCGTGCAAAAAGCCGCGAGCCAGACTCGTGCAAAAAGCCGCGAGCCAGACTCGTGCAAAAAGCCGCGAGCCAGACTCGTGCAAAAAAGCCGCAAGCCCAGACTTGTGCAAGCTAACTTTCTAAAAGCCGCGGGCTCAGAACCGTGCAAAGTTTTGCAGGAAACCCTCAAGCTGTTCAGATATAAAAACCGCCGCAGAAGAATCAAAACCTCCGAACTCCTCGCAACAAGATTCGGACTCCGGAAGTTTGGGGGGCTTATGTTGCGTACCCGTAAAGGCCTTGGGGTGCATCTAGAGAACCCCGCTAAAGAGAGGAGGGGGAACCAGTCGAACCCCGGGTCGCGGAAGTAGAGGGCCCACCGCGCAAGAACGACGCGCTAGAAACAACGCCAGGTAAGCACAAAACCGCACCCCACTGCCGGGGTGCGGTTAGCCCGCGCCCCACTAAGTGGGGGGGGGGGCGGCTAGCCCGCACCTCACCCGCATGGGGTGCACGCGGGTCGGCCAAGCCGCACCCTCCCCCATAGGAGGGTGCGGCCAAGCCGCAACCCCCATGGGAGGTGCGACCAAGCCGCACCCCCCCTTGAGGGGTGCGGCCCAACCGCACCCCCCATAGGGGGGTGCGGCCAAACCGCACCCCCCCTCCCCCATGGGGGGTGCGGCCCAACCGCACCCCCCCAGGGGGAGGGTGCGGCCAAACCGCACCCCCCATAGGGGGGTGCGGCCGTAGAAGGGTGCGGCCAAACCGCACCCCCCATAGGGGGGTGCGGCCGTAGAAGGGTGCGGCCAAACCGCACCCTCCCGTGCAAGGTGCGGCCCGGTCCCCCTCTGCGGAGGACGTAGCCGAAACCGCATCCCCGCGTCGGAAAGGGCCGGAGTCCGCTTTTCTCGGCTTCGCTCACTTTTTCGCCTCACCTCGCTCGCTTTTTGGCCCTGCTCACTTTTGCGCCTCGCCTCGCTCACTTTTTGTCTTTTCAGTTTCTCACTTTTCAGGAACAGTTTGTCGCCTTTCCTCAAAGGGTAAGACGGTCATTTATGAAAAATGGTGATCCGAGTGCCCCAAATCGAGAAATATGACTCGTCAGCCGAGGTGGTTATGGTGGTTACGACGGCAAAATTACCGGGCTACCCCTGACAAAAGCTATAAAAAGGCCACCAAGGCTTCATTTAAAGGGATCCGGACTTTGAGACCAGAGAGGGCTCCTTGAAGATTTCCACGAATTTCTCCTTCGGCGCTTGAAGATCATCTTCGAGGACTTAGAGAAATCCTTATTCGCGAAAGCGGACAAGGTTCTCGCTTTCGTTCCCAAGAAAGCGGACAAGGCTCCCGCTTTCGTTCTCGAAAGCGGACAAGGCTGTCTCGCTTCCGTTCTCAGGAAAGCGGACAAGGCAGTCTCACCTCTGCCTTCTCAAAAGCAGACAGGGCAGTCTCAACTCTGTCCTCTGGAAAGCGGACACGGTCTTCTCACTTTCATTCACCACTGTACTCATAGGAAAAGTACTTAGTTTTTTTCCGAGAGGTGGTCTGTCACCCTCAGAGTGCTCTCTCTCTTTCTCTCTCTATTGTAACGAGCAGCGGCCTGTCGCGCTCGATCTCTTAGCATCTAATTGTAACCTCTCTGGAGATAGTGAAATTTGGTCGGCACAGCTCCGGCCACGTGGTTTTTCACCCTTTCCGGGTTTTCCACGCTAAAAGGTCCCTGTGTACTCAGCAATCTCAAATTGACTGTTTGCACGCTTAGACCGCTCACGAGCTAAGGCGGTTCAATTTAAACCGGTCTATCAAGAGCCCTAAGCGACCCGCAACAGTTTGGCGCCGTCTGTGGGAAAAGTTCCCAAAACTCTCTGAAGGCCAACTACAATGGCAAGAAAGAGTGCTCGCACTACTGAAGGATCAATGCCGGAGGGGCGCGTCGACCCAGCCCCCTCCCACTCGCTTATCAATGCGCCTCCCGGGGAGGAGGCGGTACCTGCTCCCGTAGCTGGGCTGGAAGTACGCATGCAGCAAATTGAAGAACACCAAGCCGAGATGTTGGCTCTCGTAAGGAATCTCGGGGTACCTCAAGTCCCGATCCAACCGCCGGCCTTGAACGCACCGCCACCCCCAGTTCCGAATCACGCCCCAAACGAAGAGGTCGTTCGGGAGGACGAAGCCTCGGAAGGATTCTCCAACGCAGCAAGCTCCGCTCACCTCGCCCCGCCAGCTAGGGGCCCAGAAGCTGACCACCATCGCAATCGCCCGAGAAGAGATGCCCCTGGTCAAGCAACAGGAAGAACCACGCGAGAAGAAATACACGACATGATAGAAGAGGAGTACGTCCGAGCAGGGCGACGCGCAGTTCTCGCCCGTCGTCCCGCGCACCACGGCTCCCCACTGTCACCGCAAGTCCTGGCCCATCCAATCCCGAACGGCTTCAAGCTCCCCAGCATCGAGACATTTGACGGAACGGATGATCCGTTAGAGCATGTCAATCACTTCACCACCGTCATGAGGATTTATAGCGCCCCTGATCAGCTCCTCTGTCAAGTATTCTCGGCAACCTTGAAGGGACAAGCACGCACTTGGTTCCACTCCCTACCGAATGGGTCCGTCAGCAACTTCACGGAGCTGGCACAACAGTTCGCGGACCAATTCATCGCCAACCGCAGAATTGTCCGAGATCCCTCCCACCTCTCAGGGATCCGCCAAAATGACGGTAAAACGCTCAAAGATTTCTTCAGACGCTTCACTACGGAGGCTCATCAAATCCCAGGGGTGGACCCTGAGCTCCTGCGGGGAGTCTTTCTTGGAGGAATCCGCCCAAGCGGCTTCTACTCAGCTCTCATGAGAGAAACCGTGCCAAGTTACCCCGACCTCGTTCGCCGAGTTGAGGCTCAGATAGCCGCAGACGAGGCCATCGAGACCCATCGCCGGCAGTTTGAAGGTAATCAAGGGAGGAAGAGAGGATCCGATCAAGCCCCCCGCGAGCGAGAGGAGCGACGTGGCGAGGAGCGCCGCGGTGGCGAACGCCGTCGTAATCCCCAAAGGGACCAGGAACCGTTGCCACCCCGAATCTATACCCCATTGAACACCACTAGAACGAATGTACTCTACGCCATCCAGAACAACCCAGAGCTCCGCATGCCCCGGGCGCAACCCCCAAATCCAAGGGGTGACCAATCCAAGTACTGCGAATTCCATCGAGGGACCGGGCATACCACCGAGGAATGCACCAGACTTAAAGACGAGATCGAGCGCCTCGTCCGCCAGGGACTCCTGGGCAGATTCTTGCAAGGCCAGATCCCTAATCAGCACCAGCAGCCTAGGGAGGCAAGGGATCAACCTCCCGCTCCCCACTAAGTGGGGGGCGGCTAGCCCGCACCTCACCCGCACCTCACCCGCATGGGGTGCGCGCGGGTCGGCCAAGCCGCACCCTCCCCCATAGGAGGGTGCGGCCAAGCCGCACCCCCCATGGGAGGTGCGACCAAGCCGCACCCCCCCTTGAGGGGTGCGGCCCAACCGCACCCCCCTTGGGGGGCGCGGTCCAACCGCACCCCCCTTGGGGGGTGCGGCCCAACCGCACCCCCCATAGGGGGGTGCGACCAAACCGCACCCCCCCCCCCCCCCATGGGGGGTGCGGCCCAACCACACCCCCCCAGGGGGAGGGTGCGGCCCAACCGCACCCCCCCCCATGGGGAGGGTGCGGCCAAACCGCACCCCCCATAGGGGGGTGCGGCCGTAGAAGGGTGCGGCCAAACCGCACCCTCCCGTGCAAGGTGCGGCCCGGTCCCCCTCTGCGGAGGACGTAGCCGAAACCGCATCCCCGCGTCGGAAAGGGCCGGAGTCCGATTTTCTCGGCTTCGCTCACTTTTTCGCCTCACCTCGCTCGCTTTTTGGCCCTGCTCACTTTTGCGCCTCGCCTCGCTCACTTTTTATCTTTTCAGTTTCTCACTTTTCAGGAATAGTTTGTCGCCTTTCCTCAAAGGGTAAGACGGTCATTTATGAAAAATGGTGATCCGAGTGCCCCAAATCGAGAAATATGACTCGTCAGCCAAGGTGGTTATGGTGGTTACGACGGCAAAATTACCGGGCTACCCCCGGCAAAAGCTATAAAAAGGCCCCCAAGGCTTCATTTAAAGGGATCCGGACTTTGAGACCAGAGAGAGCTCCTTGAAGATTTCCACGGATTTCTCCTTCGGCGCTTGAAGATCATCTTCGAGGACTTAGAGAAATCCTTATTCGCGAAAGCGGACAAGGTTCTCGCTTTCGTTCCCAAGAAAGCGGACAAGGCTCCCGCTTTCGTTCTCGAAAGCGGACAAGGCTGTCTCGCTTCCGTTCTCAGGAAAGCGGACAAGGCAGTCTCACCTCTGCCTTCTCAAAAGCAGACAGGGCAGTCTCAACTCTGTCCTCTGGAAAGCGGACACGGTCTTCTCACTTTCATTCACCACTGTACTCATAGAAAAAGTACTTAGTTTTTTTCCGAGAGGTGGTCTGTCACCCTCGGAGTGCTCTTTCTCTTCCTCTCTCTATTGTAACGAGCAGCGGCCTGTCGCGCTCGATCTCTTAGCATCTAATTGTAACCTCTCTGGAGATAGTGAAATTTGGTCGGCACAGCTCCGGCCACGTGGTTTTTCACCCTTTCCGGGTTTTCCACGCTAAAAGGTCCCTGTGTACTCAGCAATCTCAAATTGACTGTTTGCACGCTTAGACCGCTCACGAGCTAAGGCGGTTCAATTTAAACCAGTCTACCAAGAGCCCTAAGCGACCCGCAACAGTAGTGACTTTGTCACTTGCCACGTTGAGGCTGTTCCATCCACCTATAAGGACGCAATGAGATCCAGGGATTCCCTACTCTGGAAAGAAGCTATTGATGAAGAGATGAATTCTCTACTTCAGAATAACACCTGAACGTTGGTTGATAAGCCAAAAGGGACTAAAATCGTAGGGTGTAAGTGGATTCTGAAAAAGAAACTAAATCCTGATGGTAGCGTAGCTAAGTATAAATCACGTCTGGTGGCTAAAGGTTTCACATAAGTAAGCGGAGTAGATTACTTTGATGTCTACTCACCCGTGTGCCACTAAGCAACCATTAGGGCCCTCCTTGCTATTGCGTCCATTGAGAACTTTATTGTTCATCAAATGGATGTTAAGACTGCGTTCTTGAATGGAGATCTGACCGAAGAGATCTACATGAGTCAACCTGAAGGTTTCATTGCAAACTGTCACGAAACAAAGGTCTGTAAATTACTTAAATCTGTATACGGACTAAAGCAAGCACCGAAATTATGGCATGAGAAGTTTGACTATAGTGTAAAGAACATGGGATTCATGTCGAGTCTCTCGGATAAATGTCTTTACATACATAATAGATCGGATAAATTCATCATAATATGCTTGTACGTAGATGATATGTTCATTCTAGGGTCTGATCAATCCGAAGTGGATGACGTTAAGTCAGACATAATAAAAGAATTTAGCATTAAAGACCTAGGTGTAGCTAACACTATACTAGACATGCAAGTGAGCTTTGGGAAGAATGGCATCTCTCTTAGTCAAAGCCACTATATAAAGTCCATGTTGGACACGTGGGGATACAGTGACAGTAGAGCATTTGAGACACCATACGACTACACTAACCGCTTAAAGCTCAATGAAGGAGCTATGGTTAGACAGTTAGATTATTCTAAACTGCTTGGTAGCCTCATGTATGTTATGTTCTGCACTAGACCTGACATAGCCTTTACGGTCGGCATGTTGTGCATATTCACTAGTAATCCCAGCCAAGACAACTGGAACGCCTTAGATAGGCTTATGAGATACTTAAAGCACACCCAAAAGTATGATTTAGTTTACACTGGTCATCCTTCTGTTCTTGAAGGTTATTCTGACGCATCATGGTGCTCGAAATTAAACGACAGCAAGTCTACTAGTGGGTTTGTATTCACACTAGGAGGAGCAGCAGTAACATGGAAGTCCAAGAGGCAATCCTGTATTGCACTCTCTTCCATGAAATCCAAACTCTACGCTCTTGCTGCAGCAGGAGAAGAAGCAGAGTGGTTAAGAGATTTGATGATGGACATTCCTTTGTCGAGCCTGAAAATGAGTTCTGTTGTAGTTTACTGCGACAATCAGGCTACTAAAATGATTTCTACGAACTCTTTGTTCAATGGCAAAAGAAGGCATCTCGGGCTGAAACAATCCTGGTTGACCTCACTCACAAGTCAAGGGATTATGACCCTAATTGATGTGAGATCGAAAGACAATGTTGCAGACGCCTTGACCAAAGGCTTAAATAGAGCTCTCACAATAAAAACATCGGGGGAGATGTGACTAAAGTTCATAGAAATATGAAACTTTTCTTCGCAGTTTATGTTTTGATAGTGAGAACCTATAGTCACAACATTCAAGCATCTAATAACAGACTGAAAACCCCAAATAATTTCTTGATGAAAACCCAAGATGGCTAGATGCATGTTATTCCACATTTGATAACTAAGCATCTTTCTCATTGTAAGTTGATTCGAAAATTATTCAACTGGGAATAGAAATTCGTTGTAGTCGGTTATCTAACATTGATGATCATAGCACATTATTTCACACCTGATAATGTTGCAAACGTTGTTGTGTCATATCATTCAACTTTTGTTGACGGGGCACATAATGATCACTAATGGATAAGATAGCGGTCGATTAACAAAATCAACACTAGATTGGTTCCTGCTAGACCAGATAGAGATGCTGACAGTGTTACTTCACCAATATTACAGGTTCTAAGCTCACTTATGTAAGAGCTAGTTCTCTTTCTACGTTACTGCATATGTTCATGAATTCATAGAGGTTTCTAACTCATGAAATTCCTTGTAGGTTTTGGTGGAGATGGAGGAAAGAAAGTAGTATTTGACATGGATGCTGATAATCTACTAGACGAGTAGAATTATCATATGTTTATCCTTGTCATTATGTTTTCAGACTTTATTTTATTGAGTAGCACTTTATTCTGGATGATTTATATTTTGTGTAAAATCATGCTGTTACTTATTGTGTTAACTCTTTTGTTTATGTTAAGTCGAAAACTCCCTTTTGCTTTTACTATTTTTTGCACTTCGAAACGTATACATTATTGGCCACAAATATAGGAGGAGATTATTAATGTATATTTGGTCAAATAACGAATTCGAAGGTATAACGGGTCAGTTGGGTACACGGATACCCATCCCCGTAGACACTCCTAGGGTTTTACCTATAAATACCCGCTAGGGGCAACGGGGAGTGGATTCCACTTCGATCCTCCTCCGGATGCTTCGAGCAAACTCTCACATTACCTACATTTAACCTTTGTGGTGGAACCCTTCACTAGACCCTCGCTAGTGGGGATGTTTTATGCACCGGGCTGCCCTTTTTACAAATTTGAACGAATGCTTTAAGAAATAGTCGTCTGAAAAACCTTTGGGCTTAATCAGAGATATTTTGATGAAAATTGTCATGGGATTTAAATACAAGTCAATGTGAAATTTTTGTCATGGGATGTAAATTGACAGAAATATTACCACTGTTAAGAAGAAATTACCACTGTAAAATAAATCAAAAGTTATAAATTAAATTAGAGAGCTTTGGGTACTAAAATAGTAAAATGAATGATTTTTGTTTTAAAAAAAAATATATAAATGTGGGCTTGAAGATGACACAAACTTTCGCACATTGATTTCTTGCTAGATTCCAGTTAATTTGCTGGTACGGAATTGGAAAAAGCTCCTCCCTGAGAGATACAACTATTGGCGTCATCCGGCCCACAAACCTCTTCCCATATATGTAGGCCATGGGCAAGTATACCGTGCGAGTTAATACCCACATGCGTCCTGCGTAAATCTAGATTTATTAAAAGGGAAAACTCATTTTTGTAAAACATTAATAATGTCAATATTACTGTAACTTGTTTAATCTAATGTAAATCAACATTTTTTATTCATTTCAAAATAAATTAAATTATAATATCGATCTACATAATTATTTTACAACTCCGTATTTGCCGAGCAGACTTCTCAGACCAACTAACAGAGGAGGGAAGGAATGGCTAGCGTGGAGGGGGCGAGTATGGCCTTAGACATCAACATACTCGCCGGCCCTGGGTGAGTGCACCCCAGGCGGCCCGCACCCGCCCCCAATCTCGGGCGGGTCGCGAGTAACCAACATCATCGGGTACACGCCGCCCTGATGCGAGTACCAATCGAGCAGCGTGTACTCACCTCTCAGAAGTGATCCCTTTTCTCAAGAATTTCGTTGTTGGCATGCGGTTAGTAACACCAAAAGGCGGGATTCCGCGATCTGCAGACCAATTTAGGGTGTAGTTAGTAACACCAAAATGCGGGATTCCGTTACCCACAGACCAATTTAAGAAAACTATAAATAGACCCCAAGAGCACATTTAGTAAGAGGCTTGGATTTTCTGGTGGAGAGCTCTTGTCTCCTTTGAACCCAGGTTTCTGGGTTCAATAATAGAGCTCTTTACTTCCCTCCTAGGTGCCCAGCTCAGCTCTGGTTTTGGAGGGAAAGGTCGTCCAGATCTTCAAGAAGAGTGATTTTGACGAATTCAGGAAGTCGATCCTGGAGACCCTACGCTTCGCCCTCACGCCGCTGGGTGAGTGCTCGAATCCCGCAGTTCCGGTACTCGCCTCGCAAGCCTTGGGCGAGGAGGCGCCAGGCAAATAACCAGGGAAGGAAGTGTTGGTGGGGAAGGATGATCAAGCCCTCCACGCGTGAGTTCTGTTCCCATCCCGCCGGATACTCGCTACCCGGGGGAGGAGACCGAGCGAGCACCATCAGCTCGCCTGGCAGGGTCGAGGAGCCCTTGCTGCGAATTGATTCTTTCGGCCCCGGTTCCGGAGGGGTCACAGATCTCGTCGATCGTGTCCTACTACACGGGCAAAGATGATCCCTGCATCTCCAATGGTTCGAAGATGTCGTCTTCATCAGGCAGATGACGGACGTCTTCAAGTGTAGGTTGTTCTCCATCTCGTTCAAAGGAAAGGTGAGGGATTGATTTCACCAGCTTCCCTCAGGGACCATCTACAGCTTTGAGGACTTACGTCGGAGTTTCCTGTTGTGGTTCTCATCAGATCTTGACGACATCGTCTTGATGACATATATCATCTTGAAGACCTATATCGTCGAGACAATCTCGACGACATTGTCTTGAAGACATATACCGTGTTGAAGACATAGACATCGTCGAGACGATCTCGACGATATCGTCTTGAAGACATATATCGTCGAGACAATCTCAACGATATCGTCTTGAAGACCAAAGCATCATCTTGACAATCAAGACGATATATGCAACACTTAGCCATTTTGACCTAACTCCAGTGAGTCATAGGATTGGTCCTTCACTCATATCCAATATGAGTAAAGCCAACACAATCTTTCACTCCAACTTCTCCAAACACTCTTGTGTGTGACCCCATAAGCTCATATTGCGTTGGCAGTAAGACTAACTGTTTGATTGCTTTGAGATCACCTAGGAAACACCAACACATACCTAGTGGACTTGGAGGTGTTCTTCTCTTGCGTGGCAGCAAAACGGTCCAGCAGCTCTTGCGAAAGCGGTCTCGGTGATGGCCTCATGAACGCCATTGAAGCAGCGAAAACTCGGAGAGGAAAAAGCAGTAAGGGGAAAATGAGCACTCCCAACGTTGTGGCCTGGTGTATTTATAGCACAGTGGAGGGACCCACCAAAAGATTTCCTCCAGGTCAGCAAACACTCACCGAATATTAGGGGTTGGACTTTTCTTTCCGAGCGCGGAACTCGCTCGCAAAGAGCGGGGATTGTGTACAACTCCATATTCGTCGAGTGGGCCCCAGGCCCAAGACAGTCTTAAGGATAAACAGAGAGCAGAGGGGAATTCGCCTAAAGCATCAGGGAGGCATTCGCCCAGGTCAGAGGGGCATTCGCCCATGTTAGGAGAGGGGGCGAGCGCAATTCATCAAGCGCTCGGCCTCTTAGGATTTCGGTTGCACGAACCACCCGGCGAGTGAGGGGCGGAACCCCACTCGCCTGGAAGGCTTAGAATCTGGTGAGTGGTGCCTCTACGGACCACTCACATAGTAAGATCTAGAAAATCCAGTATGCGGGAAGTCAGGTGAGTCGTGTCTTCACGGACCACTCGCCCATTGGGGTCTAGAGGTAAATTTACCTAGATACTCTTTGGGGATTGCCAATAGCCCCTCAGGACAGCGGAGTTTGGCTGTTGGCAGATCAGTTTGGGGTGCATTTAGTAAAACAAAAGGCGGAATGAAGCTATTTACATACCAGAGTAGAAAAACTATAAATAGACCCTTTATGACATCTTGAAGGAGATGAGACTTTTAGGGCTCTCTCCTCCTCTGGTTAATTTTGGATTGACTCCTAGTGCCCTCCAAGCTGCCCAGTTCAGCATTGGTTTGGGAGAGGAAGCTCTCCAAGATCTTCCGGATATGTGGCGGGACCTCCTCGCTGCAGCTTTGGGTCTATTCATTTTTCTTCGGCAATAGTTAAGTGTGTCACTAAGAGAGAAGTAGGTGTAGTCTACAACCACCTGTGGGACCGAACTTCTCTTGATACCGATTGACGGTTTCAGCACTCTCTATTTTCAAAAATTACCAAAAACCCCCCTAGTCCCCTCCAAATTTACATTGTTAACATATATGCACAGAAAAAACTCATGGAGGCAATATTTTGGTAATTTTGAAAAGTTGGATGGAAGATTTCAGTGAAATGTGATAAGTGAAGATTAAGATTATGTTTATCTAATAAATATAATGCAATATCATGAAGAAAATTAGGAAGAATAGGCCATAGAATATATAGAAAAACCTGGGTGAAAAGGGAGAAATTCTGGAAGCAACATCGTCTCTGGTAGCAGTGGGTTGTTTCCAGCCCAATCAAACACTCCAAGCACCTTAAAGAAAATATGTATATTTATATAAATATATAATTATCAATATGATCGAATCAGTACATAGTTTAGCTCTCACAGGCACTAATATTCATGCAAGGAGAAGTGCCCACACACAATTACTCTTTGGGGCAGCCCGTCCGCGACTGCTTTGAATGCGCACGGGCATCCTTTTTAAATAGGGTGTTTATATCGGCAGTTCTCAAATAGCTATTGACAGTTCTAATAAATTAAAAAAACGCATAAAATTTAATTTGACTCTTCTCTAATAGCAGTCCTACTTAAAGACTTTTCATTTCTGCCCGTTTTTACCCGTTCTCGTCGAAATCAACCGAAAACTTCTGATATCTCGCCGCCGGTCGCCCACAACCGCCGGAGAAGAACCATTCGACACCGTTGAACTCCTCTGGATATTTTTTGGCGACACCGATGAACCCTTCTAAATTCTGGAATTTTTTGACCTCCTAAATAATATTTTTCATTTACTTTAAAATTTAATGAGAAAATAAATGAATTTTTTTCACTGAATATGATTTGTTTGACTTAAATTTAATTTTTATTTTGGGCTGTCAATATTCATCGGACTGTCAATATCGCTTTGTTGGACTGCCATTATCATTGAGCTGCCAATAGTCATTCGCGAGCTGCCAATATAAACACCCTTTAAATATTACTTTTTAAATAAATTATTTTTTAAATTTTATTAAATACATTAATCTAATTCTCTCTCAAAGGAATAAGAGCTAATTCTTTAATTCCAGTCAAACTGCAGCTTTGACTGTGTTCAAGGCAAACGCAAGAAAACTAAAGGGAGGAATAAGTCCTCCTTATTTTGATTAATTCCTTCATGATGTTTGACAAATTGTTCTAATTCTCCCTCCCTTATTAATAATTTTATAATTGTATCTTATGATATTATCATACTGCATGGATCAAATTGAGGTAATACATGAAATTAATTTGGCCTAATTTACTTACATGTATTAATACTGCATATATCACATAATGAACATCATTTCTTTTAATCAAATATTCTTAATTAATTTTGAAAGAAATAAAATATTTTCAAAATTTTAATTATATATCTACATATATATTAATTCTATAAATATAAATATATGTATATATAATACATACATATATATATTAACACACACACGAGTGACAGTGCACGGGGGCCTCGACCCACGGAGGTGGGCTTCGAGCCCCTGGCGCATTGCTGTCAGGCGGCCTTCGGCCGCATCCAGACTTTTATAACGTAAATATTATTTTTTATGATTTTGAGCCCAATTTGTATCTTATTTGAAAAGGTGATGAACATAAAAGTTGTAGATCTCATCGAGAAGAATAACTTTCATGTTGATCACTGTTTGATTTTAAGCCGTTTTGGGGACCCGATTTAGACCTTGAGAAAAGTCACGCCGAATCGGGAGCCTAAACAGCTTCAAATCAAAAAGTGAACAACATGAAAGTTATTCTTCTCGATGATATCTACAACTTTCATGTTGATCACCTTTCAAATAAGATAGAAATTCGAGCTCGTAATCGTAAAAAATGAGTCTCGCAAATCATAGAAATAGTCTCACACCTATTTTATTTACAGTTTTAAATATATAAAGCAGCCCCAATGATTATTTGTCGAAGTATTGTTGTTATCGGGCTTGTTTTGGGCTCAATTTTGGCTGATTTCGGGCTAGTAGCGGGGGAGTGTCAGCTAGCCCGAGTTTGAAATATTTTATGCCTTATAAAGGGGCAAAAACGTAATTTTATATAGGTTTAGGACACCCTAATAGTAGGTTGGGCAAGGCCACCGCCGTGAGCCCCAGTTTTAGGGGTCACGGGCAAGGCCACCGCAGTCAGGGGCCCTGCCCTTGAGCGCCAGTTTTAGGGGTCACGGGCAAGGCCACCGCCGTCGGGGGCCCTGCCCGCTCGCCACAACCTCCGGGCAACAAAGGCAAACATCGGCGGAAGCGGAGGGGGAGGGGGTCACGGGATTTTGTATTATTTTTTATTTCGTTTTTTTATTTTATAATTTAATAAGTAATTAACTAAATTATATTTTTTAAATAATGAATAAATTTATAAGTTCAAATAAATAAAATTTTAATACTTTTAAATTTTAAATTATAAATAACCGCCGGGGGCGAAGCCCGCTTGAATGTCAAGCGGGGGAAGCCCACCTGGTTGCGGGCGAAGCCCGCCTGGTTGCGTGCAAAGCCCACCTGATTGCGGGCGAAGCCCGCAACGATGTATCAAGAACGGGTGAAGCCCGTTCGAAAATGCTAGTATATCTATATTATATAAAGTAAAACATTTAGGCCCATGGTGAAGCTGAATTAGAACCATAGGATGAATCGCAGCCGTCGGATCATGACAATCAGAACTGCAAATTGTCAAAATCTAATTTCTTTTGGCTGCGAATAGCCAAAAAAAATTTTTTCCCAACAACTCATCCCGCTGCAGCCCCGATAGCCACTCCCCTCCCTCCCGTTGCCCTTTCCCGCCACCGCCGGAGCCACCGCTGGCCGGACCTTCGCCCACCGGCGCGGTCGCCGGACCCCGGCGAACCTGCCGGGGTCGGTCCGGCGGCGCTCCGGCAGGGCCACCGGCGGCGGTGGCCCTGACCGTGAGGCCGATCTGGGCCTCACGGTCAGAGCCACCGCCGCCGGTGGCCCTGCCGGAGCGCCGCCGGACCGACCCCGGCAGGTTCGCCGGGGTCCGGCGACCTCGCCGGGGTCCGGCGACCTCGCCGGGGTCCGGCGACCTCGCCGGTGGGCGAAGATCCGGCCGGCGGTGGCTCCGGCGGCGGCGGGGAAGCGCATTGGCGGGGAAGGGCAACGGGAGGGAGGACGCGTGCGATTTTAAAAAAAGAAAAATATTTATTAAATATTAATATATATTATCTTAATTATAAATATAATGTATATTTATTAAATATAACATATATATATATATATTTAATATAATATAATACAGAATAATATATATTATAAAATTTAAATATTATAATTTTAAAAAATTTAAAATAAAATATAATTATTATTTTTATAAATATAACTGGGTGCGTGCCAGGCGCGGGCGAAGCCCGCCGGGGGCGGGCAGGCTATTGTCGCACGGGGCACGGGGCACGTGGGGCGAGCAAGGTACTGTCGCGCGGGGCACGGGGGCTCCTCGTGCACTGTCACTCATATATATATAGGGTTTAGTTTGGGCATATTTCATATTTAATATTATTCTGGGACTCAATATATGTAATACATATTTCATATTTATGCTTAAATGTATGTAATACATATTTTGATATATATATATATAATATTTTTTATTGTTATACTTAAATATATATATATATATATAACGATTAAATAATTTGTTTGTCTATATATTGAGTCCCAGAATTAGTTTGGGCATTTTTGTACGGGATAAAGGAGTTTGGACAAAATGCCACCTCCATAGAATGTATGTTTTGAACGTAAACGCGGTTGAAATTCCTTAGGTGTGATCGGGCGCATTCACGAACATCGATGATTCATAATCATCACGTTCATGACCGTCACCGCTGTGCCAAACAAAACCTATTTCATGCCATGTTCCGCCACTAATCCCACATCCAAAGGATGTTTATGACTAAAAAAGGGAGTCCGTAGTTAAAAATAATTTATGATTATTTAATATCATTTTCTTTTAAAAAAGTATGTCATAAATGACCATTAAAAGCATATGAACCCTCCTATCTCTATACCGAAGCAAACCAAAGGGCGGGCGGACAACGACAGTGCCCCAACGCGACAACACTTCAGTCACTCGGTGCCCCCGAGGGCAGTCGTGCCCGGGGTCTGCAATCATGTGCTCGGGGTACTAACGTTGTCACAATGACATTACGTTCGTATTTTCATATTCCGATCGTAATGTCATTTTACGACCGTGATGCATGATTTTACGGCTGTAATTTTTTCCGTTATACTCAGAATATGGATAACATGACATTTAAAATGAGCGTAAAAATACAAATATTAATATCAGAAGTTACCGAGAGCCAAAATTTTCCCCACTGTGTTGTATGCGTTGCACCGCCGTGATTCAAAATCCACTCTCTCCCCTTTCTCACTGCTCCATCGCCATCTTCATCTTCCTCACCGAGCAATCTCAATACAACATATGACGAAACAGAGCCAAACATAGTACTATGCCCTTCTATGTGAAATCCCCAACCGCCATCTTCATTCTGCAGCATGTCCCAGAATCGTCAGAATTAGAATAGAGAGGAGAAATCAGAGGGGGAACAAAAAAAATGAATGCTTAACTCTAACCTGATGATTGTATATAAAACGAAGAATTTCCCTCTGATGCTCTGAACCTAAAACAGTGCTCAATGCTCCAGTAACATACAGAGTTATAATCTGCTTCGAACAAAATTCAAAACAATTGGTTAAATCAATCCGCCATCCAAGGAAGAAATCGGCCACAGACAAGTTTAATCAGTTTTGCTGAAGTGGGATTACCAGACCAGGCATGAGAAACATCGGCGAGCCAAAATCCGCCGGCCAATGCCCGTCATGAGCCTGAAAAGTGCCGAAACGATACAGCGCCCTTCTTAAAGAATTGGACAGAATTTCCTCTGTAATCTGGCCATTTTCTCCTACCATGATTTGGGGAAGATTTGTTTCCATGGGGTTTTCCTTTGCAAACTGCACAGACATAATGGCAATCAAATGAAACTTGTTCAAAAATCAGAATGGATGCATAATACGTGATGCTAATTACCTGCAACTTCATGAGCGAATCACAGCTGTTCTTCATATTGAATCGATTCTTTCGAAATTCCTCACGAGCTCTCTCGACCTCGGCGATCTCCTCGGGCGTCCCGAGTTCGGGGTCGAACTCCCAGACCTGTCTTCCAACGTGGTTGTTCGTTGTCCTCAGCCACGGGTTCTCGCCGCCGCCGGCAATCTTGAGCTTCCACATCTGTTACAATTTAGCTGCTTCGAAACAGAGATTCGGGCAGCTTCCAACACAGCTGATTAAAGAAACTCGTCCAAACAAGCAAGGCGGGTTCTCCGTTATATTAAGTGGGTATATTCATAAAATATTAAGCATTTGTTATTTTTAAATAAATATCCTTTTCCTCTATTTTGATAAAAACAAAGTGGTACATATATATATTCGGTTATAATTCCATCAACCGACTAAAAACGCATCTTTTTTATAGCTTCTATGGGCTGAGGCTGACCCAATCTCGATAATGACAAAAAAAAAACAAAGGTTTATATGGCAGAACAAGTCTCCCAATTCCATCCCGGACTCCCCTCTTCCTTTCCGAAGACGCATACCTCCTCTCCGCCGTCTCATCCCTCCTTTGTTTTGGCTTCCCCTCAAACTTCCTTGGCGTTTTCTACCTCGATTCCCGATCCATTTTTTCCTCTCTGCAAGGTCTTTTCCACCTTGAGGGCCTCGGATTCCCTCGCCCTTGCATCATCGCCAATTGCCACCTCCACCTTCTCCAGCGTTCCTCTTCAAGTGACTAGAGATATACTTAAAACCGGAGCAACGATCCTTCCAGATTTCTCCAATATTGCGATTTGTATATATCTGAAGGGGTTGCCAGATTTGTATATATCTAGATTTTCTCTTTGGAAAATTATTTTTTTGCAGTTCTTCAAGCTTCAGGGTCTGTTTGGGTGAACTGTAGCGGTAGGAAAATGAGTGGTAACAAAAGGAGAGAAAAATGAGCTACCGAAAAAGTTCTATTGCAAATAAAAATCCATTTGAGTGAACTCCGTTTGCAGAGCTTTTTAGAATTGAAAAACACATTATAAGTTGTTTGACAAAACTCCATTGTGATGACTGTTTTAGGAAAATATGAAATACTCTATGTGAAGCAATTTTTTGAAATAATTATTAAAACATAAGAATAGTGCATTCATTTAGTAATAAATAATAGTTGACAGTACATCGAAATACATGACTTCAATAATTTTAAAGCATACAAACTACGTATTAGCTTGCAGGTACAATTGTTCTGCAATGTTGTCACGCAATGCAATCATTTCATCAACACCTACTCGCACACCTCTAACACGGTTTGCATTTGATCTCATATTAGTGGTTGGTGTATGGTTTTCTCTTATTACACGTGCTTTGGGATATATTAAATTCTCATCAGCATCTCAAACCATGAAATCTGGACCAGAACGAGATGCATGTCTACGAATATAGTTATTGATATGCACCCATGCATTTATAGAAGATCCGGGGTGCGTTTAGAGGGAGGCCTCATCAAGCAAGAGTGGAGTTAGTGGGGAGTGGTCAAACTTATGACCACAATTCCATCACTCGCGCACTTCGCGCCAGCAGAAACCGCCGCTCAGTCCACGCCCCGCCATTTCCACCGCCAACCGCGAATACGGGAGCGCGCACTAAATGCGCTGCGCGCAACCTTGCCGCGCGCGGCGGCGCCGCCCACCCCGCCGGTAGGGGGGCGCGCATAACCGCAACCCATGGGGGGCGCGGCCAACCGCACCCCCCAAACGGGGTGCGGGGCCAACCGCACCCCCCAAACGGGGTGCGGCCAAGCCGCGCCCCTAGGGGGTGCGGCCAGGCCGACCCCCCTTGGGGTGTGGCCACGCCGCACTCCTTGCGAGGTGCGGCCAAGCCGCACCCCTCTCTGTGGCGAGTCGCTGCCAAGTCTCCTCCCCCTTTTTTACAGGGGGGGGGGGGGGGGCTCGCCACTACAAGAAAACTGACATTTAGTGACGAAAACTTAGTGACGAAAAACATTCCGTCACTAAAGACACATCTTTAGTGACGAAACATAGTTTGTCACTAAAAATATCTCTTTAGTGACGAAATAATTATTTGGTCACTGAAGATATATATTTAGTGACTAAATAAAAAGTTAGTCACAAAAAGCCAGTTTTCTTGTAGCGCGCGGAGGGATCGGCCGAGGTCTCGCCCCTCATCGGGTGCGATCGGGACACTTCCATATTCATTGCGCGCTCAGAACGCTTCTGAGCGCGCTCAAAACACCTTCGCGCTTATACGTGCTCAGAACGCTTCTGAGCGCGCCCAGAACACCTTCGCGCTCGTACGCGCTCAAAACACTTCTGAGCGCGCTCGGAACATTCCCACATTTCTGACGCGTTCACATTTTGTGTTTCTAACTTCTCACATTTCAGGAATCGTCTGTCGCCTTTTTCGTCTTCAACAAAGCTGCCCAAACTGCCCGAACTGCCCGAAGGGCGAGACGGTCATTTATGAAAAATGGTGATCCGCGTGTTCCGAACCGGCAAACGTGATTCGCCCGCTAGGTGGTTACGGTGGTTACGACGGCAAAATTACCGGGCTACCCCCGACCAAAGCTATAAAAGGAGCTCAATGCCTTCATTTTCGGGATCTGACTTTCGGCACCCGAGAGAGCTCTGCGAAGATTTCCTCTGAGCTTTCATTCGGTGATCGAAGATCTCCTTCGTGGACCTGAAGATTTCCACTTCCACGAAAGGCGACTCAGCAGTCTCACTTTTGTTCTCCGAGCATTCTCACTTTCGTTCTCACCCCGATTCTCAGAAGAAAAAAGGACTTAGCTTTTCGAGAGGCGGCCTGTCACCCTCGGAGTTCTCTCTCTCTCTCTCATTGTAACGAGCAGCGGCCTGTCGCGCTCGAGTTCTAAGATCCCGATTGTAACCCCCCAAGATAGTGAAGTTGGGTCGGCACAGCTCCGACCACGTGGTTTTTTACCCTTTTCGGGTTTTCCACGTCAAAAAGTCCCAGTGTATCCAACGAATCTCAAATTGACTGTTTGTGCGCTTAGTTCGCTTCCGAGCTAAGGTGGTTCAATTAGACCAGTCTACCAATAGCACCCAAGCGACCCGCAACAGTTTGACGCCGTTTGTGGGAATGGACTCCCAAGTACTATGCAAAAGCTTCCCAAAAATAAGGTCCGCGTTGCCCCCGTCTGCGGAACCTGCAGGAGCGGATGCCCACCAAGAGCTTTCCGACGCAGGCAGTTCTTCCTCCGCACCCACAAGTCTGACGAGGAAGGCGCTCGTCGCTAAATCCACCCTACCGCAGTGGCTTGGCAAATCAGGCAAGCGGACTCCCCCAGCAACGAAGCAAGACTCGGACAACGTCGCATCTCAGCAAAGGCGATCCCCCTTGACAAGATCAATCCTGGCGTATCCGGTCCCATCATGGCTAAAGCTCCCAGGCTGCAAAGAGTTTTACGGGATAGAAGATCCATACAAGCACGTCAATTGCTTCCTAGCCGCAATGGAAATGTTCAGCCTTCCAGATCAAATCAGCTGCAAAATCTTCGCAGGAACGCTGCGCAAAGGCTCTTTCAGCTGGTATCGGTCCCTGCCAGAGGGTTCCATCCACAACTTCACCGAGCTATCACAGTTGTTCATTGGGTGGCACGAAACCCGCGCGAGGAGAATCCAAGAAGACAACTTAGCCTGGGAAGAGTTCGAGTTAGATGAATCTCCCCGTCCAGGACGGGCAGAGCACGACAAGCAGAGAAGAAAAGACGATGCAAATTTCCTTCGGCAGCACCCCCGCGGTGTTGTGTTTGGTTCGGATCGTATCGGATCATTAGATTATATATATAAATATAATTATATATATAATTATATATATATATATATATAAAGATATATATATATATATAGAAATATAATTTAGGTTATAACTATAACCGTGAAGAGCAGCCCACGATGTGGCTTTGGTTTTATTTTGATTGGAGCCGCCAGATATAACCGTACAGAACCGTAAAAAGGAAAAACCGCATGCTGTTTTTGGTATAATATCGCCGGTAGCCTTTCTTGCCAAAAAAAAACTGCTGGGAGTCGGCCTGGGAGAATTCGGAGGAAGCCACATTTGTTCTTTCTTGGAGAGGAAGTCTTGCTCTCGTTGGTGGGAAGAGCCGCCGCCGCCGCCGTCTTCTTGCTCTTGGTGCCGCAAGGGGTGGGAGACCCCTGTAGAGGTTCCGCCGGTGGTTGTCGTTGGTGCAACACCGTGCGATGACGGCAAAGTGAGGAGATGATAGCGGCGCGGGCGTGGCGGCGAATGCTTGCGGTGGTGCAGTGGCCTTGACGGAGTTTCTCTCCGGCGGTGCGGGTGTGGCGGCGAAGGCTTGCGGTGGTGCAGTGGCCTTGACGGTGTTTTTCTCCGACGGTGCGTACGTGGCGGCGAAGGCTTGCGGGAGTGCAGTGGCCTTGACGGAGTTTCTCTCCGGTGGTGCGGCTTGGTGTCGAGGGCGTGCGCGGGTGCAGTTGGCCTTGACGGTGCCTCTCCGGTGGTGGTGCGGTTGAACGTCGGACGTCGACGTGAAGGTTCGGTGAACCTTGTGCGTCCTCTGTGCTAGCGGATTGCAGTCCAGATTATTATCTCTCCCGCGGATCGAGCGAGTCCGGTTCTCCGCGGTGTATTCTGTAACGGACGTCGGTACATTTCTTGTTATTTTATTTGCAGATATATTATTATATATGCAGTGTTTTCTTGTTCGTTTTTCAGTTCTTGATTACCCTGTATATATATTTGGTTGTGCCTCGGGGATTGTTTCCGCGTCAAATCCCTACACGCGGGGGGCTGGATTTCGCCTTACACGCAAGTATCGGCGACCCAGCCTTCGAGTTAAGAAGAGCATTGATAGGTCACCAGAGGGTTGGGCGGCCGAGAGGCCGCCTGGCTTGGACGGTTTGGCCCGGGCGGTTATGCCTCGATCGCTCCTCCACTATCAGGCGGTTCGACCGTTAGTGTGTGTGTGAGGGGGGGGGGGTTGATATTCGCACCCCACTCATCAGGGTGCGTTTAACGTCTTTATGCGACCGTATCAATTGTAATATTATATTACATTTTTTTTATATAACATATAATTTATTTTATTCGTTAATTTAATTTTAGTTCCGTTTTATATAAACAGTTATTTATATATAAATATTTATTTATATATTATTATGAGATAAAAGTTGAGAAAAGTAGCCCGGCTTCACCTTTTTTTACATTTTCATATATAAATATATAGATAGATAGATATTGGCTAATGAAGTGACATGAGGATCTATATTTATGTGCCATATGGAGGAGAAGCGGGGTAGAGAAACAGGAGAGGGAGAGAGAGCGAAGAAATCTTCTCAGCTCTATGCTGGATGAGTTCAATCGAGGGAATTGTTAATGGTATTGTGCTTTGTTGTCTTTTTTTCAACTTTTGTTAAAGATACTCATAATTGGTAATTGTATCGTAATATTTTTATAGGCACGCGGCATAAGACTGTTGACCTCGATCTCAGGAGTGGATCCAGCCATGGTACCCTCCATGAACTTGGCATGGACCTCCATGTTGACGAACTAATGCTTCTCGATCACCTTCTTCACCTTAAGCTTCTCGGTTTTTCCTCCTCGCATTTGCGTGCTTGCCGCTGAAGACTTTTCGTCGTGAATTTGAGATCCATGATATCTGGTTCAACACCTTCCGTGTGCTCCCCACCCTACTTTTTCTTTTCTTTCGGCTAATTAACGAATAGGGAAGAAGACGAATAAGAGTTGGTAGGAGAGAGAGCGTTGGATGGCAAAATCGGAGCATCGAAGAAGGTGCAGTAGTCATGATTCGCTCGGAGGAGAAAGGTGTCGGGGCATCGAAGAAGGTGCAACTCGTTTTTTTAACGAGTATTTTTAGGGCTCAATTGCACAAAAGTGCGGTGCAACTAGCCAGATAAAAAGTGTCGTTAACCATTCCCTTAATCAATCCACAAGTATTTTCCCCCATCTTGATTTTTTGTCAAGAGCTCAATAAATTGCTGATTGCAATCCATATGGAGGCTCCAGGTTGAATTGAACAAAAATTTGACCATTATCATGGATTATTGGTCACAAGCTCTCTAAAGAATGGAGGGAGTGAAGCCGAATCCGTTTAAGAATTTGATCATCATCTTAATTAATTACCGGTCATAATACTATCCGATGGAGCCAAGTGGAGGCGAAATTTTTGGGTCTGGGTCCAGGACCCAGGTTTTTTTAGGTCCAGGATATCCCAGATACCCATTTGCACTAAGGTGGGGCCATCTCGGGTGTGGCGGGGATATCTCGGGTGTGTAAACAATAAAATCTGACAAACATATTTGCGCGTCGGCTCGGACTGACTTATGTGGTGGAACGCCACTGGTCCAGGATCACCAGACCTAAGAATTTCGCCAAGTGGAGATATATATATTTGCTTATGATATGCAATGATTTAGGGTTGCATAATCTCCCCTTAGTTTTTTTTTGTCCATGAAAATTGGGATGCAATAAAAGCAGGAATTGTTATAATATATTCTATATTCACAAATCAAATATCTAATCATTTATTTGAATTAATGGTTCTAAATCTACAAACCAAATTTCTAACCAATATTTTAAGAAATAAAAAGATACCTGCTTTTAGTTTCTTTTTCTATTCTAATTTGACATTATCGTAATTCCTTACGAACTCACAGAGAGTTCTTATTGAAATCACTCTTTATTTTAAGATTTCATGTGTGCATATAATAGTTAATCTTTTATGCTGGAGACTTTTAAGTAAATATGTACACAGATTAATTGAATTAAGAAATCTAATACTATTTTTGCTAAGTTAGAGTATTTGTAATTGCATGAATGAATACTTTTTTTGCATTGATCTGTGGATAACAAAAATATCTGCACAACAATTTTATTTCTCTTTACAACTGCGGATAATTAAAATTTACGGATAGACGATTTTGCTGTGGTTATAACAATTCCCTACAAGTATCATAATGCATGATAGAATTAGCCTAACTCACCTGGAAAACCGGCTTAGCAGGCGAGGGAGATCTTCAAAGGAGGCTGAAGATCTCTGAGCCGTCTTCGAAGTGCTTGAAGAATCTTCAAGGGCTGCTTCGAAGATGAAGGAGATCTTCAAGAGCTCTCTCTCTTAAACTTAGGAGGAAGGAGTAGGAGAAAAGATAGGAAAAAGAGAAGCCTTGGGGGTCTTATTTATAGTTTTTGAGGGTGAGACTTTTGTAATTAAATGGGTGGTTAAGGTGGTTAGGGTGGTTATGCGGCTACTCGCACACCATAACCAATTTATGTGTTATACGCACACCAATTTGTATAGTTTTGCAGTGATATATGTATTCATATGACGGATATGGTTATGCGCATACCATAACTATATTATTTGCTATACGCAGACCGTATTGAAGGATTTTACTATTTACACCCCATGATGTGAGATTTTACTATTTGCACCCCATGATGTGGGATTTTAATATTTGCACCCCCATGATGTGGGATTTTACTATTTGCACCCCCATGATGTGGGATTTTACTATTTGCACCCCATGATGTGAGATTTTACTATTTGCACCACATGATGTGAGATTTTACTATTTGCACTCCATGATATGGGCTTTTACTATTTGCACCCCATAATGTAGGATTTTACTATTTGCACCAAATGATGGGGAATTTTACTCTTTGCACCCCATGATGAGAGACTTTACTATTTGCACCCCATGATGATGGATTTTACTATTTGCACCCCATGATGGGTGGTTACGGCGCTAGTAGAGTTTACTTTGGTCAACCATATTTTTTCCACTAAATGAGGCGGGTGCTTGACTATTCACAGCCCGGATTATGGGTACTTATCAATATATATACATATATACACATATGTATATATACATATATGTATATACATATACATATGTGTATATATATATATAGATATATATATACATACGTGTATATATATACATATGTATCGGATACATATATGTATATATATAGATATATATATATATATGTTAATCTCTCTTTATATATATATAGGCTAAATTAGAACCATTTAAGATCAAAGAGATATGGGCCGCAAAAAGTCCTTTCCTGGAACTCCTCCCTCCCTCCTGAAACCAGCTCGACACCCATGCCTCCTCCGCCATTTTCCTCCGCCGCCGCCGGCGGCATGCCTGGAGCCCACCTTAGGGGTCGCCGGGCCCTGACGAACCTGCAGGGAGTAGTACTGCGGTGCTTCGGCAGGACCACCGCCGGCGGTGGCCCTGATCGTGAGGCCCAGATCTGGGCCTCATGGTCAGGGCCACTGTCAGCGGTGGCCCTGCCGGGGGGGGGGGGGGGGGGGGGCGCATGACTACCGCACGGCAGGTTCGTCAGGGTCCGGCGACCTCGCCGGTGGCTCCGGTCATGCCGCCGGCTCCGAAAAGGCCGGCGACAGAGGAGGCAAACCACGGGCAGGGATTTTTTTAATTCTAGAAAAATTAAAAATATATATACATATATATTATATATATAATACAAATATTTTAAAAAAATTAAAAATAAAATACAGACATTTTTATTTTTTAAAATTTTCTAAGAAAATGTTTAAATAATTATATATATAATTATTTATATAATTTACAAAAATAAAAAAAATTGGGTGTGTGTCAGGGGCGGCATGGTACTATCACGCGGGTATAATTGGGTGCGTGTCCGGGGCGGGCAAAATACTATCGTGCGGGTCACGGGGTCCCCCGTGCACTGTCACTCGCGTGTACACACACACACACATATATATGTGTGTATATGTGTGTGTGTGTGTGTGTGTGTGTGTGTGTGGTGTGTGTCAACTATTCAGTTTAATGGCGTGAAAGACACTTGGCCTTCAGATCTGCTCACCTTGTTGTAGAGGCCGCCAAAACAAGAACTCTTCAGCTGCGATCCACTATAGAATGCCTCCGATGCAGATCCCTTTCGAGGAAACGAGGAGGAGGTCACCGGTTGTAGAGATAAAGATCTGATCCCCAATACTTTTCCGGAAAATCATAAAGAAGGCAGATGGGCGGTATTGATGGAGATGAGGTGAAGGAGCCTCGGGAATTTTCAGCCCTTGTTCACAGTCATGGAAATGAAAATGAAATGAAAATTATTACGAGGGAGAGCATATTTCCGGGCAGACATATTATGATAATTTATTGATTTTTATCACAATTTTAACTGTAATTCTGTTAAGAGGTAAAACAATCAAACGTCCAAACAGATGAAAGAAAGAAGAAACTAGAATCCACGGGATTATCTCTAATGGCAGAGATTGTGGAACATCTTCATATTAAGAAAAATAAGACTCAAAGCGTTCTTACATTGGGGGTAGCCCCACTTATTTATAGAAAGGGAAAGCAACAGGAAAGGCTACAGGAGGAAACAAAACAGAATAACAGAAATCCAAAACAAACAAAAATAACAGAAATCCAACACCCCCCTTCAAGTTGGTATTTGGAGCCATTCACAAATGCCTAACTTGTTGAGAAATGTTTGTAGAGTATTTCTTCCAACGGCTTTGGTGAATATATCGGCAAGCTGTTGTTTGGATGGAACATATTGTGGAGCAATCATCTTGGACAGGAGATTTTCTCGAACTAAATGCCAATCTAGTTCAATATGTTTAGTTCTTTCGTGATAGACTGGGTTGGACGCAATGTGAAGAGTAGCTTGATTATCACAATGAAGAGGTATATGATCGAGTTAAATCAGTAGTTTGAAAATCAGCTAACAGATTTACAATCCATGTTAACTCACAGCAAACGGCTGCCATTGCTCGATATTCAGATTCAGCAGAGGATTTTGAGACAGTAGTTTGCTTTTTAGACGTCTTCCAAGATATTAATGCGCCTCCAAGCTTTATGCAAAAACCAGTTGTGGACCTGCGTGTCATAGGGCATGCCGCCCAATCTGCGTCACAATAAGCTTCCAATTTTAATTGAGTACCAGTAGGAAACAAAAGGCCATGATGAAGTGTGCCTTTGATATAACGTAGAACCTTTGTTATCATATGCATATGAGGAACTCTTGGCTTTGCCATAAATTGACTTAAGATGTGTACTGGGTCTGTTAAATCTGGCCTGGAGACTGTCAGACAAATGAGTTTTCCTACAATTTTGCGATACAAAGTAGGATCATCAAGAATTTCTCCATCATAGTCA
Source organism: Dactylorhiza incarnata (assembly GCA_033032865.1). Taxonomy (NCBI): domain Eukaryota; kingdom Viridiplantae; phylum Streptophyta; class Magnoliopsida; order Asparagales; family Orchidaceae; genus Dactylorhiza; species Dactylorhiza incarnata. Next base: position 5,387,266 of record JAWHQI010000174.1, on the reverse strand, counting down.
TTTAACTTGTGGTTTTGTTCTATAAGAATGTCACTTATTTTGCAATCAGTCATACCAGCATCCTGTAAAATTTCTTTAGCATATTTTTGCTGACTTAAGTGAATACCTTCATCATTCCTGATGGCTTCAATGCCAAGAAAAAAATTCAAATTACCAAGATCTTTGATTTTGAATTTAGTATGTAGGAAAGATTTGAAATCAGCTATGGTTTGCGGATTGTTTCCAGTTATTAATATGTCATCGACGTATACAAGTAACACAGTAAATCATTATTACTTTTCTTGATAAAAAGAGAATGATCACTCTTAGATGAAACAAAACCAATTGTTTCTATAGTAGAGGAGAATTTAGCAAACCATTGTCGAGATGCCTGTTTTAAACCGTAGATGGATTTGTGTAATCGACATACTGGATTTTTGTATTCCCTTGAAACGTTGAAACCTGGTGGTATTTTCATATAGACCTCTTCAAGTAATTCTCCATGTAAGAAGGCATTAACAACAATTAGATTTGTGTTTTGCATAATGAGCCATCCTCTAGAGGCACCAACAACAATTAAACTTCTGACTGTAGTCATTTTGACTACCGGTGCAAATGTGTCTTGATAATCAAGGCCCTCTATTTGCGTAAAACCCTTTGCAACTAATCGAGCTTTGAACCTTTCAATTGTGCCATCAGATTTGTGTTTTATTTTGTAAATCCATTTACAGCTAACAACTTTCTTTCCAATAGGTAATTCTGTTATAGACCAAGTATGATTCTCCTCTAAAGCTGAAATTTCTTTAGACATGGCTTCTCTCCATCGAGTATCCTGGTAGGCATGTTGATGTGTTTCAGGTTCTGTGGAATGATCTGAATAAGAAACAAGTGTAGTAGGATAACTCATAGAGCAAATGTAATCTTTCTGCCATGGCGGTTTAGTGATGGAACGAGTTGATCTCCTCAATTGAGCGGTAGGAATGATACTATTCTGGCCATTTGAGAGAGGAAGGGCAGTAGATAATTCATCTATACTGGTGTCAGTATAAGTATTTGGATTGTCAATAAGGTGGTTATGAGAACTTGATGAGCTTTGGTTTGTATTGGTGTCAAGAGCAAATTCACTGAAATCAGACGAAAAAAGTAAACAGCTTGAAGGAGAGGTGTTGTTGTTGGAAAAAGGAAATATATGTGCTCAAAGAATCTAACATCACGACTGATAAAAATTGTGTGAGTTAGTAAATCATATAACTTGTATCCTTTCTGTCCATGTGGATAACCTATAAAAATGCATTGACGAGCACGAGGAGCAAATTTATCTCTGTTGTGATTATTGGTTGAAGCAAAACATAAGCATCCAAAAACTTTCAGATTATGATAAGTAGGAAGTTTATGGAATAATGCTTCAAAAGGAGACTTATTGTTAAGGACATTGGATGGGATCTTGTTAATCAAATAAGTTGCCGTGAGGACACATTCCCCCCAAAATTGAATTGGTAAACTGGACTGAAAACGTAGAGCTCGAGTCATTTCAAGAACATGACGATGTTTTCTCTTTGCATGCAATACCATTTTTTTGAGGAGTATATGTGCAGCTGCTTTGGTGTATGATGCCTTTATCCAAGAAAATAGCTTTTAACCTGTGGTTAAAAAATTCTGATCCATTGTCGGTGCGACACACTTTAACACAAGTATTGAATTGATTTTTGAATCATTTGCAAGAAATTGAAAAGTAAGGATGGTACTTCTTCTTTAGAACTCATCAGAAATGTTCAAGTATTCTGGGTAAAATCATCAACAATGGTAAGAAAGTATTTAAAACCATGATGAGTGGCAGTTTTGTAAGGACCCCATGTATCACAATGTATGAGATCAAAAGCATGTGAGGAGAAACCATCACTTTTACTAAATGGATATCTAGATTGTTTAGCTAAAGGGCAAATGCTACAATCATAGTGTTTAATAGAATGTAAATCTGAAATACAAGTAGTCAAATGTTTGAGCTTGTTGGTCGATATGTGTCCCAAGCGATGATGCCATAAAATGGAAGTGTGAAGATCTGTTTTAGCAGCAGCAACAGTAATGTTTGTGGCAGTAGATGGAGTATTCTGATAAAAGTACAAGCCACCCTTTTGTGTCCCCAGCACACTATGGCTCTTCTTCAAATGGTCCTGAAGTAAGACAACATTTAGAGTAAAAAATAATTGATTGTTGTGTATCTGAAGTAAGCTTGCTGACAGAAATCAGATTGTGTTGAAAGTTTGGTACAAATAGAACATCATGTAAGATGATTTCATTAGATAGCCGAATGGTGCCTGTATCTGTAATAGAAGCTGAGGAACCATCTGGTAGATACACTGAAGATGGCTTGTGTAGACGTTTTGGTTCAAGCAGTAAATGATAAAGGTGTGTGATATGGTCGGTAGCACCAGTATCAAGAATCCAATCATCAGTTTGTTGAGAGGAGGAGAAGCAATAGCAAATACCTGCTAACCGTTGTTTGTAATCAGTCGGCTGATTGACAAGCTCAAGAAGTTTGGTGATTTGTTCTGAAGTAAATTGAGGAATTGAGATTGGATCATGAAATGCAGGAGGCTGAGAATTAGATCCAGTCTTACTTCCAGAAGGCTCTGGTCGAGTAGAATTAGCAAAATTTCCTTCAAAACGGTGAAATCCAGTTTTGGGAGGAATTTTCTTGTTTTTACTCTTATAGTTTGGTGGGTATCCATGCAGTTTAAAGCATTTGGCTTTGAATCCTGCCATTTGGCAATATTCACACCACAAGGATCGTTTATTGTCGACAGAAGAATTCCAATTATATATGCCGTTGAGTGGACAAGTTGCTATCAGTATTAGAAGAATTGCTCCCAGTATAGAAAGCAGTGGTCAAATCTTCCATATGTGAGGTATGTGAAATGGTCATTTGGCGTTCTTCTTGTTGAATCATTGAGTATGCTTCTTCAAGAGAGGGCAAAGTTTTCATTAGGAGGATCTGACCACGAAGAGGTTTGAAAGAATCACTCAAACCCATTAAAAATTGCATGAGTTTTTGTTCCTCTATTTGATTGAGCCAAGCTTTTGCTCCTCACAGGGAAGATCTGATTTTCAAACAGGAATCGAAATAATTGCTTCTAGCTCATCCCATAATTGCTTGATCTTTGCAAAATATGTTTCAATGTTTAGATTGTCTTGGCAGCAGGAAGAAATGGTTTTGCGTAAACCATAAGTGCGGGAACTATTACTGTTAGCAAAACATCGTGAAAGATTGGACCACATGATTGCTGCGGTACTGCTATGAAGAATCGATTGGCCAATGTCTTTCGAAACAGCATTGATCAGCCACGAAATAACCATATTATTCGCTTGTTCCCATTGAGAAAGATTAGGATCAGAGGCGATCGGTTTCGGAATGGATCCATCCACGGACCTAATTTGTTTTTGAAAGATAGCGCAATTTCCATGGAACGTTTCCATGAAATGTAATTTACGGTGCCAAGAAGTACCTGGGAGACGAGGAGCATGCCAGGAGAATCAGAATTCTGGATGGAATATGAAATTATAGTGGGACGATGATCTGGATCTGTTGAATCTGCCATGGAGAACAGCGAAGATGACCGAACACGATTCTTGAATTGATATGATTTCTAATCTTGAAGCGATACAATTTCAAAACTCAAAATCGAGAATCTTATTCGCTCTGATACCATGTTAAGAGGTAAAACAATCAAACGTCCAAACAGATGAAAGAAAGAAGAAACTAAAATCCACGGGATTATCTCTAATGACAGAGATTGTGGAACATCTTCATATTAAGAAAAATAAGACTCAGAGCGTTCTTACATTGGGGGTAGCCCCACTTATTTATAGAAAGGGAAAGCAACAGGAAAGGCTACAGGAGGAAACAAAACAGAATAACAGAAATCCTAAACAAACAAAAATAACAGAAATCCAAAAAATTCATGCGCCCAAAGCGGTCCGCGGACGGAGAGAACTCAGTCGCAACCAAGAGTACGTATTAGCCATGTGCCTGACTACTAATGCTACGTATTTGAATACGACGACATCAAACTCAGCGTAATCTATCGATCATACGAAGTTCAAATTCAATTGCTGCTTTATATTAAAACATATGCTATTGTAGTAATAAAATAAAATAAAAAGTATTTTAATGAAATTCAGTTACATGCATGTAATAATTTCTTGGTACGCGCGGCGTGATTCAGTTGCTCCTCCTGACATTAATGCGAGCGCTAAGGGGCGTTTTCATGGGCATGAAGATTTCCATCTTGGAGGACATGTCAACCCTCTCTCCTTTGACTGCAGGTCTCCACTCAAACTCTCTCACCAGATGCGCCACGAAGTAGCTTAGAATAAACACGGCCAATTCCGAACCCGCGCACATCCTCCTCCCTCCCCCGAAGGCCATCAACTTCGCATGCCCGCCGGCGGCAAGAAACCTCTCCGGCAAAAACTTCAGCGGGTCCTCCCACACACTTTCGTCCACTCCCATGGAGGCCGCATTGAAGAAAACCAACGCGCCTTTTGGCACCGCATACCCGCCCACCTCAAACTCCTTTCCGACGAACCGCAGGAAGGACGGCGACGGCGGATGCAGCCGAATCCCTTCCATAACTACTGCCCTCAGATACCGCGACGTCAACATTTCCTCTCCGTCGATCCCTAATAAACATAATTCCTCCGCTAGCCTCCCCTGCACGCGGGGGTGATTAACGAGCTCCGCCATGATCCACTCCAAAGCGATCGTCGTGTTGTGTCCGCTTGCTCCGATGAACTCCGCGCACAGATCAAGCACCTCATCTTCCCTAAGTTTCCTTTTTCCACCCCCGCTGTTATCCGCCGGCAGTTCGAACTCAAGCAGGGTGCCAGCGTAGCAAGTAGCAGGGAGATGATCGCGCCCATTTTGTAGGAGGTTGATGAGGATCCCGGCCGACATATGATGGCCACTGTTGCTGAACAGGAGCTTGGAAAACACCTTCTGAATCAAACGGGGAAGGAAGGAGAAGAACATCAAGACGGCGCTTTCGGATATCATGCTTTTCATTGTGTCATCGAGTTCTGCAGTCTCCCTGTCATCTAAATCTCTGCCGAAGCACATGGAAGCCAGAAGGCTGTAGAACGCGCGCGAAAAGTTGTTTCGGAAGTTAACAATACCGGCTGATTCTGCCGCCTCTGAAGTGAATCGTTCGAAGAGCTTCTCCTTGACCCGTCGCCGGGCACCGGCGAAATGCTTCGTGGAGGAAGGCGTAACGAATCCGGAGACGAGGTTCCGGCGCAGGCTTCTCCACGCCTCTCCGTAAGGGGAGATCGTCACCCCGAAATTCTCAGGTGCGTGACGGTGTAAGGGTGTGGAGGGCCGGACACGGTCGGAGACGGCGGAGCCATTATTGACGAGGACTTGATTCGCGAGGTCCGTGTCGGAGATGAAGACGGCGGTGCAAAAAGGGAGGCGAAGAGAAGTGATGGGGCCTCTGGAGGCTTGAAGGCGGTGAAGAAGGTGGTTTATGTCGGCGAGGGACGGACCCGACGGCCACGAAATCCCTGCGATAGCGGCGAGGAGAGAGAAGAGGGGCAGGGAAGGGGGGAGGTTGCCGGCGGCAGAACCTTTCTTCGATGAGGAGGCGTAATGCAGAAGGCCTAACAAGAAGCAGGTTACTAGTAGGATGAGAAAGGGCGGTTGAACTTCCATCTAGCTTGCTGGGCGGTTCTTCTTCTTCTTCTTCTTTAATTTCCCGTTGAAGCTTTACTCCATTTATAAAAGTTAAAAGCAGCTGCCCCGGAGATATTTTTACCCGGTCATGAGGATCAGGTTTCTCTCTATTTGGACTACGTATTCTCAAACGTTGTTGAATATCACTGGGGCCCGTAGCCAGCCAATCAAATATTATTAAAAAGTGGATGTCCCGCTTGCCTGGAAAAAGATCATCTACATTGTGACGGCGACAACTGGTGTTGGAGCGGCGATCGGAAACTATTTCGAGACACTTTCATACAAAATGGCCGTCTCATGTAGATTTCTTAGCTAGCGAATTTACGTTGCCTCATTCCATATCGGTGCATATAGAGTCATTGACTCTAGTTTACTTCTCAAATAGAGTCAATTGACTCTAGTGATCATAGTGATTTTATAGCTGTGGTATAACATTTATGGGTCAGTTATAGTAACTATCCCCACTTAAGGCTATTGGATACATGATTGTACTTCATCACCACCTAGAAGTAAACCATGCATGACATCAAGCAAAAACTTGCTAGAGATAAATGGCTAGTACAAGTATTAAATGGATAATATTTTTAGAGTGGTGTCAAATGCACGTCAAAAATGAATGTGTGCACATCAATGATAAGAGGCACATCAAAAATTTATCAGGGTCCGTTCGTTTGGACGGAATTGGCTTTCCGGAATTGGCATTAGCGATTAAAAATCCAATTCTAATGTTCGGCGCAACGGAATTTACGTGGATAATGACTTTTATGTGATAACTCTGGCTTTGACTTTGAACTAAAATATCAAATCGTCAATTCTTACCTCCGTACACGGGTTTTGCGCATAATTGAGTGTTGTTTTCGCAATAATTTTTCGGGCTACGTGCGAGTTTTTCGCCCGGGGGTGCATTTCCTGCTAGGCGTGTGTTTTTTGGTCGGGCGCGTATTATTCGGCCAGGCGTTCATTTTTGCCCAGGCGGGCGTTTTTTTTGCCCGGGAGTGCGATTTTTTGCTCGGGCGCGAGTTTTTCACCCGGGAGCGCATTTTTCACCCGAGCGGGCGTTTTTCAGCCGGCCTGGTGTTTTTTGGCCTGCCAGACATTTTTCGCCGGGCGCTCATTTTTCGCCCGTGCGCGCGTTTTTTGCTCGAGAGCGTGGTTTTCGGCCGAGCCCACATTTTTTGACCAGGGCACACATTTTTTGACCATCGCGAAGGTTTTTCGGTTGAGCGCGCGTTTTCCTGCCCGGGCGCGCATTTTTCTACTGGGAGCGCATTTTTTCGCCCGAGCGCGCATTTTTCGGGCGACCGAGCATTTTTCATCTGAGCGCGCATTTTTCGCCAGGGCGCACGCTTTTCACACGGGAGTGTGTTTTTCAGCCGAGCGCTCATATTTTGACCCGGGCGCACGCTTTTCGACCATGCACGCGTTACTCGCCTGCAGGGGCGGACCTAGATGGAGGCATACCTGGGCACGTGCCCGGGTTCATTTTTCGGGAAAAAATACATAATATAATGTATGCCACATACATTATTAGTATTTGCCATATAAATTTTAAGCATATGTACACTAAATTGAAGACCCAAACCCCTCAATCGGGTGGGTGCATTTCGCGACTTACACGCGGGCCGCGCGGCTGACCTAAAAAATCGACGCGTAATTTCATTTCTTTTCCGCTTCCGCCATTTCTCATTTTCGCACCAGTTTCCTCCCGACTCCAGCCCTGCGCCTCTGGCACTCTGCCCGATCCCGTTACCTCCAGCCTCCAGAGTCCAGCGGCGACGGCGGACGGCCGACGGGCGTTTGTGTTCTCCTGCGAGAAGGGGCGGCGAAGTGCGAACCGACTGCAGACGGGCGTTTGAGATCTTCTTCTTGATTTCTCTCCAGGCTCCAGCGGTCAGAGAGCTTTAGGGTTTTATAACTTTATTGATTGTTAGACTGTTAGTGCCAATGGACAGATTGCTGTGTTTGAGTATTCGGCAAAAATTGAACTTGCTGATTTCTTCTCCATTTTATTGCCTCTTGTAAAAATGTAAAAAAAATGGGGGCCTGGGGCTGGGGCATGATGTGTAAACAAAATGTAAACATTTGTAAATCGGCAATCGGTTTATCGACTTGGTTTCATGAGGCAATTTGGAGCAGAAGTTCATCTGTAAACATTTTTTAGTTTACTGGATTTTTTAGTTCTAATGAAAAAACATCACTTGACTGTAAACACAGCATGCCCCAAAATCCAAATGAAAAAACATCACTTCATTGTCTTCTTTATGCTCCTGTATTCCCTTTCCTCTTACTAAGGTGCAATTTTATTCTTATGATCCTTTTCCATATGCTGAGAGTGGTCAGATTTCTCCTATTTTTAGGTAAATTGAGGATCTGTTGGACCTATACCTTAGCTAAGTTGTATACTTGGATGTTGCAACCCTAATCTCTATCTTCAGTTGGATCTGTAACTTTTGTAAGTTTAGTCCTCTCCTATTTTGTGTTGTAATTGTTGGTTATTGTATATGCTCATTTGTCAAAAGTCTTGATGTTGAAACCAAGACTTGAGAATAAGAATTAGTCTCTGTGGAGTTCGGGTCCTCAACAAGTTGAGGGGTGACCAACACTTACTCCCCCCAAGGGAGAGCTCTAGGCTAAGGGTTCTGCTTTTCCTTTTGGATGCCCATTGGCGAGTGTCTTAGTAAGCCGTAGACCTTCCATTCTGTATTGCGTAACCATAAGGCGATAAGGAACTATGAACAAAGCCAAGGGCTTAGCGAGGAGGTCCCACCACACACCCGAAAGATCTTAGAACGCTTCCCCTCCCAAGCCAATGCTAAGTTTGGGCACCATTGGAGGCTCTCTCCACCCAACAAAGGAACATAGGGGGAGAGAAGGCCAAGAGAGAAGTCTAGAGAGTACTCCTCCAAATGGGCGAGCCGGGAGGTCGCCCCTCCTGGACTCGCCCCCCTTACAAGGGGCGGGGGCGAGGGGGCTGAGCCTCCTCCTCTCGCCCCCCTTTGCTGAAATGCTGGGGGCGGGGGCGAGAGGGGGGCTCGCCCCTCCTCCTCTCGCCCCCCTTTGCTGGGGGCGGGGGCGAGAGGGGGGCAATTGTTGACGAATGTGGATAAAAGTGATATCTCAACTAAAGAACAAATGACAATTGTTCTACGATATGTGGATAAAAGTGGTAAGATTATTGAAAGACTCCTTGGCTTTGTACATATTTCTGATACAACTGCTTTATTACTCAAGTTTGCTATTGAGAAATTATTTGCAACATACAGTTTAAGTATTTCAAAAATACGTGGACAAGGATATGATGGAGCCAGCAATATGCGGGGTGAATTTAAAGGTTTAAAAACATTGATTATGAATGATAACAGTTCTGCATTTTATATTCATTGTTTTGATTATCAGCTACAATTAATATTAGTCGCAGTGGCAGAAGGACATTCTGAAGTTGCTGAACTTTTTTGCTATATTACTAATGTACTCAATGTGGTTGGGAGCTCCTGTAAACGACGTGACTGCCTTAGAGAATTAGAAATTGAAAGAGTTATTGAGGAAATTAGTTGTGGAGAGTTGGAGAGTGGCAGAGGGTTAAATCAACCACTTGAAATTAAGAAGGCTGGAGACACAAGGTGGAGTTCACATTACGGTACTGTTTTGAATTTCATTCGGATGTTTTCATCTATTGTCAATGTTCTTAAGATTATTGCACGTGAAGGAACATATGGAAATCAAAGAGGAACTGCAAGTGATCTTTTAAAAGTTATTGGTAATTTTGACTTTATTTCTCTTGCATCTAATGAAAAACATTCTATCGAAGACCCATGAATTATCACAAGCGTTGCAAAGAAAGGATCAAGACATCATTAATGCTATGAATTTTGTGAAAATTTCAAAGCAGTTATTACTCAATATGAGAAATATAGACATTCAGTGGGATGCGCTACTCTTTGAAGTATCATGTTTTTGTGGAAAACACAACATTGACGTTCCAAATATGGAAGATAAATTTTATCCAGCAGGTAAATCAAGACGCACAGCACGAGATATTACAAATAATCATCATTTTTGGGTTGAGATTTTCAACACCGTGATTGATTTGATGTTGAGCAAGTTAAATGATCGGTTTAATGAAGTAAATACTGAATTGCTTCTTTGTATTTCATGTCTTGATCCTAACGATCATTTCATTGCTTTCGATAAGGAGAAGTTGATTCGACTTGCAGAATTTTACCCATACGATTTTACTCCGATGGATTTGCAGTTGCTTAATGGCCAGCTTGATATATATATATATATATATATATATATATATATATATATTAGATGTGCGGTCTAATGAGGCTTTCAAACAAGTTAATGGAATCAGTGGACTACTTGAAAAAATAATGGAGCTTAAAAAACATTATCATTTCCAATTGGTTTATCGACTTTTGAAGCTAGCTTGTGTTCTACCAGGTGCAACTGCTAGTGTGAAAATGATGTTTTCTGCTATGAAGATCATTAAAAGTCGTCTGAGAAATAGAATGGAGGATGAATGGATGAATGACTGTCTTATGACATATATTGAAAAGGATATTGTAGACAAAGTTACTAATGAAGAAATTATTAAGCGTTTTCAGAAGATTTGTCCGCGGAAAGTGGCTTGTTAAAATGTAAGTTTTCATTTATAGTTTGTCATTGCAACTTTAAAGTATATTATAATGTAATGCTACTTTCCTACTATCATTACGCATTATTTCGCCAATGAAGAATGACTGAATGCTTTAATATTTATCTATTTTGATCTTTTTAATAAGAAATTGTCATTTTAATTGATTTTTATTTAGTGCCCATGCACGACAAAAATCCTAGTTCCGCAGCTGCTCGCCTGGGCGCACATTTTTCTCCTTAGCGTGCATTTTTTGCCCGGGCGCGTGTTTTTTCTCCTGGGCACGCAATTTTTGCCCGGGCGCGTATTGTATAATGTCAATTATAATACCAATTTCATCATTCAGCTAAACAACTTTTGTGCCTCAATTTCAATTCTATTGACTGAATTCAATCTTACAACCGAACAACATAATTGGAATTACGTACAAAACCAATTTATGTAGATATTGGTTTTCGTCAAAAAACCAATTCCAGAAAATCAATTCCGTTCAAACGAACGAACCCTTAGGTCTTTTTCTCTTAAAGTTAGTGTGCATATAGCACATTTAAATCTATTTTCTTAAAATTGATGTGCTATAATATTTTTTGATGTGCCTTTAACACCACCCTATTTTTATGATGTAGATTGGCTTCAACTATTTGAACAATAGCATGGTGAATTTAGCAGAATTATAGCAAAGGAATTGCTTGCGGTCAAATTATATATTTTGGCATAAGACGAATCAATTAGAGCACGTGAACATTTAAAACAGTCAATGAAAACTGCAAGTGGATACTTTTAATATTGCAGGCTCATCCTTCTGTGAAGCATTATAAGGATAAAGTTATTGTGAATTGGTCAGATTTAGCTGTGTTATGCGGGACTGATAGAGCAACTGGTAGTCATGCTGCGACCGCAACAGAGGCGACAAAGGAGATAGACGCGGAGTCTATGGCAGAGAAAACTACAAATACACAAGAGCAGACTAGAGTGGAAGGAGAAGGAAGCAGTAGAAGGAGGAGAAAGCGAGTAGTAGGAAATGACGCAGTGGCAGTGGCCATAGAAAAATTGGCTGACTCCGTGCAAGGTGCAGTGGGGACTATGACTACTACCGATGTTGATGACATATATGTTGCACTTACTCAGATGACTGATTTAGAAGATCATGATTTACTCAGAGCAATGGATATACTGTGTCATGATAGCATCAAGCGTGACATATTCAAGAGACTGCCTGACAAATTGAAGGGGACATGGCTCCGAATGCAGTTTGATGACTAGTTTCATGTTTTTATTTATGGGCGATAGACTTTTTATCTGATCATTTGCTATTTCTGTACTTTTATTTCTGAACAATGCATATGGATTTGATCGTTTGCAATGTGAACTTCAATTATTATTAGTACTTTGATTTATGGTTAAATTTTAAAAATTATAAAGTCTAAAAATTTTGAATTCCAGAAAGCCAATTCCTTTGCGCAGCCGAACAGCTTTTAGATATTAATACCAATTCTGTTCACTGAATACCATCCTGCAGCCGAACAGCAGAATTGGTTTTCTGCAAAAAACCAATTCCAGCAGATATTGGTTTTCTGATCAAAGCCAATTCCAGAAAGCCAAAACCTGCGCGCCGAACGGACCCTTAGGGTCCGTTCGTTTGGACGGAATTGGCTTTCTGGAATTAGCATTGGAGATTAGAAATCCAATTCTAGTGTTCGGCGCAACGAAATTTAAGCGGATATTGGCTTTCATGTGAAAACCCATGGCTTTTACTATGAACTAAAAAATCAAATAGCAATTCTTACCTCCGCCCATAGGTTTTCCGCATAATCAAATGTTTACACTAGAGTTTTTCAACCTACGCGCGAGTTTTTCGCCCGAGCGTGCGTTTTCCTGCAGGGTGTTTTTCGTCCGGGCGCGTTTATTTCACCCGGACGCATATTTTCGCCAGGGCGCGTTTATTTCGCCCAGGCGCGTATTGTTTCGGGCGGGCACGTTTATTTCGGCCCGGCGCGAATTTTTCGTCGAGGCGCGATTTTTTTCGCCCGGGCGCGATTTTTTCGCCTAGGGCGCGAATTTTTCGCCCGGGCGCGGATTTTTTGCCCGGGCGCGATTTATTTGCCCGGGCGCGATTTTTTCGTCTGGGGCGCGATTTTTTCCCCGGGCGTGATTTTTTTGTCCGAGCGGGTTTATTTCGCCCGGGCGCATATTTTCGACCGGGCGCGATTTATTTCGCCCGAGTGCGTTTATTTCGCCCGGGCGCGTTTTATTTCTCCCGGGCATGTTTATTTCGGTCGAGCGCGATTTTTTTGCCCAGGCGCGATTTTTTCGCCCGGGCGTTATCTTTTCGCCCGGGCTCGATTTTTTCGCCCGGGCGCAATTTTTTCGCCCGGGCGCGATTTTTTCGCCCGCACGCCATTTTTTCGCCCGGGCGCGATTTTTTCGCCCGGGGGCGATTTTTTTCGCCCTGGCGCGATTTTTTTTTCGCCCGGGGGCGATTTTTTTCGCCCGGGCGCGATTTTTTCGCCCGGGCGCGATTTTTTTCGCTCGTGCGCGATTTTTTCGCCCGGGCGCGATTTTTTTCGCCCGAGCGTGTTTATTTCACCAGGGCGCATTTTTTCGCCCGGGCGCGATTTTTTCGCCCGGGCGTGTTTATTTCGCCCGGGCTCGTTTTATTTCTCTCGGGCACGTTTATTTCGGCTGGGCGCGATTTTTTTTCCCGGGCACGATTTTTTCGCCTAGGGCGCGATTTTTTCGCCGGCCACGATTTTTTCTCCCTTGCGCGATATTTTAGCTTGGGCGCGCGTTTTTTGCCCGGGCGTGCGCTTTTCGCCCAGACGCGCGTTTTTCGCCCCGACACGCGCTTTTAAAAATTTGAATTTTAAAAATTTAAATTCCAGAAAGCCAATTCCATCGTGCAGCCGAACAACTTACAGATATCAATTACAATTCTGTTCACTGAATTCCATCCTGCAACCGAACAGCAGAATTGGTTTTATGAACAAAACAAATTCCTGCAGATATTGGTTTTCTGGCCAAAGCCAATTCCAGAAAGCAATTACCTACGCGCCGAACGGACCCTTAGATCTTTTTCTCTTAAAGTTAGTGTGCATATAGCACGTTTAAATCTATTTTCTTAAAATTGATGTGCATATAATATTTTTTGATGTGCCTTTAACACCACCCTATTTTTATGATGTAGATTGGCTTCAACTATTTGAACAATATCACGGTGAATTTAGCAGAATTATAGCAAAGGAAGTGCTTGCGGTCGAATTATATATTTTGGCACAAGACGAATCAATTAGAGCACGTGAACATTTTCAACAGCCAATGAAAACTGCAAGTGGATACTTTTCTTATGGGTTTAAAAACTATAGAATACATATTCGGATCGATGTTATAGTACCAAAAGATGAACTTTACAGAGATATTCCACATCAAATACTAAATGATGCTTATTGTATGTCATATTTCAAAGATTGTATATATTTGAAGATTGTTTGCATACATTTGGCGACATGGTTCACCAATTTGTAATATTATCATAACTTGTGATTTCAATGCGTTTGGAGTGGGAGGGTGCATCACATGATAGTCATAATTTTCAGCATGTCATGCGTGAGAGTGATCACTTTCCACTGGTACTTATAGTAACTAATTAATAAATTAAATTTCAATTGCTTGCCTTTTATCGCAGGCTTCTTGTTTGTATACACATTATCATTGTAATTATTTCAGGAAAATATTACTTGATTGATGTCTGATATCCAACACATTGTGAATTTTTAAAATAATATTTGGATACGTGATATCGATCATTTATCAGATTTTGCGCATGAAAATCGTCTGATTCATGTGCATCCTGAAATATTCAACTAGACACATGCCTCATTGCTCAATGTAATGGAGCAAATATTTAATTTATGGAAGAAGAAACGGCTCATACTTTGGGATTATTGAGCACAAGATTTATTAAAAGTTTTGATCACACATGTATCTTGATTTGCCGAGGTTTAATCAATCCAAATTGTTGTGGTTCTCAGTGGTCACTATTGTAATTCGTCTTAATTACAGAGGCAACTGAACAAATTCAAAGTGAAAAAAAAAACTGGCAATAATATTTTTAAGTAAATTACTAGATAGACATAATTCCAAAAGTAAATTACTAGGTAGACATAATATGGAGGAGGTGGCTAAGCTGTGACGAATCTCCGCTCAAAAATGAAAGTTAGACATAATTCCAAAAGTAAATTACTAGGTAGACATAATATGGAGGAGGTGGCTAAGCTGTGACGAATCTCCGCTCAAAAATGAAAGTTTTATGATTGGCCAAAAAATTTCGGAGAAGCTTCTTATTGTTTATACTAGACCACAACAGGAAAAGGATCGTCGATCAGAGCTCGATTACCAACAATTGCCCAATGAAATTAATTAAAAGGGGCAAAAATGGATCCCCGACAAAACTCCATGGAAAATTCGATTCAGATGTCACCATATTCTACTCTTCAAGATGGGGACAGCCCTGATTGAGGCTCCGTTTGGCGTGAAGGTGGCGGTCAAGAATGCTGTAATTATGAACTGTCGTTCGTGAAGCCCGACCTAACCTAAGGAACTTCATCCACCTTTATGTTCAAAAGTAATAATCTTTTCTTGGTGGCGGTCATAACAGTTGTCATGTCAAACATGTATTCTACGACGGTGGAGTTTTTCTCCGAACTCACCGGGGCAAAAATGTTGCGGCAAAGGAGATTGAATCTTGATTTCAGCAAGTGTGCAGACGAATCGGTTTCAAAAAGCTCTGAAATCTCCTGGCCATTAATGGCGGTTTTAGTTCAGTTTTACTTGACAAAAAAGCAATTAATGATCCACAGTAATTTAATTATGAGATTCATAAGTAAAGCTAGCTAGAGGAGCTTTCTTGTATTTAATTTGGGAGGATCTTTCCACGGAATATTGAATTATTTTCACATTTAATTTAGGTGGATAACATGAGGTGCTGACCATAAGCCGAGAAAAGGGGTAGTAAAGTGCACTTTGTGGTAAAATGCATTGATCCGACGGCCAGCATGAATTAGTGCACACATCCTAAAGTGCACACATCTCAAAGTGCATTTCACTGATCCACGCGGACCGTCGGATTAGTGCACTTCACTGTAAAGTGCAAAAGTTCACTTACCACCACTTTTCTGATAAGCCATATGGAGACTGGATAGCACTTGCATGTTGCTTTTCAGCTATCACCTCCATAAACCTATGGGCAGGACGAAAATTATTATTATTATTATTATTATGACAAAATAACTTTTTTAGTCCCAAACATTTAGTCACTTTAATATTTTAGTCTCAAATCTTTAATTTTGAGCGATTCATTTCCCAACCTTTCATAATTTTTCATTTCAGTCCTAAACTAAAGCATTTAGGGTTTCGTCGCTCAGTTCACACAAGCCTTTTACTCCCCTCCCACGCGACTCATCCACGGTGAGTACTCCACGACGTATTCTCCGGCAACGACTCCACGCGAGTGCTCAGCGACCGCTACACTACACGATTCCAGGAGATACTACCACCGGGGCGGCGATTCCAAGAGGTAATCAAATCTGTTAGGGTTTCTACGATCTGCGATGGTTCATTTGGTTAGGTTTTGACCTGAAACACGCCTAAATTTCTTTATATTTGGGTAATCAAATATGTTACCTTTTTTTTAGGAATTTATGGTTGATTTGATTTCTGCGATCTACGATTTAGGGTTTCTGCGATGGTTCTTTTGGTTTAGCGATTTATGGTTGGAACACACCTAAATTTCTGCTATGAAAATTTGCCTTGTTTCTGCAATTCCAGCCGGTAATTTCTGGGATTCCAATCCTCCCAAGAAACAAATATCCATTCTCATCAACCAACCTAAAAAAGAAGATTCATCACATTTCTATGTAGCATGGCAAATGGGTAAAAAGTCATTGTAGTTGAATAAATAAATGTATCCACTTACATAAACAGCTCCACACAAGTCATTCTGAAAGTAGGCTTCAGATTGACATTGGAAAAATACAGCTAAACTGACCTATTTCAAGGAATTTGTTGGTTGAGCATACTGGAGTAGGCTCTAAAAATTGCAAAATTAATGATAATTAAACTAAATTGCTAGTAGTTATGCTTTGATAGTAATTAAAATTGCGGTTATATTGTGCTGTTTCTATTTAAAATGAAGTGGTATTTTATGTTGCTTTTATTGATTATTTATGGGTTAGCCATTTTTCGGTATGGTTTTTTGTTGTTTGTAGTTTATATGGGTGAAAACGATTTTCTTGTGGATGATAGTGACTCTAATAGCATTGATAGTGCCTTGTGGTTATGTTGTCCAAATAAAAGTCATAGTGGGGATGAATATTCATCGGATTCTCTTCGATCTATTAATTCTGACTGTGAGGATGAATTTACTACTAGTAAAAAATACTCAACCAATATTCACATTATTGAAGGATATGAAAGAGATGCAGTGGCAACCTGGACTAATGTTCAAATCAAAAGATCAATTTAAAGATGCTGTCAGGACATATGCAATTCATATGGGTGTGGGGCTACAAATGATGAAGAATGACAACAAGAGTAAGGTTCAAATGTAAACCTGGTTGTGACCGAGATGGATGTAAATTTGGATGGATGTTTCTTGACGGGTCTCTATGGTGGCCAATTATTAACAACTATTGGTAGAGACTCAAATGATCAGATTCTTCATATTGCTTATTGTTGGAATAATTTTCCTATATTCCTATATTAATATACAAAATAATATAATTTTCGGTTTTAAAATCTTTGCAGAATCAACAGAACTATTTATATGAACAACAATATTAATAATATTGCATGAAGGAGGTGAGAAATAAATAAGAGAGTAAACTATAGTTTAGAATTGAGTCTGGGTAAGGCGTGTGATCACTACCCTAAACCCTAAAACGAAAGTGCTTGGACTTGGCTTCGACGCAGCGTCGAAGCCAAGTCGACGCAACTTCGAATTCCATTCAAAGCAGCACGATGCGAGGCGGGTGCATCGAAATCAATTCGACGCAGCTTCGACTGGAGTCTATCCTGTCGACGCAGCTTCGAATGCCAGTCGACGCAGGTTCGAGTTCTACTCGACGCAGCACTGGCAGTTGACGCGACTTAGAGTTTCACTCGACGCAAGTCGACTTCTAATCGACGTTACTCTGAATAAAAACTCAAAAACTATTTTGTACAAAAATTACAATTCAATTATTCTCCAAATCCAAATCCAAATCCAAATCCAAATCCAAATCCACATCAGGATCCGGATCCGGTGCGGTGCGTGCGCGTGTGGTTCATAGTTTCTCCTTATGTTCTTTTGAACAAATAAGAATGAGTGAAAACATATAAATACTCTTTGGTTAGAAAACAAATAAGCATGGTGGGACTAAAAGGTTCATCTTTCCATTCATGAAGGTTTCCCTCCAAAAATTTGGATTACCTCCAATTTGGTTTTGGAGCTTTTCATCTATAATGAGGAGCCAAACACCAAACACCATACAAAGCTCCAATAAATATTTATGAAATAAATGTTTTATAAATAAAATTTCTAACACTTATGTCATGGTAGAAGTTGAAATCAAAGATTCTTGGACTTGGTTTTTAACTAATTTAACTGGAGACATTGGGCATGTTGGTGTTGAGATATAATTCGGAAACTATCCCTTAGGCGCAACCAAATAAATATAGGATATCCAAGAACTGAAATCTGAACAAAGCTCTGCATATATAAATGATATAACTGCAATAATAAAATCATGAAGAAATATACCGACGTCCGTTACAGAATACACCGCGGAGAAGTCGGACTCGCTCTAGCCGGGGAGAGAATAATCTGGACTGCAATCCGCTACCACAGCGGACGCACAAGGTTCACCGAGAACCTTCGTCGTCGAATGAAGACCAAACCACCTGCCGCCACCGGAGAAGCGCCGTCAAGGCCAACTGCACTCGAGCACGCCATCGACACCAAGCCGCACCACCGGAGAGAAACACCATCAAGGCCACTGCACTCCCGCATGCCTTCGTTGCCACACCCGCACCACCTGAGAGAAGCTCTGTCAAGGCCACTGCACCACCGCAAGCCTTCGCCGCCACGCCCGCGCCACATCATCTCCTTCAAGACCGGTAGAGATCCTCTCCTCCAAGACCGGCGACTATTTCCTCCAAAGCCGGTCGATACGTCGAGAGTCTCACACGAGAGAAGAGAAAACAACGCTCGGTATCCACGGCTCCGCCGCCATCGCACGGTATTGCACCAACGGCAACCACCGGCGGCATCCAACAGGGGTCTCCCACCCCTTGCGGCACCCAGAGCGAGGCAGCGGCGGCTCCTCCCTTCAACGCGAGCAAGAGGGGATGGCTCGGGCGATCTCCTTCACGCCATCATAGGGGCTTCACTCCATACGGCGCTAGCACCTCTCCCCATGAGAATATATATTATATATTTATATAATAAACATACAGGGCAAGAGGCGGTGGTTTCCTATTTCATGCAAGAGAGAGAAAGGGAGAGCTCTCTCTCTCTAAAAGGAAAGCCAAATAAGGGCCGGCAGTTTCCATTTTTTTTCTTTTGATTCCGTTTTCTTAAACCGCGTGGCTCCCATTCTCTCTTTATTCAGAGAGAGAAACTGACATGCATGGTGTTTACCAAAAACAAAAACTGGATCCGGTTTGGATCCGAACCAAACACAACAATCACTATCTTGGTTCGGGATCCGAAGCCACCACCTGCCCGAGGCAATCTCTGCACAAAGCAACAACTGCACTAAGCAACTCTGCAAGTAGCACCGCCTCAGTCTGAGGCATCAACCGACCTGCTCCAGTCAACTCATCTCTGCTTTGGCTCAACCCGTGAACGTCGTCGCAAACTAATCGTAGAAATTGACTCGCAAAACCCAAGTCCTAGAAGGATGATAATCTGCACCACCACGACAATCCACCATGCCGGCCTCAGAAAACATGGGCACACCACCTCGCATCGTGGTACCCATCAGCCGGTACAAACTACCGTGCTACACAACTCTCTTGAGCATGGTACGCCCTCACTCCACCATCAAGACTCCACCTTGGGCTACCCAACTGTAGCCACCTGAATTCAATCCGCTCAATGATGTCAAACATCTAGCTCCAGAGTCGCTCAGACTCTCAGTGATGGTGAGGACATCATCACTCTGCACCCTGACCCAGCCTTCACCCTGTTTGCACCTTAGCCTCGAGGTCTTTTGGCACGTTGCGAACTCGCTCTCCTGTGTGACTGCACCGTCTGCAATGGTAATACAACATACCCTCCTTCGACCTGGATCGAGATCGTGCTCCCTCAATCCCTTGCCAAACTGCCTCACCTTATCCATCCGCTACTGCCAAGATGTGACCGCCCTCAAGAGTAGGTCCCACTGACATCTGTCTGGATAGCAATGCGATCGTGACCTCCACTAGCTCTATCGTATCTTTCTCATACAAGAGCGTCGTCACTAAGGCCTGGTAAGAATATGTGAGCGAGGTAAGACATGAAAAAAAGGATTTTCACGTCTACCTCCGTCTCTGCGCCATCTGCCCTAACTGACATAGAAACCGTTTGAACATGCTTTGCGTTCCCACAGATAATAACCTCCCTGTAACAAATCTGCGGTTATCTTGACCATCTCATGCAGTACCACCTGTCATAGGTCAAACCCGCCATTGTCGCACTTCTTCAAATAAACACTGTCCAGATTCATGTTCTTCACTGTCATGGTTGTCCTACGGCACGATTAGGAGACCTGATTAATTCAAAGGTCAGATTTAAAAAGATGAGGAGCGGACCTAGTCGTCACCCACCGCAGTCAAACCATTCCTCGAATGTCCAATCAGTCGCCTACAGAACCAACCTCTGATACCACTTGTTGGGATATAATGCGGAAACTATCCCCTAGGCGCAACTAAATAAATACAGGATATTCAAGAACTGAAATCTGAACAAAGCTCTGCATATATAAATGATATAACTGCAATAATAAAATCAAGAAGAAATATACCGACGTCCGGTATAGAATACACCGCGGAGAAGCCGGACTCGCTCTAGCCGCGGGAGAGAGAATAATCTGGACTGCAATCCGCTACCACAGCGGACGCACAAGGTTCACCGAGAACCTTGGTCGTTGGATGACGACCAAACCACCTGCCACCACCGGAGAAGCGTCGTCAAGGCCAACTGCACTCGCGCACGCCATCGACACCAAGCTGCACGACCAGAGAGAAACACCATGTTGAAATTTTTGTGTGCTACCAATCAAGGATACCAAAACAGAACAAACACAGCTGTAATATATACTTGGCAACAAGATTACAACAGAACACGGCTGAATACAAGTTGCATCCAACTTGAATCACAACAGCCAATAGTAGTAAAGAACTTGGTCACGGACAAGGTCCGCTTCTCCTCCCGAGCACACCGTGCTGGTGATACTCGTCGCCTCGATACTCGCCACGGATACTCGTCACGGTGATACTCGGCACGACGATACTCGTCACCGATGCTCGTCACCGATGCTCGTCACCGATGCTCGTCACCGATGCTCGTCACCGATGCTCGTCACCGATGCTCGTCACCGATACTCGTCACCGATGCTCGTCACCGATGCTGCTCGCTACCCGCTCAAGGGAGCTGCCGAACTTACTCCAAGTTCGATACTCGCCAGGTAGCACTCTGGTATCTCTAACTCGCTCAGAGTTGATGATACTCGCCACTTCTGATGGCTATACTCGTCACTCTCAGAGTATATACTCGTCACTGTCAGAAGGTCTGGATTGGTTGCTCTTTAGGGGGGGTACCCCTCTATTTATAGGCACGACGATACTCGTCACCGATACTCGTCACCGATACTCGTCACCGATACTCGTCACCGATACTCGTCACGGTGATGCTCGTCACAGTGATGCTCGTCACGGTGATGCTCGTCACGGTGATGCTCGTCACGGTGATGCTCGCTAGCGAGTATGTCGCTACTCGCACGCTGTCGCCTGGGCGACAGCTCACTTCAATTCTAACACTCCCCCTTGAAGTGAACTCCGGGAACAACTCCAAGCAACGAGCGAAGCCTCCGGAACGGCCCCGCAGATAGGGGTTTTGTGAATATGTCCGCAAGGTTGTCTTCGCTCCGCACATGCTCCACAGTGAGCAAGCCACCCAGCACCTTCTCTCTGATGAAGTGATGCTCGATCTCTATGTGCTTGGTCCTCGCATGACACACTGGATTGGTTACCAGTTTCAATGCACTCTCATTGTCCCCGCGAAGCACAGTAGGTCCGCTGACCTCCTCATCCACATCCTCCACTAGTCTCCTTAGCCAGACACACTCCTGAGCTGCTAAGGACGACGCCTTGTACTCGACCTCCGTGGTAGAAAGGGAAATGGAGTCCTGCTTCTTGCTACACCACGAGATAGCAGCGGCTCCACACAAGAACACATACTCTGATGTCGACTTGCGATCATCAGCGTCAGCTCCATAGTCTGCATCCGTGTACCCGTGCAGCTTGAAGTTAGACTTCTCCTCATAGGACAATCCCATCTCAAGGGTGCCCTTCACATACTTCAGAATCCCCTTGGCTGCCTCCAGATGAGGCTTCCGCGGCTCCTGCATATACCGACTAACTCGGCCGACAGCAAAGGCGATGTCCGGCCTTGTGATAGTCAAGTATATAAGACTCCCTACCAGAGCCCGAAAGATCTTCGGATCAGGAAGAATCCTCCCTTCTTCCTTCCGAAGCTTCAGTCCCGCCTCCAGAGGCACGGAACTGCTCTTCCCTTCTTTCATGCCGAATCTTTCGACGATTCTCTTGGCATACGCCCTCTGGGAAACATCCAGTCCGCCTCTTCTCTTCTCTACTTGGAGGCCAAGGAAATGGTGCAGTTCACCAAGATCCTTCATCTCGAAGCGTATGGAAAGCTGCTCTCTCAGCGCCGCGACCTCCTCAGGGTTGTTCCCTGTCACGATCATGTCGTCGACGTATAGCAGCACTAGCACGTGAAGACCTCCATCTTTCTTCACGAGCATGCTGGAGTCTGAATCTGAGGCATCGTAGCCGCAGAACTGCAGGTACTCCGCAATCTTTCCATACCAGGCTCTCGGCGCCTGTTTCAACCCATAGAGGGCCTTCTTCAGCTTGCAGACGTGACGCGGCTGGGACTTGGACACGTATCCAGGTGGTTGCACCATGAATATGTCTTTGTCGATCTCTCCGTATAGGAACGCGTTCTTCACGTCCAGCTGTCATAGCTTCCAACCTCGGCACGCTGCCAAAGCAATGATTGTCCTCACCGACGTCATCTTCGCTACAGGACTGAAGGTCTCCTCGTAGTCCTCTCCGTAGGTCTGTGAGAAGCCTCGAGCGACAAGCCTCGCCTTGTACCGCTCCACTTCTCCATCAGCCCTCTTCTTCAACTTGTACACCCACTTGCAGGTGACAGGTTTGATGCCCTCCACCATGGGAACCAGGTCCCATGTCTCGTTCTTCTTCAGGGCCTCCATCTCTTCCTCCATGGCCTCGTCCCACTCCTTGATGCCAGCTGCATCCTCAAAGCAGGCATGTTCCCTCTCATCGAGTGGTCCTGCGAAGAAGCAGGAAACCAGACTCACGAAGTTCCCCTCCTTATAGCGAGCAGGCGGGACGATGGTCCTCTTCGACCTCCTCAAGGCTTGGCCACTATCTACCACTCCGGTAGACTCCTCTGCTTGAGCTCCTCTCTGAGCTCCTCTCAGACCTCCTCCTGTAGCGGTGCTCTCCCTGCTACTTGAGTTCGTAGCTCCCCCTGAGCCAGAAGCTCCTCCTGAGCCAGATGGCAATGGAGCACTTGGAGATAACTCCAACTCCACAGTAGGGTCCTCAGTGACCCACTCCTCTTCCCTGCTAGCTTCTCCACTCTCCGGCAGCTCCACAGAAGAGACTCCCTGGTATGAGACCAGTTTGTCAAACACAACGTCGCGCGAGACGACGAACCTGTGAGTCTGCGGATCCATGCACTTCCACCCCTTCTTCCGCTCATCGTAGCCGATGAAGATACACTTCCTCGCCTTCAGCTCCAACTTTGTTCTCTGAGCGTCCGGGACGTGCACGAAGCAGGTAGAACCGAACACCTTCATGTGACCCACATTGGGCTTCTCCCCGAACATGAGCTGGTGTGGAGACACCATCCTGTTAGGACTCAGAGGCAGCCTGTTGATCACATGAGTGGCACACGCCATTCCCTCTGCCCATAAGGCCTTGGGAATGCTCTTGGTATGTAGCCAACTCCTGGTAGTCTCCACCAGATGGCGGATCTTCCTCTCTGCCACCCCATTCTGCTGAGGGGTGTGAGCGCAGGAGAGCTCCCGCCGAATGCCGAACCTCCTGCAGAAGGAAGCAAACTCATTGGAGGTAAACTCCCCTCCATTGTCGCTTCTCAGATTCTTCACTCTGCGGTCCAGCCTCCCCTCCACAAGTTCCTTCCACTCTTGGAACTTCTTGAATACTTCTGACTTCTCTCTCAGAAAGTATACCCACGTATAGCGGGTGTAGTCATCCACCAGAACCAGCGCATACTTATTGCCTCCATAAGTAAGGGTGGCGCACGGCCTCATAACATCAGCATGTATGCACTCAAGAGGTGCCCTACACCTGGTCTCCGACTTGTCAAATGGAAGTCGATGTGACTTTCCATATTGGCATCCGTCGCACACATGGCCGTCGCCGTAGGAAGAGAGATGAGGCAGGCCACTCACTAGGCCCTTTGCCGCCATCATCTTCAACTTGTCCATCCCCACATGACCCAGCCTCTCATGCCAGATCACAGCGCTGTCGTTTGTCTTCAGCTTGTCCACGTAGGCACTTGCAGACAGAACATACAAGTCCTTCACCCTTCTCCCGGTGAGCGTGACGTCAGCATCGACAGACGATAGGTTCTTCAAGAACTTCACCTCCTTTGGTCCAAACAGCACGTGGTATCCAACATCCACGGCGTTCGCCACTGAGAAGAGGTTCTTCTTCATGCCAGGCACGTGATAGACACTCTTCAGTGTCACTGGCTTCTCTATACTCCCAAGGGACACCTTCCCTTCTCGCTCCACTGGATGCACCGTATCATCCGCAGTGATGATAGCATCCGATCCTTCATATGCTGCCGAGGAGGCAAACTTCGACATATCTCCAGTGAGATGATGCCCGCAACCGAAATCCACTATCCAGTCGTCCTCGAGGTTGATGGAGGCTAAGAAATCGACTGACGTTGCCGTCATCTCTGCCAGGAAACAATTGTCCCCTCTCTCACCGCCCTGGTGACCTCCACCTCTTCGATGGTCTCCACCTCTCTGATGGTCTCCACCTTTCTCAGCAACATGACCGGCCTGGAGATTAGACCGACAATCCTTTGCCATATGTCCGTACTTCTTACAGGCAAAGCAAAGGTATCTCCCCTTCTCGTCACGGGCAGGAAGGAACTTCCCCCCATCTCCCTGAGATGACGTTGAAGGTCCCTCTCGGGGGTTCTTCTTCCTCTTGTCCCAGGATCTCCTCTTTCCTGAGAACAAGGCCTCGCCATCTCCTCCTGAGATGGATACTCCCGCCATCTGCTTCGCCAAGCTCTCCTGTGACGATAGCAGGTTCTCTAGCTCCAGAAGGGAGGGCTGAATAGCTCATCCTTGCACGGAAGTAACGAAGGGGACATACTCCCTCCTCAAGCCTCGGAGTATGTGCCGCTTCAACTTCGCCTCTGAGATTGGCTCTTCAGGATCCAAGGCCGAGATCTCCCCACATAGGTTCTTCACCTTCAGGAAGAAGGTGGATATCGCCATCTCGCCTTGAGTCGACTTCGCCAACTCATTCTCCAGGAATTGTAGCCGCACCACATTCTTCTTGTTGAATAACCCATCGAAGGCTATCCAGATCGCAGATGCTGACTTGCAACCAATGATGTGGTCGAACAAGTCAGGTGATATGGCTCTCTTCAAGGTGAACTCCGCATTGGCGTTGGTCTTCCTCCAAGCTCTCACAGCTGGACCATTATCGCCGGCAGCTACAACTTCCTCTTGCTCCCCACCACCAACAACCTCCCAGAGATCCTCTCCAAGAAGGTAGCTCTCCATACAAGACATCCACTTCTTGTAGTTGGTTTGAGTAAGCAGCTCAATGCCTAGTCCTCTCGCAAAACCTCCTCCACCGTCCATCTTGGATGACAACCTTGAACTACGATAGCAGGCGCTGCTTCAGCAACCTACCTCTGATACCATGTTGAAATTTTTGTGTGCTACCAATCAAGGATACCAAAACAGAACAAACACAGCTGTAATATATACTTGGCAACAAGATTACAACAGAACACGGCTGAATACAAGTTGCATCCAACTTGAATCACAACAGCCAATAGTAGTAAAGAACTTGGTCACGGACAAGGTCCGCTTCTCCTCCCGAGCACACCGTGCTGGTGATACTCGTCGCCTCGATACTCGTCACGGATACTCGTCACGGTGATACTCGGCACGACGATACTCGTCACCGATGCTCGTCACCGATGCTCGTCACCGATGCTCGTCACCGATGCTCGTCACCGATGCTCGTCACCGATACTCGTCACCGATGCTCGTCACCGATGATGCTCGCTACCCGCTCAAGGGAGCTGCCGAACTTACTCCAAGTTCGATACTCGCCAGGTAGCACTCTGGTATCTCTAACTCGCTCAGAGTTGATGATACTCGCCACTTCTGATGGCTATACTCGTCACTCTCAGAGTATATACTCGTCACTGTCAGAAGGTCTGGATTGGTTGCTCTTTAGGGGGGGGTACCCCTCTATTTATAGGCACGACGATACTCGTCACCGATACTCGTCACCGATACTCGTCACCGATACTCGTCACCGATACTCGTCACCGATACTCGTCACCGATACTCGTCACCGATACTCGTTACGGTGATGCTCGTCACGGTGATGCTCGTCACGGTGATGCTCGCTAGCGAGTATGTCGCTACTCGCACGCTGTCGCCTGGGCGACAACTCACTTCAATTCTAACACACCATCAAGGCCACTGCACTCCCGCATGCCTTCGCCGCCACACCGGCACCGCCTGAGAGAAACTCTGTCAAGGCCACTGCACCACCGCAAGCCTTCGCCGCCACGCCCGCGCCACATCATCTTCTTCAAGACCGGTAGAGATCCTCTCCTCCAAGACCGGCGGCTATTTCCTCCAAAGCCGGTGGATACGTCGAGAGTCTCACACGAGAGAAGAGAAGAGAAAACAACGCTCGGTATCCACGGCTCCGCCGCCATCGCACGGTCTTGCACCAACGGCAACCACCGGCGGCATCCAACAGGGGTTTCCCACCCCTTGCGACACCCAGAGCGAGGCAGCGGCGGCTCCTCCCTTCAACACGAGCAAGAGGGGATGGCTCGGGCGATCTCCTTCACGCCATCATAGGGGCTTCACTCCATACGGCGCTAGCACCTCTCCCCGTGAGAATATATTATATATTTATATAATAAACATACAGGGCAACATGCGGTGGTTTCCTATTTCATGCAAGAGAGAGAAAGGGAGAGCTCTCTCTCTCTCTCTAAAAGGAAAGCCAAATAAGGGCTGGCAGTTTCCATTTTTTTCTTTTGATTCCTTTTTCTTAAGAGAAATACTTAGGTGCGTTCTTTCACCTAGCTTTAGGTGGGAGATTAAATACAGCCGTATGATATGACAACCTACGGTGGATCTGTTTCCGCGGAATACTGACAGTATTTTTAATTGAGAAATACGGCAGTATTTCAATCAATCACGGAGAACCAACGGCTTGATGTGCGCAAGCACCATGATCTTAGGTAAGAGAAAAACACAAAAAAAATTCTTTTCTTAAACCGCGTGGCTCCCATTCTCTCTCTATCCAGAGAGAAACTGCCATGCATGGTGTTTACCAATAACAAAAACTGGATCCGGTTTGGATCCGAACCAAACACAACAGTTGGTGTTACATACATTTCAGATCAACAAAAGGTTTTCATTTCTTTTTAGTTCTCTCAATTTTAAAGCTTTGTAAATACAATTGCATATTCCATATTATACTTTTAATTTTACATTGTAAGGTTTGGTTCAAACATTCAAGGAGTTACTGCCATCTACCGATCATCGTTTTTGCGTGCGTCATCTCTACAACAACTTTAGAAAGAAATATCCAAGCAAGAATTTGAAAGGCTTGTTATGACAAGCCTCAAATGCAACTTACGAAGAGTGGGTTAGAGTAATGCAGAAAATTTATTCAATTTCACACGATGTTTATGACCACCTAATTAGTATAGACAAAACACTACGGTGCAAACATGCATTTAGTGATCTTCCACGGTGTGATGTAGTGGTAAAAAATATGTCAGAGATATTTAACCGTGTGATATTGTATATGAGAGATAAGTCCATACTGATCATAAGTGAGAATATTCAGCTCTACAATATGAGTCATTGGTGGCTATTAGGGAGCGGGTGGACAAACAAACAAAAGACGCTAATCCTAAGATAACCAAAAAATTTGAGGATGCGACAAAGCAAAGTGGAGGATAGATGCTTTTGTGGAGCTTGGGGTGGTCCGACTTCCTGATAAATTTGTAGTTAACTTAGATAATTGGTATTGTTCTTGCGGAAAATGGTGGGTTAGCGGTCTTTCATGTCGACACTCAATAAGTTGCATGTATTATTTGAACATAGATATTGATCTCTATGTGTCGGACTGCTTCAAAGAAAATATTTACACTGAATGTTACAAACGTAGTATTTGGCCAACCAATGGACCAATTTTTGTAGAAAACGTTGGAGATACTCAGATTCTACCGCCAATTCGCCGAAGAGCTCCAGGTAGACCCAAAAAGAATAGACACACTGAAGCTGACGAGGAGAATAGTCAATCTAAGATGTCGCACAAATTTGACAAGATAAAATGCTCGACGTGGTTAAAAATGGCTATTTGAAAACCAATTGGTTACTAGCAAACCATCAATAAAAATGTAATTGCCTGGAAATCGGCTCGCACGTCACTAGCAACGAGTTCCTAATTGCTTGATAATACCCCTCCTACGAATTTATAATTTATCCGTTCGATGGATGCTACAAAATTCTCCAATTGTCGTCATTAAAGTTACTTCTTCTTCTTCATGTTACTTTTCGGGTTGCCTTGCCTAGCTTGTCTCTGTCAACCGACCTTATACCCATTGAGATGATGCCACTTATTTGTTTCCTACCAAGCTCTAGAGAAATCTCCAATATCCTGCTACGGCCGTTTATCTTTGCTTCGGCCACATGCATTTATATAAACCGCCATTGTTGCCAACCTTCTGGACTGCCGCCATTTGGACCGACCTTTTCCTGCTACCGCCATTGAAGAGCTTGCTTCGATCCTAAGCATCACACATGTACCGCCTCTTGCATGCTGCCTCCTCTGTTTGAAACAGAGGAGAGTTTGCATATCTCCCGCACTTCCGGTACTCTTCAAATTTTGCGAGAGAGTTGGAGGACGACTACAACGCCGGAATTATTTCGGGCGGCAGAGTGAGATTGGATGGATTTCGAAGATAGGGAGGAAGAGAAAGAGAGAGGAGAGTCATTGTAGTGTACACGTACTCCTTAAACGCCTCCACCGTTGTCTTTTCTCACGTGGTTTGCTAAAAGCAAAAAAAAACTTCAAAAAAAGATTAAAATGTATAGTTTTTGGTTTGCTAAAAGTCATTGCAGGTTTGCTAATAACAACACTCTTATTTTTTTTCTCTGTGAGATTATTTATGTATCAAATTTCCTATAATTGTCTAATTCCTTTTTTTTTAACTAAAAATTTGGGGGGCGTGAATGAGAGCTTATCCAAAGATGAACGACGGAGGGATATTCTCTACATGAAATTAGTTTGGCAACTTGAAATGAATGTTTTGGCTGCTTGAAAGGCACATGAATTCAGGTTTCTGATGGTTTTGGATTGTTAAAATACAATATAATTTTGTCGCAGATTTGTGATAGTTTTTCGCCTTGTCATTTTTAGTTTTTTGATAGTTTTTTTTTGTTAAAAGATTAATTTTATTCCAAATTTTTGGTAGCTTCTGGTCTTGCCAATTTTCAGTTTTTTTAGTCTTTAACTGCAATTCATATTCCTATTATTCATTTCCGTTGGTTTTAATGCTAATGCTCAGCCAACACTTCCGTTAGCTTAATGGAAGTGTTAATAGAGGACTGAAAAGAAAAGGTACGAAAGGTTGGAGACTGATTTGCTCAAAATAAAAAATTTGGGACTGAAATACTAAAGGGACTAAAATAGGCATTTTGCCTATTAAGTCTCTAACTTTTATCTTCTTTAAGATTTAAATTTCAGTCTCAACCTTTCTAAACTTTTAGAATACAGTCCTACTTAACCTCTTTCCATTACGAAAGTGTATTAATTATTAAAAAAACTACTGCAAGTGTCCAGCAATTCAAATCAAACGAAGGATTATTAAATAATTCTGTATACAGTAATTTTCAAGCTGCTGGGGAAACTAATATTCCAGTTCCCCCGGACAAGCTGGATTTTTTCTACAGAATAAAAAAAACTGGGAAAAAAACCTAAATACTGGCTTGCCTAAATAAATTCATTTTTACTGAAGAGAAAGCAAGCTGTACCCGGATGGATCTCAAATAACAGAATAGAGGCCAAACTTAAAATGAAGGCTATGGGAAGTAAACATCTCCAATAAATGAAAGAACATTCAGCAAAGTGAAATGAAAAATGCTGATTTTTAAATACAACCGTATGATATGACAATCTACGGTGGATCTGTTTCCGCGGAATACTGGCAGTATTTTTAATTGAGAAATACGGCAGTATTTCGATCAATCACGGAGAACCAACGGCTTGATGTGCGCGAGCACCATGATCTTAGGTGAGAGAAACTCACCTAAAATTTTTTCAACTTAAAATGAAGGCTATGGGAACTAATCATCTCCAATAAATGAAAGAACATTCAGCAAAGTGAAATGAAAAATGCTAATTTAAAAAAAAATTACAGAAACTTTTTTTATTTTAATTATTTTAATATAAGTATTAATTAATATTAAAATAAAGCAAATAACAAACTAAGTGTACACAGCTTGAATTGTAACGAAAAAGAATTTAATAAGACTACAATATAGATCATACATATGAAAATTGAGACTTCAAACTTATATTATACATCATTGACATTTCATATAATGTTATAAATAACATTTCATATAATGCTATAAAAATATAGAGAAGATTCAAGAAAACAAGTACCATAAAGGCATAAAGAACAATATAACACATGTCCACATCATTACATCAATTGATCATTGCAAACTCGGATGTGAGTGAGCATTATATGTTGCACCCATGAAAAATAAAGATATTTGGGAAATGTAAACCATTAAAAGTAAGTGTTGCAGTGGAATTTAACAATAAAAATATTTGAGAAATGTGAATCATTAAAAGTAAGTGCTCTTGCAACTAAGATCGAATTAAGGAATTCTAGCTTTATGAAAATTTGAGGATGTCTTAAATCATTTCAGTTATGTAAACTTGAGGAAGGCATGCGCATGATTTGCAGGCATTTCAAAAGGAGAGTTTTAATAGATTAAAAAGCTGAAATTTAAAAGAAAAAGAGGAAGAAAACGAACAAGAAATAAAATGCAAAAGGAAAAATAAGGGTTACATTGGAGGAGAACTCACAGGAGAGGAGGATTTAGGCTGAGGAGAACTCTTCGATGAGCGCACGAAGAGCAGCAAGAGAGGAGAGGTTTGACGAGCTTTCGACGCCGAGCGGGGAGAACTGCGACGTGCTTCGGTTGCGGGGGTCGGCGGAGAACGACGCAGAGCTGCGGGGGTCGGGGGAGAACAACGCAGAGCTTCGGCTGCGGGGTCGTGAGTCGCGCATGAGTCGTGAACCCTAATCCCTAAAAGTCAAATTATATCACGCGTGAGGTGAGTCGTGACTGGCGCGTGTGAAACGTGAACGATAAAAGTTAGGGTCTGAAATAGTTGTTTTGCCTTATTATTATTATTATCATGGGAATGGAGAGTGAGAGAGCGGGAGGGGACAAAGAGAGGTGGTGAAAATTAGCACTAACATAGCTCCGACGAGTAATTGGAGGTCAGTTCCACTTATTCCAAGCTCCGGAGAGCTCCGGAGAGAACTTGTAAGGCGGAGGCCGACGGAGAAGAAAATACAACATTGAAGGTTGCAATACTCCATGCCTGCCACCACCAAAAAAAGCTTATTTTTCTTTAAGAGCGCGATTATAAGTAAATTAAAATTGGTATAGACAAATCATTATTAATAGTAAATCACTATTCCTTCGAATGGTTATTCACAAATTTTTTTCTATATGCAAATCAAACAGTTAAAAAGGGAGAGCAGCTATGAGCCTATGAGTATACAATGCTTCAGTTCAAGCTAGGGGTCCGTTTGGCACGGCTGTGGTGGTAGTGAACGTGGTGGTTACGAACCGTTATCCATTTGGTGCGACGTTGCTCCGATCAGTTTAGACAAAAACACCACCATCATAAAATGTGTGACATGACAACGGTTATGACCGCCACTAAGAAAAAAAATAATTTTGAACATAAAAATGGATGAAGTTCCTTAGGAGAGGTAAGGCGTTCACGAACGACGGTTCGTAACCACTGTGTTCACGACCGCCACCACCGTGCCAAGTGAACCCTAGAATTACAAATCTTTAATGTGGGTGCCTCTTACTATGATGAGATCTTCAGCAGAAACAAGAAATACGCCTATCTTATTTATCCATCTTAAGATGAAAGCAAGAAGGGCCCAATTCAAAGAAAAGAGGAAGAATCTTGCTTTGTTCTGTCGATAGGTAAACTTCATTGTAAGACCTACCACATAAACGAAGAAGATGAAGAAGAAATTGAGTATACAGAAGAGTTTCAAGATCTCGCTGCTGGTAAGCAAAATGAACAAAAAACGAAATGGTCAACAGAATGTGGCTTTTGGGCGGTATTTGTCTAGAGTCAAAGCAACTATGTAAAATTCTCGTATAATCAACTCTCTTTTCACTCAAAAACCAAAAAGCCTCTTCAAACCACTAAACCCACTTCAAACCATACTGTAGAAATTCAAGTTATAGTGAAGAAAACTGAAAAAGCTAGCTTTACGACTTGATTAAACTCGAGTTTTTTTGTAGCCGTAGTATCTGCTTTCTCCCTTTGCAACCAGATCTTCTGGTTTGGGAGATTCGTGTACTGGTATGGGAGATCTCCTATGGAGCAGAACTCATGGCAAACTCTAGCGAGAGCTGCATAATCATCTTGCACAAGACAAAGGGTGCGTTTGGCGGGGCTTTTTTTCTCAGTCCAGCTGTAAGAAACGCCACCATAGCAGCGAGAAGCGTTTGGCAGGCGCTCGGTGAAACCGCAATTCTCCAAAAAACTGGAATTCGAGTGTTTCTCGTCCGTGATTTCAGATCGAGGTCTGGCAGATATATCCGCGCATTCTAACCTTAAACATAAAAATTTCTCTCAGCGCCCTATAGCTCTGCTTCCGCATTTCCTCCTCCCGATAGCTCTGATTCCGTATTTCCTCCTTCCGATAGCTCTCGCTGCTACAACTTCTCCAAGCCGCGCTCCACGAATCTTCATCGTACCCACGAATCCTCATCGTGCCCACGAATCCTCCTGGTCATGCCCCAAATCTCTCTACGGCTTCTCCTCGTCCAAATCTGGCTGCCAGGTGGTCTGAGGTTTGTAACAATCTTCTCCTCCAGGTCACTGTTAGGGCTCGGCATTGTCTCTGCCGGGTGACGGCTAGGGCTCCACATTCTCTCCTACAGGTTACTGCTGCCAGGGATCCACAGCTTCCTTTTTAGGTTACTATATTTGTGTTTTTCTTAACTTTTATTCTTGATGAAGGGAACTTGAGTCTCGTTTGAAATCCTTGGTTTTGAACTTACCAGTGTAAATGCTTGATTTAGAAGGAAGCCATGCCAGATTACAGACCGAGAGGGCATTCAGGATTTCTAGAGAGCGGGATTTCTAATCTAAAGTAAAATTCACCATACTATCTCTTTTCGTTCTAGATTTTCATGATCCACATCACAACTGTTTGCTGCCCAATTTGTGATAATCATCTCATACCAATCACAATGCTCCCATCACATAATGATCAACCGCAGCATGATTCTAGGATCATGCTTATAAGTAAACAGAGATCTACACCGGACGGTTACACAAGGGTAACCACCCAGCCCTTTACAGTTCAACAACATCACTGGGTGGTTACACACGGGTAACCCGAGGGGTGCAAGTTGAGTTGAGTCGGCTAGTGAGCTCGATGAGCCGGCTCAAAAAAAACTCGACTTGAGCTCGAGCCAGTTAAGCTTGAGCTTTTTTTGGGTCATTATATATATATATATATATATATATATATATATATAAAGAAAAACGAGCTCATGAGAAAGCTCGTGAGCAACTCAAGCTCGGCTCAAGCTCGCGAGCTCGAGCTTAATATACTGATCTCGAGCTCGAGCCAAGCAGGATGAGCTCGTCGAGCTCGAGCTCGAAATATTTAGCTCGAGCTCAAGCTTGGGATTTTTGCCAAGCTCGACTCGAGCTCAACTCGTTTACACCCCTACCGTGCCCAGCCTTCATACAGATTTCTTCAGCACTCCCCCGCAAGCTAGAGCATACAAATCGTAGGAGTCAAGCTTGGACAGAAACTGATGACATTAGTGAGGATATCAACAACTTGCTCAGCAGCAGCAACATGTCTCGGGTCTAATTTTCTACGTTGAACCTTTTCCCGAATAAAATGACAATCGACCTTGATGTGGTTGGTGCGTTCATGGAATACAGGATTCTTGGCAATATGAATAGCAGCTTGGCTATCACAGAAGAGAGTGGCCGGAAAGGGGAGTTTCACACTCTCAGAAGACTCTCCAACCACGTGAGTTTTGAAACGACAGAAGTCATTGATCGATACTCAGCTTTCGCAGATGATCGTACAACCAAAGTTTGCTTCTTGCTCCGCCAAGTGACAAGATGTCCACCAAAGTATGTGCAGTACCCACTTGAGTAGTGGCGACCATCAAGAGAACCAGTATAGTCAGTAACAGAGTAGGCAACAAGTGATAAAGAGGAAGAGGGCTTATACACAAGCCCTTATCCCGGAGCAGTCTTCAGATACCGGAGGATGCGCTCAACAGCCTGGAGATGGGAGATCGGTGGAGCATGCATAAAACGACTAACCACCCCAAAGGCAAAGGATATATCAGGTCTCGTGACTGTAAGATAAATGAGCTTGCCCACAAGACAATGCTAGTACTCCGGGTTAGGAAGGAGTAGATCAGAATCGAATTCATGAGCGCATATAGTCGGCATCATGAAGTAGGTCAAGGCAGTACTTCCGTTGGGACAGAACGAGACCATCAGGTCGACGAGCCACCTCGATGCCAAAAAAATATTGGAGAGACCCCAAATCCTTAGTCTGAAATGTGGATGTCAGGTGTTTTTTGATCATAGTTATACCATTGAGATCATCGTCCGTGATGAGAATATCATCAACATATACTAAAAGAATCAATGTGCATGTCGGGCGATGACGAGTGAATAGGGAAAAATCAGACGAGCTCCGAGTGAAGCCAACATCGCGAACAACCCGACTGAACTTATCAAACCAAGCTCAAAGAGACTGTTTGAGACCATGGAATGATTTCTTGAGGTGGCATACAAAAGACTCCCCCGTGGTCTCATAACCAGGTGGCGGCTGCATGTAGACAGTCTCAACGAGGTCGTCATTCAAGAAAGCATTCTGGATGTCGAGTTGATGTAACGACTAATATTAATGAACAACCAAGGAGACCAGGACCCAGACATTGTTCAGTTTTGCGACAGGTGAGAAAATCTCTTCGTAGTCGAGGTCGTGTTGCTGAGTAAAACCATGAGCCACAAGACGAGCTTTCAGATGTTCAACTGCCCTGTCAGGACCATGCTTCACAATAAAGACCAACTTACATCCAACACACGTTTGGCCTGAAGGGAGAGGGACAAGGTCACAAGTGTGATTAGCCCAGAGGACAACCATTTCCTCATCCATGGCAGCCCGCCACCCCGGATGCTGGAGAGTCTCTTATAGAGAAGAAGGGGTGAAAATACAGGACAGAGAGGTCGCAAAGCTGTGAAGCGTCAGCGATAAGCGATGCAAAGAGACATAATTTGAAAGAGGATGAGCGGTAGAAGCTAGTGCCTGATCAGCGGCCTGCGTAGCATCAGTGGGCCGGGGTGACTCTCATACGGTATCAGACTGAGGACATCGGCGGGTGTAGACACGACGAGGAGGTGGCGACATGGGGAGCACAACCGGAGGAGTCGGAAGCAGGAGAGGAGAATCAGTGAAGGTGGGAGCGTGAGGACACAATGCCTGGGGTGGAGGTGGTAGGAGGGTCAGAGTGGTGGAATGGTTGATTTTCAAGGAAGGTGGCATCGACTGAAGTGACTAGTTTCCGAAGAGGTGGAGAGTAACAGATATAGCCCTTCTGGGTATGAGAATAGCCAACAAACATATACTTGGTCGCAAGGGGAGCTAACTTATCCACGGCAGGGCCAAGATGATGAGCAAAGAAGACACAACCAAAGACGCGAGGTGTCAGTTTGAGGGGAGCGGTGTTGGGAAAGAGGATGGAAAACGGTGCAGCAAAATTTAGAACAAAAGAGGGCAAGCGATTAATGAGGTAGCATGCAGTGGACAAGGCGAAATGCCAATAGACCGTAGGAACCTGCATTTGGAACAAAAGAGACTTGACAACCTCGAGGAGGTGACGATTCTTCAGTTCGGCCACACCATTTGGTAGCGGCGTATAGGGACATGAAGTTTGGTGGATTATGCCTAAAGAATTATAAGTGTCTTGAAACTGTGACTGGTATATTCATGAGCATTATCAGATCGAAGAATTTTTAAGGGAACGCGAGAACTGGGTTTTATTCTCAGCAAGAAAGGAGGGAAAGATCCGTAGCAAATCAGAGCGATCGTGCATCATATAGAGCTACGTCATTCGAGAATAATCATCAACAAAAGTAGTAAAATAATGATAGTTAGAGACACTAACCACTTTGTAGGGGCCCCAAATATCTGAATGCACTAAATCAAAAGGAGCAGTGCTCCAAGTACAATGAGGAGAAAAAAGTAAATCTATATTGCTTCCCATAAATACAGAATTCACATTGAAAATAAATAAATAAATAATCTGGAAGAGCGCGCTTGAGAATAGGCAGAGGAGCATGTTCAAGACGTCGGTGTCAGTCAGTGGAGGTGACAGAGGAAAGAACGAAGGGTGGAAGATCTAGAGTGTAAAGCCCATTAGGGAGTCGCACCCTACCAATGATATTCCGAGTCCGCCGATCCTGCATCACAAAAAAAAACGGAGAAACATGAGCAAGCAATCAAGGTCCTGAGTTAAACGACTAACAGAGAAGATTAAACTAAGAGCCAGGAACATGAAGGACAGAGCGAAGAAGAAAGGATGGAGTGAGAGGCACGTCTCCAGAACCGCAGACCGGGGTGGTATCGTCATTGGCCGCCGTGATAAACTTCGGAGAAGATATATCAGAATACTGAGAAGGTTTGTGTGGGGTGATGTGGTTGGTAGTCCCAGAGTTCACTATCCACACCGGACTGTGGGAAAAACATCATATACCTTCGTTGGAAGTAGAGGCGACAGAGTCAGAGGCCCGAGTAAGCAACCCCCGAAGTTGCTAAAATTCCTCGCGCAAGATGTCAACGTCAGAGCGGGAGGAGGGTACATCCACAGCTTGAGTAGCATGAGGCCGCGTATTGGATGTCGGTTGTGGAAACCCATGTTTCTTGAAGAAGGTGGCCTCAGTATGATGTGGGCTTCCACAATAAGTACACAGACGATTGTCCGGCCGAGAGGAGAGATTGTGATCATTACGTCTGCCGCCGCGATAACCATTGCGACCACCCTGAGACCCAGAAGGAGGGCGCATAGTTGGTGGGGATTGGTGTAGAGGGGCAGGAGAGGGATGCATCACGACTTCAGGAGGCGGAGTGATTAAGGATCATGGAGCTACGTCATTCTATTACAAAGGGCGTTTAGTGGATTACACCATGAATTTACACCATCATCCAAAATTGTGGGTGGCAGTGAGATGAGTTGAATATACCAAGGATCCAAGTAGAATATAGAGAGATACAAGAAGAAATTATAAAGTTTTTTCTTCGTGCCCGGGAAAGATTTACATAGGGCGAAAAACTTTTCTAGGAAGAGAAATCCCATTAAAGATAGATTAAGTTTTATACAATAATAGTAATAATAATAATAAATGACTCAAACAAAAAGGGACTCTAGCAAAGAGTTAACTTGAATAAAAGTGGTTGAATCATCTTAAAGAAAGAGACTGATATAACCATTTTGGGCCACTTAGCACGTCCAAAATTCTATATAGCCAATTCAATGTTAGAAATAGGGATATTAAAGGGTATAAATAACACTCGTATCATTTGTGTTGTTGTTGTTGAGGAGAGTTTGATTGGCGCAGGACGAATCTATATGTGACGGAAGGAGAATACTCTAACCTTAAACGCAATGCAAGCGAGCACGCGATGAAGGCAATGGACCTACGACAAACCCTAAAATGAAGATGTATCCGAATACGCACACGTAATCTGATGAACTTCTGACGGCTAACTCAAAACTCTAATGTGATGCTTGTGATTGATTCAATCATACAATGATTTCCGACGCGCAATTAATTAAACAATATTAATATCAAAATCTTGCGCTGACGTCACAATTGATCACTAAATATTGCAATTTGAGTAAGCAAGTAATAATTACAATTAAATGAGAATGCACTAAAATTAAGTACATGACGAATAAATAATACACGTCTAAATAAAGAGCCCAAATAGAACTAATGAGAGTCAAATATTACTAGCGATAAAGAGTGCATCTGTACAATGTGAAATTTGAAAATAAGTGTGGAACTCATCGAGTAAAGCGTCGTCGGCGAAGGTGCAAAAATCCAGTTGTTGCAGATGTGGTGCTGGTATTCTGGAGGAACAAAAGTCGTTGGACGGGGCTGCCAAAGGAGGGAGGGTGGTTATTACATGGCTGGACGGGGACTGAAGGGCTGGATTTTGAGGGTGCAGAGGAGATTCGGCCAAGAATTGAGGGTGCAAATGGTTGGTTGTTGCAGAGTGGTCGGTTGTTGTTGTATGAGGTTCAGATGGTGCTAGGAAGGGAGGCGACGGCTACAGGGGGGCTAGAAGACTGCGGCGTGGGCTCTAATGCAAGACAGAGGCGGTGGAGATGGGAGCTGGAGGCTAGGGATGTCGGCGGTGACAATTGAGAAGAGCTTTGTCGAAGGAGGAGGCGACCGACAGACTCGACGACGCTGTTGTAGGGCCTGGGAGGATCACCCAAGGTCGTAAGGATGGTAGAAGGCGGTGTGCGAAGACGACGGCACCCCCAAAGATGGGAACATGCAACATCACACCGAGAGCGAAGATCGAGCGACCTTCTCTTGGAAAACCTAAACTCTCAATCCCTGTAAAGGACCGGCTGCTAGCATAATATAGATAGGGAATTCTGCTAAATGATTTGATGGCCAAAATGGGTCGATCACATTAATTGACCTAATTCTAAAAAGATGCATCCGAAAAATAAAAACATATACATGAAAAAATGCAGAAAAATAAGTCTGATGCGATCACGGACTCCGATCGTCGATCCGACAATCCAAAATGTCGATAAAGATATCTCCAAATGTAGTGTGATCGATCCCCATGACTAACCTTTTGATAGTTGACAATTCGATCATTGACAGCATTATAGTATGAACTCGAACGATATACACCAACATATATCATATCTCTCATGTTGAGACCATGTTATGGTCCTCACGCCGTTGGTTATCTTCTATTAGAGTATTTTTATATTAAGTAGTATTGTATAGAGTCGAGTGTATTAGGTGTTTTAATATTGTATGAGTCGAGTCAAGTTATGTAGTCTTTTATGTGTTTTAATATTTCGCATAGTTTCATTGTATCGGGTATTTACACGCGTGCTCTTGGGGCCTTATTTAAGGAGGTCTTGTCTTGTATTTGAGATTAAGCAATGAAATATCAAAGTTCTTTAACTCTCTAAATTCCTCTCTCTCTAGCCTTCTCATTCCCTTCCCAAGCTTCTTCTTCTAAACATCTACTACTCTACCTCCATTCTAAGGCTTGCCCTTATATCCTCGCCTCCATCGATCGCCAACAAAACAAGCCCATAACAAACCATCTCATGGATTAAGCATACCAACCCAGCCCGCGTATTCTCTTCATTCCATGAATTTAAAAGCACTGTCATGGAACAATTGGTTTAAATACACCCCGGTATGATTTCCAACATTTGAAACTCCAATATGATCATCATATTTTAGGATTCCTTGCTCAACAAGTCAAAGTTCCATCTAAGATCCATGACAAATTTGAACCTTGACTTTCCCCAATCATGAAACAACTCTAGCCTGTTAGGGTTCGCTATTAACTAAAATAAAACAACATTGCAAGAAGTTTCACAAGAGAAAACATCAATGTCATTGTATCGACAATCAATCGGTGTGTAGGTGATTTCATATTTAATGGAGAAAAGATCAGCGCAGATGATACAAAATCTCCAAATCATAATCTAGAATGAGTTTGAAGCATTTTCTAGGGCAATTTCTAGTTTGAGTTCTTCCTGGTAGAATATGTGCTTATAGCTACAATATATCTGACATTTATCTTCGAAATAGTTTTCAGATCCCAAGTCCAAGTTTATGTCAACTTTTTAAGTGTCATAATGCATCCACGAATACTTGAAAATCATCGGGAGATAATACTGGGTCGGAATCAAATAATTTAGTTTATAGAACATGGTCGCGGTTACAGATATGCACAACGAGGCGCGAACATGGTAGGTCTACAAGCGGCGGGAACCGACGTCGGTGGAGAAGGCGGGCATGGTTGGTGTCAACGGGGAGAAGCCAGCTATGATAAGCGCCGAGGATATTAAATATTAAATATGTTGCTATGTTTGGTTTATTTCCTACTTAAATATGTTGCTATGTTTGAGTTATTTCCTATTTCCGTTATTTCCTTTTTCTGTTATTTCCTTTTGTATTCCCTCCTCGCCACAATAAGAGGGCATGTGGACTTTGTATTGTTTTTGTCTTGGATATGAATTGAAAAGGGGCTGCTCCCTTGTTTCTTCCCTCTCAACCCTAGCCTTCTTCTTCTCTCTTCCTCTCCGCCGGCCCTCCCCTTACCGGATCTTCTTCGTGAGGTAATATTTGGCCCGACCTGCCCATCCGCCCGCTCTTGTAGCCGCCGGACCATCACCTACACCCGCGCCCAACGTCTCGTTCGCTAGATCTTGCCGCTCGGTCTCGCCCTACCAATCTCACCGCTCGGTCTCACCCGCTAGATCTTGCACCGCAGCGGCCTCTCCATCCTCCATGGCTCCTTCGGCGACTCGATTGCATCCCGAGACTTCCGCCAGCGACGACCACGAATACACCGTCCAGCGTCGTCTTGATGGCCACGACTCCTAGTTCGCTTCCATCCAGGCCACGCTACAGGCCATCCTTGCGCGACTGGAAGCCCGCCTCGCCTCGCCCGCACTCACCGCCAAAAGCGGATGCGCCTATTCTGCCAACGGGGGCTCACTGCTCGGCACACCCCCCCCAGCCCGCAACCACCGTGATGCTCTAAGGTCGCTCGGCCCTCGCCCTTGGCAATCCACATTTTTCCGGCATCGATCCCATGGGGTGGATCGCCAAGGCAGAACAGTACTTCGACCTCCATCCCACGCCAGAAGCGGACAATGTCGGCACAACCATGGTCGGCCTTGACGGATCCGCTCTCCATTGGGCGTGATGGATACGCCAATCGCAGCCCCTCATCTCCTTGGGCGAAATGAAACAAGAGAAGATTCGACGGTACAACCACCGCTACGCCGGGTCCACCGTCGAGCGCCTTTGTAGCATCTGCCAGG
Source organism: Dactylorhiza incarnata (assembly GCA_033032865.1). Classification (NCBI taxonomy): domain Eukaryota; kingdom Viridiplantae; phylum Streptophyta; class Magnoliopsida; order Asparagales; family Orchidaceae; genus Dactylorhiza; species Dactylorhiza incarnata. The sequence goes on along the minus strand of JAWHQI010000174.1, from coordinate 5,345,883 downwards.
CGACCGGCCTCGATTCCTACATCGACGAATTCGTAGCCTTGGCCACTCATGTCCCCGGCCTTCCGCCCGATCACTATTTGGGCTTCTTCATGAAAGGCTTCCTGTCGTCCATCCGCTCGCGCCTCCACACCCATCAACCAAGGACGGTCTCTGAAGCACTCGATCTCGCGCGCGTCGTGGAAGCAGATCTTGGGGCGCGCCCGCCGGTCACAACCGGGCCTCCGCCTCCACGGCCACCACCACCGCGGGACTTTGGTCCACGACCACCTCCACCCGGCGGTCCTCGCCCAGGCCGCAGCCCGACCCCCCACAGGATCTCTAACGAGGACTACAACAAGCTCAGAAGGAAGGGGCTCTGTTTCAGGTGCCGACAACCGTATTCTCCCACTCATGTGTGCGCCGTGAAAGAGTTCCATGCCATTATTGGGGATTTCGGGCCCGAAATCACTGTGGAAGACTTTGAGGCGCTCGAGCTCGCCGACAAGGCGCAACCATCGGAATCCGACGGAGTCACCTTCAACCGCTTAGACCTGCCCTGTTTCTCGGTAGGCGCCTTACCGGACCACGGATTATGAAGTTAGCGGGCCTCGTCCAGGGGCACCCAGTTCTCATTATGATCGACAGTGGCGCCAGCCACAATTTCATTTCTCATCGTTTGGTGCGACACCACTCCATCTCGTATACGCCCTCGCCGGACTTCACCGTCTGTCTAGGAAACGGCCGCCGCCGCCCAACCGCGGGTTCGTGCTCCTTTGTGCGGGTCACCATGGGACCTTGTGTTGTGACTGCAGATTTCTACGTTTTCGAGTTGGGCGGCGTTGATATCATCCTGGGCGTGGCATGGCTGGCAACCTTGGGCGACGTTCGGGTCAACTGGGCCGAGATGTCTATGCAGTTCTGCTGGGAGGGGTCACCCTGCCACCTCGTCGGCGACTCAACTCTTCTTTGAACGTCGGTTTCCTTCCGTGCCATCCAACGCACGACTGATGTGGCATTCTCTGCGTGGCTTTGGCAGCTACAGGCCGAGCAGGCGGCCACACCGGTGCTTTCACCAAACCTCCGTCTTATTCTTGAGGAGTTCTCCGACGTGTTTATGGCTCCTGTGGGCTTACCTCCGGTGTGTGCCACCGACCATGCCATTCCGCTACAGCCCCACACCGTGGCCGTATCCGTCCGGCCTTACCGTTACGGGCATGCCCAGAAGGATGAGATCGAACACCCGGTGCGGGAGATGCTCATGGGCGGCCTCATCCGCCCCAGCGCAAGCCCTTTCTCCAGCTCGGTCCTCCCCGTGCGAAAAAAAGACAGGAGTTGGCGCTTCTGTGTCGACTATCAGGAATTAAACAAGGCCACAGTTCCAGACAAATACCCTATTCCAGTCATACAGGAGCTTTTGGACGAGCTCCACGGCGCCGCCTTTTTCACAAAGCTTGACCTTCGGGCGGGGTACCACCAAATCCGGGTGCGGCCAGAAGATGTACCAAAAACAACATTTCGAACGATGATGGGCACTAAGAGTTTCTGGTCATGCCCTTCGGGCTAACCAACGCTTCGTCCACCTTCCAAGCCACCATGAACATCTTTCGAGCGGTACTATGACAACACGTACTTATTTTTTGATGATATTTTGGTATATAGCTCATCCTGGCAGGAGCATTTATGTCGACAATTTGTCAGCATCATCTGGTCCTTCACCGCGAGAAGTGCTCGTTCGGGGCAACCACCGTTAGCTACTTGGGCCATACGATCTCAGCCCTGGGATTGGCCATGGACGACGACAAAATCACGGCGGTTCTACATTGGCCGACCCCCACCTCTCTTCAGGATGTCCGGGGCATTTTGGGCCTCACTGGTTACTACCGGCGTTTCATTCAGGGGTAGGACACCTTGGCTCGGCCCCTCACAGTTGCTCAAATCTACCGAGGAGGGACCATTTTCATGGACTCCAGCGGCCATGTCCGCATTCACTGCCCTTAAGGCAGCTCTTGTGAATGGCCCAGTTCTGGCCATGCCCAACTTCACTCAACCCTTCATCGTGGAGTGTGATGCCTTGGGCACCGGGGTGGGTGCGGTCCTCATGCAAGGCGGCCGTCCCATTGCCTACTATAGTCGGGCATTCTCCACCACCACTCAGAGCCGTTCGGCTTATGAGAACGAGCTCATGACACTAGTCCTGGCAGTGCAACACTGGAGACCGTACCTCCTGGGCCGCTCCTTCGTCGTCCGCACCGATCATCATAGCTTGCGGTACCTCCTTCAGCAGAAGATCGCCACGCCAGCACAGCAACTTTGGGTGGCAAAGCTCCTTGGATACGACTTCTCCATCGAATTCCGACCAGGACGCACCAACCAGGCAGCAGATGCTCTCTCCCGGCAAGTACATTCCCCGGAGCTCCGGGCCATTTCCCGGCCGGTCTGGGAGGATGCAACATCGATTTTCAACACGACGTGGAGAACGACCCGCACCTTGCGGCCATCCAAACGGCCCTCATCACCAACCCGGAAGGCCACCCTCCTTACTCCTTGGTGGGCGATCGGCTCTTTTACCGGGGCCGCCTAGTGTTATCCGCGACCTCCGCTCTCATTCCGCGCCTCATCGCCGAGTTCCATGGTACACCAACTGGGGGCCACGTAGGAACTTTCCGCACCTACCGACGCTTGGCGGCCTCCCTGTATTGGCCGAACATGTTCAAGCAAGTCAAAACCCACGTGGCCGCCTGTCCTCCATGCCAAAAGGCGAAGTACGAGGCGATGTTTCCGGCCGAGTTGCTTCAGCCCCTACCCATCCCGGATCGAATTTGGGAGGACACTGTTATGGATTTCATCGCACGTCTTCCTCAGTCCAACGGATTCGATTGCGTCCTTATGGTGGTGGACCGACTCTCCAAGTACGTGCACTTTATTCCTCTCCGACATTCGTACACGGCAACGGGTGTAGCCAACAGCTTCATCTCCGGAGTCGTGTGACTCTATGGGTTCCCGCAATCGATAGTGAGCGATCGCGATCCCCTCTTTTTGAGCAGTTTCTGGACATCCATGTTCCTCCTTCAAGGCACACACCCCGCATGAGCTCCGCATACCATCCGCAAACGGATGGCCAATTAGAGGTTCTCAACCGTTGTTGGGAGACTTTTCATTGGCGAGAGACTGGGCACGTGGGACAAATGGTTGGGTTGGGTGGAGTACTCATACAACACCGCCTACCACCATGCAGCGGGATCAACACCATTTGAAGATGTCTACGACCGACCGCAACCAGATGTAGAGCGCCACCTACCCGGAGAGTGCGTCATACCTAGTTTGGCAGATCACCTCCAAGACCGGTCCATCATTCTGGACAATCTAAAGCATCATCTTCGTCGGGCCCAAGCAAAAATGACATCCTTCTCCAACCGGAAGCGTCGAGATCTGTCCTTCCAAGTCGGCGAGAAGGTCTTCATCAAGCTTCACCCCTACCGCCAACTCACGGTCGCCAAGCGCCCTTGCCCCAAACTCGCGCCGCATTTCTTTGGGTCGTTCACATCATGGCCCAGATTGAGGTCGTCGCCTACAAGATCCAACTTCCCGAGGGGAGCCGCATCCACCCAGTCTTCCATGTCTCTCAGCTTCGCCGCGTCATCGGCGACCATCCAACTTTGGACCACATTCCGACGGATCTTGACTACTCTGACTTCACTGCAATATATCCACACACCATTCTAGGACGCCGCCACCACCTTCCCGGAGATGCAGCCCCGGAGGAGATCCTTGTGGCGTGGCGCCACCATCCCCCGTCCGAGGCCACTTGGCTGCTGTGAGATGATTTCCGCCGTCAGTTTCCCGATTTCTGCCTTGAGGACAAGACAAATTTTCCAGACGTCGGCATTGTTACGGATATGCACGACGAGGCGCGGACATGACGGATCTACAAGCGGCGGGAACCGACGTCGGTGGAGAAGGCGGGCCCGGTTGGTGTCAACGGGGAGAAGCCGGCTATGGGAAGCGCCGAGGATATTTAATATTAAATATGTTGCTATGTTTGGTTTATTTCCTATTTAAATATGTTGCTATCTTTGAGTTATTTCCTATTTCTATTATTTCCTTTTTCCGTTATTTCCTTTTTTCGTTATTTCCTTTTTCTGTTATTTCCTATTTCCGTCATGTAGACCCTTGTGTGATGTGATCCGCATCAACTCCCCAGGCCTTGAAAGCATCTATCTCTGTGAATGAAGATGGTCGTGCTCTCATCTGAAGGCGGGGTGAATCCATCTAGCTCTAGTGTTGTCGTGATCTCATGGGCTAGAATCTCTGTTATAACAATTGTGGATGTTGATGACGATATTGTTGAAGCTGATGCTAACAACAGAATTGAAGATTGTTTTGTTGAAGCTGGAGACAGTGTTGAAGATGATGTTGTTGTTGCGGGAGATGGTGTTGAAGATACTGGAGTCGAAAAAGACGAGATTAGTGTTGAAGGTTGTACTGATGATGGTATGGTTGTTGTTGATGTCGAAGATGATGCAGCAAGAGGTAACAGTGCCAAGGATAGAGCTATGAGTGTTGCTAGTAGGAATCTGAGGGTGGTTAAGGAAAGGTGTGTGTGTGTGTGTGGGGGGGGGGGGGGGGGAGGCTGAGGTGGTAGTAGAGGATGAGCTCAAGTAGCTCACAGTATGGGCCCATTCGCTTCGTATTAATTTTTCACAGGTTCCGGAGGGACCTTCTCACCATGTACACGAACAATAATTTTTCATCTTCTTTGAAGTTTTGTGCTCTCGTGTGGCTAACTGCGTAAGATTCGTAAATTTTGTTATCGCAAGCAACCCTACGCCGGATAGACTCATGACAGCCAACAAAATTAATGGACCTCCTACAAAGTGGCTTTGCATTGTTCCCGATATCTTTCCAGAGTGGGGAGTCTAGAAAAAAATATTGTGAGTGTGATGATCATTGAAATAATTACACGAGGCATCAACAGTAAGATAATGCAATATAGTATATTGGATGTCTCCAAAAGTGTTGGAAATGATAAAATAGGTCCTCTCAAACTCGATTGACTCATTAATGATGGATACATCCCTAATGAGCGGTGGCTTATCGAGACGCTCTATAGGGGGTCTATAATAAAATTCGTCGTGAACGTGATGATCGCCCGAATAAATACCTAAGACATTGACTCTTAAAAAGTTCACTCTTTGTAGGGAACGGGACATCGCGTAATGTCTCTTAAAAAGTCCACTCTTTGTAGGGAACTGGTCTATGGAAGGAGTACTTTGATTAGTCTCCTGTGTTGTATTACATTGAGTCTTGCGTTCATGCATTTTAGGTCATTTTTATGTGATAAAAGTGAATGCATATATGGCCAAACCGAGCTAATAAAACTCTCTGCAATTTAGTATTTGACATCTCCGTGTTAATGTCGTTTTCAATAGAGTGACCTCTATGAGGCTCTTGATAATCATCAAGGTGTATCAGAGAATTGATATGACATCTACTAACGGGGGTTAGTGGGTGATGATGATCATCATAGCAGTATGAAGACCACTTATGAGATACTCTGAGGTTGAACATAACGAGAATTCGTGGGTGTCTCGGAGAAGAATAACAATGATATCTCCTGAAATAGAGCGGACATCTATCTTGATAAGTTCCTTGAGGTCGAGTATCAACAGGCTCTGAATCCTTGAATAGAGGAGGGGAATAATGACCACATCCTAGATAATGTTTTTTCCAACCATAATCAAATCATGTTGGATGATTACAATGATATGTCATGGATAATCTATAGACTCCTGCGTATTCTAGATTAAGTCCAAACCTAAGGCTCTAATATTAAACTAACGCAGGTTGGGTTTAACAAAGTAAAAGTAGATTTTATGTATGCTTACATCACTTCTAGAACTTATCCAATAACTATGCTTGCAAATAGAGAAATTTACAAATAATACAACAACCACAATCGAGTAGAGTTCCGAACAAGAAAACAAGTATAGTTGTGCACAAGCAAGGCTAGTCACAAGATGTCTTGACACAGATTACTAAACAATATCCAAAAAAAAGAATTGTTACACGAGTCCACAAAGAAAATAAACAATCATGAAATAGAACTCACAATGATTACAAGATTTCGGATTAGAAGGCTTAGAGGGCGTATTGTTGAGCAAATGGCAGTCGGACAGGTAGAGGTTGGCTGAAACTGAGCCTTTGAAGAAATCAGCTTCTGTATAGACACTGCAGCACTGCTGTAGAAGAGCTGGGGATGGCTGGATGACTTTATTTTCAGTGGCAGTGGGGAAAGGGGGCTGAAAGCTTGGGAGGAAGTTTCAGGTTGCTGGGCAGTGTTGGGAGGGAGGTTAGTAGTTCTGGTGAGAAAATGGTAGTGAGAGGAGGCATGTAGGCTCACTGGGGTTAATTTCCAGAACCTGGATTTGATTTCGAACTGATTCCAGCAAGGAAACGGTGGTTATAAGTTAATGGGGGGGGGGGGGGGGGGGGGAGTCCTGGGAGGAATGTAGTGGATTGGAGAATTAAGGACGGCCTGGCAGTTGGAGCAAATGGCAGTTTCTAGGATATGAGGTAGTTGTGGGCTTCCAGGAGAATGAAATCGCGTGGGTGGAGAGTTGGGAATGGGGGGGGGGGGGGGGGCTGTAGTTGGAGTTAGTGGCAGTTTCTAGGATAGTCGGGGGTGATTTTGTGGGTAGTTCATGAAAAATTTTGTAGAGAGACTCAGTGGCTATGGGTAGTTGTTTTAAGGTGGTTTTGGGGTAGCTAAGGAGTAGTGGAGATAATTATTTATTTGGTAGTTAAGGAGTAGTGGAGATAATTATTTGGTAGTTAATTGGTAGTGGAGTTAATTATTTGGTAGTTAATTGGTAGTGGAGGACGGTAGCTATGGTAGTTAAGGAAGAATGGGGTGAGTGGAGCTGGAGGGAGGGGGATCGGCTATGGTGACCGGTGGTAGTGATGGTGTCCAGGAATGGGTGGTGGAGGGAGATGGGAGGGGGGATGCAGCCAAGGGAAGGGGGAGGCGCATCCTAGGCTTCACACCTAACTCCGGCTTCGGCACAGAGTAACCAAAAGCAGGGATTTTACTTTCAAACTATCGATCCTCATAATGAATCTCTCTAGTCCTATTTATAGAGTTCAAAGCCATTATGGATGGTCACGATCTTCCAATCACGACGGATTTACAAACACACTAACAAACTTTAAGAAAAACTACAAAATAACTAAAATTCATGGATCATCAATCGTCACAAAATGAACATATATGATCTTCGTGTAGACCCCTATGTGACGTGATCACATCAATATGTTATACATAGACATATATATATAATAGCAAACCTTTACAGTGAATAAGATATTGCTTGACTCTGTCATCTACTTTAAATAAAAGGAAGTTCAAGTGGTTTGGCACTAACAATATCCTACATGATAATTCCGATAATAATAGTCATGCCTGAACCATGGTACAAAATAAATTCATCTCCATTGAATAATGAAAATCCATTGTCCTCGAGTATATCTAGCTCAAAAGTAATATTATTAATCTTACTAATAATTTTGTATGTGCTAGATTTTCTCATAAACACTATCTGATGTAGGTTGAAAGTGCCTAAATGATAATGATATGTAGATGAAAATATAATATTTTCGGTTTTTTTAAATCAGAAGAGAGAATATGAGTTACATAACATCAAATAAACAAATATTATGTAACAAAGATAAGAGCCCATTTAATGAGGGTAAACAAATAATGGAACTTCAAATGTTCACATAGTAGCAGATCAAGCAAAGAAGTGGAGGAAGCGGGGATAATAACTATTTCCTTCAACGACAATCATTTGCCATGTATGTCAGTGTGTGATCTCCTTAACAATCATTTGCCGACTCGACCTTCTTACTTCCTTGGAAGTCATTTACCAAAGGAGCACTCACACACACCCAAGAGATCTTTTACTCAAGTGAGAACAATATGAAAAAGTAGCAAAAGCTTGGATTACGTTCATAGAATAACGCACACCATTTCATAACACTTTAAGAGGCTTTTCCATTTATAGGTTTTATAAGAGAATAAGTGAAAGAGAAAGGAGTAGGAGAGGTGCCGAATATTGCATAGAAAATTTGGGTTGTAAATGATAATTTTTTAGGTGGGAGTGGGCTTATTGGACCTTAAATTTAGGGGCTTCGGCAAACGACAATGGGGAGTGGAGTGAGTTGACATGATCATTTTGGTGGGAGGAGTAGGTTTGGCCAAATTTTGTTTAATGGTGTGGAGATAGAGGTTGAAGGTGGGGTGAAGTGGGTGTGATGTGAAAGACTTAGCAAAATGATGTGGCAATCGACTGGAGGGCTTAATGCACATCATTGTGGAAATCGATCGGAAGGCTTAATGCACATTACTTTGGTATATAACTCATAATTAAGTGCTGGAGTCCTTGGATTCATTGCACTAAAAAAGATATTTTAACTAAACTTTTATGTCATTGATGATTTGTTTGACCCATACATTTTATTTTTCAGAGCAAATTTGGTACTGATTTGGCTATTATCATATTGAGATGCATGTCTTGAATTTAAGATATCACTTTTTATTAGTAGTATATCATATCAATAAGAATGAAATAACTTTCAATTGAAATCGTATCTGCCCATGCTCTTTCAACCGGCAGAGAGTTATAAACAAAGATAGATCTTCGAAACGGAGAAAACAATGTTATATGTATTCTCTCCTGTTCAAAGATGGAACTTTGAAACGGAGAAAAGAAATAGATGTCTATCCTGTCAAGACAGCATTAAGTTGAATTTTAAATTTAACAGGAAAAATAAACAAAGAAGGCAAAATAAAGTAGCAAACTTAAACCAAACAGTTATACATAAATTCAGTTGTCTGCATCACATAATCACATGCCTGAGTTGAGGAAACTTCCCAGTGAATTTGTTTTGCATGCAACTGCATCTACATGGTGTATTTCATATTAAAAAAATTTCTCTGCACTTTATAAGGAAAAAAAATCAATTCCACAACGCCATCAAAGATAACTCCATTAAAAGATCCATTCTAATTAGAACTTGCCAATGCAAATATCTCGGCATCAGGGGAAAGAGCCAGTAAAACAGTGCCCGGTGACCATAAATCACCCCAAGAAAATATAGATCCCGTATCATCAGATCTCAATGTTACGGAAAACAAAGGTAATATGTGGACTCTGTCTCCTTGAGTAAAAACAAAACAAGCAAAGACAGTGAGAAAGAAGTTCCGAGGAGGACAGAGCAAACGAACCTTAACTATATGCGGATCAGGGAAATTCTGGAATCCCCATGTCAATCAACCGCATGAGCTTAGGCCGCCCCAGATCTGTAGCGGTATAGCTTTCCGAAGACGTGCAGCGCTGTGACAAACCCGATGAAGCAGAGGCTCATCACTAGCACAATCGTCGGTGACATCTTCAGCCCGGGGGCGTCGTCAGTATAAAACCTCAGCATGTTACTCCCGCCAGATCCTCCGCCGAAGCTCGCCGAAGATCCTCCGCCACCGCCTCCTCCGAGCCGTCGTCGCCTCATGCCAGCCACGGAAGCAGCAGTGCCGCGTGGACCCGCTTTAACTGGACGGGCCGTGCCGCCTGCTGATGATGCCGCCTGCGACTGCGAGGTCCCCTTTGCCATCGCCGATCGCGAGCTTGTGGTTTCGGATCCGAGGTCGAGGAGAGCAGGAGATGGGGGGAATCGCGTATTCCTGTCTATAGGCCGGCCAAAGTCGGACGTTTTGCCTCCAAATTAATAGAGATATCCTCCCTCCGTACCTACAATTTACAAATATAAATGAAGCGTGTGGACGGACATCAATAAATAAATAAATAATATATTATCAAGAAAATGTTGTTTGGTTGGGACTTGGGATTAAATTTGGAGATCAAATGATCTCCTAGGAGATCTCCCTGGTCTCAAAATTAGTCTCAAAAAATTCCATGGGCACTTATCTCAATTTAGATATCGACCATTTGATCCTTTATTTTTTAAATGATTCGGTGCAAATGCATATCTCCTAGATTTATCGGTTGAATTTAGTATCTTATCTATTTTTAACATTGTTGATCTTGTGTCTTTTCTCGAGGAGCCTCCAATTCTTGCCCCTAGTCCACCCTCCCTTTAACCCAGTGACACTCCACCACCCAGCTTGCCCGCTTCTACACCCACCTTTGAGGAGATTGAGCGGGATTGGATGTTCGTGAATTTCAAATATGCATTGTCACGTATTAGCGCTACCTTGTATCTTGAAAATGTAGGAGTAGTGCCTCTGAACTCGACGCCTTCGACCAGATTTTCTATTGAAGGTTTCTGTCATTCATGGTCGAGTCCTTTCAACCCGAGGGAAATTAATGCATTCGCCGATGCATCTGGTTGACTCACTATTGTGTTACATATTTCTCTTTCTGTAACCGCTTCAGACATAACCGAGTAAAATCAAAGCCTTTAAAGCAAAATTTTCTAAAAATTTTGGAAAGCCAGTTGAACATACATTTTTGCACGTGAGGGTCATGCTAACTTAGGCGGCTGAAAACTAGTGATCCTCCTACAGATCCGTGGCTTCGGTTAAAAAAATTTTCGCACTGATTTTGCCATTGAAAAATTCTCTCATTTTGTCGTATGAATGTTGGAGAACGAGAAGAATCCTCGTGCCATGCCACTAACTATTAGTGTGTGATATGAATCCCCATGATTTGAGTAAAGTCCTCAAACTTTTCCATGTGAATGCCGGTGAATGGGAAGAATCCTTATGCAATGCCGCAAATATTAGTGTATGGCAAGAATACTAGTGATTTGCTTTGCTTGTGCGCAAGAAAATCATTGTGTTTTACAAGTAAACGTCAGTTGACACGATTCTATTGAATGGGAAGAATCCTTGTGCACATTCAACGGATGACTTGGATTGCTTCCACTTGACTGCGATGTTAGATGAGATGTGCATTTCACCTCTTTTTTATTCTACGAATATGCTCGGGTTGTCAAAAGGCGGCGGGCGCTTTCACTGAAAAGTAGAGTTGTTTATTTGAGGAACACATCCATTGTCGATTTGTCGAGGTAAAGAGTAGGGGTTGCGTTCGATCATCAATCAATTGCCATATCATTTTGGAATTCTGGATCAAAGTTTGAACGACACTATTTAGATATTTCTTCGTTATTTATGGAGTCTTTTAATTATGATATATTGTTTAGTTTCCATGATGCACAAACTATTAAGGTGTGGATGGGTCCGGACAAAAGCGGTACATTACAGACCCGTGTTCTGTGGCCGCATGTGAAAGATCACAACTATGCCCAATGTTGGCGGTCTTCATTTTTGTCCCCCAAGACAATCATGAACTATAGAAAGCCTGCTCAAGTTTTACAGGGCGATGTTATTAACAGTCCTACGACAGCTATTCGCAAACCTAAAAACACCTAAAACAACTATTCGAAGTCCTAAAAACACTTAAATTCATTGAATTGAGAATATCAATGGACTGCATTTAGCCATTATAGGACTACTTGTAACATTGCCCATTTTATAAGAGTGGGAGGAAGCTAAATTGCATGTGCCAATGTATTCCCAGACCTGAGTTGAACGCCGAAACAAATAAAGTCTAAGTGGTTGTGGGTTTGATCCTTTCAATGTATTTTTGCAAGAAAAAAAAGCCCGCCCGGTTAAACGGTTTAACGGGTCAATGGTTTGACCGGGTTTTGACCGGTCCAAAGGCGATTCTTGATTGGGGCGGTTCCTTATGCTCAATCGGACCGGACTAGGTCCCGGATCACAGTTCAACCTATTGAATCGTTCGGTCCGAATTTTAAAAGATTGTGAATACCCTCATTTATGTCTAGGTCCTTGTTTGTGCATAAAAAATTATGTGAGAAATAATCTATTAAAAGAAAGTGATTGTTATGTGCAGACCAGTTTTGAATATGTGCAGACCATTTTATTAATTAAATTTTTTAAATAATTATTAAAAACCAATCCTAAAAACGGACACGTGCAAACCAAACTTGGTTCCGATATTGCCTCCACTGAATGACTGCAGCGGCGGATTAGCCGTTCGCCGGAAATGTCCCCCGCTTATGTATTACATAAGGTTTACAACGACGGAGCTCTGCTATGTCGGCAGCCATGTCTCTGAATTCCAAGTTCATTATCCCATAAACCGACTAAACAAAGGGAGATTGATAAATCTTTTTGACGACACAAAGTATTGAATTTATTAAGTAGCCGAGAGAACAACGATTCGCGAGTCTCAAGAAAGGGAGGCGGAACTTTGGTTTGCACGTATCTCTTTTTAGGGTTTTGGTTTTTGAATTTTTTAATTTAAAAAAAAAATTGGTCTGCACACAGCCTAAATAAATTTACACAGAACATTTGCCTAAAATCCTAATTGAGAACCCAGTGCTGCTTAAGCTCTGGCCAGGCCTGAATAAAACTTGCTTTTAGAACGGAGAATGAAGCTTCGAGGATCGAATTTGGTTCGGCGGTGGCGGATGCAACCGGCGGGTCCAAACGGAGCATTGGAACCGGAGGGGGGGGGGGGGGGGGGGGGGGGGGATGCGGAGTTGGAAACGCTCCATTTAGACTCCTTTTCCTCTATCCGGCGGGTGCAAACGAAGCAAACGCCGCCGGCCCGTTTATTTACCTGCCGTCCGATGGCATTTGCTCCAAACAGAGGAGGTGAAATGTCCAACCAAACGAGAGATGAAGCCTAAGAAAAAGTTTAAATTTTGGGTGATAATTGGAATGATTCCGCATGGGAGCTTGAACGTCGCACCAGATGACATCAATTTGAATTTTGATATTGGTGGTTTTTAATTCCACAATGATGTTTTAGATATAAAAAATGGCAAAGAAATCATTTTCTAAGGAGTTTGTTGCATAAATTTTTTGGATTAATGTTTATGCTCTGCTCTGTATTAATTGTCATGCTTTGAAAAATACAAGCATTATTAAAAAAAAAATGATGGTATGCTAGTAACAATTTCATGTGCACCGTAATTTACACGTAGCATTTACACTTAAAATGACTATTTGTAACCCATGAATATTTTATCTAAATAAGATATTTGTACCAAATCATGATATTCGTGCCCAGTCGCGGAACTAGAAATTTAAGTTAATCTAGAACTAGAAATTCAAGGCACGACATCCCAATCCGGAAATCTCACGTTAGGGTTGAGATCCCATTGCCTAGAGATCGAGATGCGGCTGCCTAGTGCCTGGAGATCGAGATGAGCCCGCCTGGAGATCAAGTCATGACATCCCACTGCCTGGAGAAGAGGTTGCGCCGCCGGAGATGAGATCACGTTGACGGAGAAGATCACGCAACACCGGAGTCGTGCCTGGAGTTCGCGAGCTGGAGCGGAAACGAGAAAAAGAGGGGTTTCGGTATTTTGGGAGCCGGGATGTGTGGGTACAGATATCAGATTATTTCAGTGTCAAAAATCCTGAAATTTTATTAAAAATTGGGTGTAAATATCCAATTTGGGTGTCCAATTCTCGCTAATCGCACCCCATTGAATAACCTCCTCCTCTCCATCTCTCTCTCGTTGCCTAAACCTTAGTCGTAGTTCTATTGGTCGCGTCGTCTTTCCCTCTCTTATATTCACCTTCAAAAAAGAAGGAAATTATCCAGCGAAAATCCCCCAAAAATAGTCAGTTTTCTAGTTAGAGAAATGTTTGCATGCAATTTATCTTTGTTAGAGTTGTTACGGTCCTCGCAGAGTTTCTTTTTGAACAGGCCTGCAGGCCGTACACCCCAACCCATCTCCGCACACAGAGCGTGGTCCATATGCAGCGGGTTGTTGAGGTGGGGATTTGAACCCGCGACCTCCTAGATAAAGGGACTTAGCGCCGGCCTTTATCACCAGTTGAGCTGCAGCTCAGTTGGGTTGTTGGGGTGTGCGCCGACGCTAAGTCCCTTTATCTAGGAGGTCGCAGGTTCAAATCTCCACCTCAACAACCCGCTGCATATGGACCACGCTCTGTGTGCGGAGATGGGTTGAGGTGTACAGCCTGCAGGCCTGTTCAAAAATGGAACTCTGCGAGGACCGTAACAAGAGTTAATTTTTCTATGCATGTCATTTAACTTATTTTCTGCTAGATTTTTAAATTATTTGAATCATTAAGATATTTTTCTAGACTTCTAGTACTTATTACTTTGCTTCATTTATTTGAGATAAGAGTGGGGCAATTTTGGGCTACAAATAAAATTAATGAACTACGAATACGTGGGACTCCTAATATCACCTCTCTAAAATTACTCTATTTTTACCCCAAAAGTGCTTTGGACCGCCCTGACAATTCCAACGGCAAGTCTAACCCCGCGCCGCCCCCGCCCCCGCCCCGCGCCGGGGATTTTGATGAGTTTGCACCATCGCGTTCTTCTCCTAAACACCCGCCTTCAAATATGTCCGCCTATCCCAACCCACCTGCGGATCTCAGCTGCAACAAGCCTGGCTTCTTCCTTCTTCATCGTCCTCACAAATTTTTCCTAATAAAATCCCTTCAGCCTCCCCAAAAGGATCCCGCATTCACTTACTTTGGTTGTTTCCCTGATCAGGGTCGGGCCGAGGATTGACGGGCTCGACTCCTGCTTGTTCGATGTGAATCAGATGCGTTCGTAGATCCATTCTTGGCTTTTGATGTATTGTTTTGAGAGATTGAGCAGATATTTCTGTGTTGGTTTCCGGTTTTAGTTGGAGCGGGAAGAGACGATGAGCTGCTTTCCTTGTTTTTCAAAGAAGGATGGAGAAATTGATTCCTATTCTTTATCGCCCAGAGAAGCCAGGGCTAAGGGGAACATCAATGGTGAGAAGAAGCTGGCGTTCTTGTTTCAAATATTTGACATAAATTATGGCATCGTTTCTCATCCGAACTTGTAAAGCTAATGTCTATCGTATACTTAGTTTTACATTCTGAAATTGAAATAGCAGTTTCAAACGAAGCGACAAGAGAACACTCATGGCCAAACACAGCAGCCGTTCTTGTTCTGGCTTACATGTTTTATTTTCAATGTTTTCTGGTGTTCCGTTTTATCTTGTCAATGATTTGGCCGCTGTGTGTTTGTTAAAATGCTGTTTATGTTTTAGAACGCAGAATCAAGTATTTTGCTGTTGTGCATAATTGGGAACTAATTGGTAAGCAATAGGAAATACCATCATTGGCATTTGGCAGTTATGACTTCACAATGAAGAAGAAGAAGGGTTAACAAATTCATGAAAACAAATTAAATGCAGATCCTGAATAGTTAGCCAATAGTTGTTGCCTAGTACTTGTGTCGATTATTCAGCTGAGTGAGTACTCTTATCAACAACTTCGACAATTCTGCTCAGTAAGCTTTGACCGAGTATTTCACATTTTCACTGAGCCTGTTGGCTTGCCGAGTAAGCTATCCAAACATTTTTGTCAAATATCATCATAAGGGCGCCCCACTCATATATGGTATATTATGAGGAATATGAGTATTCTAAGAAGGTTAATTTGAATTCCAAATTTGTCTGTATTATTTTATTGTTAGGATCTATATCTTTGGGATCTTTGGCTCTCAATGATCACTTTTTTGATGCCATGTGATGTGATATAACAACTTTGAGATGACTGAAGTATGATGGACACCAATGACATTAAATGTGTCCAACAAAGTCTTGACGAAGATCAAGGTGTTACAAAACTCTTAGTGACGGTTCGTCGTATTGGTACCTCTATTCAAGATTTGAACCTCTACTTGTAACGATTGGAGTAGGTAAGATGTAATCGTGAATCGTTGCGCAATTGATTCGAGATCCAAAAATGACGTCATGGCCCATGATCTCCCAGTTGATGGTCAATGATCGGTGTAGAATCATCGTTAAGGTCTTGAATTTAACTCATCAATTTGGAGTGAGTATGAATCCATTGTTTTTTCTAGGCGAGTTATTCAGATGAAGATTGTAGAGGTGAGCTTTTCACGATTTCTGTCAAAGGTAAATAAAAATTTCAACTATATAGAAACTTGTACTTAAAAGTTTCCATTACTAACATAGGTGAAGTTATTACATGTCATTTAAAGTCATCAACATTTTAGTGGGGCATGCTGCAAGAAGAATGATGATGAGGGGGAAAGAGTTGTATCCTACTATATGGACGACCTAAAGACGATTCGTGATCACATATGATCTCAATTCTCCAATTTATCCAAAGTAAGAAATCAAGCTTTACAAATCGAGAGATTGTTGCATGAGAAGTGATACCCGAACGACAGAATTGCAATAGAGACAACAAAGTAATCTAGAAGTAAAGCAATAAGTGAAGTACCGAGGAAAGAGAAGTCGACAGAGAAGTCATCAGAGCAGTTACTGGGTTGATGGGTAAAAATCCTATGGATTCAACCACTCGCCCAAACAACCTTTACGATGATTCCATTGTCGGTAAGTGTTTCATGAACAACTTGAAGGTCATAATTTGAATGATTACCCACACTAAAGATAAGTGGCGTATGTAGATCGCGAGACATTGGATGACGACCACAGGGATGATTCCAAGGAGGATGAAGTAACTCGTAGGGTAGTAAAGATAATGATAACACCCAAGGTTGATGAATCTTCAGTACAAAATAGATTTTTTCAGGACAAGATGCACCATTAACAACAAGATATTTGAAGTAGCGATTGACATTGAAAGCTAAGACAAATCATTAGCCAGCATATGAACGATGCCACTTGATTGATATTATCACACATTGAACCATATTCTATTGAATGCATCCAAAAAGTGTCGAGTATCATCGGGGTAGATGAGAGATGCTGAGTATCTCGAGAGCTGAGAGATGCCAAGTTCCAGGGTGTATGGGAGATGCCAAGTACCTTCCATTGGAACATATATAAATGAAATTTTCTGCCGCCTAATGAATTGTCTTAATGATTGCCGCATAATGACATGGTCGTGTTTAATTACTTTTATACATTCTTTAATGTCTTACTTGTGATGATTCTATGCAGTGGGGCCCGGCTAGACCCATGTCATGAGGTAATTACGAGTGAGGTGTTACAAAAACAATCATCTCCTACCATTGACTCTTCTACAGATCCCTTTACACAATTAATTCCATCAATTCCCTACTGATTCACGTTCCCATAAATTTTATTCGTGCTATTCCTGGATTTCTCCTGCTGCATGTACTCCCTTTAGTGTTTACTCCACATCCAGAGAATTGGATGTGGAGTAGTCGTTATCGTGTAACCCACATGTCCCAAAATAATTATACGAGCCTAATTGGATTTAGGGTGACCTAATTGATTGTTTGTGTTATCCTGTTTATCTTCTCCATTCCCCTGGTTCTGTATTCTTCACTCCTCTGCAGAACTACTGCACGCACTCCCTGTTTAGACTCTGCCTTAGAGGAATACCGTCCGCCGCCACCATGAGTCCAATTAGGTTCACGAAGGAGGTTACCTAAAATGATCACGCCAGGAGGAAGAGAGGCTTACCAACCTTTGATCCTTGAGGGGAAGGATCTTAGAAAGAGTGGACATTGATACGATCCTTTTCCCCTTATTGTTTGAATTGTGTTTTAGCGGCAAAAGTAGAAGTTACTGTGTAACTGCTCGGTGATCGCCGATCCCGCCTAGCAGGTAACCCCTGGGCGATCACCGATCCCGCCTAACAAGTAACCACTCAGCGATAGGATAACCGTAGGCATTAGTGGTAATCGCCTACGCTAGCTGTAGCCGCAGATGTATGTTTGGGATTTGCGATAACCGTTGCCGCCTGTGTTTATATTTCATTGTGACTGATAATTCAAAAGGCTATAAAGAGCCTTTGGGTGTGTCCGTGTAAGTTTATTGAATGAATTGAATGTTTGTGTTATCTTGTTTATCTTCTTCCTTCCCCTGGTTCTGTGTTCTATACTATGCAAATCTATTTCGTTACAAGTATCATTTAATCTCTTGATCAGTTTGTTTCACATGTGTCTTGTGGGGATTTCTTGTATTCCCGCTACGCATTTGATGTCCTCAAACCCAACATTATCATCTTGTTGAAGTAGGTCGCATTGCCGCTTGAGTCAGACCTTTCTTCTTGAGGAGAATCTCAAGTTCTGATTGTGATCAATATCTGTGCGACTGGCTGCATCAACCACCAAATTCGAAGAAGTTGACATACAATTGGACGAACAAGACAAGAATTAGAGTTTGGAAAATGTTGAAGGGTGCTCCTCGAAGTGCAAATTTTGAATTAGAGTCAGGAAAAACAAACCCATGGAAAACTAACGTGCATTGAACATCAGAAAACACAAATCATGCCAATACGATGTAACAAAGAAAGCTTACCACAAGAAGAGAAGTTCAAGTGCAGGACAAGGCAACAATAACATAATCCAATATATGTAGATGAGCACTAGTTGTTGAAGATGGAAAAGAGATAACTATATATGAAGAAGCAACTAAGGGAACGAAATGTAGAAGGCGTTGGAGGAAATTTTAGCATTGGAGCATAATCTGACTTGGGATTTAGTTCCCAAACCAACCTGTATTTTACTAGTGGTTTTGCAAGATGAAGTGATGTCCGGATGGATAAATTTAGAGAAGGGTGTTTCAAGGCATAGAGATTAAATAGCAAACTTGCTAACAAATGGACTTAACATCCAAGTTTCGACAATTGAAATGTATAATCGACGGGGATCACAGATCAAGGGCAGACTGATACTTACTGGAGCACACATGAGTCTCATACACATGATAAAGATAGGATCGTTGGATAGACGATCCAAGTTGGTAGTCTCGTTTAGAACGATGACAACATATTTTTATGTATTATTTTTTATTTTATTTCATGTAAAAATAGTGCCTTTATGTTCCAGATT
This sequence comes from Dactylorhiza incarnata, assembly GCA_033032865.1. Taxonomy (NCBI): domain Eukaryota; kingdom Viridiplantae; phylum Streptophyta; class Magnoliopsida; order Asparagales; family Orchidaceae; genus Dactylorhiza; species Dactylorhiza incarnata. The sequence goes on along the minus strand of JAWHQI010000174.1, from coordinate 5,327,044 downwards.
ATCGTAATCGTCTGTAGTGGGTTCGAAGTCGAAGTCTAGGGGTTGGATTTCAGATATTGCAGAATTTGGACGAATTTTCAGATTCTTACGATCTCTCCACGGTGCCGATTCCATGGAATTCTAGGTTCTGAAGCCTAGATTCTTCTTCCCCCTCCACTTAACCGGCCACCACCACCCACCACCACCCACCACCATCTTTGTCCACCGACCACCATCTTTCCTAGTGCCGGCCAGCCCGATCATCTACTCACTCCACTACCAAATCACTTTATAACTACATATAACCTCATTAATTACCCGTAATTAATATTATCATTGCCAATTATTGCTTTAACTAACCACTTATTGCAGTTACATCCATATAACTGTGCATTCCCCACTCAAACAACCATCTCCTACCATTGCCTCGTCCACAGAACCCTTTACACAATTAATTCCATCAATTCCCTACTGTTTCATGCAGCCATTACCGTGTAACCCACAGGTCCCATAGTACTTATACGAACCTAATTGGATTCAGGGTTATGCTAGACATCGAAGAAATGAAGGTGATCGTCAATCCCGCCGAGCGGTTACCTTTTGTGCGGGATCAAAGATCACCGAGCGGTTGCCTGCTAGGCGGGATCGACGATCATCAAGCGGTTACACAGTAACAACTACTTTTACCGCTACGCTAATACACAATTCAAACAATAAACAAAAAATATTGTATCAATGCCCACTCCATCTAAGATCCTTGCCCTCAAGGATCAAGGGACAGCGAGCCTCCTTTCCTTCTGGCGTGATCATTTCAGGTAGCCTACTCCGTGTTCACAACCTTCACAAGGTTGATGTAGGCATCATACATGCAAGGCATCCTGCCGATGTAACTCGAGGCTAGGTACCGTCCTTGGGTACGTCCCTTGAATTTGATCCTTTTCCTACTCCATGATTGTCGTTTTTCACCGGGGTGTTGGAACCTGCTGGCAGAGCCATGAGAATAATGTCCGGTGCTCCCCAAGATTGAGCAGATGATGTTGTGTTTCCAACAACACCAATCATCATCACCAACATGCTCAGATTCCCCACTTGCCCACTGGCGTGGGCGTTTCTTTGGACTTCTGGCACATTTGTTGCCATGACCAATCCTGATGTATTCAATATTTCCAAATGAATAAGTTCTCCGGAATGTTGTCTTCCTGTTTGTTGATTCTTAGCTGCTTGTTTGTAGGAGATGATGAATAGTCCTCTGGTGTCTTAGCATCATCGTGAACTTGTTTGCTTGCAATTGGGATGAAGTCAATTCCAGAGTATTGCTGGCGAGCCTTCATCAGGATCGGATGGGAGGAAGATGTTGACTCACTGTGCACACATCGCACTGGAATCATGCAGCGGAGCTCCTCTATCATCCCTAAGTGCTCAAGGTACATTTCCCGCATCATCACGTTCATTTCTTCGATATCTCTTCGCAGTTCTTGGTACTTAGTTTCGTCATACTGCATGGTAGTGGTGGCCGGAGGTTCGGTGGCTCCGGTACCGCTAATATGAACTTAATTGGATTCAGTGGCGGTGGACGGTAATTCCCCTAAGGAAGAGCCTAAACAGGGAGTGGGTGCGGTAGTTCTGCAGAGGAGTAGAGAATACCGAACCAGAGGAGGGAAGAAGATCAACAGGATAACACAAACATTCAATTCATTTGATAAACTTACACGGGCACACGCAGAGGCTTATAGCCTTTTGAATTATCAGTTACAATGAAATTTAAACACAGGAGGAAATGGTTATCGCAACTCTCGAACGTACACCTGCGGGTACAACTAGCGCCCGTGGTTACCACTAATGCATGCGGTTACCCTATTACCGAACAGTTACCTGCTAGGCGGGATCGACAATCTCGAGTCATTACCTACTAGGCGAAGAAAATAAAACTAAACAAAAACTGGATCAGCTTTTCTCCCCTACTAAAGTCAGTTCTTTGCTTCAACCATCCCGTGCAGATACTACAAAACCAGATAACTCCAGCTCAATAAATAAAGATGGAGCCAATAGAAACATTCGAGCACAAACATTCACATTCCGAGAACTAGCTACAGCCACCAAAAATTTCAGACCTGATTGTCTTATAGGTGAAGGAGGTTTTGGAAGAGTTTATAAAGGATACTTTCAAAGCACTGGACAGGTATTAAATATCTCAATATCTCTGAATATCTTTTCTCCATTTATTCCTATTCATTAGTATAACTTTTACTTTGAATATCAATCTGTGTGTAATTTGTATTTTCAGGTTGTAGCTGTTAAACAACTAGACAGAAATGGTATGCAAGGAAACAAAGAATTTACTGTGGAAGTTCTAATTCTAAGTCTTCTTCACCATCCAAATCTAGTGAATCTCATTGGATACTGCGCTGATGGTGAACAGAGGCTTCTTGTATATGAGTTCATGCCTTTAGGCTCCTTAGAAGATCATCTTCTTGGTATGTTGATCTCATGAAAGGTTGTCATGATGATAATACATGTCTTGGGGAGGGGGTTTTTGTATGTAGCCTCACTTCTACATCTGTATGTAGATCGTTTCCATGGCTCGAACTTGGGAGTCAATAAAAAATATACTCACATTGGTTTAAGTATATTTACATTCCAATATTTTGTTGAGTATATACTTAAGTGACAATACCACAACATATCAACATCAAAAAATTATTGTCTACAAAAATGCTTAAGATACAAAAATGAGTATAATCTTCAAAATAACCGCAACAAAGATGAGCACATTCGTGTTTTACTAAATAAATCCAACACACTTGACACTCCAAAAATTCGATAAACCAACCCGAACCAAATAATTTATCGACTAAAAACTGCTTGTACTTTTTCTGTCCACGACAGGACGTGTCTTGATCGTGCCCACCTGTAATTTTTGAAAATAACACATCATATATGATTTCCATCTATCAAACACGTGTCGTACTGTGCCGAAGGCATGTCAATGTCTAACTTGTTTCCTATATAGACACAAAAATCTTTATCTAGTTCCGTGCTTCATAATGTATGGCACAATCTGGGACCTGTAAAATAATTAATACATCACAATACATCACACTGGCGGACCTCGTGAATTCATTTAACATGATTTTGTTTTACATAATAATTCACAGATATTCGCCCTGGTAAGAAACCATTAGAATGGTATACAAGAATGAAGATAGCTTATGGTGCTGCTGAGGGACTAGAATATCTTCATGAGAAAGCCAATCCTCCAGTGATCTACAGAGACCTTAAGTCATCAAATATTTTACTTGATGAAGATTATAATCCAAAGCTCTCAGACTTTGGCCTTGCAAAACTTGGCCCTGGAGGAGATAAATTCAATGTAGCTTCTTGTGTGATGGGCACTTATGGCTACTGTGCACCTGAATATGCCAGAAATGGTGAGCTCACTCTGAGATCAGATGTGTACAGTTTTGGTGTTGTTCTCCTTGAGCTAATCAGCGGGAGACGAGTCATTGACACGACACTGCCTACAAATGAGCAGAATTTGGTTGCTTGGGTAAGTGTCAAACTTTACATTAGCACTTTGTATCCCACTATTTAAATATTGAAAAAAGAGTACGTTTGATTTAGTGTTGTTCAGATGTCAATGCTATTCAAAGGTCATGTTATTTGTCAAATATTTTGTTTGGCTCATTGTTGCTGTATATTAAGATATCTTGACAATTTAAATTGTTATTATGTGCAATTTATAAGATGTAAAAGTCAACAGACATAAAGATGTGATTATTTCAAGATATGCCATATACAGAAATATTAATTGAAGTTGTCAATATACCATATAATTGGATCTTTAAAAACATGACATTATATTACAATGCTCCTGAACCAAAAATCCCCTAGAGCATATGTTTAAAGTTTAAGAAGTGTTGATTTTGTGATACAAAATCTTTTGATCTTGAATAATGATGTAAACAATGATGTAAATAATTGGATGATGCCATCAATGATGTAAATGATAGGATGATATCATCGATGATGTAAATGATATGATGATGTCAGCGATGATGTAAATAGTAGAATGAGGTCAACGATGACACAAGTTTCTAAATAAAATATTGGCCTTGAAAGACTATAAAAGGGGACAAAGTCTTCATTTGTAAGACATCCAATTCAGAAACAATTTTTGAGTTCTCTTCTTTCTTGCTCTCTTGTGGTCGCGTGCTCTTGTTTTGTTTGCTCTCTCCCTCTCTTCTCTCTTCTCCACGCTAACAACTGGTATCAGAGCCGAGGTTTTGACCTTGAACATAGATGGCTTCAACAAATTTTACGGTGGGGAAATTTGATGGGAGAGATAGCTTCAGCCTATGGAGGATCAATATGATCGCTCTATTGAAGCAACAAGGTGCATACAAGGTCGTTTTCGAGCTAGAGAAATTGCCAAAGGAGATGACAACGGATATGAAGGAAGAATTGGAGATGAAGGCTCAAGTACTATTCAATTTTCTCTCACCGATGAGGTTCTTTGTGACGTCGCCGAAGAGGATACTGTGGCAAAGCTGTGGAAGAAGCTCGACACGCTCTACTCGAAGAAGTCTCTCACGAATCGGTTGTACTTTAAACAACGACTGTACACCTTCAAGATGAAGGAAGGTACGCCCATTAAGACCCACTCAGATGAGTTAAATCAAATAATGAGGAATTTGAAGAACATCGATGTGAAGATTGATGATGAAGATCAAGTGATGATCTTCTTGTGTTCACTTCATCATATGGACAATTCATGAATAGTATGACGTATAGTCGAAACACGCTTTCCATCAAAGATGTGAAAACGGGTCTGCACTCGGAGGAGTTGTGCAGAAAGGTGTCATCAGACAGATCGGATGGGCATGCCGATGATCGTGAGAGGATGATCACACAAGCGAGATTGGAAGAGCGACAGAGGAAAGCCAAGATCAAAGTTAAGAAACCCCAAAGGAGATCAATACAACTACTGCAAGAAGAAAGAGCATTGGAAGAAAGATTGTCTTATACTCAAAGAGAATGAGATGAAGAAATCTTCAGATTCTGCAAGCATTGTGTAAGAGGCAACCGACAACAATGACTCTGTTTTCTCTGAATGTGCATTAGTTGACATTCAATATTCTTGAGTACTTGATTCTGATTGTTCTTATCGTATGACTCCAAATCGGAAGTTATTTTGCAATATATCATTCCTTTGATGGAAGATATGTATTCATGCGAAATGATACTGTGTGCAAAATTGTTAAGATTGGAACAGTCTGGATTGTGATGCATGATAGGGTTGTGTTACGATCTACGGGGAAGAAGAGAGAAAGAGAGCTATGCCTGAACCTGAATAATACCGCACCGCGCGAAGAGTTGCGCGCCATCTCTGATACCAAATGGTGGCAGCTCCGCCTTCTCCTTTGGTCCGTGTTAATTGCCATCTCTGCCTCCAGGCTGGAATGTCGTCCTAAAAGTGCACTTTTTATTAGAACAACCCTATTACTGATTTGGGCTAGGATCACTATCTGTTGACTACGACTAAGTTGACCCAAATGTATAGTCCAAGGGTCAAAGTTTTAGGCTGTTTGAGTTAGTTAGAACTTAAGGAAAAGTTAAGTTTCTGCGTTCGACGAAATGCATTCTGCGTTCGACGAACGTCTTGCTCCAGTTCGACGAACTTGTCAAGTCTCAGCGTTCGACGAACTTGCCAAGTCTCAGCGTTCGACGAACTTACCAAGACTCAGCGTTCGACGAACTTGCCAAGTCTCAGCGTTCGACGAACTTCCCAAGACTCAGCGTTCGACGAACTTCCCGAGTCTCAGCGTTCGACGAACTCAGCTCTGTGGTCGAAGAATAAGTTTCAAGATGTTCAGATCGACGAAAGTTCTTCTCAGCTCGACGAATTCAATATTCCAGCTAGCTTATCAGATTTTATCTCTCAGTTCGACGACCTCCAGCTTGAGATCGACGAACTCCAGCCTGCGTTCGACGAATCAGCAACAGAAATTCAGTTCGACGAAATCAACATTCAGTTTGACGAACTCAACCTTCAGATCGACGAACTCAGTTCTCAGATCGACGAAAGTTTCTCTTCAACTTGTTAATTTCAGAAGGATCAGTTTATTCTATTCTCTGAACTCAGAGGACTTTCAACTTCTATCAGAGGTTACTTTCAATTGGTATCAGAGGTTGGTTGATTTTTTACAGGCTAACACCTGAATCCAAAGATCAATTAGATCTTAAGTTTTTGCTAGAGTTTTATTTTGCTAAAAATCCATGACACAAAACAAAGAATACTCAAGCACAAGACCTCCTATGTGCAATCTAAATAAGTTTGCATTATGGAAGGCAATGATCAGATTATATATGAATTCTATTGATAAGGATATTTTTAATGTGATTTTGACAGGACCTCCTACTCCTACATCAACAACAAGCACTGAAACAACAACAACAAATAATGCTGTTCCACCTCCTGAGTGGACAGAAGCTCAAAAGAAGCAGAGAAGTGCAGATGCCAAAACAATGAACATATTGGCACAAACAATGTCAGATGACATTTTTTCAGAAGGTTGTGGAATGCACCTCAGCAAGAGAAATCTGGACCTCCATCAACAACATGGTTGAAGGATCTGCAGATGAGAGAAAACGACAGAAGATCTCATCTCCTCTCCCAGTATGAAAACTTCAAAAAGGGAGAAAATGAAACAGTTGCAGACATGTACAACAGACTCAGCCTCATAATCAATGAGCTGAAATCTCTAGACAAAGTGATCTCCATCACTGAAGTCAATGATAAGATCTTGATGTGCTTCCATAGCACATGAGACTCAAGGATCTGGCCAATCAAGGAAGTCAGAAGTCTTAATGAGATCTCTACTGAGACCTTGTTAGACAAGCTTAAATCCTATGAGCAGCTTATCAAGTCCAGAGAAGCTGAACAATCTACTTCCTCACCAACATCCAAGAAGGAAAGAAGCATTGCTTTCCAAGCAACTGAAGAGGAAGACAAAGCTCCAGGAGAAGTGGAGTTTATGAGTCTTCTAGCCAAAAGGTTTTACAAAATGGCTAGAAAGAATTTTAGAAAGAAGGACCTCAGTTCAAAAGAAAAGCCAAGGTATGACAAAACTAATTCTAAAGAAATTATTTGTTATGGCTGCAGAAAACCTGGACACATTCTACCTGAGTGTCTAGAGAACCAAAAGAAAGAAAAGAGAAAAGAGAAAGAAGAGAAAAGGCACTCCAGCAAGCCTTCCTCCCATAAACACAAGCATAAGGGAAAAGACTTTGTAGCTGAATCTTGGAGTGAAACAGAATCAAAATCTTCATCTAGCTCTTCTGAAGATGAAGAAAATTCAAATGAGAAGGACCAATGCTTGATGGCTATTTATGACTCAAGCAGTGAGTCAGAATATGCATCATCATCCAGCTCCAGTGATGATGAAGAAGAAAGAAACTTCTGCATGATGGCTATCAATGCCCCAAGAAACAACTCAGATGAATCAGAACCTGAAATTGACAGTGATCCGGTAATCTCAAACTTTGATTTCAATTCAAATGAATTCAAAGATGAATTTAAAGCTCTTTGTTTAGATTTAATTAAATCTGAGAAAGAGATAATCTCTCTCAGAAATAAGGGCTGAAATGAACCAACTAAGTGAATAAAATGTCAATCTTAAGAAATAGTTGGCTGCCTCCAGAGAACACATTGTTCTCATTGAAAACAAGTTATCTGAAGCCAAGAAATTTGAAGAATCCCTAAATGGGAGAAGTATCAAACTGATGGACATCACAAGCACAGTGAATGCCAGACTTAGTGACAAACTGGGCTTGGGTGCATCATCAAGTGAGCCACATCTTATTAAGAAAAACATCTTATCTATACCAGTAAAATTCATTTCTGATAAGAACAAAGAGGTAGTAGAAGTAGATAAGAATATTTCAAGCAAGGATGTTCAGAATAAAAAAATTCAAAAGAATTAGTCGAACGACGCTCGACGAAATTACTTCAATTCGTCGAACGACGATCGACGAACTCTGAAGACAGACTTTCAGTATAGTTATTATTTGAACGACGCTCGACGAAACAACCTCAATTCGTCGAACGGTGATCGACGAATTCATTCAAATTCGTCGAACGGAAAAAATACTGAAAATCTAAAGAATTCTTATTCTCAATATACTAAAAATCCTTTTACTGAGTGGATAATTTCTCAAAGGAGATATCATCCACAAGGCTATAAGGATCAGCCTGAGATATCTTACATTTCTGATTTTTGTGGAAAAACAAAAGGACCCAAGGTAGTCTGGGTCAAGAAAAACTAGAATGTTTTCTGTTTTGCAGGTACAGGGCTATCCAAAAATAAAAGAACAATGATATTTGGATAGTGGTTGCTCAAAGCATATGACAGGAAACAAGGCCAACTTAAGCAATTACAAGGCAAAGCTTGGACCCAAAGTGATTTTTGGAGACTCCAACTATGGACAAACCAAATGATATGGACAAATCAAAGTTGGAGCAGTCACCTTCAAAGAGGTAGCTTATGTCAAGGGTCTGAAGCACAACCTCATCAGCATAAGCCAGTTATGTGAGGAAGGTTATCAGGTAACTTTTAACCATTCCTTATGTCTTATTACCAATAATAAAAACATAAATGTATTATCTGGTATTAGACATGGAAATATTTATTTAGTCAATTTTGACTCTGCCAACTCAGATATTTATTTATTTAATTCAATAAAACAAATGAATTATGACATAAAAGGCTAGGACATATTAACCTTAGAACTATATCTAAGCTTTCTAAGGACAATCTTGTTAGAGGGCTGCCTTCTGGTTCATACAAGAAGGAAGGACTCTGCAGGGCTTGTCAACTAGGAAAGCAAACTTAGAGTAGTTTTAAATCTTTATCCAAGAGCGATTCACCCAGGATTCTGTATTTACTGCATTTGGACCTTTTTGGACCCACTGCAATACAAAGTCTAGGAGGGAAGCATTACTCTCTAGTTATTGTAGATGACTTCTCAAGATTCACTTGGGTGTTCTTTCTTAGGAACAAGTCTGACACCTTCAGTGTTCTGACAGACTTTCTCAGGTCCATCAAGATTGAGTACTCTACTCTAGTTGCATTGATCAGAAGTGATCATGACACTGAGTTTGAATCTCTTCTGATGAGAGAATTCTGTGGAAAAGAAGGGATCAGACCGTGTTTCTCTGCTCCTAGAACTCCTAAAAAAAATGGGGTAGCTGAAAAGAAAAATAGAACACTTATTGAATCAACAACTACATTGCTTGCTGATGCTCACTTGCCAATCTCTTTTTGGGCAGAGGCAGTGAACACAGCAAATTATGTGTTGAACAGAAGCCTGATACATAAGCTTAAGGGTAAAACTCCCTATGAATTACTTAAGAATAAAAAGCCTAAGATTAACTATTTTAAGATATTTGGCTGTAAATGCTATGTGCATAACAATGATAAGAAGTATCTCAGGAAATTTGAAGCAAAATCTGCTGAAGGTATATTCCTTAGATACTCTCTTTCTAGTAAAGCATATAGAGTTTATAACAAATCAACTCTTAAGATAGAAGAGTCCATGCATGTATCTTTTGATGAAACTAACATGTTAAATGAGGAGAGGAACACCACCTCTACCAAAAATACTTTGCAAGTACCAGCTCTATGTGAAGAACTCAATGGACTAATTCTACAGAATGAAGAGTCTCTACTTCCATCATCTCAACTTATTGAAGACAGTGAAGAAGAAGATCATCCAGAAAATCTTGCTGACAATTCAAATCAAGTGACAGCTGATCATATCCCTCAAGAAGAAACTATTGCTGAACCCACTCCAACTGTTGACCACATCACAGTTAGAGATTATCCAATATCTCAAGTCATTGGAGATATTTCAGCAGGTGTTTAAACAAGGCATCAACTGCACCAAAATCAGATGCACACTTGTTTCCTATCACAAGTTGAACCTCAAACCATAAAAGATGCAGAACAAGATCCAAACTGGATTCTTGCAATGCAAGAGGAGCTCAACCAATTTGAAAGGAACAAGATTTGAGATTTGGTTCCAAGACCAAAGGGTCATCCAGTCATTGACACTAAATGGGTCTTCAGGAACAAGCTAGATGATCAAGGCATAATCATCAGAAATAAAGCAAGATTGGTAACCCAAGGATACTCTCAGGAAGAAGGAATTGATTATGATCAAACCTTTGCTCTTGTTGCTAGACTTGAAGCTATAAGGATATTCCTTGCTTTTGCTGCATTCAAGAAGTTCAAGGTATATCAGATGGATGTGAAAAGTTCTTTTCTGAATGGAGATATCAAAGAAGAAGTCGATGTGGAACAACCACCAGGTTTTATCTCTCCAACTCACTCTTCCTATGTCTTTAAGCTTAATAAAGCTCTCTATGATCTCAAGCAAGCTCCCAGAGCATGGTATGAGACCTTAGCTAATTTTTTTTGGAGAACAAATTCTGTAGAGACATTGTTGATAAAACCTTATTTTTCAGGATACATAAAAATAAATCATTACTAGTTCAAATTTATGTAGATGACATAATTTTTGGCTCTACTGATTCAAATCTATGCAAAAAGTTTTCTGACCTGATGCAATCTAAATTTGAAATGAGTAGTATGGGTGAGTTATCTTACTTTCTTGGTCTTCAAGTGAAGCAAACTCCAAATGACATATTCATATCACAATCCAAGTATGCTAAGGAATTAGTGAAAAGATTTGGTATGTCTGATGCTTCTACCATGAAAACACCCATGCCCTCCAATGCTGTTGTTGACAATGATGAATCAGGGAAACCTGTTGATCAGAAAGTATATAGAGCAATTGTTGGCTCACTACTTTACTTAACAGCTAGTAGACCTGACATAATGTTTGCTACATGTATTTGTGCTAGGTTCCAAGTTAACCCCAAAGAATCTCACCTAATTTTACTAAAAAGAATTTTGAGATATATAAAGGGTTGTCCAAATCTAGGACTCTGGTATCCAACAGCTTCAGAATTTGAATTAACTGGATTCTCAGATTCTGATTATGCTGGATGCAGAGTAGACAGGAAAAGCACATCAGGAACTTGCCAGTTTCTTGGTGATAGGCTTGTGTCTTGGTTTTGTAAGAAACATACATCTGTGTCTACATCAACAGCTGAAGCAGAATATATTGCCGCAGGCAGTTGCTGCTTACAGATACTGTGGATACAAAATCAACTTCTAGACTATGGTATCAACTTAAATAATTCAATTATATTTTGTGACAATACTAGTGCAATATCTATAGCATAAAATTATGTACTCCATAGTAGGAGTAAACACATAGAAATTAGGCACCACTTTATCAGAGATAATGTGGATAGAAATAAAATTTGCCTACAATTTATTCATACTGACTTACAAAGAGCTGATATTTTCACCAAACCATTGGATGAAAAGAAGCACATTTTCTTTATAAATCAGCTAGGAATGATAGATGGAGATTCAATCAATTAAAAAATTTATATCTTTTATTTATCCCTCCTGTGTGAATTAAGTTCAGTTGGTTTGTTGTCTAAGCAGCTGAGACAAACTCTCAGTCTCAACTGAACAGCTGAGACAAGCTATTAATCTCAGCTGAATCGCTGAGACAAGGCCTTGGGCCGCTGAGAAGCTGTCTGGATCCGCTGAGACCAAACCGCTGAGATGATATCTATTAGATCCAGGGATCGACGAAGACAAGCTTGTTCGTCGAACTGAAATAAATTTTCGTCGAACGCAGTCTGACGAAAGCTAAGTCTTTTCGACTTCTGATCTCTTTTATTATAATCAAATCTTTTATTTCATTTTATCCTTATGCCTACAGAATCTGCTTCTCCTTCCAGTTCCTTTGCACTTGATCTTTTTTTTTCTTTTGCAAGAACAATGACAATATTTCTTCAAAAAAAATTGCATCCTTCCCTACCTCCTATACAACTGTCCCTTCTTCTAGGGGCCTAGCTTCAGGTCTCCCTGAAACTAGGCAGGGGGAGATGTTTTGAAGAAGCTCTTTTTTGATAGGGGGAGATGCTTTCCTTTTTGATAGGGGGAGATGCTTTATGTAGAAGCTCAAGTTTCAGGGGGGATACTGTATGAAGAAGCAAAAATCAGTTCTTGATGAAGAAGCTCCTTTATGATAGGTTTCAGTTATTTGAAGAAGCTCCAACAGTTTCAGTTTGAAGATTCAGATATGACAGATGCAAATGCAAATTCAGAAATAATTTTTGATAGAGCAGATTCAGTTCAGATCAACAAAAGCAAAAGCTGAAAAATGCAGATTCAGATTCAACAAAGCAGTTCCATTTATTGCTACAGCTCAGATCAACAAAAGCAAAAGCTGAAGGCAAGGATTTCTTTCAGTTCTCTACAATGTCAGAATTCAGAAAGCAAGAATTTGAAAGACAAATCACATTCAAGCCTCCTTCAGAGAAAGACAAAAGGTTCTTGATTATTTGTTTTTATTATTTCTGTTTTCAATGTAAAATTTCAAAACTCAGAGTATCATATTTTATATCTGCTGAAATGTTTAAAATCTGTCAGATATATATGCTCTGTTGTTTTGTTGTTTATTTTATTTTTTGATTTTGTCAAATAGTGTTCTAACCCAAATAAGGGGAGATTGTTGGAGCAACCCTATTACTGATTTGGGCTAGGATCACTATCTGTTGACTAAGACTAAGTTGACCCCAATGTATAGTCCAATGGTCAAAGTTTTAGGCTGTTTGAGTTAGTTAGAACTTAAGGAAAAGTTAAGTTTCTGCGTTCGACGAACTCCTATCTGCGTTCGACGAAATGCATTCTGCGTTCGACGAACGTCTTGCTCCAGTTCGACGAACTTGCCAAGTCTCAGCGTTCGACGAACTTGCCAAGTCTCAGCGTTCGACGAACTTCCCAAGACTCAACGTTCGACGAATTTGCCAAGTCTCAGCATTCGACGAACTTCCCAAGACTCAGCGTTCGACGAACTTCCCAAGTCTCAGCGTTCGACGAACTCAGCTCTGTGGTCGAAGAATAAGTTTCAAGATGTTCAGCTCGACGAAAGTTTTTCTCAGCTCGACGAATTCAATATTCCAGCTAGCTTATCAGATTTTATCTCTCAGTTCGACGACCTCCAGCTTGAGATCGACGAACTCCAGCCTGTGTTCGACGAATCAACAACAAAAGTTCAGTTCGACGAAATCAACATTCAGTTCGACGAACTCAACCTTCAGATCGATGAACTCTGTTCTCAGATCGACGAAAGTTTGTCTTCAACTTGTTAATTTCAGAAGGATCGGTTTTATTCTATTCTCTGAACTCAGATCGACTTTCAGCAACGGATCTATTCTTATCAGATATGTCAGGATTTAATCCTTTCCTTTTATTATTTCGAGAAAGTAGCCGTTGACACATTTTGGAAAAGGACACTTTCATGGAAAAGGAAAAGAGTTAAAGTTTATTTGCTGAATCAGTTTGCACTTTTATGTTAGGGGTAAGGCTTCACTTGTACCCGTGGGCAATACCAGCTGCTCAAGTACCGCACCACGCGAAACAGTCCACGACAATGATCCATAGTGGCCCCCAATCGGGATCCCCTAACGGGGCCGCGGCCCCCACACCCCAACCCATCTCCTCAACCAGTTTAATTGAGGCGGGTTGTTGAGGCTGAGATTCGATCCCCAGACCTCGTTGATAAGGAGCCTTCAACACGGCTCTCATCACCAACTGAGCCATTTTGTTAGGGGTAAGGCTTCACCCGTACCCGTGGGCAATACCAGCTGCTCAAATACTGCACCACGCGAAGCAGTCCACAATAGTGATCCATAGTGGCCCCCAATCGGGATCCCCTAACAGGGCCGCGACCCCCACACCCCAACCCAGCTCAGTTGGTGATGAGAGCCGTGTTGAAGGCTCCTTATCAAGGAGGTATGGGGATCGAATCCCAGCCTCAACAACCCGCCTCAATTAAACTGGTTGAGGAGACGGGTTGGGGTGTGGGGGTGTTACGCCCCCGGACGAGGCGAGGCTATTTGGGCAACATTACAAGCGACTTCGTTCTTAACAGGGGGCCGCGGCCCTGTTAGGGGATCCCGATTGGGGGCCACTATGGATCACTATCGTGGACTGCTTCGCGTGGTGCGGTATTTGAGCAGCTGGTATTGCCCACGGGTACGGGTGAAGCCTTACCCCTAACATAAAAGTGCACCCTTGTGGTGAGTCCCTTCCCTGGACCCTTGCTGCGCGGGGATACTTTGTGCACCGGGCTGCCTTTTTTATTTCTTAGTAGTTTTTTTTAGAAGGGGAGCCTTGGTGCACCGGTTGAGGTATTGTCGTGTGACCTTGAGGTCACGGGTTCGAATCCTGGAAGCAGCCTCTTGCAAAAATGCAGAGTAAGGTTTGTCCACATTTCACCCTTGTGGTGGGACCCTTCCCCGCACGGGGATGCTTTGTGCACCGGGCTGCCCTTTTATTCTTTAATAGTTATTTTCCTTTTTCCTAGGAGATTTTTGAGCTATTATTTTTCTGGTTGGTTGTTGAAGAAATGGTAAAAATATAACTTTGAAATCGCCTGTTCATGTATAAATTCACTCGCCAAGAACATGACAAAAGAATATTAGTTCTAGTAATATTCATGTTAATGAGTTTCCCAATTGTCTTTAAAATCTCACATTCCTCTCAAGAATGAGAAATTCTTATTTGTACATGTCATATTATAGAACTCTTAGTAGGTTTAGCACCTAAACACTCCGTTTTTTCAAGGGGGTCTAGCAATATTTTTGTTGAAGGAGACATATCCCCTTGTTAGATTGATCAACCTCATGCTTAGAAAGTACCTCAATAGATCAAGATCTTTATTATCAAGTTCATATGTCAGAAAACTTTTTAACCTTAGTAATATGTTGTCATCATCAACTGTGAGAATGATACATCCACATAAATATTGATGCAGAAAAACACAACAAAAACTACATGCAATATGGTCACTACATGTGACAAACTCATCATCACAAGATATGATTATATATTTTATCTTTCATCTATATGTATTGATCAAGTTAAAAGTTAATATTTTTCAAATGTATATTTTATTTTATTTGTATTTTCGTTTTGAGCCTTTCCTTTTAGAGTTTGAGCTAGCCAAGCCTAAAGCCCACCAAACCCATACCACAATCAATTGCCCACATAAATGCGCTAATCTCTCCATCTTTCCATCTTATGACAATCGACCATCCAATTAAAATCTTTGATTAAAAAGTCTCCTTGACCACCTCCTTTTCACGCATAATTCAAGCCCTTTTCTACAACCAATCATCCAATTAAAATCTTTGATTAACTTTTCATGAGAAGTCTTCTTAGAATTCTTTTTTTTCACACTCACCACTTATCACATAAAGACCCCACCTTTTGTTAAAAGGCAAGCTACCTTAGGCTCATCAGGACGTGCACACAACACAAGAAACGACTAGGGCTTTTAATATATGGAATGAGTGATGCTGAAAGGAATAGAAATAGTGGGTGAACAAAACCTAAAGGTGCGTTCTTCTCAACATAGTATCAGAGCGATGAATCCATCGATCGACATCACGGTTTTTTGCTGGATCAACTCTCTCATCTTCGACGACCTAATCTACCTAAAGGTTTGTTCGTTGGAGTCGCCGTGTTTGCTGGATCGACCCTCTTACATTCGACTTCGCCGACGTGTTGTTTTTGTTGGATCAACTTTCTTATCTTCGACGACTCGATCGTTTCTGTGGCCATCGATTATTGCTGCTCTTCGTTCGTCCCTAATGATTGTTTCTGTCATCGCTTCTTCCAGCTACTGTTTTTGTCATGCCCCCTCCAGCGGCTGTTTTTGGCTAGCCATCGATCGCAGTTGCTTTTCGTTCGTTTCCAACGATTATTTCTGTCGCCGCTTCTTCCAGTTACTGCTTTTGTCGTGGCCTCTAGCAATTGTTTTGGCGTTGTTGCTCCCAACAACTGCATCTGTTTCGGTTTCTGTCCAAGTGAGTTTGCAGTCTCTATTCCAGTATTCCTAGGTAGCAGCGCTTCCTACAATCGCATATTTGAAGGTATATCTTGACCACCTATACTTCATGAAGGGGTGCTTCTTCCTGTGTGCTCTTTCTCTCCATATGAGGGACAAATTGAAGAGTGTTGTCGTCCCTGAAGGGAAAATTGATCAAACTAAAAACTATCTTTAGCCGAAATTCGAATGCAAATTTCTCTCATGGCATGACTCACATCAAATTGAATGGTATGAACTGCCTCCTATGGGCTCAATCTATGCAGATATATATTGGGATACGTCAAAGGCTTGGATTTATTACTGGATCCAACCTGCTCCCATCAAGAATGACCCTTATGAGGAATGAGAAGGTGAGAACCTCACCGTGATTACTTGACTTCTCAACTTTATGGAACCCAAGGTTGCAAGCCAATTCTTATTCTATCAAATTGCTAAAGAAATGTGAGAATTAATTGAACAAAATTATCTTAAAAAAACTTGGCAAGGATCTACCAATTTCAAACAGACAAATATATATAATGAATATGAATGACTTCGATGAGTACTATAACAAACTGACTCATAAGTGGGCAGAAATTGACCAATATTTTGCTATTCAAACTATAGAGGACTACAAAACCGAACTCATGCAACGAAGTTCTTTGAAATGCTTTATGGCCTTTCTTCAGAGCTTGATTTCCAAAGAGTTCAGATGTTGGAAAGGGGCTCTGTTCCTAATTTGGAGACTGTTGTCCATTATGTTCAGGGAGAAGCTAGCCGTATAAACCCTATACGTACTGATGTGAATGTATGGTATGATAAATCTGCCCTTATAGCTGAACAAAGAAACTGGAACACTAGAAACGTGAAACAAGAGGACAAGAGTAAGATGAAGTGCCCCCGCTGTGGAAGAAGGGATATGTGAAGGATAAGTGTTGGTACTTGCATCCCAACTTGGTTCCACTAGGATGGATTCGTGGTACCGATAAGTGATATGTTAGATCCCAAACTGCTTTGTATGGCACCTTGGACAATAAAGGTCACCTTATGACGGAAAATGAAGGCTTAATTAGAGAGCTAAATGCCATGAATGCCAATGTTAGAAGATCTCCTGTTAAAGACATGTATGGTACCGCTGCTTATGCTCAAACTACCTCTCTATCAACTATGAAGTCGCACCCATCCTGGATCATGGACTTTGGAGCTTTTGATCATATGACAAGATCTACTAGTGGGATTACTTCTGTCTCTCCTTCATCTGACAGTGTTAGACTTGCTGATGGATCTTTTGCATCGGTGACCGGTAAAGGGATTATTCAAATCTTACATAATATCTTCCTTAAATCGGTTATAATTGTTCCTTCATTCTACCAACTTGCTTTCTGTGAGCAATTTAACTAAACAACTTAATTGCTTTATTACCTTTTTTTCTTCTCATTGTGTCTTCCAGGATCTGGCGGGTGGGAAGATGATTGTTGGTGACATAAGTCATGTGGTGTTTATGTCATGGACACTGGACATGCATTTGGTGCTCAGAAATACTCAAGTACTGATCGGTTAATACTATGACATAAAAGATTTGTGCATGTGAGTTTGAAGACTCAGAAATTTTTTTTTTCTAGTTCCTTTGATGTGGCTACAATTAGAATTGAATGTCAATCTTATGAATTTGGAAAACATTGTAGAACCAAATGTGTTCCTAGTTGTAGTAAGAGTGCTAAATGTTTTGATTTTATACATTCTGATGCTTGTACGTCCTCAGTTTACTATATGAACGAATTTTGTTATTTTTTTTATTCATTGATGATTACTCTCGCTTTACTTGAGTTTACCTTATGAAAAAATGAAGTGTATGAAATATTTTGATTATTTTATTACTATGTGAAGACTTACTTTGGTGCCTAAATTAAAATTCTTAGGAGTGACAATAAAGGAGAATTTACAGGTGGGGATCTTCAAAGGTTCTTGGGGGTGATCATGACATTGTTTTTCAAACTTCATGCTCTGGAACTCCTCAACATAATGTAGTAGAGAGGAAAAATCATCATATTATTGAAACTACTTGGTGCTTACTGCAAGAGATGCATATCCCTAAGGAATTGTGGGATGAAGGTGTTCTCACTTCAGTCTACCTAATTAATCGAATGACATATGATACTTTGGAGGGGAAGTATCCACTTATTTGTCCAAATCTCCCTTTAATATTCTTCCTCCTAATGTTTTTCAGATGTGCTGCCTTTGTGCACATTGTGGGACCACATAAAGATAAATTAGGTCCTCAAGCTATAAAATGTGTTTTCGTTGGATATGCTGCTAACTAAAAAGAGTATAAGTATTACACCCCTTTGTTGCATTGAAGGATTATATCTAAAGATATCACGTTCTTTGAGCATACTCCATTTTACTCGGAAGTAGGGAAAAATGTCAAGTTAATAATGAAGACGAAGGTGGTATGATGTCGCCGCTTCCTGCATTTGTGGATATTCTAACTCATAGTAACATGAACGTTCTGATTGAGAATGAAGTCTCAACAAATAACCCTCATGTCTACAAAAGGAGAAAGGATCTCCAAGTAAGACAGTAATGCTCATGTTCCACCATCCGCCTCCACTCCTCCAGACCCGAACACTGAGACCACTCAAGGAGATACATCTTCTCCTCTCTAGATTTATAGTGGTCGTACCACATACACTATTGAGAAATATGTTGGGTATCAATCTATTTCTCCATTCTTGAAATCATATCTTGCTTCTATTTCCTCTATTTTCATCTCTAATAATTTTTCAGATGCTATGCCTAGTATGTGCACTGGAAGAAATCTATGGCGGTGGAGATGAATGCTCTTCAACGTCAAAATACTTTGGAAATTATTATATTTCTCAATGGGCGTCATACTATTGGATGTAAATGGATATATACTATTAAATATCTTCTCTTGATAGATATAAAACAAGACTTGTTGCCAAAGGTTTTACCCAAATTGATTGAATTGATTTCCAGGAGACATTTACCCTTGTTGCTAACTCAACTATGTTAGAATTCTGTTATCTATCGTTGCTCACAAATCTTGGCAACTATACCAACTTGATGTGAAGAATGCATTTCTTCATGGAGAACTAAAGGAAGAAATTTATATGACTTCTCCTGGCATATAAGTTCCTAAATCATATGGAGCTTAAAAAGGCTTTATATGGACTTAAACAATCACCTCGAGACTGGTTTGAGAAGCTAAGTGTCAAACTCTTGAGCATGGATTTTTCTCGTTGCACTTATGATCATTATGTCTCCATCTATAGGAAGGAGGAATATATCACTATTCTTATTGTTTATGTGTATGATATTATTATTAATGACACTGATGATCAACACATTGCTCTTGTTAAAAGAGAGTTGACCTCTACTTTTGAAATTAAAGATTTATGCCTTCTTAGGTATTTTCTTGGAATTGAAATTACTAGATTGCCGAAAAGATTATGATTTCCCAACACAAATACGTCTTGGACCTCCTCAACGACGTTGGATATCTTAGAGTGAAACCTGTGGATATCCCCGTTGATCTTAATTATGATATTCATAAAGTTGATTATCCTAATCTTGAAAGGAAGTTGGACTTCCAACACATTGTGGAAAAATTAATTTACTTAACTATCACCAGGTCAGATATCTCGTTTGTTGTTGGGTTGGTTAGCCAATTTAAGCACAACTCTAAAGTTCATCATTATGAAGCTGCTCTTCGGATCCTTACATATCTAAAAAAAGGATCACGGAAAAGACATTATTTATCAAAATCATGGTCACCTTAAAGTTCACGGCTACTGTGATGAAAACTGGGCTGGGTCCTCCTCTGATAGATGATCTACGAGTGAATATACTATCTTCGTGGGTGGAAATTTTATTTTCTAGAAAAGTACGAAACAGAACTGTACAACCCCTATTCTCCGAGGGTGGGACCCCCTCAAGGCCACGTAGGCAGAAGTTAAAGTCAATGGTCAAACCGAAGATATCAGGCAGCTTACCAGGACTATGTAACCCCGGGTGCGAGTAGCGACTTACTCGCCCCCAAGCTGGCGACAAGGAGTAGGCCCCGGAGCTATTCAGGCAGACGAGCGAGAAGGCCAAGGGCCTGGACTTACTCGCCCATAGGCGGCTTTCAACTACCAACTCGCCAAGCCTGAGGCGAAGTCCTTACCTACTCACTCGCTCAAGACTTTGCTCAACCATCTCAAAGGGGGCAAGGCACAGTCGCCTGCACCACCTCCCTCAAGATTTGTCTATAAATTGACCCCTAGGGGTACCAAGAAGGGCACTTGTGAAAACCAGAGCTTCATCCCCCACATAGGCGAGAACCTTTCCTAGTCAGTGCCTTCCTAGTACCAAGCTCGGCCATTCGTTGGTTGTGGAGGAGAAGACTCCTTCGAGCTTCTGGGTACGTGGTGGGACCTCCCTGCCGCAACACCTGGGGTCCTGTTGTTATTGTCCTAGTCCCTTCGTCGTTACCAGTCAAGCCATCTAGTTGGACTGCTGGGCGAGTAGTCTCCGACTGCATTGATCCGAATTTTGGAGCTAGGATTTTCCTGACTTCAACACTTTGGTGCGGTGAGCGTGGATCGTAGCCAGAGGGAGAAAACTTAGTAGAAAGGCGAGATGGTTGCAGCTGGCGACCATGAGGAGGTAGTTGGCAACTCGGCCGGAGGCGGCGAGTTTGTGACGTTAGCTGTTTTTGAAGAGTTCGCGCGGCGTATAGAGGGGACCGTGCGAGCAGCTCTCCAACCTCGCACAGAGGGCACGACGACCTCACCTCATCGCCCGGTTCTGACCGAGGAAGGTGGTCCCCCCGGCGAGCAGGGAAGGAGCACGCGGATGAGCCCGGGCGGCCGAGGAGGTCGCAGTTTTACCCGCAGACCTCACTTGGAATCGGCGGAATCCGATTCCTCGAGGTGGAGGAGCAGGCGAGGTACTATGGTACTCGTCAATACGGCGAGTATGGAGGTGATACTCGCCAGGGGGAGGATCGTCGCCAGACAGGTGAGAGGAGCCCATTCTGTGAGGAGATTCTTACTGCGCCCGTGCCAGAAGGGTTCAGAGATCCCGTGATGAATTACTACTCAGGGAGGTATGACCCTATCCGTCACATCTAATGGTTCGAGGATGTAGCCTCCATCCGAACCATGTCGGATGCCTTCAAATGTAGGCTCTTCGCTATCACCTTCAGAGGGAAGGTCAGAGACTGATTCCATCAGTTGCAAGCAGGTTCGATCTACTACTTCGAGGATCTGTGTCGGGGGTTGACGATGCGGTTCGCCACGGCCAGGAAGATGAAGAAGGAGCAAAGGAGACGTTGGGGCACTATAACGATCGCTTCCAGGAGGAAGTGTTGGACATCCAGGAGGTGGATGACCCCACCTTGCAGTCTGCCCTGGTGTTCGGCCTAAGCGAAGGCCTCTTCAAGTTGGAGCTCGGCAGGAATCCTCCCTATTCTTATGACAATCTTATCGAGAGAGCCAACAAGTTTGCTCAAGGGGAGGCTTCTAACCGCGACTTCTTAGCCAGGCTCACCAAACTGACCAGGGAGGAGGAGGAAGAAGAAGAGAAGACCCCCGAGAGAAGGAAGAAGGAAGAGCCCAGGAGGGTGGAGAAGAGGAAGCCAGATGAAAGGCGAAGGGAAGAAAAGAAGAGGGAGGAGCCCAGGAAGGAAGAGCCAAGAAGCGTCGGGAAGACTCATCGTGACTCCGGAGCGTCGGGAAGAAGAAATGCGCTACCAGGTTCCTGTTAACCGACCACCTTGGAGGCCAGCAGGACGGTTTCAGTATCAGGGTCAGGGAAGGAGATCCCCGGAGAGAAGAAACATCAACCAGCCGGAGAGGCGTCAAGGAAGAGGAAGGGAGGAAGCGATGACGGTTTCCCGGCACGGCAACCAGCACGGTCGGAAAAATCGGCGGAGGAGGCCACTGGTGGAGGAGATCCCCCTCTATTGTGATCTGCACCAGGTGGAGGGGCACGGGACGATGGCTTGCCCAGATTTTTGGGAAGCCAGGAGGAGGTTGGCAGCAGGAGAAGCAGGAGGAGAGCAACAGAGGATAGAAGCCCCCCGTCGAGCCGCCGGCGGTGCAAGTCGTCGCTCGAAGGAGGAATGAAGATTGGATCGACCATGGAGGTCGAGGAGACATCGCCTAGGGAGGCAGAGGAGGAGGAGTGGGGGTGATCCACGGGGGAGCAGGGCTAGGAGCTTCCCGCAAGGGTAGCCTCCATCAGATTTATCGAAGGAGTGTCGCCTCAACCTCGCAAGCACCACCCCCACTGGAGGAAATTACCTTTTCAGAGGAGGATATGCTAGGGAATGAGAATCCGTTCCATGATGCCCTCGTGATCCAGGCAGCAGTGGAAGACTTCACCGTTGATCGAATTCTGATCGATAACGGTACCTCTGTGAACGTCGTCTTCAAAGAGACGTTCGACGGGCTGGGCGTCGGAGCTGAAAGAGTCCGGGCGTCGGATGGTCCTCTCTTTGGCTTCTCAGGAGAGAAGGAGGTGGAGGGAGGAGTAGATCTCCTTGTAACACTCGGTGGCACCTCCCTCAAGTGCCGCTTCGTCATCGCCGACGCCCCGAGTTGCTACAAGGCTATCTTCGGAAGGCCGCTTCTCAACGTCTTCAAGGCCGTCCCGTCCTCCTACCATCAGTGCCTCAAGTACTGCCAGGGAGATGTCCAGGTGAGGATCATAAGCGATCCAAGAGCCGCCCGCGAGTGCTACCTCAGCGCGGTCAGCACCATCAGCTGGATGGCTGGCGCAAAGGAGTTTGAAAGAGTGCTGGGGAGCACAACCAAACTGGAAGTAGCCGAAGAGGTGGAAGAGATCGAGGTACTCTCCGAGGCAGGAGTATCTGGGTCGATCTCTGAAGATCAGCGAGAAGATGGAGATGACGGCGTGTCTGCAAGAGAACGTCGACATCTTTGCCTGGAGTGCTGCTGAGATACCGGGGATCGATCCTGAGGTTGCCTGCCATCGCCTTAATCTCGACCCCTTGGCAAAGCCCGTTCGCCAGAAGAGGAGGTCAAGTGCCACCATGTTGGCCGCACCTATCATCAACATGTGTCGGAGTTCCAGTACCCAGACTGGGTCTCGAACGTTGTAATGGTGAAGAAGGCTGGGGGCACCTGGAGGATGTGTGTAGATTTTTCGTTGTTAAATAAAAGCTGCCCAAAGGGTAAGGGTGTGCGTCAAAAACCAAAACCGACCGAACCGGGCCGAACCGACCAGACCGAACCGAATTTCAGACCAAACCGATCGGTTCGGTTCGGTTCGGTTTCGGTTTTCGGTGGTCGAAAATCGACCCCCATTCGGTTCGGTTCGGTTCGGTTTTCAAAACCGATTGAATCGAACTGAACCGAACCGAGGGAGCAGCATTAATTTATGCGGGCTGTTCGCGTGAAATTCACGTGGCTTTTAGCGAGCGGCATTACATTCGGTTTTATGCATTACGTTATTCATTTGACTTTTGTTATTGTTTTAAATTTTGAGCATTGACTTTTATTATTGTTTTAAATTTTGAGCATTGACTTTTGTTGTGATTATGAATTTTTATAACTGGAATAGTTTTTATCTACCATGTTGATGCTTTATGAAGCATCATTTGGTTGTGATTATCATCTAAAATTGTGCAACTAATAACTATAGTTGATTTCGAGTTTATGAATGGAGAAATTCTACATTATTAAAAGATAAATTGCTTTAGATTGCTAAAATATTACAGGTTTAATTCCTGTAATATTTTAGCTATGAACTATAGTTGATTCCGAGTTTAATTGTCATTGGGTTTATTGAATCTAGAAAGTTTCAATTGTTAAAGCTTGTCGGTAAGTTTGTGAGTCCTGGCAGAAATAGAGTGGACATTTAAGTGGTATTTTCAATAATTGTCAAATAAAGTTGTTTATCTGATAGAATTTTGATCTGAATAGGATGATGCATATTTTTGGTTTTTATTTTCATTTTATGGAACTGTGTAATAAAATCTTCTCCAAGTGGTACTTGTAAAGCTAGGAAGTAATGAAATCACTATCTTTAGAAGTTTCAAAAAGCAGCACGATTTATAGTGGCCATTAGTTATGCTATTTTTGTTTTGTACCTTAGCATCAACATATGTTTGATGTATAACCGCTTATGATGAATAAACCGAACCGATAGGTAAAAAACCGAACAGAACCGATTGGTTTCGGTTTTGGGTAAGTAAAAACCGAGGCTATTCGGTTCGGTTTCGGTTTTGCATAAAACCGAACCAAACCGACCCGCTTGCAGGCCTACCAAAGGATTGTTATCCCTTGCCTCGAATCGACGCGCTGGTTGATTCAGCTGTCGGTTTTTCTGTAATGAGCTTCCTTGATGCGTTTTCAGGATACCACCAGATCTGGATGCATCCCCCCGATTGCCGCGATGTCTCCTTCATCACTAGTGATGGCTGCTACAGTTACAAGATGATGTCCTTTGGGTTAAAGAACGCAGGGTCTACCTACCAGCGGATGATGGACCATGTCTTCAAGGAGCAGAAGGGGAGGAATCTAGAAGTGCACGTAGACGACCTCTTGATCAAAAGCAAGAGCGTCCAGGAACATGTAGCTGATCTGGTGGAGACCTTCGCAACGCTGAGGAAGTTCAAGATGAGGCTCAATCCGGCAAAGTGTGTGTTCGGAGCTGGAAGGGGGAAGTTTCTGGGGCATCTCATCACCCCGGAAGGGGTAGAGCCGAACCCTGACAAGGTTAAGGCAATCCTGGAGATGACTTCGCCGAAGACAATGAAAGAAGTCCAAAGGTTGACAGGAAAGCTGGCAGGTCTTAGCCGCTTCCTGTCAAAGGCCGGAGAGAAGTGCTCTCCATTCTTCAAGACGCTCCGAAAGAATGAAGGCTTTAAGTGGTCCAAAGAATGCGAGAAGGCGTTCGAAAGGCTGAAGGAGCAGTTGACCCAGACACCTCTCCTCCAAAGCCTGGTCGACATTCTTCCGCCAGAAGACGATGTCAAACTTCTTGTCCTTCATCGCCAGGAAGAGATCCTCGCGGACACCGCAAAGTGAAGGGGTGATGAACGCCGCCGCCGGTCTCTGCTGCGGGCGAACAGGTATCTGCGAGAAGTCGCCAGAGACGAAGACAAACTTCTCATTCCAACGATGAACCTTGTTCGAGGTTCCCGATACTTTGCAGTGGTGGCTGCCGAAGTAGACGACCCCTTCCTTGGTCGCAACCATGTAAAAGATCTTCCTAAAAACGTCAAGATCAAAAGCGATCTTCTCGGATCGCAGGAAGCACAGGTAGCCAACGATGATGGCTACACTGTTCATATTAATCTGTGCGGGGACCCACCCGTAGTACCTCAGTATCTGACAAAACTCGGGCCAGAGGGGAAGTCGCAACCCAACTTCGAAATGGGAGAGGGGAAAGGCGAGCCTTCCATTCAAGAAGGAATTTATCCGTTCCCCGGAGGCCGACAGACAGGCGCGGAAGTCCTGGGCGAGGTAGTGGTGGACGAACATCTCCAAATCTTCAGGGCGAGTAACTGATTTTTTGAACTTCTTCGCGATGAAGTTTTGGGCGTAAGACGGCGGGCTTCAGCCTCCACGGACGGCGTCATCGAGAAGAGAAGGATCTTGTTTGGCTGGTTGGATACTCGAGAGGTTTCAGGAAGCATATCGACTTCGGACCCCCTACCCTCCTATTTATAGAAAGCACAGGGGGGGGGGGGGGGGGGGGGCGAACTTATTACGCACGATGTTCTACCTACCCGCTCGTATCGATAAACGAGTTAACCTCCTCGCAAAAGGAACTTGCTCGGTCAAACTTAAGCCGCAGAGACGCGGCAATCACCAGATCCTCGTCACAAATACAACGACAAACAGAGATAAGCGTAAAAATCATGCAAAAGATGAAAACAACACAAACACAACGAGCAAACAAACCTCAAATAAGAGTTCAAAATCACTACAGGTAGTCAGCATAATGTTCGTAGAATGCAAAAGAAAGATAAGGGTCCTAATTCACAGATGGATCGCCGCGCCTGTCCGAGGTCACGCTATGTCGCCCGGAAAAGCCCAGCTGACGAGCAAAACCCATCTGCTCCCTAGCCCTCGCCATAAGCTCCTCATTGAGGCGAATATGCTCTTCCATGCTAGTAAGGGTCCCGAGGGATCCCATACTCGCCCGCATACCACGAATATCCGCCTTAAGTAAATCCTGGCGATGTTCCACATCCGCCATCCGCCTCTCCAGCTCGTTAATAAGACAATGCTTTCCTTCCGAAGTCTCCAATCGATGCTCGAACCCCTCGATGTTCGCAACGCGCCCCTCTAGCTGAGATAAACGCCGATGTACCTCATACGCCATCAACCTTTCGACTTTCATCTCAAGATCGAGATAGGCAGAGGCCATCTTCGCCCTGTACTCACGAGTAGGAAGGCCCTGTGCCTCGATAAAGGCCGATCTCGGAGACTTCGCTCGAGCTGGAAAAGGGATAAGTTAGTAAAAGAGCCAAAAAAAGGCAGTTCGGCACATCATTTATACCTGCTCGCACTGGCGCTGCCCTCGGTTGATAACGAGGAGAGGGTGTTCGCCGAGGAACATCCCGACGGGGAGGTGAAGATAGTCGGCGAGGAGACTGTGATCACCGAGGGCTAAGCCGTCGGCGAGGAGGAGAAGGCCGGCGTGGCGAAGGTGAGCGCCGAGGAGAGATATGTCGGCCCCCTGAACGTCCACCCCGTCCATTCCCGCCACCCTAGTGATGAGGCGGAGGTACCACATCGGGCCATCGAGGAAGAGGAAGAGTAGGCGGATCCTGGGGCGCCGTTCCGCGAGCACCGGCCCTCACCGATGACGAAGGTTGGGCCGCGGAAGAAGATCCTCCCCCTCCCCTTCTCTCAGAAGTCTGAAGATTTGGCATTTCTAGGTTTGAAGTGCGAGGAGTCCCGGACGAGGAAGACGGCTGCGAGATGGTGTCTCTTGACTCTTGAGTTTTTCAAAGTTACCCGCCCTAAACGGGTACCGCCCTCTGCGCGCTCTGATAAAGGGGCCGGTTGGCGAAGAGGTTCCTGCTGCGGGATAACGCTGCGGGGATGACCGGGGGAGGCGGTATGTGTTCGACACTCACACGTTCTTCCACCGGAGGCGTCTGCGTATTCGTCTCCACGGGAAGCTCACCTACAAAAGAACGTCAGCATCAACGGAGAGGCAGTATCACGATTTCGGTAAAGAGGCGATGATCACCTTCTAGGAGAAGGTCGGGATGGGCGCTTAAACGTTCATCCTCGGCATCCAGTTGGATAGCGTCATCCCCCAAACCCTCATCGTTCGGCCGGGTTGGGGTCGCCTCAGGTAAGGAGGCCGCGTGATCAACACGAGTGCCCTCCTCGCACGGTGGCTTGGAATGGCGATCAGTAGAGTCCCCCTTCCTCTTGCGCGTATTGGAACTCTTTGTCTTGTTCATCAACTTCCTCAACAGTTCGGCCTTCGCGAATATCTCCTCGGTAGTCATCATCTCGCCGGGTATAAAAAAGTGGCGTGCCATGGAAGGACCATCCCCCTCTATTTATAGATTTCGAAGGACCCCTCTTGTCTTCCGAGTAAGACAGATACTAGCCAGAAGCAACTCGTCGAATACGGGTTGGATGATTCTTTCCGAGCATCTTTGTTACTCGCAAAGAGCGGAGATTATGTACAACTCTTATTCTCCGAGGGTGGGACCCCCTCAAGGCCACGTAGGCAGAAGTCAAAGTCAATGGTCAAACCGAAGATATCAGGAAGCTTACCAGGACTATGTAACCCCGTGTGCGAGTAACGACTTACTCGCCCCCAAACTGGCGATAAGGAGTAGGCCCCGGAGCTATTCAGGCAGACGAGCGAGAAGGCCAAGGGCTTGAACTTACTCGCCCATAGGCGGCTTTCAACTACCAACTCGCCAGCCTGAGGCGAGGTCCTTACCTACTCACTCTCACAAGACTTTGCTCAACCATCTCAAAGGGGGCCAGGCACAGTCGCCTGCACCACCTCCCTCAAAATTTGTCTATAAATAGACCCTCAGGGGTACCAGGAAGGGCACTTGTGAAAACCAGAGCTTCATCCCCCACATAGGCGAGAACCTTCCCTAGTCAGTGCCTTCCTAGTACCAAGCTCGACCATTCGTTGGTTGTGGAGGAGAAGACTCCTTCGAGCTTCTGCGTACGTGGTGGGGCCTCCCTGCCGCAGCACCTGGGGTCCTGTTGTTATTGTCCTAGTCCCTTCGTCGTTACCAGTCAAGCCATCTAGTTGGACTGCTGGGCGAGTAGCCTCCGGCTGCATTGATCCAAATTTTGGAGCTAGGATTTTCCTGACTTCAACAAGAACGTTGTTGCTCGATCATCTGTTGAAGCAAAATATTGGGTCATTGCCATTACGACATGTGAGTTAATATGAGTTAAATCGATCTTGGGCGACATGAGGTTTCCTGTCTAGGAGGCCATAAACTTACACTCTGATAATCAATCAGCTATCCACATCGCTAACAACCCTGTCTTTCATGAGAGGATCAGAGGACTAAACATATAAAGATATGTTGTCATTTTGTGCTGGAGAAAATTCAGAACCAAACCATTACTACTGTGTTTGTTCCTACTGGGGTTTAACTGTCTGTTATGTTTACCAAAGCTGTTTCTGGTAAAAATCTTCACACGTACTCTCTCAACACCTCCAACCACCTTAATTAAATCCCAAGACTAAGCCACATCCTTCTTCCTGCAATGGCTCTCAAATTCTATGAATAGGTTTGGAAGTTTATGTTGTAAGACACTCTTTGAATGAAAATTTAAGTTTGCTTTTGCAAATCTTGTCCACTTTTATATTCTCTTCTCTCTTGTTATTGGACATCCGGTAGCGATTAACTGCAAGCACTTGGAGGCGGACTTTTAAGGAAGGAGAATGTGACGATATGATGACAGACTGCTCGTGTGTCTACTAACCAAGACAACTGAATAGACTATGATATTGTCCATTTTTTTGCATTATCTTTACTTCCGTTTTAAGTTGTAAGTTATAGACTATCAATTAGTGAATATTTTTCAAGTCTCGAACTTGTCAACGTCCTGTTTCTAGGTTATCTATAATTGTTCGTTGCTATTTTACCGCTTGAAATTCGAAAACATGCCTAATTTAATGATCTAATCTCAAGATAGTCATGTTTATTTTGCATAACTTTTTTATAAATGCACCTCTATCATTTTGGTACTAGAGATAAGTTTCCTTAACTCTCATCTAGGGAAGTCCTAGTGCAATATTTTTACATGACAACTTGCTGCTTGATTTATTAAAAATATCAATTCAACCTATATTGAGTTGAAACATTTTGGAGGTGTTCGTAATATCTTAATTAAGACGTATACAAATTTCAAGCCATTTTAAGTTTGCTTGATATCCCAAAAACAAATTTATACATGCATATGCTTCAACATTTTCCTGCATTCATAAATTTTGGTAACCTTTACTAATCTATGTAGATCTCTAAATCTAGAACATTAAAGTTTACCAAATTATCCAAATCATATCTTTAATATATTTTAAATCAACACAATTGTTTTAAATATCCTTTGACATGTCTGACATGTAGGTTTTGAGGGAAAAATAATTTTTTTTGATAGATATGTTACGTTCTTATGTAAAATATTGACCGACATATCCGATTTTTTCTGATATATCGTCCGACACGATTCTTGAGGATATCATTTCAACTTGTGTGGTTATTGCACTTTTTTACTTCATTTCAAGAGCATCTCTATAAAATGGATGTTAAGAAGGTTTTTTTTCACAAGCTTCTTGACGAAGAGGTTCCAATGACTCTACATCCTTGTCTATTGCTAGAAGGGGGGAGGGGGGGGGGAAGAAAGGTTTATCTTCTTAAATCTATTTGTGAACTCAAGCAGTCGCCCCATGCATGATTTTCACGGTTTAATGGGATAGTATATAATATGGGATTCACACAAGTGCTATATGTACTATTCTACTAATAAGATGTTTATTTCACAAGCGAAGAAGTCATTGGGATCATTCTTTGATATTGAAAACATGGTTGACCTACAATATTTCTAGGTATAGAGATACCTCTAAAGCCTCCAAACTGTTCTTTGTGAATCAACAGAAGTACACATTGGATTTCTATCAGATATGGATATATTGAGTTGCAAGCCCTCTCACACTCCCATGTCCTCATATTTTGATTAATGCAGATGATAGAGAACTCTTGAGTTATGTTTAAATGTACATGTTTGGTATAATGTGTTCCATGTGCGGGATCTAATAGCAGCGCACCCCATGTGCGGGATCTAATAGCAGCTAATCATGCCCTCTATTCACAAAAGAAATCATGGCGTGCATTCCCTCGGAATAGTCCTTGCAGTCCCTGCCTCACAGGCTCTTCACTCGCCTGCTGAATATGGCCCTCGCTCATAAGACGTGGCCTCCACTATGCACACCCTTCACGTAGTCCTCGCCAGCAAGTCGCAGAACTTGCAACGCATGCCTTCCACACAGTCCTCGCATGAAGGATGTAGTTCTTGCATCCAATATTATCTCGACGGTACAACAATGAGATTAACCACATAAATAGTCATCGCGTAAAGTCTACTCTTCATTTGTATGGTCAAACATTAACTTGCAGCACATAGATCGTGCGTGGGGTATGTAGTGGTATGATAACAACCTTGTTGGTCTCGAGGGATATGCACCTAATTAATCTTAGTGGATCATCTGTCATGTGTCAATAACATCTTCAACATGCTTCACCCGTGACGGTCACCTTCTTCAGATAGAAGAGCTATATATACCCCCTTTGAAGAAGAAACGAGAGTTCAAATTTCTACGGAGAAGAGCAATAGCAGTAAGACAGAGGTGGCTGAAAGAATGAACTATATGGTTCCTGGGTTAGTGGTGGGTTCTATGTACTCTCTGCTTGTGGTTTGAGTAGTTATGCTCAAATCACTCCAAGGACAGATCGAGGTCAACACCCTAAAAGGTGTAGTGAGCGCAGAGCTGAGTAGAACTCGGAAACCAGAGGCCATGACAGATAACCATGACCCTAAAACGTCGACGAACTCAGAATTTGTGACAGAGCAAGATCTGACCGTCATCCAGTTAGACAATCTAGTCCAAGTAGTGCAAACTCTTACCAACCTTCCTGCTCAAACCTCATTCCCTCAACTTCCTCTTTCTCTCACTTCCATGCATATTCTCATCTACATCCCCTAAAATTGTGCTTCTTCCTCCTGTTAACTCCACCAACATTCACCAAAACCCACCATCTACTGTTTGCCCGAAAGTTTGCGACCTCAACTTTTCGATCATAATACCCGGCCCCGACGGTCACGCTTTTCTGAGACCGCCCAGACCGCCTGTCTCATCGCCGGAAGATTTTCTAAGGCACATGCGGTCAACTTCCAGCGAGACCGCGTGACCGCCCGGTCTGAAGTTTTCTCTCTTTTTGCTATTTGTACCTCATGTATCCTCTCTTCTCTGCCCCGGTTCTCCTGGACCCCAGGCATCCCATTATTTTTGGACCTGCACGTTTGGGCAGGCTCCCGCGTCTATAAATAGAGGGGTAGGTGTACCAGAAAAGAGACTTTTGATTCGAGCCTCCAGCTTATGACATGTATAAGCAGTCTCGAATTTTGTCTCTTTTCTACCTCTCACCCTAACCTGTTTTAGACCCTCCTGTAACCCTTTTTTGATCAATCAAAGCAGACTTCTTACTTAGCAACCTCTCTTCTGGCATCCTTTAGCCCAAGTAACCGGCAGTCCACAGTTTTCCCTCATCCTTTTGAAGTGTGAGTTTTGAAGGTACAATTTTTGTGCCAATATCCACCTTCAATGACATAATGCGGGGAACTCTGCAACCAAAACATGTCTCTGATGGCCCCAGAAATGGATGCTCAACCTGCGGGTCAGTTACTGGAATTTCCCGCCGCCTATGAGGCAGAGAATAACACCAATGCCGATAACGACGACGAATTGTCACCCTTTAATTATCGCATCTGTACGACGCAGTTCCCGCAGAACTTCCACCAACCAAAACCCCCACCCTCAACGAGAGTAGCGATCCAGAGAACCATATTAGGAGGTTCGAGTTCTCTCTTGCGACGAGGACCCTTCGTGGCATCCCAAAGTGCGGTCTTGGAAGGATCTGCGGTCGACTGGTTCTTAGACCTCACTACCGGGAGCTTCACGAGCTACAACAAGCTAATCTGCTTCTCCTCTCGCATTTTTGCGAGTGCCAATAGGATGAGGAGAGGACCCAACCATCTCCTTGATGTGAAGCAGGGAGATCGAGAGACACTATGTGAGTACGTGTTTCGCTTCCAGAGGACCAAGATAGGGTTCCGCGACGCAGACGACAACATCGTCGGCGTCACCTTCGTGCAAGGACTGTGGGATGGATTGTTCAAATATCAACTCAACGTCTACATGCCTTCCTCCTATGCACAAGATATGGAGCAAGTGAGTCTCCACATGGACGTAAAGGATATCTTTCCCAACCTCTTTGGGAAGGTGACGTCCCACCTGTGGACATTCGCAACCTCCCAGATAGGGAGAGAGAAAGGAGGTTCCTGCAAGATATAAGACATTTTCAGGGGTCTAGACTCCAAATCTAAGCCCCTCCAAGACAAGGGCAACAACCACTAATGGGGATGTTCTACATTATCCGCCATGTACCTTTCTACAAGCATCTACGACCATCCAACCAGGCACCGCACACGAGGAATCCGTCGCTCAACCATAAGTTCCGTATGGAGATTATCCATGCCACCTAGTACAGCCGAGAAGGTGTTCCTCGGGAAGCTTCTGCAACAAGGGCTGTTTAAAGATTTCCTCCAAGCCCTTGTAGCAAGAGATAAGGGAAAGCAAGTCTTTGATGAGGCAGGCCCCTCTAAGATCGCCCCCCATGGGATCCATCCAAAATGTCAACATCATCCACGACGGCATCGACCTGGAGTAGGGCCTCAAGCGTCTTAGGATAGGCGAGGTCGCACTGACGGGCATCCCAACAGCCGACGACCCTTATCATGACGACGTCGTAATCAACATGGTGATAGCTAATGCAAACGCTCATTGAATCCTGATTGGCACCAAGAGCTCATTGAATGCTCTGTTCAAGCATGCGTTTGATAACATCGAATTGGGCGAGGAAATGTTGTAGGCATGCGATGACCCTCTTTATGGCGATAGATGAAATACTGTTGTCACACTGTGCTCGGGGGGACTGTGAATGGCTGCAATATTGTCGAGCATGAGCGTAGCCTGTGCGCTCGAGAGTAGTGAGTACATCAAAGCCCATGCGAAGCTGCTCGTGTGTGTGTATTTGTAAATTTATATTTCGTTGCGTTTCCAGTGCCTTAGTAAAAATGTCCTGGAGTCAGAAAAATGCAAAGAAATCAAAAATGAAAATCAACACATATATATAGAATCTAGGAACCGGCTTTGGCATATTTGTCAATTTGAGAGTAGAGAACTCCTAATTTTAATCTCACATAATTTATCCTTAAACATCACCCAAACCAGTGAAATATTATACAAATAGTTAGACTAATCTTTTCTTTATTTCTTATTTTGGCTTTAATCTCACTCTGTTATCAAATATGAAATTTATTGATGTAAATATAAATTTTTGTATATGTTAAGTTTGGCCTCTGATAGGCGCCTAGAACAAATCGCCTTCTTCTCTATATTTAATTGAGACTTAGTTGTGCAAGGACCTTGATTGCCTCCCATCATCGTAGGTCGATCATTTCTTGTAGCTCATCGATCTTCCGACAGGGGATATCTGGCTCCAGATAGACAGAGTACTGTAATTTACATTTCAAGGTTTTACAACCGCTATTTAACATCTTTCGGATTGCCAAGCTTCCAAATAAAATGAAATAAAAATTGTTGAAGGAATTCGTATGAAGGCCGGGCGGTTACCCGTGTGTAACCGTCCGGTTATGCTGATGCACTGTAAAGGGCCGGCCGATTACCCTTGTGTAACCGCCCAATGTAGATCTCTATAAAGGGTCGGGTGGTTACCCTTGTGTAACCGCCCAGTGTTGCTTCCTGATTGTAGTCTGGGCGGTTACCTGTATTGTAACCGTCCGATGTATTTAGTCCCACGTCGTTGTTTGCACATTCTCTTCTCCTCTATCTATATAAAAAAGGTGCACCCATGTAATAAGTAGATTTCTAGAGAATAAAAAATATTATTTTATTCGTATTTTGGGTTGCGATCGCCTCTTGAAACCACCCAATCTACTTTACGCGGACATCTCTACTGAGACCGCTCAGACTCCTCCCTCGGGTGAACTTTGTGCGGCTCCTCCTGCAAGACCGTCCAACCTTCTCTCTGCGTGCCCTTTTTTGTGGCCGCACCAAATCTTTCTTACGGATCCTTCTTTGTGTCCAGTCTGCGCGACTTCTCTCTTACAACCGCCCGACCTTCCTGTTGTGACCAGTCTGCGCGGCCTCCCTGTTGCAACCCCCCAGACTGTGTGCTGTGACCAGTCCGCGCGCCCTCCTTGTTGCAACCTCCCGCAATCCTCTCTCCCTTACCTTGGGTAGTTATTCTTCTCGTCTCGGCGGTTATCTTGTCGTCGACCTGTCATGAGCACCACTATGCGGGATGAACTCCGGGTTACTACTGTCTCCCTCCATGGGAAGAAGAATTTTGTGAAATGGGAGCACTCGGTGTGACGTGTCCTTCAAACCAAAGGACTGCTTCATCATATTACCTGTGCCCCCTCTACTGAACCTACGTAACAGTGGCTCCGTGATGATGGTTTGGTTCAGTCGCGGCTTCTCAACTTTATGAAGACTGAACCATACTGAATGACTATGTACCACGAGATTCCTAAAGCCATGTGGCACGAGCTTCAGCCCTTTTACTCTGGCCAGGACAGTCTCCAACATCTCTTTGATATCTTTACTCAGCTTCAGGCGGTTGACCTAGGTGTGACTGGTGACCTGACCTCCTTTGTCGCCTTGTCCGAGACCCTCGTTGAGGCATGGCTTCGGCACCAGTTCCCCTCCTTGAATTTTGTTACTCAGCGCGCACAAAAGGAGGCTACGAGCATTGCCCTCATGATGGCGCAGCTACCTCCCCGTCTTCACAGTGTCCGGGCGACCATCCTCTCCTCTCCCACTGTTCCGTCTCTTTTCGACGTGTGCTTCATTATCCTTAAAGTCACCCCGCCTCCTGAAGCTGTGATGCCTCCCTCTCCTGCCCTTCTGCACCACTCCCCAGCTATGCGCCCTCCTCCTGGGTCTCGGGGTGGTCACAATGGTTCTCACGGTGGTAAACGTGATGATCACAACCACTCCTCTCGTCCGGACAATCATCTGTGTACTTATTGTATCCGCCCACATCATACCGAGGCCATCTGCTTCAAGAAACATGGGTTTCCACCGCTGACATCCAATACGCGGCCTCATGCTTCTCCAGCCGTGGATGTTCCCTCCTCCCGCCATGAAGTTGACATCTTGCACGAGGAACTTCAGCAACTTCAGGGGTTGCTTACTCGGGGATCTTACTCCGTCGCATCTACTTCCAACGAAGGTATAACACATTTTTTTCCATCGCCGGTGTGGATAGTGAATTCTGGGGCTACCAACCACATCACCCCACACAAACCTTCTCGGTATTCTGATACCTCTTCTTCGAAGTTTATCACGATGACAAATGACGATACCGTCCTGGTCTGCGGTTCTGGAGATGTGCCTCTCACTTAATCTCTTCTTCTCCGCTCTGTCCTTCATGTTCCTGGCTCAGTAATCTTCTCTCTGTCAGTCGTTTAACTCAGGGCCTTGATTGCTTGCTCACGTTTTCTCTGTCTTCGTTTATGATGCAGGATCGACAGACTCAGAATAGTATTGGTAGTGGGCGACTCTCTAATGGGCTATACACTCTGGATCTTCCACCCTCCGTTCTTTCCTCCGTCACCTCCACTGATTGGCACCGACATCTTGGACATGCTCCTCTGTCTATTCCCAAGCGCGTTCTTCCAAATTTTTCTTTTTCTGATTTTCAATATGAATCATGTATTTACGGGAAGCAACATAGATCTACTTTTGATTTGGTGCATTTAGATATTTGGGGCCCCTACAAAGTGGCTAGTGTCTTTGACTATCATTATTTTGTTACTTTTGTTGATGATCATTCTCGAATGACGTGGTTCTATATGATGCACGATCGCTCTGAGCTGCTACCGGTCTTTCACTCTTTTCTCGTTGAGACTAAAACCCATTTCACACGCTCCTTTAAAGTTCTTCTATCTGATAATGCTCGTGAATATACCAATCACAGTTTTCAGGACACCTGTAATACCTTGGGCATAATCCACCAAACCTCTTGTCCCTATACGCCGCAACAGAACGGTGCACCCGAGCGGAAGAATCGTCATCTCTTTGAGGATGCCAGGTCTCTTATGTTCCAAATGCAGGTTCCTATCGTCTTTTGGCATTTCTCCGTGTCCACTGCCTGCTACCTCATTAATCGACTGCCCTATTATGTTCTGAATTTTTCTACACCGTTTTTCATCTTCTTTTTCAATACCTCTCCCTTCAAAATGACACCTCGTGTCTTTGGCTATGTCTGCTTTGTTCATCATCTTGGCCCTGCCGTGAATAAGTTAGCTCCCTGTGCGACCAAGTATATGTTTGTTGTCTACTCTCGTACCCAGAAAAGCTACATTGTTACTCTCCACCTCTTCGGAAACTTGTCACCTCAGACGTGTCACATTCCTTGAAAATCAACCATTCCACCACTCTGACCTTCCTACCACCTCCACCCTAGGCGTTCCGTGTCCTCACGTGCCCACATTCACTGAGTCTCCTCCCCTGCTACCCACTCCTCCGGTTGTGCCCCCCCTGTCACTACCTCCTGTTCGTCTCTACACCCTCCAACATCCTCGGTCTGATGCCCTACGGGAGTCACCCCTGCCCACTGATGTTTCGCGGGTCGGTGATCAGGTACCAACCTCTACCACTCACCCTATTTCAAATTATGGCTTTTTTCATCGCTGCTCGACGACACTTCACAGGTTTGCGACCTCCCTATCCTCTATTTCCACCACTTCTTCTCTACAGGAGGCTCTCCGGCATCCGGGGTGGCGGGCCGCCATGGATGAGGAAATGGATGCCCTCTGGGCTAATCACACTTGGGACCTTGTCTCCCTCTCCCTCCAGGCCAGACGTGTGTTGGATGTTAGTGGGTATTTACTGAAGCATGGCCCTGATGGGGAAGTTGAACGTCTGAAAGCTCGTCTTGTGGCTAGTGTTTTTCTCAGCAGCACGAC
This sequence comes from Dactylorhiza incarnata, assembly GCA_033032865.1. Lineage (NCBI taxonomy): Eukaryota > Viridiplantae > Streptophyta > Magnoliopsida > Asparagales > Orchidaceae > Dactylorhiza > Dactylorhiza incarnata. The sequence goes on along the minus strand of JAWHQI010000174.1, from coordinate 5,289,728 downwards.
CTCGACTACGAAGAGACCCTCACTTGCCGCAAAGCTGAACACTGTCCAGGTCCTGATCTCCTTGGCTATTCATCGACATTGGTTGTTACATCAACTTGACATCAAGAATGCTTTCTTGAATGATGACCTCGTTGGAATTGTCTACATGCAGCAGCAACTTAGTTATGAGATCGCGGGGGAGTCTATTGTATGTCACCTCAAGAAATCTCTCTATGGTCTCAAACAGTCCCCTCGGGCCTGGTTTGATAAGTTTAGTCGGGTTGTTCGCGATGTTGGCTTCACTCAGAGCTCGACTGATTTTTCCCTATTCACTCGTCATTGCCCGAAAGGCACAGTGATTCTTTTAGTATATGTTGATGATATTCTCATCACAGGCGATGATCTCAATGGTATAATTATGATCAAGAAACGCCTAGCAGCCACATTTCAGACTAAGGATTTGGGGTATCTCCGATATTTTTTAGGCATCAAGGTGTCTCGTTGACTTGATGGTCTCGTTCTGTCTCAACGGAAGTGCTGTCTTGACCTACTTCATGACGGTGACTACTCTGGATGCAAGCCCACTGATACTCCTACGGATGTCAACCATAGGCTCTACGTTCATGCATCCGATTCTGATTTACTCCTCCCTAACCCGGAGTATCGTCGTCTTGTGGGCAAACTCATTTACCTTACAATCACGAGACTTGATATATCTTTTGTCGTTGGGGTGGTTAGTCGCTCTATGCATGCTCCATGAATCTCCCATCTCCAGGCTATTGAGCTCATCTTCCGGTATCTGAAGACTGCTCTGGGACAAGGGCTTGTGTATAAGCTCTCCTCCTCTTTATCACTTGTTGTTACTTTGTTACTGACTATGCCGGGTCTCTTGATGATCGTCGCTCCACAAGTGGGTACTGCACATACTTTGGTGGATATTTTGTCACTTGGCGGAGCAAGAAGCAAACTGTGGTTGCACGATCATCTGCGGAAGTTGAGTATCGATCACTGACTTCTGTTGTTTCAGAACTCACATGGTTGAAGAGTCTTCTGAGCGATCTGGGTGTTAAACTCCCCTCTCCGGCCACTCTTTTGTGAAAACCAAGATGTTATTCATAGCCAAGATTCCTGTATTCTATGAACGCACCAAGCATTTCAAGGTCGATTGTTACTTTATTCGGGAAAAAGTTAACTTAGAAAATTAGACCTGAGACATGTGCCTATTGCTGGGCAAGTCACTGATATCCTCACTAAGGTCTTACCTCGACCATTATATCATCAGTTTCTGTCCAAACTTAGCTTCTATGATTTGTATGCTCCAGCTTGCGGGGGAGTGTTGAAGAAATCTGTATGAAGGCCGGGCAATTACCCTTGTGTAATTGCCCGGTGATGATGCTGCACTATAAAGGGTCGGGAAGTTACCCTTGTGTAACCACCCAATGTAGATCTCTGTAAAGGGCTGGGCGGTTACCCTTCTGTAACCGCCCGGTATTGCTTCCTGATTGTAGTCTGGGCGGTTACTTGTATTGTAACCGCCTGATGTATTTATGCTTCATTTGGTTGAGCGGTTGCGGTTGTAAAAGGAGTTGTTGTTAATGCAGGTTTGTAAATGGAGTTGTTGGAAACTTGTTGCTGGAAATAGAGTTCTGTTTGAATATTCTGTGTTTGGAGAGCTGTTCAAAACAGAGAACCGTTTGACAAAACTGCGGTGGCGTTTTGTAAATATTTTTTATTATAAATTTTTTTATTAGAGATTTAAAAAAAAATTAAGAATATATGTATATATATTTGCAAATGTTGAAAATAATTATTTGGAAAGAGATAATTTTTTTATAATAAACTTTCGGTGGTGGCTGTGATCGTGAGGCCTAGTTCAAACACATACAAGAACTCAAAATACTCCAAAAATACTGCAAACACGTGAAAGCTCTGCGTAGTTGATCGACAATGGAGTCACGCAATGCACCATCTCATCCACCCCCACCCGAATCCCTCTAACATGGTCTCCATTTGAGCTTTCATTACTCTGTCTTGTTCTTCTCTGAAGGCCTGCCGGGTAAATGAAATGCTCGTCTTCGTCACAAGCACGAAAATGAGTGTCTGAGTGGGATGAGTGTCTGCGAATATAATTATGCAAAATCATTGTTGCAATCACAATGTCTTGTTGCTTTGTCAAACTGTATGGGGGCATATCTCTCAGTATTTTTCACTTTTTTTTCCATACTCCGAATGAACGTTCTATGATGCTGCGCAATGACGAGTGAGCCTGATTGAATATTTCCTGGCGCCCTTGTATAGGCCTACTGCCCCTTCTAAAATCTGGTAAATGATACCGTGTACCTGAATACGATTTTAGAAAATCACGTTGTAGTGGATATCCTACATCTACTACGTAATATTTGCCTGCATAATTATACATTGCAATCTATGCGTGAGTAATAACGATCATAACTAATAATCTTAAAAATTTCCTTAAAAAGGAGTCTCAGGAGGTGAAAGTCTCACCAGGTGGCGGATACGGGAAATTGTAACTGGGGTCCATAAGAGCACGCTGAAATATACGGCTATCAAGAGTAGAACTCTCCCAACATGCTAATGCGAAGGTGAAACACATGTTGAAATCACAAACCGCCATAACATTCTGTGTTGTTGTGCCATGCCGACCAATGTAGGAAGTCTGTTGATTAGCAGGAACTCGAGCATCCACATGTGTTCCATCAATAGCTCCAACACAGTCTTTAAAGAACGGCATGTATCGAACATCATTCAGTATTTGGGGGGGGGGGGGGGAATATCATTGAAAAGGAGGTCTACAGAGGTGATGACATCAAAAGATAATTTCTTAATAACAGTGATACCCTTTGCAAAAAATCTACTTATAGTTTCCGCGGAGTGTTGGAATCGTTCGTCTGCTATTTGCATTGATATATTATGACCTAAAATATGCAATGTAACTGCAAGCACTTCTCGTGGTAGAGTTCTCCTGGATCCTTGCAATCCATATTGTTGTGTGAGAAGTGTTAGCAAATATACAAATATTACCTTGGATATTCTAAACGCACTGAAAAATCTTAGAGGGTGTCCATCGAGTAGTTCACCAAACCATCTAGCTCCTGTTTGGCTTGATGTCATGCAAAGTGTATTGGAGAAACCACTAGAGCCGGTTAACTGGCTACTTGCTGCTAAAAAAATTGATGTCCACCGAGTGCTCTATTACGATAAAACCAACCAGCTACTTGCTGCTGAGTTTCCTCATCAGAACTGTTATGATCTGAAGAGGACATTGTAGATCTGCGACAAGTAGACTACATTATTTTCCAAATAATATAAATATCCAACAATGCATAAAGTCCAACATAGTAATATAACTCCACTATTATAAATGTTCAACAATGCATAAATGTTCAACAACGAAGCAAGCAAACCACAGGCAAACAAAACATACATAGAAAAACATCATAAGAAAAAAGGTGTCCGATCCGATCACAGGAAAAACATAGAACCAACTACTCTAATTTTTTCTCAAAACAATCCTGCAGCCATGTTAGACGTCGATCCCGCCGAATGCTCATAAAAGTTTCTCGATTCTATTTCTGTCTCAGAAACATGAGGCAGTAGTGGTATAAGTCCATGTTCGAATCAACCATAACCTCCGTAATAGTCTCGAGCTCTGAAACAGTCTCAAGAATGGTGTACAAGGATGAAGATATCTGAATGCGAGGAGGCTCCAACATGCACTTCCCAATAATGCGCGATGTTTCAGCTATGTCTTCCATCGCCGAACTCCTTGTCTTCTTATTACTCATCTTGCTTTTTCCCTTAGTCGTCCGTTTATTCCTTGCATCAGCAGAAGAAGGTGTCTCGTTCATGTTCTGCGTGTCATCTTCGGCAAACAGGTCATGTTCGTCAATCGACTCATGCTCAAAATTTCTTGAATTGGGAGCCCAAGCAAGATCTCCTGTTGCCATTACTTGGCTGAACATCATAACTAGCTTCTCTTCTAAATTAGGGGATATGTCAGCGAACTGAAACTTTCTTGTCGTCGGAACAACCTGGGATAGAATTAATAAATATGTATTAACAGGATAAGTAATATTTACAAGAAAAACAAGAATCTTAAAAAAAAATACAACTTGGAGGCGTTCTTTCCACCAATCTTTTGAAGCGGCAATAGTTTGTGAATTGGATCCCAGCCCAAACCCGTCTCACGACCCTTTAGCTCTCTCCATAACTTCGAATCTTTCTTTAGTTGATCTCACTTGGTCTTCATTTGATTTCGATCATACATCTTTCCCGTGTGAGCAAAGAAATTTGTTGTTAGGTTTGCCCACCCATCCCTGCTAAAGTGTGTGGTTGGGCGATTACCCAACTCTATTTCTTTCAAGCACAAGTCACAAAAAATCAAAACATCGTTGGCCTCCCAATTTGCTCTAACACCACCTTCTTTATGTTTACCCATAATGTATATACTGTATGTAAGGAAAAATAAAACCAAATAATCACATATCCACATAAATCAACACACATACACTCATAGGCGGACCTATGTAGGGACACACCCGGGCACATGCCCGGGTGTGATTTCGCGAAAATTTCGCCATGTCCCGCTAAAACCCTCGTGAAACCCTTTCCTCAGCGCCGCAGAGGTACTTGTCTCCTTCGCCGATATCCCTGCATCCCCTAGCGGCCTAGCCCTAGCAACGCCGGCGAGTAATTCCATTTCCGTCTCCTTTGAGTTCGACGGTGCCCTGCCCATCGGCTGATCGGTGGGTTGTTCCTTCTCCTTCGCTTGACGTCTTCATTGCCTGCTCTGCTTTCCCTAGCCGTGAGCCTTGATGGAGTCCTGTGACTGATGGAAGTGGTGAGTACTCCGTCTTCCTTCTCCTTTGCTGTTCCTTCTGCATCGACTGTGAGCAAGTAAAGGAATGTAAGTTTATTTATACTGTTGACTTAATTTTTTTGTTAATTTTTTCTTGATTCTCTATTAAGATGCAAGTAAAGGAATGTAACTTAATATTTCTAGATTTTCCAAGCTTCAGGCTTATGTTCTGTTTATTTCATAATGCCCAAAAGTCTTTTGATTTTCATCAACCATTCTTTATGCAATGGAGAAGTTTTTCCAAGCTTTAGGTCATTTGCCCGATTTCCCACAATTGTGATTTTTTCATGTGAATATGTATTGGGTCATTGCAGAATTGCAATAGTTTGTTAGTGGTAAAATGGTTTTGAAATCCCAATTTTTGCAGTAGTTTGCTGAGGATAATACTAGTGTTTGTCTTGTTGATTTTTTTCCAGAATTTTTGATCCTCAGTAGTCAATAAATTGAAGTTATGAGAAAATTCTATAATTAGTTTCATTCCATGTTATAAGCTTCTAGTTTTTATATGAATACATCAAATATTTGTTCTAATTTGTGTTCAGTGACGTGAGAGTAAAATAACTTGTGTTATATTTATTGTGCCCGGGCTAAGCGTAAATCCTAGTTCCGCCACTGCATACACTCATACAACACAAACACAACACATATACACATATACACAAACACAACATATACAAGACACAATAAAGCAACACTTAACACATACACACACACACACACTTAACACACAAAAAAATACTTAACACACACGCACACACAACATACTCACACACATTCACATACACAATCACACACACATATGCACTCAACTACACACACACATACACAAACACACACTCATATACTCGTAAGTCTACACATAATAAATCAACACATACTCACAACACATTCTCACACAAATTCACATACACAATCACATACAATCAAACATAAATAATCACACACACACTCAACCACACGTACACATAAATAATCACATACACACACACCCACACTCAATTGCACACACACACACACACACTCATATACTCATACACATTCACACACACACACACACACACACACACACACACACACACACACACACTCAACTACACATACACAAAAATAATCACATACACACACACCCACACTCAACTGCAGACACACACACACACACACACACACTCACTCATATACTCATATACTCATAAGCCTACACAAATCTACACAAGCACATACACAATAATCAACACATACCCATCATAGCTTTGCAAAGGGAAGAAGATATACCTGCTGACTATTACTGCTGCAGATCAGGGATCAAGCCTCAAGGTGGTGTGCAGGCGGGAGCTCTTTGCAAAATCGGGAAGAGGACTGAGCTCTGTGCAAAATCGGGAAGAAAGGTGAGCTTTGAATGACAGAGAAGATGCAGAAAACACAGAAAAAATGAAGGATGCGATCGTCTATGAGACGCAGAAAAAAGGGGGAGGATGCTGTCGTTGTTGGGAAAAACCCTTTTGATTTAACTTAACAAATTACCTACAAAGTGATTTTATCTCTTAGGATAAATTATCCATTGTATAGTAAGGATAATCTGGTCATTAGATGTCTTAGGATGTCACACTCAACCTAGGGTGTCAAGACCACATCAAGAGAAGCAAAATTGTGCAAAGTTAACATTTGCGTCGAATAGAATTCGACGCAACATCGAGTTAATGTCGACGCTACTCTGACAAGAAGTCCAAGCAACATACTCTTTCTGTCGGAGTAGATCAAGTCGACGTTACATCGAATAGATATCAACGTAGAGGTCATGAACCTGTCGAAGTACTTTGTGAAGTCGACGCAGCTTCTACCTCAATTCAACGCAGAAGGAAATATATATCGAAGACATCTAAAGTCGACCCAACGTCGACTTCTTCTCGACGCAGATAATGAAGTTCAGAGGCAAGTCATCAACTCGACGTTTACGTCGATTGGGTATCGACGCAACGTCGACTAGCAGAGTTCAGTCAGAGCAAGGATGAATTCGAAGTTGCTCCTACAAGAACTCGAAGGTGCGTTGATAAGAGAGGAAGAGAAACTCGACGTTACGTCGAATACAGTCTGAAAAGGGAAACATTTTTAGCTGTCATTTTGGACACTTTCTCATGGCCCACCTCACTCAAGACCGTTCTCCAACGGCTTATTAATTGCCTCAAATATAAAGAAGAATTAAAAGAGGACAAAAAGCTTTCTTGGAAACATGCTTAATGTTGGTGAACGGGTCGGGAATTAAAGAAGGGAAGAAAGAGATTGTCCAGAGCAGAATACCTTTTCAGGTCTTACTAGAAAGGGAAACAAATTCAAAATCTGCGGGTGTACAATAAAAGGCAAGAGAAGAAAGAGAAGGACAGAGCACTCATCACAATTGAAAATATTGTTATATTGGGCTTCCTCTTCTTCTTCTTCCTCAGGAACCCTAATAGAGCACACATAGAGAACTGCTCTCCATCTCATAGAACAGAGGATCTGAAAGCTGCTCTTCATCACAATCATATAACATCAAAGATCTCAATCAGTGGAAACAAAAAGGATCTGACATTCATAGCTCCTGCAATACAACACTATCATAAGCAGGAGTTAATCAAGAGCAGATCCAGTGAAAGATCCAAGAAGCTGTTCTTCATACAGCTTTCATAAGAATTCTGAAAACAAAATCATACTCTCCTCCCCTTCTTTCTTTCTCCTTCTCATTCCCTGTAAAAGAGTTTTGAGAATCTCTCTTCCAAAGGATTCAGTGGTTCAAGATCTCCTTATCAAAAGATCTGGTGGTTCAAGATCTCCTTATCAAAAGATCTGGTTGTTCATGATCTCCTTGTCAAAAGATCAGTGGTTCTAAGAGTCTCCTTACCAAAAGACTCAGGCACAGTTGGTGCATCCCTACCAGGTGGTAGAAGAGGGGAGTACCCATATTTTGGGGAACCTCTATAAAAATCTGTCTTCTGGATTGTTTATTTTCTGTGTTGTTCCTCATAGCTTAGATTACTTTACTGTTTTTCTGCTTTATATTTCAGCACTGTTTTATTCTGGATAAGTATTTGTTGAAGCATAACACTTGGGTTTTTATTGTACTTGCACAGCTAAGTTATAAATAAATATAAATCTCTATTCACCCCCCCCCCCCCTCTAGAGGATTCTCATAAACACACTGTGCACTTTCAGTCGTCTATGTAGAAAACGCAGAAAAAATGTACCTGCTGTTGTCTATGTAGATCCTGGAAGAAGCAAGGCGGGGAAGCTAACGGGAGCCGTGGATGCAGTCGGAGAAGACGAGCCCTGCAGATCCTTGGCTGTCGTGGATGCCGTCGGAGAAGCAAGCTGTGGATGCCGTCGGAGAAGAGGAGTCGTGGATGCCGTCGGAGAAGAGGAGTCGTGGATGCGGCGAGCCTTGGATGTCGTTGGAGAAGATGCGGCGGGATGCAGATCCTCCTCGCGACGGGAGAGACGCCAGAGGAGTCGCTCTGCCTGATGCCCTCGGAGAAGAGCCCCAGAAATTTCTTCCTCCATAAACGCGACAAACTGGAGCTCACTCTGCGGGATTGGGGACGCGAAATTTTTTACGCCGGAGAGTTTATGCTCGATTCGAAAAGGAAGCGGAAATACAAACAAAAATATGAAGGAGCAGTGCGTTTGCCTTAAACGGACTGGCGTGAAAAGCCAAACCAAATGAAGCCTTAGTCTCACATCGTTGTTTGTACATTTTCTCTCTACTCTCTATAGGGTGTGTGTGTGTGTGGGGGGGGGGGGGGGGGGGGGGGGGGGGGGGGGTGCACCCATATAATAAATAGATTTCTGGAGAATAAAACTTGTTATTTTATTCGTATTTTGGGTTTCTACAAAAATCATTGCAACCTAAATATTTTTAGGTTCCGTGAACTACATAAGTAAACCAAAATTGGGCCTACAAACTCTTTCAACCCAAAAAAATTAAGCATGTGGGACGTATTTTCACCTATCTCATATTAGCAAAACTCAATAGTATCATGCGCCTTAACAAATATAATGAAATTTATTCTACATTGAAAAAAATCTACTTTCTGCTAACCCAATATTTTACACAACCCCTTAATGTAGTCATTCTATATTAAATGACAGGCACAACCCATGTTCAAGGATCAGAAGAGATTCCCAGAGCTGGTTGATCCTCTTCTCAAAGCTATATATCCAGCAATAGGCCTTAACCAAGCTGTTGGAGTTGCTGCCATGTGCCTCCAAGAGGATGCCGCAGTTCGACCTTTCATGGCTGATGTCGTCACCGCCCTCAGCTTTCTCACCGACGGCCCGCCTCCCTCCCAATCCTCCTCCATCCCTCCCCTCTTATCCGACCCGCCGGTCCCCGAACAAAGACCTCAGTACCATCCTCCTCGGCCTCTATTACTCGACACCTTCGATCGTAGCCGTTCAAATTCAAATCTCAGCGGAAGTCCCCGCCATGACAGCAGCGGTCGGTCGAGCATCTCAAAGCATTTAGAAGGAAGTAGCCGGTATTCCCGGATGCATTCAGTGAAGAGTGAGGACTCTCCAATTTCAAATTCGAATTTCCGCCAAATCGACTTCCAATATAATGGGAGAACTGGTGAGAGAGATCACAAAGAAAGCGAGCATCACTTGCTGCGTAATGGGAGTGCTTGTTCTTCGACTTCTAGCTCGAGCTCGTGTTCAAGCCATAGCCATGAGGAATCCGTACAAGTGGCTGATATTTTACTAGCAACATCTGTGCATTCGAGCAGTGGTATATGAATTTTTGAAGGATCTGGTCATTTGTGTCAATATTTGCACGTACGCCTGTATTTCACACACACACATGCCTGTATTTTTCACACTCACCTCTGTATTTTAAAAACACACATACCCTGTATTTTACATACACACTCACCCACCCACCTGTATTTTATACCTGTGTTTCACGTGCACGCACGCACACCTGCATTTTACACACATACATAGTGATAAATCGATTGCTATTAAGATAATTATTAGTAATGCTATTATAAATATGGTTACTACTTATGCTACCCAAGTACTTATAGAATTTAAATAAAAAAATAATTTTTGAGAATATATGGATGTCTTAATGCAATGTATACTTGAGGAAAGAATGGTAATCATAGACCGCGGTTTAGGTTTAAATGTCATATAGGCCATAGTAGGAATGTATGAGGCAAAAATTTTATGTCCAGGCTCATTTTTTTGTCCTGTTTTCAACATCAAATTGTTATGTCCGGGCTCAAATATGATTAGTAGAGGGCCCCCTCCCCTCAAATTGTACAACTCTTTTAATACCCTACAAGATGTGAGCTTGACTTTATTTTTTAATTTTAGGGGCGTGAGTACTATGACCTTATTTAAGAATTGATTTTATAAAAGTGAATTTTAAATCTTCTCATCAAGGTAATAAATTTTGGTTTTTGCTCCGGTGAGCTTGGACAAAAACGACACTGCTGTAGAATGCATGTTTGGCATGAAGAAAGCTAATTTTGAACATAAAAGTAGTTGAAGTTCCTTTGGTGAGGTCATGTGTTCACAGGCGACAGTTCATAACCACCGTGTTCACGACCGACGCCGGCGTGCCCAACGGAGCCTTAATCAACGAAGAGTTACATAATAAATTGATCTTATTTGGTTCAAAGTTTACTAAAATAAAGATTGCAGACATGCATTTTATAAATTTCAAGGATGGGTCATGGGAGAAGTAATTTATCCAAGAAAATAAATATTCAGGGCACTAATTCAATTATTCAAAAAAAAAAAAAGACTACCCGTCTCCATAGCTTAAAACTCGTGCAAGCAAATATAAGTTGGAAAATTTTAACAGGGCACAGTTTCTAGGCTTTGAGATTAATTAACATTAAACTGAGGAATTATATCTCCAAGCTTAGATTTTATTCTCCCGGCGCCGAAACACCCTGCTTCAGTCTCTCCTTCTTCATCTTCTTCTTCGAGACGGGCTTCTTCCTCTTCGGAGGTAGCGTTTTTTTGAGCGTAAACATACAGGAAGTAGTTGCCGATGAAGAATATCAACAGCAAAGCGACCACGACGAGCAGAACCACCAGCCCAGGGTTTAACCCTTTCGCTCCGCCCTCCATGTTGATGGTGTTTCCCTGTTTATCATGAGAGTGGCTGCTTCAGATTTTACCTATATCACTAAGAAAAATGATAATTTAGCAGGTTCTTCCATTTAATGTTATTTCCACGTCAGTTTATCTGTCAAATAGTCGCATAGAAGTGATTTATTCATAAAAACAAGCATGTTGCATGCAATATCAACACACAATCGTCATATGGTTTTACAAGCAGGTGGAGAATTATGTATATATTTGGAAAATTCATGGAAATTGTGTTTCTTTTAAGAATTATATGTGGTTAGTTTACTTTTAACATCTCAGGAAAATATTATTTGAAGATGACAAGAAATGAAACAAATATAGTTTCCAAAGAATACACGACAGTATTCATTGAGAACATGTCCATCAGGGTTGAATTGAAAATGTGATTTTTGGTTCAGAAAAGCTCAGGTCAATTCACTTGCAGGATTATGTGAATTTTGGGTCTGCTAACGGGTCGGTTCGGCTGTATCATGGTTTTATTTGGGTTGGTGAGTTGGTTCAGGACCAGTTAGGCCATCAATTCACTGGGCAAGTTGAGTGATTCACGGGTAGCTATTGTTGTGAAGAACATGTTGAGGTTAACAACGCCGCCCAAGACCCTCTTATTTTAATCATATGGCAAAAGGAATAATTACCAAAACTTCGCCTGGAAGTTAGCATAATTACAGGTTGCACCCCTCTTATTTTTGAAATTTCAACAACCTCCCCTGGTTGTACAAAAATATCCCCTTGGAGTAAATCTTCGGGGGAGTCTTTTTGTGCATTGATGTTATGAAACGTAAACTTACTGGGGAGGTTTTTGTAATTTCAAAAGTAAGAGTGGTGCAACCTGTAATTTAGCAAACATAGAGGGGAGGTCCCGGTAAATGGCCCTACGGCAAAATTATACATAAGAGAATTACGTAGAAAAGTCAAAAGATGTATAGAATACTCCAGAAGAAGATAGTCATGAAGAGTCATGAAGGTTTTGGGAAGTTCCCACGTGGATTGTTCTAGAGAAGTCTTGAATAACAACAACAACACTCAAGCCTTTATCCCACCATAGTGGGGTCAGCTATATGGATCAGTTGTCGCCATTGCGCCCCTTCTTTAGTCATAATCTCACTAATGCCTATGTACATCATATCTTTCCTTATAGCTTCATTCCAAGTCTATTTTCGTCTACCCCTCCCCCGTTTAGCATGTCTAGTAGCTAAACTCTCACAACGCCTAATAAGTGCCTCTAATGGTCTCCTTTGTACGTGTCCGAACCATCTTAATCGAGCTTCTCACATCTTCTCTACAATTGGTGTCACTCCTGTCTTATCCTTGATACATTCATTCATAATTTTATCCAGTCTCGTGTGTCCACATATCCACCTAAGCATTCTCATCTTCGCAACTCACATTTTTTGCTCATGTACATAATTCACAGCCCAACACTCGAAACCGTAGAGAGCATCGTTGGTCTAATTGCAGTACGGTAAAACTTGCCTTTAAGTTTTGATGGTATTTTAAGATCACATAAGACCCAGACACGCCTCTCCACTTCAACCAATCTGCTTGGCAGTCTTGAATATTTATGAATAATGTCAATAGTAGAAAAAAGTAGAATACTCTAGAAAAGTAAGAATCTAGATAGCTTTGGAGGGAAATATCCTTGAGTAAGCATCCAGGTTTTAGTGAAGCTTTAGAGTTCTCTTGAGTTCTTCCACTCTCCCGTGCTCTTGTGTTCTATTTCCTATTCTCCATCACAGGATTTGTCGGAGTGAAGCTAACCTAGCTAGACATGTGGGGTGGCAAGAGGAACTTAAGACCGCGCGTGACTTGATCAAGGGGGCATATCCGTGACATGGTGGTTAAGCATATGATGTGGGGGAGCAGTCTATTGCAATACGGGAAAAGTGGAAGGATGGTGAATATCATTGGTGGTGCGAGTCGGAGGCTACGAAGGCACAACGTTAACATTGGCAGGAACTTGTTGGCAGCGGATGTGTTCCACCAAAGGTTAGCAAGGGAGACAAAAGAGAGACCTGAAGGTGGAAGATGTGAGATCTATGATGTCGAAGACGAAGAGCACGTGAAGTTTGACGATGATTGAGAGAGGAAATAGTTGTAAGGCATCACGACCATTGGCACAAAATGATAAGGGGATTATGGTGAGATGCTTCACCAAAAAGATCCACCTAAAGAGCAGGTGGAGGATGTCGTAAAGATGGGATCACATCGGACTGGAACTCATCAAGGCACCTTCCCTACTGCATCAATTCTCCTGAGTTTATAGAACTAGCGTTGTAAATTAGGTGTCTCAGCCCTGGACCAGCTCTAGCCCTTAAAAGCCCTGATAGTAAGAGGAAGATTTGGGCAATCCCTTTAAGACTCTGGTCCCTCGACGTCTTCCTGCGGGAGGGCACCAGCCTCCAATAGTCCAGCTGAAGTTTCATTCTGCCTCCAGCAACCTTCCAGCTCAACCTTCGGCATTCCAGAAGCCCTCCAGCTTCTGCAGCCTTCCGGTGGACCTTCGGCACTTCCTCCCACGCCCCTCCAACGGTGTCCCGCTCAGTGCCGACTGTTTTAGCGGCCTCGGTGCCGCTTCCTGCACTTAGTCGCCCACCGGCCCCGGCCTTGCCTTTCCCTCCCACCGTCACTGACCCTCCACAAGGGTCCCACCGTCAATGACCCTCCACGACTCAACGTCGACAAGGATACCTCCGCCTCTGCCTCCACGAAGATCCATCGCTTGGATCAACTCAAAGCACGGCTTGAGGATCTCACTCTCCTCCTTCGAGAGCTCGCAGCCATGGCGGTAAACCGCACAACAGCTCCTCAGCCACCACCGTCACAAACCCTTCGGTCTGTCCCGGACTACATGAGGTTTCTCCACTCCACTACAGACATCCACCTGACCCATCTCCTTCGGATCGAGATCCCGGTGTTCAACGACATCGACCCCCTCGGTTGGATCGCCCGCGCTGAACAGTTCTTTGACCTTCAGTCCACCCCTGCCAACCAGAAGGTCTCCCTAACCACTATCTATATAGAAGGTTCGACACTCCATTAGGTGCGTTGAACGCGCCAACAGGTTCCTGACCTCTCCTGGTCCACGCTGAAGGAGGAACTCCACCACTATGAGGACCGTCAGGCGGACAATGCCTACGAGTGCCTCAGCTTCGTGCACCAGTTCGACACTGTGAACACCTGCATTGACGAGTTCATCGAGGTCGCCACCCACGTACCCGTCCTATCCCCCGACCATTACCTGAGGTACTTCCTTGGAGGTCTACATCCCCACCTTCGGGTCCATAATCCGACTACTCTTTCACGCGTGGAGCAAGCTCGTTACCTCGACGAGGAACTCTAGACATCCCAACCATCCTCCTCGTCCCGCCCACCCCACCAACCGCCGCCACTACCACGGTTGCCGCCAAAATCCACGCCGCCTCTTCCCTGCTTAGATTACCTTTCCCCGCATGGGCCCCCGATACTAGGCCCGCCTCCGCCAGTTCCGCCGCCCCCCTGACAACCTCACCGATTATCTAATGAGCAGCACCTCGAGCTTCGCCGCAAGGGCCTTTACTTTCGCTGCCAACAACCATACTTACCCACCCACGTTTGCGCTTCAAAGACTTGTGCGTGATGGATAGATCTGAAAATGACGGTCCTGACTTCGAAGACTTGGATCCTCTTGACGCTCGTTGATGACCCCTATGAACCTCGACCTTGAGGACAAGGTCATTTTTTGGGAGAGGAGTGTTGATATGGACATGACCTCGTGGACACACTTCGTGTGTCCCTCTGCTTATGTAGCCCTAAGGGGCATTATCATTACTTGTATGTCCCGCTTTCCTATATAAGGGAGTGGTAGTGTCTCTTATTTTCTATCTTGAGAACTTGTGGATGCTAGGCTCTCTTAGGTGAGAGGTTTTTAGGGGGAACCAACCCTCAAGAGTTCGTGTCGAGCTTATTTCGACAATTGTATCCCTCGTTTACGTTCAATCATTTAATATCAGTTCTTGATGGTTGTTCAACCATTTTGTGCGGATCGAAGATCCATGTTTTTTTGTTAATTTTTGTATTTTTCTAGTTTTATTTTAATGTATTTTGAGAGCGTTGTGATCAGAGAATCGAGACCGTCCATGGTGGCCCCTTAGTCTATAAATAGGGATAGAAGACATTTAAAGTTTGAGAAGAAATTCCTCATTTTGATCATTAGTGCTGAAGCCTGAGTCTGAGGGCGACGCTTGGACAATATCTCCCTTCCCCTCTATATCCTCCACCTTAGCCAGCCCTCCAGAACCCTGCCCTAGTCCAATTCAGTTTTCCTGCGACCACCACCACCTCTTCTGGCCACCACCACCACCTCCCGTGACCAACACCGGCGTCCCTTAGCTGGCCACCCCTCCACAACTCCCATTCCCCTCAATTTCAATTTTCCTGCAATCACCGACACCACCTCCAGCCACCTCCGGCAACAACGTCGGCAGCCTGCAGTGCTTTCAAGCCCTCCTTTCCCACCATCCAACTGCCCAGAACTTCCACGACCTCACCTCCTGCTAATATCCTCCACAAAACTGCTGCTGGAATTTAATTCCAGCAGCCAAAATTCAATTTCCTGCACATTCCAGCCGCCTCAAAACCACATCCAGCCCTCCAACTTTCCTTCAACAACACAGAAACAGCCATCCGGTGCCCCTCGGATACTGGCACCTCATAGAGCACCCATTGAACCTTTTATCTCATAATCATTATAAGCTTATTGATGGGTTGTCTTTTATTTAGTGTCGCATCGTGTGTTTATTCCATGTTTTGGGTTTATTAGTTTGTAATCGTTGCTCGCATGACTTGTTAGAACTTTGTTGCTTGTGTATTTGTTTTCCCGCACTCTCATATATATATATATGTGACAAGTTTTTGATCTCAATCATCCAATGAAGAGAGAGAAAGAAAGAGAGAAGAGAGAGGGGGAGAGAGGGAGAGGGAATCTTTATAGCCCTCCTATACCTACATTTAGGGAGAGGGGGAGAGAAGAGAAAGGGAGAGAGAAATTAAATTTTTAGGTAAAAATTTACATTTTCTTACAAAATAAAAAAAGGAATATTGATTCATATTTTTTACGATCATTTTAAGTACTCATATGTATATGTTTTGAATAAAAGTTAAGTGCTCATAGGCGGGCGCAGCCCGCTTATAGGCCCGCTCATATGCGGGCGCAGCCCGCTCGAATGCGGGCGAAACCCGCTAAGAGTCAGCGAGCACAGGCGAAGCCTTCACACACACACACACACACACACACACACACAACACACACACACACACACACACACACACACACACACACACACACACACACACACACACCGCATTACGTGTTTCCCTATATTTGGAGCCCGGCTTGATTGTGTTTTAAATTTAATATTGTTTATAACTTTCTTTATTGCATTTGTAGTTGCCGGTTGTCTCATTCATATAGTCAACCTACACTTTGGTACATACTTCCTGCGTCAGTAGCCTTCATACTAATCACCTATGTTTCTACCAAAAGATTTTACTTAATTTACTATTTTGACAGCATGTTTCCCAAATTATAGTTCTGATGCTAAGCAAATAAATTCTGATTTCAAACTGACTACTATCCGAGAAATTATCAAGTGTTTTAAATTTGGAACAAATTATCGACCCTAATCGTCAGTGATAGAATATTTTAGAAGACTTGTTTGAACTATAATTTCAACTCAGCCATATAGAACATGAACGTATTTTCTACCCTTCGCCAGAATAATAAATTTCATTAATTATGATAACAATATATAACAAAGGTCCCCGTGAAAATATTTTCTAATGGCTTTTAAAAATAAAATGAAAAAATTTTCTAACAAAAAAATATGTTTGATAAAAAAAAGGGCAATCTGATGCACAAAGCATCCCCGCACAGCGAGGGTCCAGAGAAGAATTCCACCACAAGGGTGAAATGTCGGCAAACCTTACCTTGCATTTTTGCAAGAGGCATAAATCAATATTTCTTTCTTGAATCGATTTTTTTCTTGAAGAGCAATTAGATCTTATTCCCTATCATAGGTTTGTAGGCAGCACTAGATGTTGGTGGAAGTGGATTGGGGGTTATTTTCTTTGGGAAACAACACTGAGCTTCTTTCCTCCTGAGCTGGTCGACCACGTATACCTGGCGACAATAGGGCTGGTAATCATTGCAAGGTAAAATGATAGAAGTAGGCAGTGTTTGGTAACAACGCGTTGGGAGGAAGCCGGCAAGTAGAGGAAGCCCCTTCGGGTCCAATGGCTAGAAAAAGAGGGGCAGTCTGTAATCTGCAGTGAAAGTTGCATCGGGGGATGGCCAGTGGGAATAGAGAGGGAGACGAGGAGAGAGAGATTTAGGATTTTGATTCTTTTTTGGGAGAGGACTAGATTGGTTCTTGATGCATCGTCCGTCGCATCCAAAGATGCATGACGTCATCATGCGTCATGGATCTTTTTATTTATTATGCATTTATTTATTATTATGTATTTCTTTTCCCGCACACTTGCTTTTAGTTGAAGTTGTTCGGCTTGTCGGCTTGACCACCCGATGAGACCATGAATAAATGGTCCGGTAATTTTAGTAGCTAGGACAGAGAAGGCAAGCTTTAAATTATAAAAATCAAATTCAAATGGTTATTCAAATAAGCCATCATAAAAGAAGTCCATAAAAAGGAGATTCAAGATTTCGTTATTTAAAAAAGAGCAGGAAAGAATTCTTTAGAAAATAGGAGAAAAAGTAATGGAATATCTGTACCAGCCGAATAATATAATCAAAAATTCCTCTTTGGAAAATATTTGTGAAGAGAGCTATTTGGAAATATTTGTGAAGAGAGCTATTTGGAAATATTTGTGAAGAGAGCAAAGACAAAATTGTTCTATATCAAGGCCCGCCATGAAGGAAAATGCAGAACCGGAATTCGTTTCTCTGTCCCGCCAGTAAGCCCAATGTGCGTGAACCCCTCCCTCTTCGTCCCTGTCGAGCGCCTCCATCCTGATTCCAGTGTCGAAAGCCTCTCATCCCTCTGTCGTAGCCGCCGCCGACATCCAGAGGGATTTCTTGCACTTCGTCCGTCGTCGAAGGTCTCCTGGAGCATCCTCGACTTCAGCTACAACTACCAACGGGTCGTCGTCGACCCCGCACCCCTACTCCGACGACTTAAGCAGTCGATTGCCGCCGACTGTGCCTACCCCTCCGGCGACACATCCAAGATCGAAGTCAACTCGCAAGCTGGCGTCAACTACAACTCCCCCCCCCCCCCCCAACAACCCACATACGACGTCTGTTCTGCCTTTGCGCGACCGACTCTTCTGTCGTATCCACATAGTATCCATGCTTTATTCTATTAGCTTTAATTTATGTCGTCCACTTAGATAATTTCGAGCTTGCCTTTGAACGTTCTACTGCTTTAATTTCTGTTAGTTCATAAATTATTGTTTGTGGTTTGCTTGTGGACGTGATAATCCCGTGGAAGATTCGACTCGTAAATGCATGAGAATTCATCCTCAACAAAAATTAACGATTCTCTAGAAGTTCATAATGACGAGTGTGTTTTCACGCGCAAAATTCATTTTGGCCCGCTCGACCTATTTTCAAAATTAAAATCGGTCGCATAAAAATATCGTATTTTCAAAACTCTAATTTTGGTTTACATCAATTTGGTATCAGAGAAGGTTGATTCGCTCCTATCGCGAATCAAACGATCAGTGCTTTAATAATAATAATATTCGTTATCATTTTGTTTTTAAGTTTATAATTAAAAAAACTATTAACTGTTCATTTTTAAAAAATCATGTTTTATTTTGAGGTAAAAAATAATAATAATTAAGTTAAATAATAATAAACAAATTTAATTGATTATATAAACCATTTTAACTTGAATATTGCCTCTCATAAAAATAGACATTTGAGTTTTTGCGAAAAAAAACTATTTTTAAATTTCTAAGTATTTCAAAAAAAAAAAATTTATGGAAAATTACGTAGGGTGGGAGAGTAATATGGAAGATTTAAATGTTCGAATTAAAAAATTATCCGAAATAGTAGCATCTCTCGCCAATATAAAACACTCATGGCATGACGAGCACATTGATCCTAAGCGCCTACAGCACACCCCCGAGTGATTTTGACGGACGTTTAGGACCTGAAGATTGTCTAGACTGGTGTCATACTGTGGAATGTTTTATGAGAACTAGTCAAATACCTTTGAGTAGGCAAATCGAGTACATTGGCCCGTAGAATCAGGGGACCCGCATTAGACTGGTGGAAACAATTAGAACGCATGAGAGATAAGTTATGGTTGCCTCTCGTAACTACTTGGGTTGAGTTTAAAATGGAGTTGCGCAAACAATGTCTCACCCGACTACCTCCAAACTTTACATCGTAGATTCCATAATCTACAACAGAGGAGTTTATCGGTGGATGAATACACTCGCGAATTTCTAGTCCTTCAATCTAGGTCAGATATTCAAGAAGGCGATATGATGATCGTATCCCGTTACCTGTACGAGTTACACTATTCCATTAGGGATCAAGTAGAGTTGCACAATTATCGCAATTTCGAAGAAGTTTTAGTATGGCTCATAGGGTGGAGTCTGAGTTTAGGTCTACTGATAGATCTCTCTCTAGTTTCGTTGTTTCCCCCACTTTTAAGGACATAGATTCCCCTAGTGTTACCACCCCCATGAGCACTTTATCCCCACTTATCTCCACTATAGCACTCCCTCCAATCACAAAGCTTCTTCCTGAGCCCCAGCTCCACGATGGAGAGCGTCTTGTTTGTCATCCTCTCATTCTGACTGAGAGTGTGACTCCACTTGCCCCCACTATATTACAACCGTTAGTCACTGAGTTTCTTCCCGAGCTCCTGCTCCAGAAAGAACGTACTAGTGACGTGTCACTCACCTTATATGACACAGATTCGATCTCAGTATTTCTCGAGTCACCTAGTCTACTACAGTTGCCTATCCCTGAGCCCGAAAATATTTTATTTGATGATCACTTGTCACTCACACTAGCGTCATCATCTTATATTGACTTTATATTTGGTGATCACACACTTAGTCCACGTCACTATCCTCTGAGTTTAGGCTTGCACACTGAAATTTATCATCACGTTATTTATCAGTTTAGGAAGATTTATGCAAGAAGGTTACTAAAGATTCCTAAAATTTTCACTCTTCGTAGAGACACGCGTTTTAAAGGATTTCTCCAGAAACTTTTAAATGATATAATTGGGATCAATTTTTAATTTTCTAGTATTAAGTTAGATTTAAGCAGATTTGTGGAGTTACAGCAATATATTAAATATTTTATATCAAAATTTTGGAACAAACTAAGGGGTCGAGAGGGCATCAAACTCGAATTTAGTAGCATCTATCACTTTCTGATTGATGGACAGACCGAGGTTGTTAGTAGGATTTTGGAGAATATTCTTAGGTGTTTAATTGGGGAGAAATCAACACAGTGAGATTTTTTTACTTCCACAAGCAATTCACATTTAATAATTCTAAAGATCGCTCCCCTATTAAATCTCCTTACGAGATTACCTATGGGTTCTTTATACCCCACCTACTTGACCGCCACCCTCTCCCATTCTATGAACGTATTTCATTCGATGTGCAAGCTCATATTAATTATTTAAAAGAATTGCATAAATTTATTGCTAATAATTTGCAAGCAAACTTTGAACATTATAAATTCATGGTTGATCGTTATCGTCGTGAGTTGTACTTTTCAAAGAGATATTTGGTGTTTGTTTATTACAGAAGGTTTGATCCATTTCAAGTCCAGAAGTGTATCGAGCCAGCAATCAAGACCCCAGACATACCACCTGATTTAGCACCAGCGACAACGCCAGATCTCTTTGTTGCCAGTCTTTGCGAGTTCTCGTCGGGGGCGAGCTCTCTCAACCCCTGGGGAATTGATGCATCCTCCGCCGCATCCAAAGACGCATGACGCCATCATGCGTCATGGATCTTTTTATTTATTATGCATTTATTTATTATCATGTATTTCTTTTCCCGCGCACCTGCTTTTATTTGAAGTTGTTCGACTCGTCGGCTTGACCACCCGATGAGACCATGAATAAATGGTCTGGTAATTTTAGTAGTTAGGACGGAGAAGGCAAGCTTTAAGTTATTTAGGGACGCATACATTTAAAATTCAAATTCAAATGGTTATTCAAATCAGCCATCATAAAAGAAGTCCATACAAAGGAGATTTAGAATTTCCTTATTTAAAAAAGAATAGGAAAGAATTCTTTTGAAAATAGGAGAAAAAGGAATGGAATATATGTACCAGCTGAATAATATAATCAGAAATTCCTCTTTGGAAAATATTTGTGAAGAGAGCTAATTGGAAATATTTGTGAAGAGAGTTATTTGAAAATATTTGTGAAGAGATCAAAGACAAAATTGTTCTATATCAAGGCCCACCATGAAGGAAAATGCAGAACCGAAAATACAGAGAAACGAACCCTTTCGTTTCTCTGTCCCACCGATCAGCCCACTGTGCGTGAACCACCAGTCCCTCCTTCGTCCATGTCGAGCGCCTCCATCCTGATTCCAGTGTCGAAAGCCTCTCATCACTCTGCCCTAGCCGCCGATGACATCCAGAGGGATTTCCTGCACTTCGTCCACCGTCGAAGGTCTCCCGGTGCATCCTCAACCTCAGCTACAACTACAAATGGGTCGTCGTCGACCTCGCGCCCTTACTCTGACGACTTAAGCAGTCGATTGTCGCCGACTGTGCCTACCCCTCTGGTGACACATCCGAGATCGAAGCAACTCGCAGCTGACGTCAACTACAGCTGCCCCCCCCCCCCCCCCCCCCCCCCCCCCCCCCCCCCCCCCCCCCCCCCCCCCCCCCCCCCCCCCCCCCCCCCCCCCCCCCCCCCCCCCCCCCCCCCCCCCCCCCCCCCCCCCCCCCCCCCCCCCCCCCGCCCCCCAACAACCCACATACGGAGACTGTTCTTCCTTTGCGCAACCGACTCGGGACGGATTTCTCCGCTGTCGTAACCTCACAGTATCCTTGCCTTATTCTATTAGCTTTAATTTATGTCGCCCACTTAGATAATTTCGAGCTTTGCCTTTGAACGTTCTACTGCTTTAATTTCCATTAGTTCATAAATTATTGCTTGTGGTTTGCTTGTGGACGTGATAATCTCGTGGAAGATTTGACTCGTAAATGCGTGATAATTCATCCTCAACAAAAATTAATGATTCTCTAGAAGTTCATAATGACGAGTGTGTTTTCGCGCGCAAAATTCGTTTTGGTCCGCTCGGCCTATTTTCAAAATTAAATCGGTCGCATAAAAATATTGTATTTTAAAAATCCTAATTTTGGTTTACAGCAGTTCTCATTTATTTTTTTCCCTAATTAAGCAATGTTAGACCCAGTACAAATAAATATTACCGTAGAATAAGGAAATGCAAAATAACAAATTATAGAACACTAAAAAGAAATCTATATATTTAAAACAAAATCTCCAAAATGAAAAAAAAATGGCTGACCGCATTAAGTTTCCCTATGTTTAAGTCATGGAAATAAGAATAACAAAAACCGGCACATCTCCAATGAATCTTGCACATAATTTATTGATATAATCTTTTGTTGACAAACTTGGGATGACATAAACAATGAAGCTCTATCTCTGAGCCCATTGTGAGCAAACCCAAGAGTATTGGGATGAGCTATGGTGCCCAAACCTTATTTTTTTCATCAGATTGATAAAGATGAGGATTTTATTGATTGCTCGACTATCAATACACATGCGCCAGATTCTATCTTTTTTAGGTAATAATAAGACAGGAATGGCGCACGAGCTTATGCTCCCCTTAATGCGACCCTTCAGAATCAAATCAGTCACCTTCCTGTGGAGCTTCTCATGCTCTTCTCCACACAAGGTCAATGCAGTGTTGAATGTCTCTCATCAGGGGGAGTTGATTGGGTAACTCCTCTGACATAATCTCAAAGAACTCGATGAGAGGTCGCATTGCACTAGGGATATCTATTGATGTAGAGGACGAGTCGACGCCATAAAACATGTAAACTACACCACTATCCTTCATCTCCTTCTGGAACTGTGATCCAATCAGTAGCATGGTGGCGAAGGGGAAGGATAAGGCTAAAATAGTGGGTGGGGTGCTAAAGCTAGAAAAGTGTGAAGATCTCTCTGGGGTCTTAGGTACACGATTGTTCTCCTGGGGAGAAGAACAATCTTGCGCCCATTGCGCTTAAAGGAGTTAAATTTTTTACACCGTCGTGTAATATGTGTCTATTGTACTGCCATGGTTGTCCTAAGAGGATGTGACCGACCTCGATGATAGCGACATGACAATGTACAACATCCTGATACGTGCTACCTATAGAAAACTCTACGAGACACTGGTGGGTGATAGGAATGGTTGGACTTGTAAAATCCATAAATTTAAATACGAATATGATCTTTATTTCAGGATCTGAGCACGAGTAAATTTCGCGAGCGTTGCCGTCGGATCAAGGTAATGGGTTACTTTTCACAATTATTTTGCATAAGTTAAAATAAAATAATATAATACGTATTCTTCTTCTTCTCGATTCAAAATTTGAAGGAGTGTAGCGTACTAAATTAGAAGATTTTTTATGATGAGGGCAGAATTGGCAACTTAAGAGGGAGGAATTAATTTCCCACTCAAATTCCCCCTCTTAAAACCGTGAGCCATGATTTCCATATCTCCCACAACCGAAGATAGTCGAAACCGCCGCAACTTCTTTTCTTCTGCAGACGTCGGCTCCTCTCGCGCATCTCCCCCTCCCAGTGCGTCGACGAAAGCAGGCAGGTCCTTTCTCCTTCTCCAGAATCCCTAGCCGACGGTTTCCTGCTGCTTAAGGAGACCCGTCAACCTCTACTTGTCGAATGGAGACCAGTCTTCCCAGCCGCCGTGCATCAGGTAACCGTCAGTCCTAACCCCTCTATGAATCCTATGGTTTCTTCTCCCTTCTACCTCTCAATTTCAGATGTTAGGACTTTCATTTTTCCCTATTTCAGAGATTCCAACAGTCGGAATACCTTCCTTCTTTGCGATCTTTAGATTCTGTCGACTCTAAACAAGAGCAGTCCTTCAAGCATTCGATCTTTCACGCCCTAACCTCGTCGATGCTGTCCTAGTGAAGGTATTTTTCTCTCGATTATTTCAGTAAATGCCTCTTTCGCTAAAATTGGTGTTCCCATGGTAAGAATGATAGTCATGGTGTCACTTTCATCTTCGATCGCAGGAATCAGAGAGCGGCTCCCTTCCCGTTTAGAAATTGTTGATCTTTAAAGTAGTTCTCCAGTAATTAGGAATAGGTAAAAACTTTTTTATCTCCTTTAGTTTCGCTTTCCATCCTTTCGTTGTCAAGCTGAGGATGTCTGAATAGCTCCCGATGAAACCCTAGAATGATGAAATTCTTTTAATTAATGTCTATAACTAAATTCAGATTTTAAATTGAACTTGGGTATCGATCGGAGTGAGATTAAACCGTACTTAGAGGAAAGCATGCTGCCTCGCCGCGTCTACGAGCGCCATAGAATTCGACTCCTCTTGGCTAGACATATCACCAGTTATGAAACATATTGCCTAATTCGCTAAAGAAATCCATGTGAAATATACAAAGTTGTATATGATCTAAGTGCATGTTAACAAGTTACCAAGCGAATATCGAACACATGAATACATGTTACACATAACTGTTAAATAAATATTAAATGTCAATCATTTAAGCAATTCAACATTTACCTTAGAGCATGAAAAATGAACTATGCCAAATATGAAAACTTAACGCACATAATTTTCATAAGGCCCTGTTTACTGACTGAGTTAGATTTCTGAAGATTATTGCCTGAAACCAATATTGTTTGACATATAATTATTTTCATAGCAATAACGTGCTTATTCATGATTCTAGATCGAAATTGCGTGCCTATGAAAGAAAATAAAGGTTTGCGGATGGTGTCGGGGTGTTCTCTAGGCATCCTGAACTAAATGAATGTGCCTCATCAGGAATTATGTGTCTTAGGCCCTTAGTGGGAGGAATTATATGCCTCATTGAACCAATGTGTAGTTATCGAATCAATGTGCCTTCAGCTGTTGAATATGTGGAAATAATGTGTCTTGTTTGAAATAATCTGCCTTTGCGAGGTAAGTACCGTGTCTTTACGAGAAATATTGGATGACCTACGAGTTCTACTATACGAAAACACGTATGATGGATTGTCTGAAAGGCAACCCATGCGACACATTTAAAACTACGTGGGTGTGAATCTATATACAAGCTGGGATGTGGAATACGTAGGCGGCGGTTGAGGGAAAACCGCCTCGACCCAACCTGTGTTAATCCAAACATTTCTCTAATTAAAAATTGAAATGAGACCAGAAGAATACTACTACACTTGATGTTTATTTTATTATATATATATTGTGTTGACTTTGTTGTTATTGCAGGTAGTGTACTGGAAGGTAATGATGAAATGTTATGCTGAATTTAATTTAATTAATTATCTTTATATGCATCGACAAGTGTTCTATATCTAAAATTGTGTCATAAGATTTTATGTGCGTAAAAGGTCCTTACCTCGTATCTTCGTTCCCGCCTCGCTAATTCGAGCTTTCCGGGTCGGGGTGTGACAAGCGGTGGCTCCAATACGACTTTATTATGAACATTCTTTCATTACTTGTCTGAGATTGTAGAAGGATATAATTGGAATCTTACCGCGCTATCCAAAACGGGAGCTCAAGGGGATTGTCAAATGCTAACTACATTAAGAGGGACAAAAGGGGGAGAATATGAGACTAAATTCATTTTTTTCTTCCATCGTTCTACCTTTAAGGACATATAAATACAACTCAAGCGACATTTGCACTTAAGTCCACACAATCGGACATATTCCAAACACAACCGACATTGAAATATAAATTACATTAAATAAAAATACTAATTAGCCCCTAATTAAAATACACCTAAGTAAGACCTATAATCGAGACATGTAACTAAAGATACATAACACTAAGCTCACAACTAAATATACATAAAACTAAACCCATAAATAAAGATATATAACACTAAGCCTATAACTAAAGATACATAACAGGATCTTGCATATGTTTGTTTGAGAGATCTGTCTTGTTTGGGTTTGTGATTCCCCAAATGATTCGAGTATTTATTTAAGCATACATACATCCTGAAGAGAAGATTTAATAAAGAGGAGAATGATAAAGTATCGAGAGAATATCAACTACCCCATATGCCGCCTTATCTAATTGGTCAACGATTTCATTTCTGACATATGAAAGGCTTACATATGAAAGGGATTTGAAAATGGTTAAGGATAAAACAGTTAGATTTCTCTTGTTTGTGAGAATGACTCCAAAATATAAAAGGTGAGTGTCCTCTACAATAGTGACTCCACAAATGCCAGGGAGTGAATCCTACTTAGCATGTGTTTTTTCTTCGTACTAATGAAATCCACATCCTGTCAATAATTTAATTCTTGTATTTTTTGTTGTAGACCACATCAATTTCATTCTAATTATTATTCTCCAAGTAAACTTAAGAACATTTAGTCTGTTTCTTGTTGAGAACAAAGTATAGATGTAAAGATCAGATGAAATTATGTTTTCACTCATTCTTAAAATTGTACCAATATATACTCATATTTCCCAAGGAATTTTATAATACTAATGTCAACTTCACTACCATCAGAATATATATATATATATATGATTTCAGACCACTCTAATAATTGCAATGAAGGAGGTATACCTACACTCTTGTACTCCCCAAAAATTAGAGCTTCAAAATTTTCAACATCAATAACACAACAACAAAATAGCAAGAGCTCAAACAATTAGAACATAATTGACGAGTGCTGGGACGATTCGTCCATCATCGAGGTTTTAAATCTGAGATAAAGTTGGCTAATAGCATCCTCAACTTTTGCACAGCACTACCAAACACTAAAACATCATAATTTAGTAATCCTAAATGCCTCGAGACAACATCAAACAATTTTACAAAAAGTGCAACTAATAAGAGCCCACATTGAAAGACTAACAATTGTATTGGTATCTTCAAATTTCACTACAAGTGCAACTAATACGAGCCGACATGGAAAGACTAACAATTGTATTGGTGTCTCCAAAATGTCACTACAAGTGCAACAGATACGAGCCGGCATGGAAAGACTAACAACTGTATTAGTATCTCCAGCAAACAACATTTCCTAATGCTTGAAATGCTTCCGCTCGAGATATACGTAAGGACCCCATGTGAGAATTTTATCATTCTTTCCACATAGGAAAAGACCCCGGGGAAGGCTAATGGGTTTTGGTGGTGCAAGAAGCAACATCAAAGGATTTAGATATTAGCAATTTAGTATTGATGCCCTCAATATAGGAAACACATCAAGCAAGAAAATACATTTATTATAAAATTTGTACAATTGCATAAATCAGCTACTAAGGAAAGGATGATATTTTGGCAAGAAAGTAATGTGTTCACACATTTCTTTCATTACCACAATGTAGTTCAGTATTGTGCTAAGCCAACAAAACTAGTTTCCAGAAGCTCTACATTAACACCCTACAAAATAATTAACAGAGCGGAAAGATTATAAGCTTCGCTCTAACTAGATTTTCTTAGTTTAATCTAATTATATATCCCAATCCACGAATTTTACCAAGTAAACAGCAACACTTGTAAGTATAATAACAGATCGGAAATAATAAACCACATAGAAAACTCCAGATAAATTCATGCATGTGATTAATAAGACTTTTAGCAGATGGAAAAAAAGGATCATATACCCCGCCATCAGCAAAGGAAGCCATGCCGAAAGAGATCAATCTCGATTTCTCCGCTGCAAGAATTAAGCAAGAATTAAAAGGAATACAATATATTGACATATACTCTTCAAAAAACATAGATCGGATAATCGAGCACAAACGAAGAAAGCAAGAAAATGAGGGATAGAGGGAAAAGTAAGATCGGATACTGCTCAGAAACAAAGTTGCAGCGATTGTAACGATCAATCTTTTGGAATGGCGGAAGACCGCAATTAACTAATATCCTTATTCTAGGGTTTCGGAAGCGAAGGGGGAGAGGGGAGGGAGAGAGAGAGAGAGAGAGAGAGAGAGAGAGAGAGAGAGAGAGAGAGAGAGTACCGTCGGTGTTAGCTCTCAATGTAAGCAGGTCTCCGGTCCTATATTTATTCAACGGGCAATTGAAACTCCAAGGCTATTTAGTATTTATACGAGGAAACTGAAGAAAATGGGTGTTAAGTAATGCGGAAATGGTCAAATTGATGTTTCTCTCTCTCCGTTTAAAATTGTCAAATATAATTTTATTGTTTTAAACTTAACATATATTATATTTTATTTAAAAAAAATAGAATATTCATGTAAATAATTGCATGTAACC
The DNA here is from genome assembly GCA_033032865.1 of Dactylorhiza incarnata. NCBI lineage: Eukaryota > Viridiplantae > Streptophyta > Magnoliopsida > Asparagales > Orchidaceae > Dactylorhiza > Dactylorhiza incarnata. The sequence goes on along the minus strand of JAWHQI010000174.1, from coordinate 5,261,292 downwards.
ACAAATATAAATAATGGTGAAAATTCATAAAATTGAAAATAAAGTTAGGATGATATATTATTAGGCATATAAACTTTATTAAAGTTGATGTGAAAAAATAACATGGAAACCCATCAATTTTATTTGGAAAAATTAATGATATATGGATAATGATTAGAATTTTTTTAACAAAAAATGAAAAATAATGTATAGCTATTTTTCATATTAATTAATTAATAGTGTATTTATTTTGAAGTGTATTAATTAATTGATAGGGGCAGAGCCCCATGTCTATCACAATTGAGGTACTGTCACAGTCGGAGTACTGTCGTGGTTGCCCGTAAGGGCGGAGCCCTATATATTTGATTAAGATTAATCAGCCAAGATATCTACCGACTTTGATCCCAACTCGACATTCATGGTGCGATATTGGAATACAATGTAACGTGCAATGTGTTACCGTTCATTCACATCTATTGTGCAGTCTTGGAGTGTGGAAATTTTCTTGGACTGGGCTCCGTTTATAAATTTAAGTCCGGGTTTAACGATAGCTCGAAACATGTCGCAATCCTGATCTCCTAGCAAATGACAGTCATAAATTATCTCCTAAGATATCACTTTTGATCTCTTAGAGTATCAAAAGTGATCTCCTATGAGGTAAATTTAATTTCTTAGGAGATCAAACGTATTCTCCTAAGAGATCATCTACTAGGAGATCCAAAAACACGAAGATGAAAATTATCTCCTAGGATATCAAAATGCTCTCCGCGGAGACAATATTGATCTCTGCGAAGATCATTGTCTTTGTCCTACTCAATTTCAAGTATGCAAACCCTAAAAACCAGTAAAACTTCACATAGAACCTAGAAACAATGTTTTACGGTGGAACTCATCTCTCGAAAATCCGTGAAAGAAGAATCCAACGTGCTTTCCGGAGGACGACAACAAATACACCCATCTTTGTTTCGCATGAGAATTGTGCACCCAACTTTCTTTCGCAGGAAGCAAGGAAAGAAGACATGGTGAAAGTAAAATTTTAAAGTCTTTTAGAATTATCGGTCTCCCAAGATTGTGACACGTGTCGAGCTCTCGTTAAACCCGGACTTAGATTTACAAACGGAGCCCGGTCCGATATTTTTTCGTTTGGAGTATGATATGTTTGGATTGGTTTTTAACTTTTTATTAGTAGTCTCGTAGAAATTATTAGAACTGATTTTGGTAAGTGGTAGAGTTGAAGATGGAGCGATTGGAGATGAAACAATATTCTTGAATGAAGCTCCTTCTTTGCATTTGGAATCTTTTGAGGGGGATTGATGGTTCTAAATATAGGCTATTCAAATAGTTTAAAAATAGCATTTGTGTTTTCTAAAAAATGTAACGGAGAAAAAACGCCCAAACAATAGAGCCTCAAGCCCCATTTAGAGGGAATTTTAGGGTGGTAGCCTTTTAAGACAGTTTGGCAGCTTAGGTTAAAAACGTCACTGCCTGAAAACCAGTGTTCTTTGTAAAATTGTGTAATCTAAGGCTTGGGCGCGTTTGCGGATCCATAATTGCAAGTGCTTATTTTTTATTAGGATCACGCGAGCCTCCAGAAACCCTCCTAAGCTCTCGTTCTAACTGTGCCACCTGAAACCCTCATGAGTGCCTCGATCTCGACCGCATCAGGAGTTCTCGTTGACGCACCTCCAACAGAAACTAGACACTTTCCGGCGCTGCTCCTCCAAAAACCCTCCCTCGATCTCGACGGCCTCTAGAGCTCAAGGTTATGAACTTGTCCCCTTGACAATTTCGTGTGCGACCTTAGCTTCTTCCGCGCCCCTTCGCAGCTAGCTAAGTCAGTCTCCCTCAACACTAGTTGGGGCAAGAAGAGCAAGAGAACGCTTAAACAAGAGAGTTATAAAGTGCTGCGAAGAGGTGCAGAAGTAAACACGACATTGTCAAGTAGACATGTTCGTGACATCTCATTGCGCCTCCATTGGTAACTAAAGCACACTTTGTTTAGCTAGCCTGAGTGGAAGGATAATGACCTAAAGTGGATTGACGGAATTTATGATGATGTATTTTCTCATAAGTGTGAAAGGGGCTAGCCACCTTTTGACCATGTTTTTCAAGCATGTGTTTCATGCCAAGTGTGAAAAGGGGTAGCCGTCTTTGACTAATAAATCAACATGTGTTCTTGAAGGAAGCTTCTAGGAAGGTGGCCAAAGGAAGCTTCATGACATGTGCTTTTGACCGAGGGAATCTTCATGGAAGCTTCATGCACATGCTATCTACCACCATCTACCCCTTGGTTTTGGCCTTATAAATAGGCATGAAGGAGGAGGGGTAAGTCATCCACTTCTCTCTCATCTCAAGCATTGAAAGAGTTTCTAGAGAGACCTTTGTGGCAAGCGTCTTAGTTTGGGGAGAGCTTTCAGACGTCTCTGCGACGTTGACGAGGAACACTTCGTATACACGGATTGGATCTGGAGCAGACTTTGGCAAGGATTCGAAGAGGCATCTTGGAGAGAATTTGTGTAATCCGTCTCATCCGCCACTGTCGGTAACTTGCAATTTTTCTGCTACTGTTTATTGTGTATTATTGTGTGGTGCGAAGTTGGTGAAGATCATGTGTGGATCGAGGAGGGAAAGCCTTATAATTGCCTATCTGTTTTACACATTTTTAGTGGCGGCTTTCCGGGTTGGACTCCGATCGTCCCGTGGTTTTCACCCTATTGGGTTTCCACGTTATATCTGTGTGCCACCTTTATTGTTGTTATTTTGTGCTATGTTTTTGGTTGTGTATCGGCATACCGCTAAGAGGTCGTGTAGGTACTTGCTCGAACTAATTTGCAGGTGCTCTGGTCGGGATTGCGTGCTCTCTAGCCCAACAAGTGGTATCAGAATTAGGTTTATTATTAGAGCAGTTATCAGGCTGACCTATTTGAGATTTGAGATGAGCCGATCGAATATTTCGGGTTGGTGATCGGGTGCGGTAGGTGACGACTATTGGTCCGCTCCCTATCCTCTTTGATTTTCTTCTTGGAAATAATCGGCTCAGAGAACTGAGGTCAGTCTGATCAATTGACAGAGCATAATGGAATCTACTTCAGGCTCGAGTTCCGAGCAAATGGTGAAATTAAACGGCGCAAATTACCATCAGTGGCACTTACTGATGGAAGATCTCATCTACGTCAAGGGCTGGCATGCTCCTATCTTTGAGGAGATGCCTAAAGACATGGATCCAAATAAGTGGAAGGTGGAGCACCGGAAACTATGCGGATTTATCAGACGCTTCGTAGAGCCGAACGTCTATAACCATGCTGCAAGTATCGTTGATGCAAAGATACTTTGGAAGACTCTCGAGACGTTGTATGCCAAGAGTACTGACATCAACAAGTTATATCTACTGAAGAAGCTAGGTGAGTTCAGATACAGGGAAGGATCCCCTATCCTGGATCATGTGAATGAGTTCCAAGGTATTATTGATCAACTTACTGCTATGAAGGTGACCTTCGAGGACGAGGTCAACGCATTATGGCTGCTGAAGTCTCTTCCAGACTCTTGGGAGATGGTTAGAGTTTCTCTAATCAACTCCTCTCCCGGGGGCATCATTACTATGAAGATTGCCAAGAGTGGCATCCTGAACGAAGAGGTGAGAAGAAAGTCTCAAGGGATATCAGGCTCTTCTTCACGAGCTGACATCCTCTATAATGAGCCCAGGGGGAGAGGCAGGAGCAAGAGTAGAGAAAGGAAGAGTGAGAGAGGACAAAGCAGGGGGAAGTCCAAGTCACGTTATCAAAACGTGGAATGCCACTATTGTCATAAGAAGGGGCATATTCAAAAGTTCTGTTATTCTCTAAAGAATGACGAAAGGAAGAAAGGAGTGGCTACTGATGATAGGAAGGAGAGTCACACTGCAGCTACTGTATCTACAGAGGACGATATCATCATTGTTGGAGATGACGTCACATCTGCACTCTCTTGTGATGACCGAAGCTGGATTGTTGATTTGGGTGCTTCTGCACATGTCTCCCACAACAGGGAGTTATTTGCCACCTACACTACTCATGATTGTAGGGTTCTTAGGATGGGCAATGGTGACACGTCTAAAGTCATCGGAAGAGGAGATATGCACCTGAAGATGAGCACTGGAGGATTGATAATCCTAAGAGATGTGCGACATGTACCTGACATTCGCTTCAACTAACCTAGTTTCAGTTGGGAAGCTAGGTGATGAAGGACACTTAAGTGTCTTTGGTGGAGACTTTTGGAAGCTGATCAAGGGGTCGCTAGTAGTGGCCAGAGGTTATAGAGAAACTGGTCTATACTACATGGAGGGGAGGCCTGAAGCTGCTCAGGTCAACACTATCAGAGATGGAGCATCCACCTCCTTATGACACAGGAGATTGTGTCACATCAGCCAGAAAGGGCTAGGATGTCTCTCCAAGAAGCAGATGATCACTGATCAATCTGAGGATCAGTTGGAGAGATGCGATCATTGTATGGCTGGAAAGCAGAATAGAGTTTCATTCAGCCACAGCTCCACCAGGAGATCCGAGCCACTAGAGCTCATACGTACTGATGTCTGCAGGCCACTGAAGGTCCAGACAAGAGGAGGAGCGTCTTACTTCGTGACGTTCATTGACGACTATTCGAAAAAACTATAGGTCTATGCTATTAAAACCAAAGGTGATGTTCTCGACACTTTTCGAAGATTCCACGCTGAGGTGGAGAGGCAATCTGGGAAGAAGTTAAAGTGCATCAGGTCCGACAACGAGGGAGAGTATATTGGTCCTTTTGATGAGTATTGCAGAGAGCAAGGGATCAGACATGAAAAGACTCTGCCCAAGACGCCACAGCTGAATGACGTAGCTGAAAGGATGAACAAGACCTTGATGGAGAGGGTGAGGTGCATGTTATCTGAGTCAAAGCTACCTGACATGTTTTGGAGTGAGGATTTATACACAGCTGCACACGTCATCAACCTATCTCCCAGTTATGCATTGCAGGAGGATGTTCCTGATAAGGTCTGGTATGGGAAGGACCCTTCGTATAGTCACTTGAGGGTCTTTGGGTGCAAAACCTTTGTGCACATCCCACGGGATGAAAGATCGAAGTTGGATTTTAAGACTCGTCAATGCATATTTTTGGGATATGGACGCAGCGACGAGTTTGGCTACAGGTTCTTTGATCCGGTTGAGAAGAAGCTTGTACGCAGTCGCGACGCCATATTTTGTGAGGATCAGATTATGCTTGATCCTAAAAGACTGAGAAGGCTGACTCTCGCACTGATGAAGAGTCTCATGTGACTGGAGGTGATGATACTGAGGAGGCCGCAGAGCCTGATCCAGTGTAGGGCGTTGAGCCACTTCTAGGCCATGAGGACATGAATGATGGCGAGCCTACAAATGACATCATTAATGATGTGCCCATACCAGCAGCAGAGCTCGCTCCGCGGAGGTCTGATCGAGTCAAACAACCATCTTCGAGATACTCTGCTACTGAGTATATTTTGTTGACTGATGCGGGAGAGCCTAAGTGTTTTGATGAAGCAGTGCAAAGCTCAGAGAAGAAAGAGTGGATGGATGCTATGCTGGAGGAGATGCAGTCTCTGCATAAGAACCATACTTATGAGCTGGTACGATTTCCTAAGGGCAAGAAGGCTCTGAAGAATCGGTGGATTTTCAGAGTAAAGCAGGGAGACCCCTCAACACCACTCAGATACATGGCAAGATTAGTGGTGAAGGGTTTCAGTCAGAAACAAGGAGTTGATTTTGATGAGATCTTCTCTCCTGTTGTGAAGATGTCGTCTATCCGGGTTGTTCTTGGCTTTGCTGCAAGGCTAGACCTAGAGATTGAGCAGATGGATGTTAAGACCCCTTTCTGCATGACGATCTTGAGGAGGAGCTTTATATAGAGCAACCTGAAGGTTTCAAGGTGAAAGGGAAGGAGAGCCTAGTCTGTCGCCTGAAGAAGAGCTTATATGGACTAAAGCAGGCCCCACGACAGTGGTACAAGAACTTTGATGCTTTTATGGGGGAGATCGACTTCAGGAGGACCACCCTTGATCACTGCATGTTTGTGAAGCAGTACACTCCAGAGGATTTCATTATTTTACTCCTTTATGTTGACGACATGTTGATAGTCGGGAGGAGCACTGCGCGCATTGCCGAGCTGAAGCGGCAATTGAGCTCCACATTTGCGATGAAGGACTTGGGAGCTGCGAGAACCATCCTAGGGATGCATATTCGGAGAGATAGAGGCTCCAAGTTACTTTGATTGTCGCAGGAAAGATATATCAAGAAGGTGCTACAGAGATTTAGTATGGATCAGGCGAAGAAGGTGAGCACGCCGCTTGCAGCTCACTTCAGACTTACCGCTGACCAGTGCCCGAGCACACCTGAGGAGAAAGAGGAGATGCAGAAGGTCCCATATGCTTCTGCCATTGGCAGTTTTATGTATGCCATGGTATGCACTCGCCCTGATATAGCGCATGTTGTTGGTACTGTTAGTAGGTTTCTCTCCAATCCTGGGAGAGAACATTGGAGCGCTGTCAAGTGGATTCTAAGATACCTACATGGGACGTCGAAATTGACGTTAAGGTTTGGAGATAGTGAGCCAGAGCTTCTGGGCTACACTGATGCTGACATGGCTGGAGATTTGGACTCCAGAAGATCAACCTCTGGGTTCCTGATCCAATTTGCGGGGGGGGGGGGGGGGGGGGGGGGGAGCTGTTTCATGGCAGTCGAGACTACAAAAGTGCGTTGCACTGTCGACTACGGAGGCAGAGTTTATTGCAGTCACTGAGGCAGGAAAAGAGTTTATTTGGATGAAGCGTTTCATCAAAGAGCTGAGTTTCACTCAGGAGCGCTACACACTCTTATGTGACAGTCAGAGCACGATTCATTTAGGGAAGAACCCCACCTTCCACTCGAGATCCAAGCATATTGACACGCGATATCATTGGATACGCGATAATCTAGAGCAAAGAGAGCTGGATTTGCAGAAGGTGCACACGGATGACAATGAAGCAGATATGCTTACGAAGACCGTGTCGATGGGGAAGTTCGAGCATTGTGTGAGGATCGCTGGCATGTCGATCTCTTCCACATAAGAGCAAAGGGGAAAAATTGTTGGGTACAGTTCCCGTCCTTTGTAGAGAAAACTGTGGATTTGAGTTTTACTAACTCGAACTTGGTGGCACTGGATCTATCGACATATGGAGGAGACATGAAGGTCTTACCAAATGAAGATTATAAGAAGGACACATTTTTCACATAGTCGAAAAGGGGGAGATTTGATGAGGTATTTTCTCCTAAGTGTGAAAGAGGCTAGCCACCTTTTGACCATGTTTTTCAAGCATGTGTTTCATGCGAAGTGTGAAAAGGGGGTAGCCGTCTTTGACTAAGAAATCAACATGTGCTCTTGAAGGAAGCTTCATGACATGTGCTTTTGACCGAGGGAAGCTTCATGGAAGCTTCATGCACATGCTATCTACCACCATCTACCCCTTGGTTTTGGCCTTATAAATAGGCATGAAGGAGGAGGGGTAAGTCATCGACTTCTCTCTCATCTCAAGCATTGAAAGAGTTTCTAGAGAGGCCTTTGTGGCAAGCGTCTTAGTTTGGGGAGAACTTTCGGACATCTCTGCGACATTGACGAGGAACACTTCGTATACACGGATTGGATCTGGAGCAGACTTTGGCAAGGATTCGAAGAGGCATCTTGGAGAGGATTTGTGTAATCCGTCTCGTCCGCCACTGTCGGTAACTTGCAATTTTTCTGCTACTGTTTATTGCGTATTATTGTGTGATGCGAAATTGGTGAAGATCCTGTGTGGATCGAGGAGGGAAAGCCTTGTAATTGCCTATCTGTTTTACACATTTTTAGTGACGGCTTTTCGGGTTGGACTCCGATCATCCCGTGGTTTTCATCCTATTGGGTTTCCACGTTATATCTGCGTGTCACCTTTATTGTTGTTATTTTGTGCTGTGTTTTTGGTTGTGTATCGGCATACCGCTAAGCGGTCGTGTAGGTACTTGCTCGAACTAATTTGCAGGTGCTCTGGTCGGGCTTGCGTGCTCTCTAGCCCAACAATTTAAATCCATTAAATCCAGGAGTGTGCACAGAAAACCGAAACCGGCCAAACCGACCCGAACCGACCCAAACCGAACCGAATTTGGACCAAACCGGTCGGTTCGGTTCGGTTTCGGTTTAAGGGGGCTGAAAACCGAGCCTATTCGGTTCGGTTTCGGTTTATAGGGTCGGTAAACCGAGAAAACCGAACCGATTATAAGTTTGGACTTGGAGTTTGTCCCGTCGGGTGAAAACATGTGGTTGTGATCATTGAGTTTGAAGTTGAACCCGACATAACGAGACTATGCAATATCTCTTATCCTATCTTATCATAAGTTTGTAACAATTACCCGAGCGTGAACGAGTAAATTAAATATGTTATACTTATTGATTTTTATTTTAAACAAATACTTGAACTTATTGTATTAATTGTACTAGTTAATCTAAATATTATTATGTTTTTTTGAATTTGCCTTCAATGTTGATGAACTGCTTTCTAGATTTACTGTTAGAAAAACACTTGGACAAACATTAAAAATTATTTTGAGGGATAATATGTTATAGGTTTTCCGAAAAACCGAACCGATGTTAAAAAACCGAACCAAACCGAACCGTACCGATCCATTTCGGTTCGGTTTCGGTTTTGGGTGTGTAAAAACCGAGCCTATTCGGTTCGGTTTCGGTTTTACCTAAAACCGAACCGAACCGAACAGCTTGCAGGCCTAATTAAATCCCAAGAAATCTGGATCTAGAATTTTATTCCATTAAATTGTAATTCCATTAAGATGTGTAAGATTAGAATAAATTCATTAAATCCCTTGAAATTTTACATCCATCACAACCATATGCCATCAAACAGGTAAAGTTGTTTTCACGTGCATGACTCCACTGAAAATACAGTTTCTTCAAGTAGTGTCACTGTGCTTATGACCATAATTTTCAACCACTGGATTCATGACTACAATTTTCAACCATTGTGTTCACGACCATCACCACTGCCCCAAACAAGTCTTTAGCAGTTTGTATAGCTAATAAGTGAAGTCACATGACATGATATGAGCTTGCCATCAAAAGAATGTGAAATAAGTTTTCGGAGCAAAATTTAAGAGTTTTTTTGTTGCAAAATTTAAGAGTTTTCGGAGCGAAAAAATATGTACACATGTTTTAGAATATTTATACTATATTTTTGAAATAATATATATATTTTTCGTTTTAAAAACTTCCATAAAGTAATAATAAGATCTGAAAAGAAATTTAGTTTAAAAATCGAGTCTGAGTAAGACGTGTGATCACTACCCTAAAGAACTTACACCACCCTCCAAGAGGCTTTCAACCGATGCTCACTCTTCCAAGGTACAATACTCGCCTAGATCCCAAAAAAATCTGATGCACGCGAACACAAAAAAAGCACACAGCACCCAAACTCTCACTTGATGAAACAAATATCAAGAAAACAAAATTGCAAGAGAAAACTAGAAGCGTATCAGAACGAGAAAACATATAATGGAATGTGTATAAAAATGATTCAACAAAACCTCCTATATAAGAGTCTCGTAAAAATCACAAGCCATTATTACGTATTAAATTCCAACAGTTATATTTTGTAAATTTTATAGTGCATGAAAATAATTATATTTCCAACGTACTACTAATGACGCAAAACGCATTAAAAAATCACGCATACAGAAATTACACACACTCAAACAGAAGATACCGACGTTTAACATTGAGAAGAAATCGACGTAAGTTGATTTCTACTCGACGCACAGGAGAGTCGAAATCGCCACACGACGGTTTGAGGAAAATTCGAAGTACGTTGAATTGTAGGCGGTAGTAACCGACACAAGCCAATTTGTAGGCACAGAGAAATCGACGCACAGGAAAATGTCGCAAGCCAAAAAGGAATTCGACACTTGAATTCGACGTCGACATATGGATTTGAGGAATTTAATATTTTCAGTGTCAAAATTATTTTGTACAAATAAATATAATTCAATTATTCTCCAAATCCAAAATCCGGTGTATGTGCAGGCATATGTGGTTCATTGATTCTCCTTATGTTTCTTTCAACATAACAAAGGTGAGTGAAATGATTTATATACTCTTCAAGAAGTGGAGAATAACAAGGTGAGACTAATGTTTCATCCTTTTTCATGAAAAGATTTCCCTCTAATTATTTCGAATTCCCTTCATTTAATATGGAGTCTTTCTCATCAATTAATGTGTAGCCCAAACACCAAACACAACGAAGGCTCCAATAAATATTAATAAAATAATTATTTTATTTAATAATTTCTAATAGCACGGACCACCATAATAAAGAAGGGCTGAAGATGCATTTTAACATGGCATAAGATTATTAGTTATAAATGTCAAAATGTACTTGAGCTTTTGTACTTGTTTTCTGATAGGAAAACCACTTTTAAGGTGGTGGTATGCATCATGCTCTCACTTTTAAATTATTGTCTGCTTGGCGCAGTGTTTTTCACTGTCATAAAATGTGTTTGGCATGTCAACTGTTATGACCACAATCAAGAAAATTTGAACATAAAATTATGTGTTTAGAATGCGTCTTCATCTAATGATTTCCAAAGTATACAATTCATTAAGGAGCAGAAATTACAATTGATGAAATATGTTGGAAATAAAATCTGCTGGGAATAAATCTGTGGAAATATGGATGCTCAGCAACCTATGCAGAATGAAGTTGAACTGGAATGAAGGATAGTTTCTGTGTTATTTACATTTTTTCTGCACAGGCAAACACGTACCATACAAATTGCTTTTACTTGAAAAGGGTGCATCTATGTACTCAAATCTAAAAAAAAAATATAATTATAAAAAGAATATAATACACTGTTGTAGCACAAGAACCGCCCCCACCCCCCCCAAAAAAAAACTGGAAAAACTAATTTTCATATAGTAGACCTGTTTCAAATGGAAGGCGGATTCTAAAGAGGGTCCTGCCGACCGAAAAACTTGTGAAAGAGAGAGAGAGAGAATCTTGTTAGAAACATCAAACCTGGCTTCAGAATAAGATTCAATTTCTTTCATTTGAGGCAAGGAGAGCTCACTCTTGCTACTCAGTCTTCTTGCGAGAGCCATCTCTCTCTTTCTCTCTTCATCTATCTCCATCCCTTTCTCTCTCTTTCTCTCTATTCCTCTTTTCTATCTCCATCCCTTCGAAAGAAGAAACATAAAATCGACAGGGCCATTGGAGGCAGTGCACGAGGACGTGTGGCTATCAGCTGGGGGAGAGAGAGAGGGGGGCAGGCTTTCGCCATTCACATCGGAAAAAACTAATCGGAGTCGGAGTCCAAATTAATTGACTGGAAGGGGCGCTTGCGAACTGACCGGGGCTGACGGGGATGAGAGAAAGATATGCTAGATTTTTCCCCATTGAAGTTTGACTTGCCTCTATCTCCTCCACTCATGCTAAGAAGCAAAGAGGCTGCATTTAAAGAAAAAAAACTTCATTTTCCAAATTTATTACATCTAATAAAAAGCACCAAAAAATATATTGGGAGAAATCAGATGTAAAGAACTTCTAAGAAAAGTTTTTTAAAGTAATATAAGATAGTGTGAATAAACACTCCCAATATGGTACATTAGGACTATTAATATGACTCAAACATTGAAAATTGTTGGATATATCAACTCTTAGCACAGAGCGAGCTTAGAACCTTGATGAAGCTGGTGGGGTAAGGACATGAGGCGAGGCCAGGCGAGGGGATTGTTCAACTGCCTATGAAAGATGGAGAGCGCTGGAGATGTGATCTAGTAAAAAAAAGGTCAAATTGAGTTAATCAACAACAACAACACTCAAGCCTTTATCCCGCCATAGCGGGGTCGGCTATATGGATCCTTTGTCGCCATTGCGCCCTATCTTTAATCATAGCCTCACTAATGCCTAAGTACATCATATCTTTCCTTATAGTTTCATTCCAAGTCTTTTTGGTCTACCTCTCCCCCGTTTAACATGTCTAGTGACTAAACTCTCACAAAGCCTAACAGGTGCTTCTAATGGTCTCCTATGTACATGTCCGAACCATCTTAAACGAGCTTCTCACATTTTCTCTACAATTGGCGTCACTCCTGTCTTATCCCTCTGATACATTCATTCCTAATTTTATCCAGTCTCGTGTGACCACACATCCACCTAAGCATTCTCATCTCCGCAACTCCCATTTTTTGCTCAAATTGAGTTAATCAAAGAAGGAATTATACATGTAGAGTTCAGAAATCAGCAGCCGCTCTTTCTAAGGCTACAAATAACGCTGTTAAAATTACGGGGAGGATCTTTCAAGATTTTTGGGGTGGGAAAATTATTTTCCTGAATGTATTTGACGAGAGAATACTAGCAGTTATTAAGAAAAGGATTCTTCACGAATCTGTGTAGAATTTTCTATTTCAACTAATTTGAAAGTGTACAGTATACGTGTATATTTATACAGAAAAGGAGGGTCCCAAAACAGTCTAAAGAAGATATGATCTATTTCAATATGCTTCGTACATTCATGAAAAACTGGGTTGTTGGCAATGAAAGTAGTAGTATGGTTTATCAAATTATAAAGGAACTACAGAGGAAGTACAATGCCCAAATTCTTTTAGAAGAAACTTGACCCAGAGAAGTTCACAAGTGCCTTGGGTCATTGCTGTCTATTCTGCTTCAACATTAGACCTTGCAACAATATTTTGTTTTTTGCTACGCCATGTGACAAGATTTCCTCCGACTGGAGTACAATAGCGAGAAGTAGATTTTCTATCGAGTTGGCATCCAACATAATCAACAATAGAATATCCGACAATATCAACGTGAGCCATTTTATAGAATAGTCTTTTTTCTTGGAGAAGGGGAGCCTTGACGCACCGGTTGAGGTGTTGTAGTGTGACCTTGAGGCCACGGGTTCGAATCCTGGAAGCAGCCTCTTCAAAAATGCAAGGCAAGGTTTGCCTACATTTCACCCGTGTAGTGTGACCCTTCCCCGGAACCTCACTGTGCGGGGATGCTTTGTGCACTGGGCTGCCCGTTTCAAATTTTTTTTCTTGGAGATCCTTTTAGAAACCGAAAAAAGTTGAAGTCTAGCATCCCAGTGGCATTTCAAGGTTTGTTCATAAATCGATTGATCACTCCCACGCAACTGAGATGTCAGGAAAAAAAGAGGAATATAAAGAGAAAGGGCTAGATCACTCCCACGCAACTGAGATGTCAGGGAAAAAAAGAGGAATATAGTGAGAAAGGGATAGAGAGAGAAAGAGATGGAGAGAGAGAGAGAGAGAGAGAGAGACAATTGGCGCAAAAAGACGGATTAAGTATATTAACCATGCCAATGACAACTATTTCGAAGGGATGGAGATAAAAAAGAGCTTCCATTGGTGTTGGTAGCTTTCACACTGAAAAGGCTTGTAGGTAATAGATGGAAACAAGGTCTCGAGTTTGTGGATGGACGGATGACCGAGACAAAGGTGTCATTGGTAAGGGACATTGAGGATGAAAGCAAGGCTCCAACAGAAGATTGTCCATTTTTTTGCAAATAACAGAGACCATCTCCGCCTTCATATCCCCCACCAATTGTGTTCCGCATCTTGAGATACCGCGTGGAACGAGAGTAAGGATAGGCGGTTATGTTGCAGTGTAAAGATTTTGTTAATTGACAAACAAAGACAAGATTCAAGGGAAACTTAGGAGCATAAAGAACAAAGGTCAATGACATGGAGAGATCAATATCACCAACATAAATGTCAGCAGATGTGGATCCATTAGTGAGAATCACAGGAGAATGCCCAGAAGAATTACACAACCTGTTGAAGAGTGATTTGTTACCCGAGATATGAGCAGAAGCACCGGAATCAAGGATCCATGTCATAGATTTTTGGGAGGTAGAGCAACCAGACATACTACCTTTGTGACAGGAAACAACAACTTACGGTTGAGGGATCTGGGTAGAGTCCAGTGCACAGAGAAGACATTCAAGTATTTCCATGTTCAAAGCATTGCGAGAGAGTAGTTTTAAGAGTACTCTCAGACGCAATCTGCTTTGTGGAGACTTGGTTTTCCATTCAGGTTTTCCATGCTTTTCCCAGCATTTGTGCGGCCATAATAGTCACACTTGCGAGAGAAAAGTTGTGAGGCAGCCTTGACCACGAGTAGCTCTCCCCGTCCTTGTCCACGACCGCGTCCTCCAACAACAAGAGTAGAGGCATCTCCAAGAGTAGTTGGTGTCGCAGGAAAGCGGGAAAGTTTAGCATAAACTTCGGTCAAGCTAAGAAGAGGGTTAGATGTGAAAATTTGATATTTGATGGAGTCATAGGATGATGACAACGTAGCCAAAAAGCGAACAAGAGTCAGTTCATCTCGTTGTAGTTGTATAATTGTCATATCTGTGCTAAGGGGATGATAAACATTGAGCTCATCACATAGTCCTTTGAATACAGAAAAGTGATTTGACAGTGAGGACAGATCTTCGAGGCGCAGGTTGCCCAGTCGCAAAGGTAGCTCAAATATACTGGAAATATTTTTTTGCAGAGCATAGATCAGTAAGATTATCCCAGATCGCCTTCGCAGTTTAAAGATAAACGAGAGTGTTGCTGATGGAAGGGTCAACATTATTAAGAAGCCAACCAATAACGACATTTTTTACAAGCTAATTTTCTTTTTCTTTAAGTTTGGCTACATCATCGATTGGTGGAGTAAGAGATATGTCATGGCGATGATGTGGCATCCCCGGGAGGTGACGAAAATCCAAAAGGATCGCGACCAGACAAGATAGTCCTATGCAATCTGGAGGAGATGACTTGAAGTAGCGATCCCATGTGTTCTGCGAAGGATGAAGTTCTGGTAATCATGGATATGCTTGCGAGTTTGATTTGATGAATCTATTATGAACAATGGCGGTACGTCAGTGAACTCGGCAAGTTCAGTTAAAGGATGAACTTGTGAAGATTGAGCTCGATGAGTTCAATCTTCCACGTGAGCTCGACACAGAATTGGAAGTCGCAAACACCTAGGCCACAACATCGAGTTTGGCAGCAGCGAAATAGGTGAGTTCATAGTGGTGAGCTCGGAAGGCAGCGAGATCAACGATTTCCAAGTGTCGAGTTGGGCAGGTAGGGGAATCAGCGAGGTCACAATGGTGAGCTCGGAAGACAGCTGGATCAGCGAGTTCATAGCGGCGCCAACGAAATTGGCATGTAGCGGGATCAACAAACGCGAGATGCAGGAAGCTCGGGAGTAGCGATGGGATCAGGAGTTTTCAAAACGACGATCGAGGTTGTATGGAAGGATTCGCTTGTCAGCAGAGGTGAGTGCATGGTCGAGCTCGCGAGAAGCGATGTGATTGGCATACACAAGATAGAGGTGGACACGAACTGGAGGCAGGAAGTATGTCGAAACGATCTCGCCATACATATTTGGCCTGCTTTGATACCATGTAAAAATTTCTATTCCGATTAATTTGAAAGTGTTAAATATACATGTACATTTATACAAAAAAGGCAGGTCCCAAAACATTCCATAAGAGATGTGGGACAAATAAGAAAGAAGAGGAATAGAGAAACAAGGGCCCAAATATGGGCTTTACAATTTTGGGCTTTAACACTATGTAATCATTTTACTTGGTAACATTTGAATAGTATTCTCTTCACAGACAATTTCAGGGTCCAATAATCGGATTCTCATATCTTAAACTAGAACGTAATTTTACATACACTATGTTAGATTAAATAATATATGTTCTTTCATTAAAAACATATTTAGATATTTTAAAAGTAACAATCAGGATAAAAGATAGACAAACAATAAGTCATGTATATCTGAAAAGTAATAAGAGCACCCAAAGAAAACCCTTAAAATTGTAGATGTAGGAAGCAAGCCCGACTTGAGAATCCCTCTAATCAACTATTTTCCAAAGAGAAGCTTTCCAAAAGAGTGATCACTTGCAGTGTTCAGAGAGCACTGGTGTCGCCTTCATAAAAGATAGGGAGTACAAGGTTAAGGATGGGGATAGGGACTGCTTAGACTTCCTACCACATCAAAGAATACAAAGATACTGCTCATTGACGTACCATAGTAGAATAAGTCACCGCCGACAAAGAACTTTCTAAGGTGATTGAAATCTGTGCCTAAATGTCAATAGGCCCAGCAAGCAATGCCATCCTAGAAATTCTTTATGATGAGGTGGAAAAATTTAAGCACACAAAGTTACAAGGAAATGCTATCAACTACTTCAATCTTATGATGAAAATAAATATCATGCATGCTGCACAAAGAAAACATAAACAACAAAATAGAGTAAAATTTTAGTGAAGTAGTAGTCAAACATCATCTAAACACAGGAGAATGATGAATTTTTACTGACCAGTAGCTAATGATTCCCTACTCTCTTCAGGTGTAAAATGTTGTTCTGAACTCTGCCCATTTGCTGAAATACTGTTTACATGTGGCTCACCTACACCACCAAGACTAAGGGACATCCAATCATCAGCACTAATACTGTTGTCGATCTCAAGTTGGCCACTCAAATCAATTTGTGAAGGAACACTAGCTACTGGTTGACTGGGTAGAAATATTTGCAATGACGGGTCTCCACAGCTGTATGTTAAAGGGTTGCTATTCATCAAACTTCCATTTGAACTATTGTCAGGACAAGATGGAAGGTCCTGGGCTTGACAAGCCTCCTCATAACCACTTGATCTCAGATGATAGTCATTGGGTTCTAGACCAGCAAAAGCATCAGAGACATCAGTATCAGAACCAAATAGTTTCAGGCCCGGACCATTCTGAGGGCATGTCTGTAATGGCCAAAGGGGCAATACAAAATCATCAGTACTATTGTCGCAGAAACCAAGGTATGAGACTGCATCAGTTCTCATTCCAGATTCATCAGGGTACGCATCTCCAACTTCTCTATGAACAGCTGGAACAACATTATGGTCAGATGGAATAGTGTCGTGAACCATTGCTGGAGAAATCATGGTAACATTATCATCATCAGAATCACTAAGGATGATCAAATTCAAATTTTCTAAAGGAACCTGAGGGCCTGGCTCTCCAATTTTGTACAAGTCCAGGGAAATAGAATCAAGCTCGTGGCCATTAAAATGTAAATCAAAACTGCCTCCACCATCTTGGTTAACACTTGGATCTTCACCATCTCTGTAGCTTCCAGTAGCACTGCTGCTAGTAGGGATTATGTTTTGGCAAAAATCTCCTGATTTTTCTAATGCCAAAGTTCCCAAAGACTGATGCTCAGCAATTCCAGGTTTATTGAACACCCAATCACCATTGTTGTTTTTTCTGATACCTAGCTTCAGACCTGTGTATCCTTCAGCAATGAATTCCTTTTTAACCTGAGGAAAGACGGGCATCTCAGGCTTCACTCCAGTATCTGCTAAAGTACAAACAGTACCATCAGGCAGGTGCCACTGCAAAAGATCCTTGATATCACTCGAAAATTTTGCACGCCAAGAACCATCAGGCTTTATATCAATCTCATTTACATCCTCCCCACAATTTCGCATCTGACAAACCAAGCAATATGCAGATGCATGATCACTATTCAAATATACAGTTATAAATCACACCGAGTTTGGAGTAGTGTATCAGCTTACCAAAGATGTAATGCGATTGAAATATGGATCTATAATCATGTTCTCCAAAGAGTAGTTTTTAAGACAAATTGGGCATTGCCACTGCAACAAAGGAAAATAATAATAATTATAGTTTATCCCAAGAGAGAAGATTACGGTAGACCCAATTTAGGCGTGTAAAGCATAGAGGCAATAACAAAAAATTAGGCACCTTCCGAGATCGCTGATTAAGTTCAACGAAAGTTTCAAGATCGAAACAACCCATGTGAATGCAAGGCTTGAATCTACCGGCAATCTTCATTCTAGCCCCACTCATCTACAAGGGGAAACAAAAGAAAACCAAAAAGGTCATGCAAGGCAAAACTAAATTTCCAATCACATATAGGGATAGAAACATTCTAAACTTGTGAAGTTTCATTTGACAAATCTAAGGTACACTATCATTACAAAATGTTTAAGAGATTTCCATTGAAACAAAACATATGAAGGCGGACCTGGACCAATGATTATGTTGACATTAGTGTATTTTGAAGGTCTACTACTTGACTTATAACAGTATGTCTGCCAATGCAGGGGTAAGACCTACATCAAATGTAGGTTGGTTTTCTTCAATGTTATAGAATTGGACAAACAAGACCAACAACCTTGATAAAGGATAATACCAAGCAAAATGAATGGAAGCTAAGATGAAATCCTAAAAAAACAAGCACACACAAAAACTACAACTTTATGGGTCTCCTGTTGGGGATCGGGGAAATTAGCGTTAAGAGGGAGAGAGAGAGAGAGAACAAATTAGGTTTAAGAGAGAGGAGAAGGAAACACAGACATTCATTCCAGGACGAAAATAATACAGGGTTTACGCGTCCTCTTATAGCGACGCGGAACGAATACAAAAGGAAATTCTGAAATTAGGAAATACAGAATTACTTAAAATGCCTCAAGCAAACAAAACAACAAATAAATTATTAATTATCAAGCAAACAAAGCAACAAATAAATTATTAATTATCCTCCGCGGACATCCGATATACGTGCCCGACACGTGTAAACTTTCCAAGGAGGCTCGTCTTCGTGCAGCTCCGTAACAATGCCACCGTCTGGAAAATGGGCCTTGTCGTCAAGGCAGTAGCCGGCGAACTGGCGATGGAAATCATCCCGGGGAAGCCACGTTGCGTCCGAGTCGGGCCGACCGGTCCAAGCCACGAGAACCTCTTCCGATGTAGTGTCCCCCGTGGTGCGGCATCTGCGGTCGAGGATCGAGGCGGGGTAGTAGGGCGCCTCCCCGGCGAGGTCGAGGTCATCCGGGATGGCGGGATGTGGTCCGTGGTGGTGTGCTCACCCATCATGCGTCGAAGCCGTGAGACATGGAAGACCGGATGAATGTGGCTCCTGGTTGAGAGGCGTAGGCGGTATGCGACCGCCCCTATGCGGGCGATGATCTCGAAGGGCCCGAAGAACCGTGGCGCCAATTTCGGGCATGGTCGGCGTGCCACCGAAAGCTGGTGGTAGGTGTGTAGTTTGATGAAAACCTTCTCTCCCACCTCAAAGGAGAGGTCCCGACGCTTCTTGTTGGCGAAGGAAACCATTTTCTGTTGGGCCCGTCGAAGGTGGTGCTTCAAATGATCCAGAATGGTGTCCCTATCGCGGAGAGCGGTGGTCAGGCTCTCCACCTGGCATTCCCCTGGCAGGTGGCGGACAATAGTTGGAGGACGGCCATAGACGGCCTCGAAAGGAGTAGTGTCGGTCGCCTGGTGGTGGGCGGTGTTATAAGAGTACTCAGCCCATCCGAGCCACTTGGCCCAACTGCGAGGCTGCTCCCCCACGAAGCAACGGAGGTACGTTTCCAGGCACCGGTTGAGGGCCTCTGACTGGCCGTCGGACTGCGGGTGGTATGTCGTGCCCATGCGAAGACGGGTACCCTGTAAGCGGAATAGAGTAATCCAAAAGGTACTCAGGAATAACGGGTCGCGGTCGCTCACGATTGATCGGGGAAACCTGTGGAGGCGCACGATCACCTGGATGAAGCTGTCAGCGACTGTGGCGGCAGTGTATGGGTGATGGAGGGGAATGAAATGTGCATACTTTGAGAGTCGGTCCATCACGACCAAGATGCAGTCGTGTCCCTGTGATCGGGGCAGTCGTGTGATGAAATCCATGGCGATGTCGCCCCAAACGCAGTCGGGAATCGGAAGAGGTTGAAGTAGACCACCCGGAAATACTGCTAGGTACTTGGCCTTCTGGCAGATGAGGCAGGCGGCCACAAAGGCCTTGACCTGTCGGAACATGTGAGGCCAATAGAGAGAGGTAGCCAACCGTTGGTACGTTCGGTAAGCACCGGCGTGTCCTCTCGTTGGGGATGCATGAAATTCAGCCATCAACAGGGGAATGCTCGGGGAGGAGGGCGCGAGTACGAGGCGGCCCTTGAAGAGTAAGCGGCCGTCAACCAAGGAGTACGGTGGGTGGACTGCGGCGTCCGTGTTGAGTGTTGTCTGAATCCTGTTGAGCGCCCGGTCAACTTCTATTTCCTGCTGGAGGGCCTCCGCATCATCCCAGACGGGGCGGGAGATGGTTGCCGGTATGTGGTTGCGGTAGAGGGCATCGGCTGCGCGATTCGCCTTGCCAGGCTGAAACTCGATGCTGAAGTCGTAGCCCAGTAGCTTGGCCACCCACACCTGTTGGGCGGGCGTACCGATCTTTTGCTGCAGGAGGTACCGGAGGCTATGGTGGTCGGTGCGGACCACGAAGTTACGGCCCAGTAGATAGGGCCGCCAGTGCTGAATTGCGAGGACGAGGCCCATGAGCTCATTCTCGTAAGCGGAGCGGCTGCGGATAGTGTCGGAGAAGGCGCGGCTAAAGTAGGCCACAGGGCGGCCAACCTGCATAAGTACGGCTCCCACGCCGATGCCTGAAGCGTCGCACTCCACGAGAAGGGCTAAGTAAAATCTGGCATGGCTAATACCGGGGTGCGGACCAAGGCCTGCTGAAGAGCGACGAAAGCGGCGGAGGCCATCGTTGACCACTCGAAGGTGCCATCGGCCGACTTCTTCAGGAGCTGGGTGAGAGCACGGGCCAGTGTGTCGTACCCCTGTATGAACCTGCGGTAGTATCCTGTCAGGCCCAGGAACCCGCGAACATCGCGAATAGAAGATGGTGTTGGCCACTGGAGGACCGCCTCGATCTTGTCACTATCCATCGCGACACCTATAGCGGAGATGGTGTGTCCCAGGTAGCGCACCTCCGGAACCCCAAAAGAGCACTTGGTCGGGTGGAGCTTGAGGTGGTGGTGCCGTAGCGTGGACAGCGTCTGGCGGACGTGTTGGAGGTGCTCCTGCCAAGAAGAACTGTAGACCAAGATGTCATCAAGAAAAACAAGTACATGTTGGCGAAGTACCCGTCGAAAAATGTCGTTCATCGTGGCCTGAAAGGTGGCCGGCGCGTTAGTCAGGCCGAATGGCATGACCAGGAACTCGTAGTAGTCGTCATGGGTCCAAAAGGCCGTCTTGGCGACGTCAGCCGAGCGAACGCGGATCTGTTGATAGCCAACGCAGAGGTCCAACTTGGTGAAGATGGTCGCGTCGTGGAGTTCATCCAGAAGCTCCTGAATCACCGGAATTGGGTACTTGTCCGGAACGGTGGCTTTGTTGAGCTCCCGATAGTCTACGCAGAAGCGCCAGCTGTCGTCCTTCTTTCTGACCAAGAGGACCGGGCTGGAGAAGCGGCTCGCACTGGGGCGGATGAGGCCCCCATCAGCATGTCGCGTACAAGCCTCTCGATCTCATCCTTTTGTACGTGCCCATAGCCGCACGGTCGGACCGAGACTGCCGACACGCCGGGCTGTAGAGGAATGGCATGATCGTGCGGTCGGGCTGGTGGCAACTCGGATGGTGCTGTGAAGAGGTCCACAAACTCGGATAGAAGGGCTTGAATGATCGGAGGTGGTAATGGGGCTGGCGGTGCAGTTCCCGCGATGAACCAGAGCCATGCTGAGAAATCGACGTCTGAAGTCCTCTGAATCGTGCGAAAGGAGACGGGGGAGCGAAGTAGGGCGACATCTCCCATAAGGCAGTACTCCCGACCGTCCGGTAGGAACCACATCATCATAGTCCTTCAATTGACTCGCACGTCACCCAGCGTGCACAGCCACGCCACACCCAGGATGGCGTCGATCCCTCCAAGGCCGAAGACGTAGAAGTCTGTCATCACTGAGTAAGGGCCCACGGAAAGCGAGCCGGCCGGACAACATCCCTGAATCGAGCGGCGGCGGCCATCACCCAAGCTAACAGTGAAGTCCGGAGAGGGCTCCATCGGAAGGCGGAGCTGCTTGGCCAGTTGATCTGAGAGAAAATTATGGCTAGACCCGCTGTCCACCATGATGACAACACGGCGATCGCCTAACATGCCCGCGAACTTCATGGTTTGGGGGCCTGAAATGCCGCCCACCGAAAAACATGGGAGTTCCAAACGGTGAAGGTCGGCGGCGGCGGCGATCCCGGTGGTGTCCTCTGCTGCGATCTCAAGGTCCTCAAAGTCCTGCAAAGTGATCTCCGGTTCAAGGTCGCCGATGATGGTGTGAAATTCTTTGACTGTGCATACATGGGTAGGGGAGTAGGGATGACGGCAGCGGAAACAGAGCCCTTTGTGACGGAGGTCGTCGAACTTGCGGTTGGAGAATCGTTGCGGGGGTCCTGGGCGGCCCGGCCGGCCGGCTGGAGGCGGCCGAGGGGCCGGTGGTTCCGGGGTAGCGGTACGCCATGGTCGGCCTCCCGGCGGAGGCCCTCCTGGAGTCGGTGGGGGTCGCGGAGACAGATCCGCCTCCACGAGCCGTGCCATGTCGAGGGCCTCGGAAACTGTCAGGGGGTGATGGGTGCGGAGTCGGGACCGGATGTTGGGATTTAGGCCCTGCATGAAGAAGTCGAGGTAATGATCCGGTGGTAGGCCCAACACGTGGGTGACGAGGGCCACGAACTCATCGATGTAGTCATCCACTGCGCCGATCTGGCGTACCCCACACAGTCATTCGATGGCGGATCCAGAGTAGCGATTGTCGTAGCGGCGGATCATCTCCTGTTTGATCTCTGGCCAGGAGATAGCTAGGTTGGTTTAGCGGAGCCACCGGGCCCAATGAAGGGCGGAACCGTCGAGTCCTACGACGGCGGTAGAGACCTTGTCCTGCTCGGGCGTATGGTGGAGATCAAAGTATTGTTCTGCCTTGGCAATCCACCCGATTGGGTCCACACCGACAAAGGTGGGAAGATCCAAGGTGAGGGTTGGACGGGCTGGAGGAAATGGCGCCGCGGGATCTCCGTTGTGCGGAAGTGGTGCCACGCCGAGGATGGACGCGTCGGTGGATGGGCACGCCGATCCGTTGGCGGAGGAGGTGGCGGTGGGTTGGATCATGGATGGCATCAAACTTTGCGTGAAGTGCGGCAAGGGAGGCGTGCATGGCGGCCACAAGGGATTCCTATGCGTCGACACGGCGGAGGAGTGCCTCGTTGGGGTCTGCCGCAGGAACCTCTGTCGTGGAACGGGTGTTGGGGGCCATCCCCCCGAGCGGTAGATGGACGAGACAGCGATGCGGCTTGGAGGGACGGCGACGGGGCTGCAGCGGCGGAGGGGGCTGGTTCACCGGCGGCGGCTGGGGGTGGCTGGTTCCAACGAGGCTCGTCGTCGTGCAGCTCCGTAACATCTCCACACTCAAAATATGATCATCTAGCTATAAACATAGAAAAAAATGAAGAGAGCATGCTAAGGGAAATCATGCAAAAACAATAAACAACAGTCATTTTTGGATATTATATTGCAAAAGTTAAATCCTATAATGCCTAGATGATGCAAAACATAAAAAAAATCTAATGTATTATTAAAAAATCATCAACTACTATAGGCATAAGAAATTTACAGAACTAGAGAGAAATGAGTTTTAAACAAAGGAATTTAGTAAAATGTAAGGCTTATATAAAATTCCCCTTGAAGCAAGGCAATACAACCTGAGGTTATCCTTTGAAACAAAGATTGTGATCTAGGCACAAGGAAGTGAATTTCAGTAGTTTTTTGAATAGAAAACTCACATGAGACATGACAACTATACTGAAGACAGAAGAACGGGCACACGTATACAATTCAGAGAGAAAACAAATGAACCAAGAGAAAAGAAAAGATCCACATGACAGCTATCATGGAGAATACAAGGACGAGCACATGAATACAATTCAAAGAGAAAACAATTCAAAGAGAAAGCAAATGAACCAAAATAAAATAAAATGAGAATAGGACATGACTCCTCCCTAGGCTAGCCATCAACCTCTGACCCAAGAGACAGACATCTCCTAACACCGTCAACTTATCTACCAGAGCTGCACACCTCCATACCCATTCAATCCTCCACCATAGCCGAACATCACATCAAGCCACCTTCTCATTCACAGCTGCATGTTAACCTCTATTTCCTTCCAACAATCGGTGACCCCTCTCCTCCTTCCAAAGCACATGTTATCTAGGAATTCACCTTCGTTGATACTCCCCTCCACCTTCCCTCCCTCCTTCCCTCTCTCTCTCTCACCCACCCCCACCTCTTCTTCTAAACAGTGCAGGTTTTTTTTAAAACAATGTGTCTACTGTAGCAAAGGATTAGACAGGAGGTCCTTTGATTTAAAAACTAGTAATATGTATATATAGACACACATGCACATATACACACACACTATATAATAAGGGAAAACATTGTTCTTTTCCATGTTACCACTTATAATTTTCTCTGTTTACCAAAAAAATGCAAGAGGGAGAAGGCGAGAAGAGATCAATCAATAACTGCTATATTCATTTGATAAAAGATTCTCCTTTAATATTATTTGATGGGCCTGCTTATACTTTAGTGTAAATTAATGATGTATATAATTATAGTTAATTTATAAATCAAATTTAAACATATTATAATTAATGGATTCAAAAATTGTCATGGGAGCGGCGACGGGGTGGGGGTGGGGGTACTTTAGTTGTCGGGGCACAAGGGAACCCTGTGCATGGCTAATGTGTGTGCGTGTGTGTGTATGCATTTCACCATGAACTTGATCATGGTCAACAATTAAAAAAAAGAATTACACTTCAATATTTCTCCTTCTCTCCCCTCGCGATCTTTCAACGCCTCCTTAGAAATCCCGATTCTCTTCTCCTTACGCTCCCCTCTCTCTTGCCCGCCTCTCGCTCTTGCCGACACCTCAAGCTATCACATGTAGAGATCTATGGAAGCACGCCCTCGATCAACCAAAAGCCATGAGGGAAAGGAAATCGGAATTACGCCAGAAATCGGACAAGCCCTAGCCGCTGATTTCACTTCTCTTCTCCACTCGCCATAGCCACGACCTCATCCTCTTCACGATGCAGGACATCTACGAGGAACGCAGATCGTGACCCCTGCCACCATATTCGAGCATACAAAGGAGATTGTGGCTGGAGGTTGCTTCCACACCCATCGTCTTCGGGGATACAAAGGAAGTCACGACCTGAGATCGCTCCCCCTACCACCCGCCTTTGAGGATACAAAGGTGGGCGCTCAATTGAATCACCTTCCATAGGTTCAGAAGTTGTAGGGAAGTTCTAAGGTCCTCTATGTTCTTCCATCTACCCACTACTCTCCCTCTATTGCCTATTCGAACCTCATTACAAGGTACAACATGTGCTTTATTTTACCCTGGCCTTTTTTTTAATTTGGGTTTTTGGTTGCTACTATCCAGGACTCTTTTCCCATCTCGGTGATTTCGATTTTAACGATATTGGAGAAAAAACAGTATTGAGGGATTGAGAGCTTTGAATTAAGATGTGAGAACATAAAATCAAATCACAGTCCTTGTCGAAAATAGAATAAAAAACCTAAACTGATGCTAAAATATTGTATTTATATAGTGAAGTTCCTTCTATTTTTTTTACTTTGCTATTTCATGTTAAAATATTCTTTCTTTAGGAGAAAACAATTGTCAATACTATAATATTCATGTTGGGTCGTGCATTTTTATTATCCTTTATCTAGAAGTTCACTCTATTTCTAGTTCAATATAGCAGCGTTTGTGACAAATAATTAGAAGTAAACAAAGAGTCTATTTTTTGATTGCTTATATCTATATTCTGATAAATAAGCTACCAAATAGTTCTCTTACCTTCTCTTTGAACTGAAATAGGAAAATATTACACTTCATGATGTGGGACAAATGTAGTGAGTGTAATCACGTCATAAAGAACTCTAATGAGTGGGTGATCATGGAGTGTCGTAGGAATCTAGAATGATGCAGTGTACAGGCAATAGTCCAACGAATAACCACGGTAATTTTTGAAATTATTAATAGAATCTATAAACATTCACGTTTGAGATTAGGCATTAGAGAAACAAGCAAAATCCAATTAAAATAAGCAAAACTGCTTCAATTAAATGGTAAATGAATAAGTCTGGCAAGTAGAACAATTCATGGGTAAACGCACACAAAATAATATCCACAATTATATGTCCTTCATCAAATAAACAACAAAGAATAAAATGGACTTTAAATATGAACTTGCATGAGAAATAGGAGTTCTAGTGGCTGAATTGAGGCTGGACAGCAATTCTGCAGCAATTCAATAAAGACATCATGGAAAGTTGGATATTGGAGAAGCCTGAGGACTTGGTGGGGTATGGTTGGCAGATGGAGTAGTTGGTAGGGCAGTATGATTATCGGGGAGGAAGATAGGATGGTTGGCAGGGCTAAAAGGAGAATGGGGATGTAGGCAGTGGAGTCTCAGGAAGCAGGAAGGACTTAGGAACAAGATTTCAACCGGAGGCAAATACTGGAACATGAGAATTGGTACCGTGGGAGTTTTGGTCCAAAATCTGCAATATCTGAAAATAAGCTCCTAGACCCCAATTTATAAACATAGAACCCACTACGGACTGAAATATAAAACAACTAATTTACATGAAAAAATAAATAAATAAAAATACGTCGTCGTCACTCTGAACGCGACTACCGGCTTTGATCGTCTACCCGACAATTCTATCCATGTCTCCGACATATAAAGACTCGTGCGGAATCCAGTAAGTGTCGGCACACACTCTCTCTGCGAGCCCCAAAGTGATAGAGCTCGTGCACTATCACTTTGGGTGCACACCGATGTAACCCATCCCACCCAAAGCATCAATGGAGAGGCGGAGCCAGTTCCTCTGTAAGAGCAGTCATGCATGAGCTTTTTGTAGTTTGTTTATTCAGGATATTTATTTTGTACGTGAAACTATCAAAATGATATGTTGTTCTTAATTTTTCCAATGGTTTTACTTCCATTTTTATAAGAGCAACTACCTTTTTCTTGGATTTATGTTGAGAATGAAGTTGTGCATGCATGCAATTTCATAACATCTACAGGATTGACTTGCGCAATGTCTTACATTGGATAAAGGGGGCAAGGTATATTTCCCTTATTCATAGAAACTTAATGCACTATACAACAACACTCAAGCCTTTATCCCACCATAATGGGGTCAGCTATATGGATCCTCTGTCGCCATTGAGCCCTATCTTTAATCATAGTCTCACTAATGCCTAAGTACATCACGTCTTTCCTTATAGTTTCATTCCAAGTCTTTTTTGGTCTACCCCTCCCCCGTTTAACATGTCTAGTGACTAAACTCTCATAACGCCTAACAGGTGCCTCTAATAGTCTCTTATGTGCATGTCTAGTGACTAAACTTAATGCACTATAATGAGAAATAATGCTATGATTTCAACATTTAATCTTTTTATCTGTGTTTCTCTTATTAATCTGTGTTCACGTTCAAATGCACTCTTAATCTGCTTATAGTCTTCGGACATTTCTTTCCGTTCTCGCATCAATGTTTGTTCTTAAAAAGTGGTGGGAGTTTAAAGTTCATAGAGTTTAGGGTGATTATCACCGTGTTGTCTGCATTGTTCTACTTCTTCTGACTCTATATTAGGTAAATTGTTAATTGACAGAAGCTCCAACATACATTTTTGTTTGATTGTATAGTTCTACTTCTTCAAAGAACTTTTTTTCAATCCCTAAAGAACTGGTGCAAGTAATATAAATTAGCATACTTCTATTTCAACTTTACACATTTCATGTAGGTGTTCGAAGTAACGTGCCTACATGAATGTGCAAATTTTAATGGATAGCGAGGTTCTTTGTTCAATAGTCTTATTTCTTATAAATTGTGTAGATTGCTCTCTTATTTCGTACAAATTTTGTTCTCTACTATTATTCAATCGTTGTTATTTATTAGCTTTTATTTGTGTGGCATTTCTCCTCTATATGTGTTGTTTAGCTAATAGCTATAGGGACTGAATTCTGTTGGAACAAAATCGAAGACACATTTACGTGTTTTCTTAGTTTACTTTAATTTTAGATCAAGAGTTTGGTCTGCGTTCAATTTTGGCGTAGTGAGGTGACACTTCATAACGCTAAACATAATAACTTTCCTCTCAAACCGTCATGTAGCCATTTAGGCAACGCTTGGGCCTGCACATTGTCGTACCTCTCCTCCCAGCCCTAGCAGCTTTTTTCACTTCTCTTCTCCCCCATCACAACCATGCCTCCTCCACCTCTTCGACTCTTCCACGACGGAGGACGAGAGAAACGTGCAATGATAACGTCTCCTCAACACAAATCCAGAGTAATGAAGGAGCTCATGTGATGCAGGACGGGCGTCACACCCGCCTGCCACCCTGCAGCCTGGCGTCGCACCAGCCCAGGGGGCCCACCTTGGCGTCGCACCAAGGCGTCTTTAATCAGGTCCGCGGCCCGACACCCCAATCCATCCCCGGCCCCACCACAGGGACGATAGGTTGTTGAGGTCGGGGCTTGATCCCCCGACCTCCTTGATAAAGAGCTCTTAGGCAAGCTATTTATCAAGGAGGTCGGGGGATCAAGCCCTGATCTTAACAACCTATCGGCCCTGTGGTGGGGTCGGGGATGGGTTGGGGTGTGCGGGCCGCGGACCTGATTAAAGACGCCTTGGTGCGACGCCAAGGTGGGCCCCCTGGGCTGGTGCGACGTCAGGCTGCAGGGTGGCAGGCGGGTGTGACGCCCGTCCTGCATCACCATGTGTGCACAACCAAAGCAATTCGTGAACGAGCAGAGTCTATTCACAACCAAGAGTAGTCGGGCACAATCATAGCCCCGTGCACGACTGTTGGTGTGTGTGTGTGTGCACACACACATGCTGTTACCGACATCCAGGCGGACGAGCCAGAGTGGCAGGTGTACTCGAGGAGGAAGCGCACGGGAGCAAGCGACGACACCAAACCGGGCGGTTCGGCGGGCGCAGTCTAAGGGGGAGTCGACCGGACCCATTATCTTTATGGCT
The DNA here is from genome assembly GCA_033032865.1 of Dactylorhiza incarnata. Taxonomy (NCBI): domain Eukaryota; kingdom Viridiplantae; phylum Streptophyta; class Magnoliopsida; order Asparagales; family Orchidaceae; genus Dactylorhiza; species Dactylorhiza incarnata. The sequence continues at coordinate 5,232,324 of JAWHQI010000174.1, read as the reverse complement.
TTCAGTTTTTAATTAAAATGTTGTATTGGTTATTTCAATTTGTGAACTATTGTTGTGTGGTGGATCCCTCCTATATAAGGGATCACCTTAGAGTTTGTTATCATCTTTGGATCACTTATGAAAAGTGGGGTTTCTCCCCTTTCCTCCTCCTATCTCTCTCTATCTCCTTCTCTCCCGTCTAATCCTATCTCTCTCTCTCTCCCTCGCTCGGTCTCGCTACCACCGCCACCCGACGACATCGCCAACGGAAGGTCCGCCCCCGCTGTCGTCCTCACGTCGGCCGTCCGATACCCTAGCGGTATCATTGGTCTGACCTGCCGCTCCGCCCGCCCTCCAAGCCGCCGAAATCCCTCATGGCGGTGACCACCCGCCTGAATGTCGCCGACGCTTCCGCCGCCGACGCCGTCGCCACCGCAGAACGCCTTGCGCTCCACGACAGCCACCTCGCGAGCCTCCGCGCATACTTCCCCTTTCGAGACGGTCTATGGCCGGCCACCGCTGACCGTGCTCCGACATCTACCCGGGGAATGTCCAGTGGCTAGCCTGGCAGACCATCTACATGATAGGGACGTGATCTTGGATAGTTTGAAGCATCATCTTCGGCGGGCGCAGGCCAAGATGGTTTCCTTTGCCAATCTGAAACGCTGGGATCTTTCCTTTCAAGTGGGAGAGCGGGTGTTCATCAAACTCCACCCCTACCGACAGCTTACGGTCGCCCGCCGCCCTTGCCCCAAGCTAGCCCCGCGCTTCTATGGACCGTTTGAGATTGTTAGCCGTATCGGAGCCGTCGCTAACCGCCTCCGCCTCCCAGACACCTCTCGCATCCACCCGGTGTTTCATGTGTCGCAACTGCGGAGCGTCATCGGCGATCACCCCGTCACCGACCACATCCCGGCGACCTGGATCATTCTGGATTCGACCCCCTCTATCCCGAGGCCATTGTTGATCGGCGCCACCATCCGGCCGGTGATGACCACCCGGAGGAGATTCGCGTGGCCTAGCGCGACCGTCCGCTTACCGCCGCGACTTGGCTTCTTCGGTATGATTTTCGCCGACAGTTCCCCGACTACTGCCTTGAGGACAAGGCCAATTTTCCAGACGGTGGTCTTGTTACCGACATCCAGGCGGACGAGCCAAAGTGGCAGGTGTACTCGAGGAGGAAGCGCGCGGGAGCAAGCGACGACACCGAATCGAGCGGTTCGGCGGGCGCAGTCTAAGGGGGGTCGACCGGACCCATTATCTTTATGGCTTTCAGTTTTTAATTAAAATGTTGTATTGGTTATTTCAATTTGTGAACTCTTGTTGGGTGGTGGATCCCTCCTATATAAGGGATCACCTTAGGGTTTGTTATCATCTTTGGATCACTTATGAAAAGTGGGGCTGCTCCCCTTTCCTCCTCCTATCTCTCTCTATCTCCCTCTCTCCCGTCTAATCCTCTCTCTCTTTCTCCCTCGCTCGGTCTCGCTACCGCCGCCGCCCGACGACATCACCAACGGAAGGTCCGCCCCCGCTGTCGTCCTCACTGCCATCCGTCCGATACCCTAGCGGTATCACATGCATAGTTGCATGCATACATAGTTACATTCATTAAATATGTATATCAAATATGAGATGGGCTCGCCACCTCCTGCGCCTAGTTCCATGTGGCGTCTTAAATAATCTTCAACTCCAGGCATCAGACTACAAATTTTAGTCCATTTAAAATTTTATTTTACCCATATACTTCACCAAATTGAGCAGACCCGTCTACCTACCAACAACGCCTCTTGTGTCCTCAGACATGGCGTCAGTCGATCTTCCATTCTCCTGCAGTGTGGTCGATCTTGCGACATGCCCCCATGACACCGGCCCCAACCTGCACAAGCTTCATCACCTAGATGTTCAGCGTTTGATGACACCGACTTCATTCACTTGTACGCTCCTAAAAATCAGAAGGTTCCCTTTGGATGATCCACAAGGAAGTTATGCCCTCCACTGGATTCAATGATTACAAACCAAGCCATCTATGAACTGTCCACTACTTAGGGACAGGCTCGTCCAAAGCTACAAAAGTTGTCTGCATGGTAACGCATTCAAATGGTTTTGTGCATCTCAACAAACAAAATCTCATATTTGAGATATTTTCTACATCGCATTATATGGGATAATTTTTGGATTAGTTGGACATGTTCAAGGGATATCTACATCACATTGTTTGGATTTCTGGCCCCTATATGATAAGAATATACATGCAATTCCAAGAATAAATAAGTGACGTCCATAGCCACAACTTTTTATCATGACTTAGTGGTCGCAATACAGCTCTAAGTAGCTTTAGCACAGAGTTCCATGACTACCTTCAAGGTCACTGATTCTACGTTGCAGGTAAATGCACCGACCTCTCTATAACTAACAACACTTATGTAAAATAGACTTTTATGTGCTCATTCCGATGATATCGACACCATCCCCGGCATTGCTTTTGTCGTGGAGTGTTAAGAATTTAAGATAAATTAGATTAAGCTCACAGTGATGTTCGACCATCACCATCCCCGGCATTGCTTTTGTCGTGGAGTGTTAAGAATTTAAGATAAATTAGATTAAGCTCACAGTGATGTTCGACCATCAAGGAATTTTGTACCATCTTCACGAGACTTCTCCTTAGATCACAAACATGTGTTACAATAGAAGAGGCAATGTGGATCATTGATAGAGGGGTGCAGGCACAAAATTTCTCACTCTGACTCAAGGACAACGTTGACTTTCAAGATGTGAGTATTGGTGTGTGCAGGCATGTCGGCTCGACCAAAGAAGCGCATGGGCAATCTATCGATCGTGGAACATATGGTTCAGGAAGATGAAGCCTTGTGCGGTTTAGGATATAAATCAAAGGCATTCATATATTAATTTTAAGACCATATCATCATGTTCTGCGTTATGTTTTTTAAATAGCTGAAAGATTACAGGGTCCTCAGTGCACAGTATTCAGCAGATAGCTTCAGCACTCTGGTCGTCACAGGTGTTTTACTAGTGCATGGTCTGGGTGGTGACATTACCTTCAACTGCTACAAACACCAGTAAAGAAGTTAATCAACCAAGTGCAACTAAAATAGTGAATTTGGTTTAGTTTGTTTAGCACCAATTTCTGTTTAGTTATAACTCCAGCGATTTTGCTTTGCAATTGCAAGTTCAACCACAAGTCAAAACAATAAAATCTATTATTTTATTCATACTGTAGATAAGAGCAGAACCATGTATATTCTCTTCTATGTATCAAATACAATGTATGAATACAAATATATAGGAGGGAGAAAGAGAGAGGAGATCCTTATACACAATGTGGGACTGAAGAAGGGAGAGAAACAAGAAAATAAAAGGGCCCAAAATGGGCCTTACATGGACTTTTCTAACACTCCCCCGCAAGCTGGAGCGTACAAGTCGTAGACACCCAGCTTGGACAGGAATTGATAAAATATGGTACTTGGTAAGGCCTTGGTGAGAATATCAGCAACTTGGTCAGTACCCGAAACATGCTTTAATTCTAACTTCTTCATTTGAACTTTCTCCCGGATGAAGTAACAGTCCACTTCAATGCGTTTCGTTCTTTCGTGGAAGACCGGGTTCTTAGCAATGTGTATAGCGGCTTGACTGTCACATAGTAAGACAGCTGGTGAGGAAAGTTTTACTCCTAGATCAGCGAAGAGACTTTCAAGCCATGTGAGTTCAGAGACAACTGATGCCATCGAACGGTATTCTACTTCAGCTGAAGATCGAGCAACCACAACTTGTTTCTTACTACGCCAGGTAACAAGGTGACCTCCAAAGTAGGTACAAAAACCACTAGTAGACCGCCGATCATCCAGGGAACCAGCATAATCTGCATCAAAATACGCAACCAAAGTTGGAGTAGAAGACGAGGTTTTGTATACCAGCCCTTGACCAGGGGCTGTTTTAGATATCCTTAGGATGCGTTCGACAGCCTGAAGATGAGACATTCGAGGGGAATGCATAAACCGGCTGACAACCCCAACAACAAAGGATATATCTGGTCTCATGACCGTTAGGTAAATCAATTTTCCAACAAGTCGTCGATAATATTCTGGATTTGGAAGAGGAAGATCGTCATCAGAGGCGTGTGCACACAGCTTGTGATTGACATTCATAGGGGTATTAATCGGCTTGCATCCAGAGTAGCCAGCATCCTGAAGAAGATCGAGACAGTACTTCCATTGAGAGAGGACAAGTCCATCGGGACGTCTCGCGATCTCAAGACCAAGGAAGTATCGAAGGTTCCCCAGATCTTTTGTTTGAAAGACGAAGCTAAGGTGTTGTTTGACCGCTTGTATTCCCTTTGAATCATTTTCAAAGATTAGGATGTCATCAACATATACCAACAGAAGAACTGTTCCTGTTGTTCGATGTCGAGCGAATAGAGAGAAGTCCGCCGAGTTCCGAGAAAAGCCAACTTCCTGAATAGCCTTACTGAACCTGTCAAACCATGCCTGAGAGGATTGTTTGAGACCATAGATTGACTTCTTAAGGTGACAAACTCGGGACTCCCTCGTGGTCTCAAACCCGGGAGGTTGTTGCATGTAGACTGTTTTTTGTAGGTCGCCATTTAAAAAGGCATTCTTGATATCCAGTTGATGTAAGGGTCATTGGCGATGCACAGCCACGAAGAGGAGGACAGGAACTGTGTTGAGCTTGGCTACTGGAGATAATGTTTCCTCATAATCGAGACCTTGTTGTTGGGTAAAGCCATGAGCCACCAGTCGGGATTTCAAACGATCAATTGTCCCATCATGAGCAAGCATGATGACAAAGACCCATTTGTACCCAACAGGAGTCTGGCCTGGAGGGAGAGGGACCAGGTCCCATGTCTGGTTAGCCCAAAGAGCTGTCATTTCTTCGTCCATGGCTGACCGCCAGCCTGAATGGTGGAGAGCCTCCTGCACATAGTTAGGTACAAAAATAGAGGATAATGAAGTAGCAAAGTGATGAAGCGGTGGGGACAGGCGATGTAAGGATACATAGTTCAGCAAGGGATGAGCGGTGGACGCTGGTGCCGGATCAGCAGGGTGCAGAGTGTCGGAGGTCGAGGTTGACTGTATTGGGGCAACAGAGGGAGGGGTGCGACAGGTGTAGACACGGATAAGAGGTGGCTTGCGGAGAGCGGGAGCATGGTCAGGAAGGAGTAGTGGTAGAGGAGTGGTAACGGGAACGACAGGTCTTGGGAAGGATGGTGGTGGAAGAGGTGGGTTTGGTGCGGAGAAGAAAGGTTGATCCTCCTGAAAGGTAACATCTGCAGAAACGGCCACTTTTCGGGTAGCAGGAGAGTGGCAGACGTAGCCTTTCTGAGTACGTGAATAGCCGACGAATATGTGTTTGGCTGCACGGGGATTCAACTTGTCCGTGGACAGACCAAGTAGGTGGACATAGTAGGTACAACCAAATATGCGGGGTGTGAGAGAGAACGCCGGAGTGGAGGGGAAAAGGAGGCTAAACGGAGTATCATTTTGGAGGACGGAGGAAGGGAGACGGTTAATGCGATAACATGTCGTGGACAGCGCAAAGTTCTAATAGGCTTTGGGTACCTGCATGTGGATCATGAGAGACCGAGCAACATTAAGCAGATGTCTATTTTTCCGTTCAGCAACGCCGTTTTGTTGGGGGGTATAGGCACACGACGTCTGGTGAATGATCCCAAATTCAGAGAAGAGATTAGCAAATTCATGGCTAGTATATTCGCGAGCATTATCTGTCCGGAGAGTATTTATGTTTTTCTTCTCACGGAGAGTTTTTATGTTTTCAGAAAACTGCGTGCGAATCTCAAGAACGAAAGCCCGAAATACACGGGGAAGCTCGGAATGATCACAGAGTAAATATAACCAAGTTGTGCGAGAATAATCATCAATAAAGGTGATGAAATAGTGATAACCATAGATACTAGTAATTTTATACGGGCCTCAAACATCGGAATGTACAAAAACAAAAGGAGCAGAGCTCCAAGTACAATGAGGAGAAAAAGAGGAACGATGTTGTTTTCCCAAAATACATTATTCACACTTAAAAGCAGAAAGAGAGATATCTGGAAGAGCCTTCTGGAGAACAGGAAGAGGGGCATGCCCAAGACGCCGATGCCAATCAACGGAGGAGACAGAGAGGGTGATAGGAGAAACATCAAGAAGGTAGAGCCCGTTTTGCAGTCGTCTCTTACCAATGATACTCTGCGTCCGTCGATCCAACATCAGAAAAGCGGAAGAAGTGAATGTTACTGAGCAATCCAAATCGGTAGTGAGGCGACTAACAAAAAGTAAATTAAACGGGGAGCCCGAAACATGAAGAGCCGAGCGGAGAGATAGAAGAATTGAGAGGGATACCAGCAGACCCGGAGACAGGGACGGTGTCTCCATTGGCTACTGTGATGCACTTAGGATGAGGAGCATCCAAGTATTGATGTGGTTTCAGCGAGGTGATATGGTGGGTAGCACCTGAATTCACTATCCAGCGCGGACTAGTGGAGAGACAAGCGATACCTTCATTGGAGATGGAGGCGACGGAGGCAGGTGGGTGGCGGAGCATCCCGTGAAGTTGTTGGAGCTGGAGGCGAACCACTTCAAGATCAGCACGAGTGGAAGAGGGATTGTCAGCGACAATATGAGTAGTCAGATGAGGAGGATTACCATGTTTGCGGTAGCAGGTCGCGTCAAGATGTCCATCCTTTCCGCATAATGAACACTTAGGACGTGGCTGGCCTCTGCGACCCCCGCCCCGAGAGCCTGACCGTCCTCCACGAGTAGCGGGAGGGAGAGGTAGTAATGGTGCAGACGAGTGCTGAAGAAGGACCGGTGAGGGAGGTCCAATAGTATCCGGAGGCGGTGAAACTTTGAGCAACATAGAGCATACATCAGATAATGACAGGGTTGTAGCCAACGAAAGGATCTGCGCCCGAATACTGTGAAGGTGAAGCGGGACACGAGCCATCATCATGGCAATACACACAGCCTCTTTTTGAGCACGCTGAGTTGTTAGATCCATAGTAGAGGGCTGATGTTGGATTCAGGCTTCAGCAAGAGTCTTAGCTCGAGCAACAAATGAGGTTAAGTCGGCCGCCCCGCCAGTGTCAAGAGTTTGAAGCTCGGTAATGATGTCATACAGGTGCTGAAGACTGTCCTTGCCAGAGTACAAGGAGTGGAGCTCCTTCCACATTGCCTTGTCCGTCTCGTGATACATGGTCATGCGGTAAGGTTCGCTATCAAGTGAATTGAGAAGCCACGTCTGAACACGACCATCGTTACGCAACCAGTCATCAGTAGGATCAGAAGGAGACTCCTTAGTGAGATGAGACGGAAGTCCATTGGACTGAAGAACCCGTCTGACAGAGTGCACCCATTCGACGAAGTTTTTCTTCCCAGTCAGGAAGATGGTGGTGATTCTTAGCTCGTCGCGCAGTTCAGGAGTGGGAAGCAAGCGAGCTGCATGAGAGAAGGTGATCTGCCCATCGGGATGATCTGAGGGATCACTGGAGGAACCCATTTGGATTCAGTGGCTGGAGCAGAGAGGTCGGCAAGGCTGGGTAGCAGGGAGACCGCTAGAGACCGGTAGAGAGGTCGGCAAGGCTGGGCAGCGGGCTGCAGTAGACGGGAGACTGCGGGGTAGCAGGGAGAGGAGACTGATGGTAGCCGCTAGAGAGGAGGCCCCTGGAGAGGAGGTCGCTGGAGAGGAGGCCACTGGACAAGAGGAGGCCCCTGGTAGTCGCAGGAGGCCGCTGGAGAGGAGGCCGCTAGTAGCTGTTGGGAGATTGCGTGAGCAGCTCGGCGCGAGCAGAGGGAGACAGCGGCGAGAAGGAGAGGGAGGGGTCGCGAGCAGCACGAGAGGGACACGGCGCGAGCAGCGCAGAGGGAAACGGCGCGGAAAGAGCAAGCAGATAGAACGAGACCTCACGGGAGCAGATCGATCAGGAGGAGCGGGTCCCACTTGTCAGAAGGGAGGGGGCTATAAGAGAGCCGATAAGAAGACGAAGCGGGACGGAGAGAAGAGCAGTAGAGATCGCAGGGGGGCTGCGGAGTGCGGTCAAAGAATTGGGAGACCGCAGGGACGAGGAGCTCGCAGGGGAGGGGGGTTGCGGTCAAAGAATTGGGAGACCGCAGGTTCGGACTGAAGGCTCTGATACCATGTAGATAAGAGCAGAACCTTGTATATTATCTTCTATGTATCAAATACAATGTATGAATACAAATATATAGGAGGGAGAAAGAGAGAGGAGATCCTTATACACAATGTGGGATTAAAGAAGGGAGAGAAACAAGAAAATAAAAGAGCCCCAAATAGGTCTTTACATGGACTTTTCTAACACATACATTTAAAGATGCACAAGACCCTATGCATTTTAGAGTTTCCTTAGGCGTCTATAATATTTCCTCTCTAGCTTCACTTCACTATCCGAGTTACCAACTCACTCTAGCTCAAACCTCCCACATCTCATAATGAAACAAAAGAATGCACTACAAAAACCAGTAGCAGTTACTTGAACTATTCCACTGTCGCATCTTAGGGTATAATTGAGCCAAGCCAACTTTTGACCCTATTTGGCTCGGATCTATAAATGGCCTCTGGGCCAAGCTCGGCATATGCTAGCTAGTTTAAAATGATGTTAATATTCAAATCCACTTGAAAAAAATAGAATTCAATGGTTTAAGTACCTCATTATTTACAAAAATAACAAACCTATTTATATTCCTTAACTAATTTATCATTATCTCTCATCCTATTTTTCATTGTATTTGTGATTTTATTGCCGAAAATTCTCAGATTAACAACAGAGTCCCTCTTTTAGAATGAACAAAGGCAATTCAAAGTCATAAATTTCAGCTCAAGCTCGAACTCAATTAACTAATCGCATTCAAGCTCAAGTCGTGTGTAGCTCGAATTTAACTGGACTTGTTGACACCCCTGGTCGCTTCTTCTTGTTACAACAATACCATAACTTTCTACAGGTCGTGTTAGCTTAAGTTCTACAAGCCACCTCCAAAATGGTTCCTGCTCCAAAACCCATCTTGCTCCTCCCCAAGACTTGTTAAACACAATGTAGAACTCCAATTCTCATAACTGAAAATATTAAAAAGAGAAGCCTAGAGAACTTATTGGGTTTTTGAGAGGAAAAGCACAAGTTTGAATCCAAGGAAAGCCAATTTGGTAGGAAGGTAACAAGTGCATACATCACCTCCTCCCAGCCCATCAATGGTATTCCAATAGGTGTAACCGGTATCTAGTATTCAGTATAAAGACTATCTGACCCAATCAAAAAATGGTGAAAGAGTTAGAATATAACTACTTACAGGACACCGAAGGTTGAAAGGGACAGTATCGGCCACAACTTCCAAGTCACTGTCACTATCTGCATTTTCAGCGGCAGCACCACCACTAATGCAACGGCGAACTCGGGCAAGGGCATCCTCAAAACTCTCACCATAAGCTTCCTTGGGCACCAAACTAAGAACCTGGATTAGAGAAATACAATATCATCAGAAAATACAATATGACAAATCAGAAGGAAAAAAACTGCTGATGCACAATGCTCAAGTTCATGGCACAAAAGGATAGTGGTAGATGTATTGAGATGGTGATGGGGATCCATCAGAGTCATCGATGTTGCCTCGCCGCAAGGCGGAATCCACGTTTGTTTATTCCCGCAGGAAGACTTGATCGGATCGGCGATCCGACTTCACGGATGTGTCCGGCTCATCATTTACCCTCGATTTCATATATTACTTTATTGTTTTGAGTTTTTTTTATTGTAATTGGGCCCTCCGCACTCACGGTCAATCATAGTCGTTGATGTAAGG